>JAPTOF010000002.1:24762500-25962500 GCA_028554755.1 Cordia subcordata
ACGCGAAATGAATATTTAATCACTTACTTCTCCTCTTATATAAACTTTCCTCTCCCTCAACTTTTCTAATTAGAAAAGAGGAAAACACTTTCGTGCATCATAAACATAAAATCTTCTCATCTCAAACCCTTCATTTAACATATACTTGTAAGTTGTAAATTAAATTTATATTTTAGATCCATAATTTTGTAGTAGTATTATTATATTTAGAATGTTATTAATTTAACATAAATTTATTTTCATTTATATAGACATGCATGATTATTTTTGCAATATATGCAATATGCTTATTTTGTTACACTCATAAATTATTGTGATTAGAGTGGTGGAAGCAGGGTATTTTTCTAAAGAAAAACTGTTGCTTTAGATCAAGTCAATTTTAGGAATAGTACAAACTTAATTGTTACTGTTCCAGGTGGATCAATTATCTCCATTAGACAAATCAACATTGGATAGTTTTACTTTTATTTTATTTTTGTGCTCACACCAATTTTTACATGCTTTCAACTTAAGATGAACGTATCTTAGCCCTTCATTTATCGTTTGAAAAAAAATTATTAAATAACTGTTATGACTACCTAGAGATTTAGGAATTGTAGAGTTTGCAAAGTGGTTCATCCACAGCAGACCAACCTTGTTTAGGCTTTTAAGGTTTATGGCTTTATGTTTTGGATTTAGGGTTCTTTTAGATTAACAAGTCTATGTAGGCAATTGATTTTGGTCTCATTTACAAGCTATGCCATAAACTAAAAATACCCTAAACCTTAACATCTAAACCCTAAAACCCTAAATAAGGTTGTTCTATTATGATGAACCACTTTGCAAACTTTACAAACTCTAAATCTCCAACTAGTCATCAACAGTTATTTAATAATTATCTTCGAAAGATAAATGAAGAGATAGCATATGTTCATCTTGAGTTGAGAGTATGTACAAACTATTACGAGATATAGCAAAACAATGCTTCTGATAGAGCCAACAATTCTACTATTCTGAGAATTCGTCTCTATCATTTCATACAAATACTTTGAACATGATTTATCAAATAAAACAATACTATTAATAATTACCACTCTTGAGCCTATTGCTTGAAAAAATAATTGTGAAAGTTGAAGGATGACTTTCGAGAGTATTTTGGACAATGCCAAATGATTTGGCAACAAGGTTATATATGAAGAAAAGCAAGTGGTTGGGTATTCATTCGACGTTTGGTATAATTTTTGCAATTCCGCTTTAAATGGTAAAAACAAAAAACTTTAGCTGAAGAATCCTATTTAACCAAAAGTATCTTTACTATTAAACCTTAAAAGGTAGAAAAAAAGAATATATTGATTGAGAAAACGCTGGAGAAAAACAAACAAAAATAACCTAATGGGCATGGGAATTAGGGGGGGGGGGGAAGAAATTTAGTTTTTTTACCAAATCATTTGGCAAAAATTGTATTTTAGGAAATCAGTTTCAAATTGTGTTAGTTTGTAAATTTTTCATTTTTTCATATTATTTTGGTTAATTAACCTAGTTAAAGCCGAATTATAATTCGAGCTCATTTAAATTGACTTTTTTGCCGTTCCTTAGCAACAAGTATGTTGCAAGCATTCTACTATCTTCTCATGATTCTATAAAACAATACTTTTAGTAAATATTTAAATCAACTTAAAATAAAAGTTAAAAGTCTTAAAAAATCTAAAAAAATGTCCAAAAGTTAAAAATCTATACTTATCAACAGAGTATATTTTTCAAAAATTATATAGAAAAATACTTCTTTTAAAGATCAATTCAAACAAACCCTTAAAAATGTCCGAAAGAAATAGGGAAGTACTTTTGCTAGATTGAATTCCAAGAGTTCAAAAGGGACAGATACACTTGGAATAAAACATTCAGTGAAGGATAAAAAAAAGTTAGAAACTCTACTTGAAATTTTATTACTTTCTTATTTGCATCTTTTATGTCAAAAATAAAATTAATAGTGTGAAAAATCACTTTGGTTTCATCATAAAATCAATTGATCAATACGAGGAATGATACCAGATCTTATAAGGTGATCTTAAATTTTCTGATTTTTCCATGTAAAAAGAGGAATAGATTTCAACAAATAAAAAGAACGACTTAAATAAAAATAAATAGTATTTTCAGATTTACATTTCCGAACCAATCTAGTGAAATTGGGGTTTGGTTTGAATTTTCTCTTGCCTATTGCCTTTCTTCCTTTCTTCCTTTCTTTTCAAGTTCCCGTTCTAATTTTCTCATCTTTACTTGTTTTAAAAGTCAACAGGGTTTTAATAAGGAAAAGTCGTTTGTTGCCAAGTCTAGCAAACTGCAATATTAATGCACGCCACTTCCAAAGGTGTAATAGGAAATGACCAAGTAAGCCAGGGAATCATCCTACTAGTTTCTCAAAATCTATTTTAAAAATCAGTCCAGGTACTTGGCTTTTGCCATAAAAAATTTAAGTTTTCCGAGTAGTATTGTTATTTGTAAAGGTGACATACTCTTACAAGCTTTACAAAAAAGGAAGGAAATAAGCATCAGTTTTATTGCTACCTATATGTGCATTTGGCATCAACTATTTTAAAATTGCTGCCTATACAAGTGTTGCCGCCTATATGTGCATCGGCTATCTTAATATCGCTACCTATATGTGCGTCGGCTATTTTAAAACGCACAATATGTTTCATCCATGGTTCGACCTTGAACCTTCCTTGTTGTAACACTTTATAATCATACTATCTATCAATTAAACTAAAAATACATTCATTAATTATCTTGTATAATAATATTTATATATTACCAAACCCCCTGTTTTTATAGTAAAACCGCTGCCTAGTATTTATTTTATTTTATTTTATTTTTTTGTAGTTATCTTTGCAGCCTTATGGTTCTAGAGGTTCACACCTCTTGATTAACAACAACATGTCACATCTTGAACTTCAAAGTTTGATCTATAAAATATTTTATGTGATTGTCAAATTAAAGCGCTTATTATAATCTTCACCAATCCACCCCTCGTCATAGTATTAGTAGTTTTGTAAATCCGAATTATTTATTTGTATTATATTTAGCACCAAACTATACAAATCCATTTTTAACATGTTGAAGAAGATCTTGAAACCTCAATCCGGATACTTGGTTTTTCACATCAAAGTTTCAACTCCTTTGGAGCTGGTCAATTTCTGTTTATGGCATTCTCTGCAAATATATTAGCCCATTAATTTGCATTCTCAACCAATCGCGCAAATGATTAGCCGTCCTAATACATTAGTTTGACCGCCTAATTTGAAGCTAATCATGTTCCAGATTATTTATTTTAGAGAAACCAAAGAATCAATAGGGTGTTCTAATTAATTCCTAAAAGGAATCTCCTAAAACATTGGATGATAATGCTTAGTTTCATCAGACTAGCTATCTTATTGTCATAATAATTAATAAATAATATAAAAATGGCTGCAGGACCACATTGATGTGTATATAATTATTTGCAGTATTTTATATCAGATAATTGTGAGGTTAGCTTCTGACAATTGCTCAAAATTATATATATGAACAGCTCTATCCATAACATGATAATGGCTTGTCAAGTGAATCTTAATGATCCCATTCATATATATATATATATATATATATATATATATATATATTGGAGATGAATACTATACTCCTGAAAAGAATCTACCAAGTTTATCCTGTAAACCTTATTTATTATTGTTGACAATTTTGTTGATACATGTAAATAAACAACAACTATGAGGTATTTCACGGGAATAGATTTGGTGATAATTTTATGATCTTGTGATCGTAATTTAATAATAAAAATTAGGGTTTATTCCTCTAATAGTTCATGGACTATTGAGTTTGTCACATTTTAGTCCCTTAATTTTTAAAATTAACTTTTTAGTCCCTAAACTTTGATAAATGAGATGATGTTAATTTTTCGACCAATTTTCATTACATTTTTAAGGTCAGTGTAACACCAGACAATGTTACTGGATGTGCGTTTGGCATAAAAAATGTAACGAAAATTGCTTGAAGAACTAATGACGTTCCACTTATCAAAATTCAGGGACTAAAAGAGTGTGCATTATGCATCTTTGTATGAAAAGGGGAATCATCAGAAAGCACCTTCCCAAGCAGCAGCAAGCCCAGGTGAAAAAGAACAAAGCAACCAACAGTTTGTGTCAAAGTTATCAATACATAAACTAATACATACGAAACAACCAAAGATCCAATGTCACTTCCTGTAACGCGAAATTTTAGCTGCTTAATTACGTCACATGTCAATGATTTCATTCCCTTGTACCCACTAAGCTGGAATCCTTTTCTTCTGACCGTTAATTGCATCCATTAATGTCTTTAATCGAAAGCCAAGATAACTTTTGAGTTAGTAACAATTTTTTTTTAAAATTCTTACTAGTTCATTTGAATTTTTTTTTTATTCATAAAATAAAAAATATTGCATTGTTACATAATTGTATTCGTCAATAACAGCTAATTTTTCTCTATATTTAAATGTATTAACGATAATTTTAGTTTTTGAAGTTTACTGATATAAATAGTTCAATAGGAGTTATATAAACCACTAAATGACGAAAAGAGAAAAAAAAATCGTATTTTTAAAATTCATATTTTTCCTCAAAAAACTATAATCATACACATCACTATGCGACTAAAATTTATTTCCCCATTCATATATAATTTTTTAATTAACCTTTCACATTTGCATTTGTTAGTTCCAACTCAAAAAGAAAATTGAAAGTTTCGTGTTACTGTTTGACCTATTTTATTAATGTCTAAGCATCATTTTATCCAATTCATTATTTTCATTTTCTTTAATATGCAAAGTTACAAAAGAATTATCTTAGCTAATTATTATAATAAATTACTTTTATAATTTTATAATATCATATTTGTACGTCGTAGGAGCAGCATGCTAACAATGCTCCAAGAGAAACCCTGAGACCGAATCCTTTCGTGGACGACCCCACACTTAAGAGATAAGTGAAGAAACTGCCCCCAGGGGCATAGGTGAGTTGGTAAGTGGCCAGGTGATTAGGGTGGAGACACCCTGACAACGCGGGATCGAGTCCGTGTGGCGGCAGTACTCCGCTGAAATATTGCGGGGGCTGTTGCTGGATTTCCACGCCCGTTGGTCCTCTCCCTGGTCGGGCTGCCACTCACGCACATCCCTCGATTTACCTCCCGTCTGATTAAGGGGCCTCTGGCCAGGTAGGAAAGGGGTTCTCCTTTGGTTAACCCTTTTAGATAAGTGAAGAAACTTTTGTCTCCATTTGGCCTTTTCTTTTATTCTGGGCAATGTCTCCATTTGGCATCATATGGTGATTTAGAAGATATTTTCCAAACTTGATGGTGCAACATCCTCGCAAAAGTACCATAAGAGTTAGAACTATCAATTGCCTATTTGATTTGGCCTTTTTTCAAGAAAATAATATTTTTTAAAAATAAAAAGTACATTTGTTTTATAATAATTATTTAATTTGAGTTTTAAAAAAAATAAAAAAGTTTGAAAAAATTTCAAATATATCCTTTTTTAAAAGTTAAAATTTTTAATTTTTCAAAAAAACATTTTTTTCAAAAGTTGTGAAGAAAATTATTTTTAGAAAAAAAATAAATTCAAACGAGTCCGAAATTTCAACTCTCATTCACAATAGTTTCTTAATTAGAAGTTAGTATTTTGATTGAATCAAGATAATACTTTATCTAATATATTTATTAATTCGATAAGAGAGTACTTTTATACATTAAGATTTAACGTTTCAACCAATATTCTTATAAGTTCTACCATTTTCTAGATGACAAGAATAAAATTCACACAGCTTCTTCTTGACTGGTGAGGATCAAATGACAAGCAGAAACTTCACATTGAGAGTGTTGTACGTATGTAAACATGAGTTATAAAGTAGGGGTAAATAACACTGAATTTTTTGTGATTTATTATAAGTGTACGTTATTTTTTTATATTTTTAAAATTAATTAGTTAATCCCTGCATTTTTAAAAAGTGGAGCTCACTTGCCCAATTAATAATGCCATCCATATTTTTTTAAGGGAAACTGCAAAATAACCATTATATCCTCAAAATAAAATATATATACATATAACGTTTTTCTTTATGAACCAAGAAAAAAATAAAAATATTAAAATAAAAAAATATAAACATGTCTTCCAAGCTCATCATCAGATTTCTCATCTCTCAAGCGTCAAAGTGTGAAGTAGCAGCATCCGCAAGCATCTCTTCATCCGCTATCAAAACAATGTGTATTAAGTGGGTTTGTTTGTTTGTATATGTATATATATATATATATATATATATATATATATATATATATGTTTGTAAATATATATCTGGAAAGGAACCTTAACAAGTTTGGGGCTTTGATGGCCATCAATGATGAGAGGCTTGAAAATTATTTTGGTAGGCACCATAAGAATCTTGAGAAGGTGAGGAAGCATTTGGTGTCGCCGGATATGCTCGAGTTGGACCACGAAGGGATACTGGGTTTTTTGGGTCGCCGGGAACTTCTCGGGGATGCAGAAGAACAAAAAGTAGAAAAAATAAATAAAAAGTAAAAAGGAAATTAAGGGTACCATGAAGGGGCATTTGGGTCTTTCAAACAAAAAATTCTTTTGAAAATATATTATTTTTCTTCAAAAATCGTGTACATGGTGCATGCATGTGACTCTCCGTCAAAATAGATAAAAAAAATTGACGGGGGAGTAATGTGCTATATTTTGAAAAAGATAGGAAGATAACTATTTAATTTTGAAATGACAGGGGCTAAATGTACATTTATATTAAATTACAAGAGGGATCAATGCTATTTACCCATAAAATAGTGACAAAAAGATTTTATCACCTAAAACACATAAAAATATTTTATTCTCTTCCTAATTTTATTTTTACATTGATTAATAATTCCTTTTAGTTAACTTATTTTACAATATCACCCAACATTAAAAAATTAAAAATACATTTTCTTTGAAAAAAATATGTCAAAAAAACCGATCCATAAATAAAAAAATTTAACATATTCCGAAATTTGCATACTGTAGTATTCTGTCGACGAGCAACACTAAATGGTACATGATCACATATGATAAACCCAAACCGGAAAAGGAATGTCAAGGGCTTGTTTGTATTGATTTTTTAAATATTTTATTATAAAATATATTTTTTATACTAACTATTTGATTTTTTTAAAAAAAATTGTAATTCTAAAAAATATTTAAATATAACTAAAAAACATTTTAAAAAAAACTTCTTTTAAAAAATTATTAAAAAAAAGTGCTTCTCTTTTTTGAACCCAAACCATAATTTGAAATGTATGCAAGCTTTCTGGTGGATATGATTGCACGATTTTCGTAGTCAAACTTGTGCCTAGTGAAGGTCTCCAGCTCTAACAAATAATAAAGCCAATATTCATATCCACTATGCTTACACATTATTAACTTAATTAAGCTAGAATGGGGCAAAGAATATGGAACTTTTTGAGTGGATGTCAATCCCAAGATACATGAAGAATCCTTCACTTTTTCTTTTAGAGTAAAAATATAGCTGTAAGAAGAATTATGTACAATGACTTTGTGATCTATTGGTATATTTCTCATCTTTAGTTGTGAGTGGTCTTGGAACCGATTTACATTAGTTGTATATAATATATAATTAATCTTTGACCTTTCTTGTAGAGGAAAAAAGAATTATGTACAAGTGAAGAGACATCTACATCTTAAGCCAATTATGTATCTACATTTTGAACTCTAAGCGTCCATCAGGAATTGATTTATTGAAGATATTATATATTCTTCATCTATTTTTTTAGAAAAATATATTTTTTAAAAGTTTAAACTTTTACTTTTGAAAAATCTCCAATTTGAACTATTTAAAAATAGCAATCAAACATCTATGGGTTTTAGGGCCTGCTTGAGTTGGTTTTTTTAATAAAAATATTTTTATTTTTCTTTTAATAGATGTCTGAATTGACTTTTAAAAAAGAAAAGCTCAAATTATATTCTTGAAAAAATTCAAACTGGACTTGATTCAGAAGTCAAAATTTTAAAAATTTTCAAAAATCTATTTTTCTCAAAAGTTATACAATTTTTTTTAATAAGACAATCCATACAAACCCTAGAAAAAGTGCTTTTTGTTTATACCGTTAAAAGTATTCTTGTAAAAAAAGAACCTCAATTAAAACCGATCAATTGTCAAAAAATATTGTAAGATGTCTAGGCCCCACAAGGTACACCATATTTCTGAGCTCCACTAGTGTAGGAGTATATAGAGATGCTTTTTGTCCTCTCTGATTGATACACTGCAATTATGTTCTTTCATAAATAGTTTTTGGAGTTTCATATGTTAAAATAGCAGTTGCGTTGGCTGGGGTAAAGCCTAAATTGCTTTGCCTCTGCATTCATATACCTCATTTAGGGAGAGACTAGAAAGCCATTTCTATTTCCTGCAAATATCTTTATTGCAATTATGTTCTTTCATAAGTAGTTTTTGGAGTTTCATATGTTAAAATAGCGGTTGCGTTGGCTGGGGTAAAGCCTAAATTGCTTTGCCTCTGCATTCATATACCTCATTTAGGGAGAGACTAGAAAGCCATTTCTATTTCCTGCAAATATCTTTATTTTTGTCTGTTTAAATTCATGCAAACATGAATTAATTGTTCACGAATATATAATGCGGCCCTAGGTTAGCTACCTCATGTGATTTAGGGCTCGTTTGGATTGGCTTTTTTCAAAAACGCTTTTTTTTAACAGCTTTTGAAAAATAACTTTTTGTTAGAAGTTAAAAATTTTGGTTTCTAAAAAAGCTGTATTTGAGCTTTTTCAGAGTTTCAACTTTTTTGGAAGCCAAATCAAATAGTTATTGCAAATTTAATTTAACTTTTTCAAAAAAAAATTTACTTTTTTCTGGAAAAAAGCCAATCTAAACAGGCCCTTACTAGAAACGCATATTAATTACTCCTGTGATTTCAAAATAGACAAATCCTTCGAAAAGGAGCATGTGTGCTATACATTTGTTGACCACAATTGGGTTTTGTGTCTATTTTAAGAGTGTGTGTGCTACCATTTGAAGACAACAAAGAAATTTTGAGCCTATTTTTAAACTATAAGAAGATAACATACAATTATAACATGTTATAGGAGGTAGGTACCGGTGTTATTTTTTGTTTTTTAGTAGAGGAAAAAAAATTTTTTTTTTCACACTACATACATATTTTTAAGAAATTTATTTCTCCACTTAATGCTTTAGAGTAAACAATTGGGTGTTGGATTTTAATTACTCATTTCTAAATTCTTTCTAGTTGGCATTTCCACAGAAAGGAAAATATCTTTGGTGAATCTATATATTGATTATGACCAAGCTTGCCATGTTCTACAAAGGGTCTGTTCGGCAAACTTAGTTGTTGGAGTAGCTGATAGCTGTTGTATTTTAGCTGTTAACGGATAACTATTTAACTAGCTAATTGAACAAAATGTGTTCGGTAAAAATTAGCTGTTAGATTAACTGATAAATGTTAAATGACGTAAAATGACATTGTTATCATGTTATTATTATTATTGTTATTATGATAATTGTAATTACTAGTACTATTATAGGAATAAGATAATATATTTCATAATTAGATATTTATTTTCATAATCATATTTTAATATTAAAGTATAACTAATTTTTTGATAAAACATTTATATTAATATTACAAAAATTAATTTTAATAGATTAAAAATTATTTTGTTAAAAAAATGTACTAATAAAAGTTATGCTTTTAGTAATGTTGATTATATAGAAATTGAAATTTATTTTTATATTATTTTTTATTTATATTTGTGAAAGAAAAAATAAAAATATAGAGAGAGATTGGAAAAAGAATAGAAAAATAAAAAATGTAAAAAGGGTAGAATTGCCCAAAAAAAACATAAAAAGCTAACAGCTACCTAAAACGCTAAAATTTTTAGCTTTTGAGAAACGGTAGTTGAAACGCTAAAAGCTATTTAAAAAACTACTTAAAACGCTAGTTTACCAAACAGCAATAATTTAGCAAAATAGTGTTTTGACCAGTCAAAACGTTAAACGCTACTTGAAAAGTTGTTGCCGAAGACGTACAACGACTTCAAGTCATATGATAAAGGGTTAAAAGCTGGTGGCGTAACCGATTCTGGCAAATCAGACGATTGAGATTTTATTCTCTTACATGTTTACCATTATAAGATACTAACAATAATAATGGCTCATGCCAATCAAACTATGTTGTTACCACTTTATATATATATATATATATATATATATCGTCCAATATCGAATCTAAAACTTTTGTTCTTCTCAGAATTTGTGCCACTTTAAATGCATATAAAATAAAACCATGGGTTCAAGCAAATTGCTTCTTTAAATTGGAATAGTAACAAAAATGTTGGTGCAAATCAAAACATCAATGGAAAAAATCTTTTATACCTTAGAATAAAAAAATAAAGTATCGAAATCAAGAAAAACCTGTAGAACAAAAAGATCTTAATTGGATCGAACGTACAAAGCCAAGGCAATCTTGGATCGGTTCTAGCAAACCGATAAAAAGACATTGAAGAAGATTATGCGGAACTAGACATGAAAAAAGATAAAATGAAAAAACAATACAAAAGTAATGCAGAAGCAGAACTAAATGTCATCCTTATATATATATATATATATATATATATATATATCTATATATACACACACACACAAACATATACATATATATATACACATATATCTATACTATATTATATAAAAGAACCCTTTGCAAAATAATAATGACAAGTGTCGCACAAATAGTATTCTTAACAACCTTTTTCTCTTACATTACAATGATATCAACTGTTATATTTGGTGAGTAAATGATTTTGTTTTATTTTAGTGAGATTTACATTGATTTATTAATTTATTTTAATATTTATATATTACATCCGAAAATTATAACATACAATTTGGATTGATTGCAAATATATATGGTAACTCTCCAATTTGGTTGTTGTCAAATATTCACCTATTTTAATTGTTTTCTATTACTATAATTAGAAATTATTCAATTTATTTAATATATTATTATTGTATAATGCTATTTATGGTAATTTAAATTTTGGTTAATATCGACAAATTGCCTTTTTATTCATGTGTTTTTTATATTCAGATCCTATATTCTATATTATATATATTTTTTAGAGTGAAACTTTCACCCACCTATGCCATTACACATTGTTGATCTTTCAGCTTTTTAATTTTATTTTGTCCCTTCGGTTAATTGTCTTCCATTGAAACTTCAGCATTATATCTATCCTTTCTTTCAAAATGATCTTTTTATTGCAAAATTGGTAGCAAATATTCCTTGATTCCTAGATAGCTTGATATTCACGTATTCATCTCATCTTAATATTTCGTTTACTTTTTATCTTTTAGAATTTATTTGTATTTTTTATGTTTGTTTTTATCTGTAAAACTATTAGTGTTCTTATCCATTAATAACAATAATTTTTCTCATGAAATATCTACAGTAATTAAGTAGGATACTTAAGTTCAGAAAGTAGAAAAAGGAAAAAGAAGGTTTTTGTTTGAAAAAAGAAAAAACAATCTATATTTATTTAAGTTTAACTCATTTGTAGAGGTAAAACTATTATTGAATTATGACAGTTAGTATTAAAAGAGAAATATATATTCTATTTTCTATACGAATCCATGTTTATTTAATTATTAAAATATAATTTGATAGCAATATGTATGTATGTATGTATATATATATGTATGTATGTATGTATGTATGTATGTGCATATATATATATATGTGTATATATATATATGTGTATGTATGTATATATAGGCTACTAGGTCTAAGATATTTGTTAAACAAAATCTCTAGATCTTTTGACCCACAAGTAGCTGATAACACTTCCATTGATGACATCGAATATGGTTCATGATTTTTTTTGAATTCTATGACTCTCTAAAACATTATTTATTTTATTTTTAAAGCATCAGCCACTCATTTGCTTGAAATGTGCATTGCGAACAATTAAAAAAAAAACTCCAAACTTTGTCGTGTTATAAAATCATGTAAATAGATATTTACTCATCTTGTTTATGGTTATTCGATTACTATTAATCCTTTGTTTGTTTGCCCTAAAATGTTTCGAATTTTTTTATGATCTCTTAACGTTGGTAAAAGTTGAAAATTAGTGAATGGGAAAAACTTTTGCGGTCAATAAGAATTTTAGTCAAAAATGGAGAATATGGTTTTCAGCTAGCCCAGAAGATGAAAAATTATTCACAAGGTTAACTCTTGATTTGCAAAAAAGACGAAGAGACAAAAATACATTATAGACTTTTTCCCTTTACTCGGGTTTAATTTTGTCTCATTGGGATCCTGAAAGCCTTTTTTTTTTAATTAATTGTAAGGGAACAATTAGAGACGTGATGACGGATCTCAAGACAACGTGTAAAAACGCATACAAGTAAATATAGAGTGAATAAGAGATCATTTTTATAAGGACCTAATTTCTAAATTTGTTAACTATCAACTCATTTACTCTACTTAATTCAAACAAACAAGATTATGCAAAATTTGAGAAAATAAAACTAATTTGCAATTAAATAAACAAAGCCAATAGAGGCAAAAACAAGAACTTCTAGCAATTCTTGTATTTACACAATTTAATTCTTGGTGCTAATCTGGAATTCTAATATTTTTAGATGTTCCTCTCGAATATAAAGAAGCCTAATCTTCCTTAAATCTCTAGTTATATTTCTATGCTAGATTATTAATTTGGGTTGATGAAGGAGAAATTGTTAATTTAGGTTGATGAAGGATGGATTCCTTTGGACTACTTAGGGCAACGAGGTCATTTCCGCCTCTATCATAGAGTAAATAAACCTAAACCACTTAAGTTAATTTGTTCCTAAGCTATTCAATCTAGATCTTGCCCTAATCTCCTTTTCTAATTCAATCATGGCTTATCATGCATATTGGTGATCAGACAATGTGATAAATCAAGCACAAAATTGAATAAGCCTCAAAGAAATCAATTAAAATAAACAAAGAGAAGCTATTCAAATAAATAATCACAAAAGTTCCATTCAATCCTAGAAAAGTAGTTTCATTCATGCTAGAATGAGAAAAGAACATAAAACATTCAAAAAATCTAAAATCCATGACAAAAATAATGTAAAAGAAATTCAAATCAAGAAAACTTATAAAATTCTTAGTTTCCAAGGTGTTCTCCAACTTCTAACAACCACTTCTTATGCAAAACGAGACAAAAACTAGGTATTTATAACTAATGGGGTTGCAGTTGAAACCCTATTTTAAAGCCTAACAGGTTTCAATCTGCTCCAGTGCCATTTAGATGGCAGCTTCTTTGCCAGGATAGCCGATTTTAGTCGCAGATTGCAATTTTTCTCGTCTAGATGGCTTTGCTTCAGCCATTCACACTTTTCTTCAGCTTTTTCACGCCTTTAACAATCAAGGGTCTGTTTGGATTGGTTTTTTTTTTTTTTTGAGAAAAACACTTTTTTTTCTTAAAAAAGTTATATTAAATTTGAAAAATCTATTTGATTTGGTTTCCAAAAAAACTAAAACTCTGAAAGAAAAAAATTAAATACAACATTTTTTAAAAATCAGAATTTTCAGTTTCTAAAAAAAAATTATTTTTCAAAAGCTGTTAAAAAAATTGCTTTGAAAAAAGCCAATCCAAATGGGTCCCAAAATAGCCTCAATATGGATCTTTCCTCTTTCATGGCATCTACTAACTTCACTCCTACCCAAAATTCATCAAACATGGCATGAGTAGATATTATTCACAAATTTATACTAAATAAGCATATAAAGACCCAATTTCATATGAAAAAAGCCAAAATCGTTATGCAAAATAACAAGAAAATAACTCTAGATGCGCATAAATAAAAATAAAGATCAAACCAGCCTTTTTTTTGTCATAAAGATTAAATCCACTTGATAGGCCTAATATTTATATGCAGTGACATTTTTCACTGTTCAATTTTATTTTTAATTTAAAAAATTTAACTTGAGTCAAGTCTAACAAAGTTAGAACTTGTTCAACAAAAATAGTGTAGTTACTAAATTATCCTAATAAAAATTTTTAATTTTATTCTTAAAAAACTTGTGCGTATCCCGGGTTCATGCCACCTTATCCCTGAACCCAACAAACTGCGCAATCAAGTAATTTTGGCGTTAATTGATTTTATGTGTGTGTGTGTTTTTTTTCATGAAATTTTGACTTTAAGCAGTTACTTATTGGAAAGAACTTTTGGTTATAGAAATAATCATTTATTTGTTTGGTTAAAGTAGTGCCTAAAAATAATTTTTATTGTCAAATGACCATTGAAAATATAAAACAAAATGCCAATTACAATGTAAATATAAATATTTAGTTATTTTTTTAAAAAAAACATCATTAAATATGATAATTTAATTTATGACAAATGTACTATAAGTATATAGATTACTTAATGTTTGATGCTTGTAAGTTTTCGTTTCTCCCCAAGGATAGGTTACAAATAAAGAGAGAATAGTAAGTATAAAATAGTTCAATATCTTGGTCAAAATTGCCTTTCTCAAAGTGGTTAAAAGCAGTAATGAGTAAAAGTCAGAAGAGGTGAAATTTTTTTTTCGACTTTAAAATTACTTAAAATAAGTACCTCTACCAATTTAAATTGAACTTTAAACTCATAGCCTTCTTCTTAAGTCAATGAAAAGTTTGCCAGCAAGCAATTTCCCTCATTCATTTTGGGGTAAAAAGCTCTGGACTCCCTTGTGCTATACCATAAGTACAAACACTACTAGAAACTAACAGTTTAGAGACGAAAAAATTTCGTCGCAAACATGTAAAATTTCGTCTCAAAACTTGTTTGCGACAGAATTTGAGACGGAAAATTTCCGTCGCAAAAAGCCCCGTCTTAAATTTTGAGACGGAATTTTCTGTCTCTATTTGAGACGGAAACAAATTCCATCTCTAACAGAGGCGGAAAATTCCGTCTCAAATTTCGTCTCAAACAGTTTGTTAAAATTTGTCTCTTACAACATATAGTGATGGAATATTCCGTCTCAAAAGTCCGTCTATACTTTGTGACGGAAATTTCCGTCTCTAATTACATTAAAGCTATTTTGTTGTTGTTGACGAAATATAGCGACTAAAATTTGAGACGAAAATTTCCGTCCCATATTAGTCTTCCGTCTCTATTCCGTCACTAAATATTTCTGTCTCTATTCTGTCGCTAAATATTTCCGTCTCTATTCTGTCACAAACCTCATCGCGTTTTTTTGAAAAATTTCGTCTCAATTCTGTCTCTAATATAATTGAACTAAAATAATTTCCGTCTCAAATCCATCGCAAAAACAATTTAACTAAATTTATTTTCGTCTCAAATCCGTCGCTAATGCAATTTGACTAAATTATTTTCCGTCTCAAATCCGTCTCTAATATGTTTTTTGTTGAAAAAATTTTACCTATTTATTTTGTTTTCCATACCTGTTAAACTATAATAATATACCAATCCATTCATTCATACCAATCCATCCATTCAACCACTACAACTCATAAATATAATATATCCTCGTACATTCCACCAATATACCAAATTAAAACCATACAATGTAACTGATACTAGATCTACACCCAACCAACCATACATTTCACTAAATCATTAAGTCATTAACATGGTACCAAATTCCAAATTCACCATAACATAGTTAGATAGTTCACCAAGATAAAAATATCACATAGATATATAGTTCACCAAAACCAAAACTAATATAAATATAATGATCCAAACTAATTGTCAAATAGAGTGAAAAGAGACACAGCTAGCTATCTGTAGATGCACGAATAGGAGTAGTAGGCATAGGAGGTAGGTTGATGCCAAGCCTAGTAAGTCTCTCGTCGACATAAGAGGAGATCAATTGTGGGATAGAGCCTATCAATTCATTAAGTTCTGCTGTAGTTGAGTTGAACTTCTCTTCAGTTGAATGTAACTTTTCCTTAGTTAATTCGAGCTCAGCCCTTAATGCCGAATCATCACCATAGTTGCCATGAATAGAGCTTGATGAGGTAGATCCTGCAATGAGATAGATCCATGAAGCATCTCAGTCGTTATATATGATAGATAAAAAATGGACACCAAAAGAATTGATTACTGAGCCATATGAGGTACCTATGCCAAGTACTTTATCAACATCACATGCACCAAGGCCATATATACGACCTTTAACGGGTTGGCTGGTAGCTTGTGTCCAACAATCCCCATTTCATATACTCTCAGCTGAAACCTCTGTGCCATATTTCTCCTCTACAAGTGACTTATAAGTTTCATATGCCTTCTTTGACCGCTCATTGACGAAATTTCCATCCTTATTCTTGTGTGTCTCCAAGTACAGCTCTATCTCAGAGACCGGACGCTTCTTCGCATTTGCCTGTACATATTATTTTAAAAATAATAACATAATAAAATTGCATAAAAGTAATTTGATTTATTTAAAACTTTAAACATACTAACCAGCCTCACTTTATGCCTAACAAATGGAGCTGAACCCCCAGTATGCTTTGAGACACTACCATCAATCTCTGTCATTCGATTCTTCCTATTCTGCTTCGACCTTTTCAGCTTATCACCATTGCAATAATAGTTATCCACTTGTTTCTCCCACACATCCGGATCAAAATCACCTGGATTATGAGCCTTCATGTCAAACACAATGTTAGATTTGGCAAGCTTCAAAGACTTCGTCTTCGCCACATGCAAGATTTGTCTAAATCTAGGTTTAATGGTAAACTCCCATGCAGCTCTTACTCGGGGTTTTTCAAACTCTGGGTTCCCCCACCTTTTCTGAAATATTTTGTGAAAAAATTAACTTAACTTATGGAGTATAAACATGTGTTGACATTTGTTTCAACATATAAGCTAACAAATTAATTACCCAGAACTTTTCAAACAGTTCATCCTTTACACGATCCAGAACGTCTTTTTTCCAACTAGTCCATGGCTCCTTCCATTGTGCCTTCAAGTCACGTACAGCTATGCTCACAACTCCAGTCGTTATAAATCTGCGGCCAAAATATTATTTAAGAATTAACATTCTTATATAAGCATTTGTATAATACACATACACATAATTTATACTTAAAATGAACATAACTTACCTTAACCCATTGGTAAGAATCACTGTACCTGTTGGCGCCTCATACTCCTCGTCCTCCTGAGGCACCACTCCTTTATCTAATGAAATATCAGCCAATCTCTCACCTTCGTCGCTATAAGATGGTGTTGTTAAAGATGGAGCTTGAGATGGAGATAGCGATGGCTGAACTGAAGCTGAGGATGATAAGGGTGCAATTGAAGGCAATGGGTCCGATGACGGCAAGTGGGTGTCCAGAGGAGCAACTTGGTGTTTGGAGTGACCCCCTCGGCCAACACGACCGCCTCCACGGGATCCACGACCACCTCCAAGGGATCCACGACCACTTGTAGTAGATGTCATGACCATCCTGTAATATGTAAAACAAGTCAAGATATTAAAGTGCAATATGTAATAATCCATGTCCAAATGCATGTCGAAGTAGTAAATCAGATTATCACAATAGCTAATACATGTCCAAATAAAATCGTTTGGTTGGTAGTACAAGTGGATCTCTCATCACTTATAGGTAGGCCTCTTATCTTGTTATATAGTATAATAAAATTGATGTAATGAAAACATAGATAAATATTTAAGAAGTTCACAACAAAGATAAACTTCAAGAATTCCTTGGAAGACAATCTGAACACATGACACAAGTAAAGTGAATAAAGTTAAGTAATATATGAACACTTATATATTAATATGAATGAGGATAAGGTGAGTTACCATTTGGCCAACAATGAAACCAGAAAGTAAACCACATTATAGTATAATCTCAGAAGAAAGAAATAATTTAAGAACTCCTAACAATAAGATTCTCTAACTTTTAAACTTATCATCTTCGCCACATAAACAACGAGCCTAATTTTCATCTTCATCTTCATCTTCATCCATCTCTAGGTTATCCTCATCTCTATCTGAATCATAGTCTTCCTCTTCATTTGACAAATCTTCATCTTCTTTGTCATCTTCATTAGTTTGTCTTACATGAGCAACCTCCCTTTCAAGCACTTCATCTAGATATCTATTCTGATTAAGTAATACGTCTTCTTGATCCAACTTCATATCATCATACACACAATTTGGACTTTGAACATCTTCTTCTTGAAGAGCATCCCCATCATTGTTCATTGTTCGTAATGACATCATCATTATTTATGTTTCCACCTTCAAATTCGAAGATCTTACTTCTAGCTTTAGTTTTGCATACTGCATGCCACATACGTCTTTCAACTCTACTGCCCGGGAAAGATGTATAATACACTTGTTGAGCTTGGGATGCTAGGATAAAAGGATCATTGGTTGTAAGACGTCGACGGGTATTTATCTCTACCAAACCAATACGTTCATGTTTTCTCATACCCAAACTTGTATACGTATCAAACCAAGAGCAGTTAAATAGCACTAATTTATTACCACCAAAAAATTCCAATTCAAGAACTTCTTGCAATATTCCATAGTAATCATCACCATCAAATTCGACACAACTACCTAAGACACACACGCCACTATTCATTGTGACCTTATGTCAACCATAATTCTCGGTATGAAATTTAAACCCATTGGTGTAGTAACCCTTGTAAGGTTGAACGAGTTTATCTGGGCCAATAGCTAATCCCCAAATATTTTCTTCAACATTATTATCTTCATTTGTCACCTATTGTAAACAAAGCAACTTAGTCAATTTTGATACCTTTTAGTGTTTATGACATACTTTTTCTTATGAATGACACAAAACTTACATATTGCTTGAACCATTTTGGAAAATGTTGATCCTTGTATTGCGCAATCTGTATATCATCCCAATTTGGATGTTCATTCTCTGTATTTTGTATAAACATCCTACATAATCATATTTGAAGATGTTATCTTTCTTTGCAAAGATGTACGTGTAAATCTCAATTATTACAAGTAAAACAAGCTTACTCTAAAAAGGGAGCAACTTCATCACAATTTAGCACGATATATCTATATGCTGCCTCGTACTCTTGTGGTGACAACTTCCTTTTTTTCATTGCACCACCCAACTTGTCTCCTTGGTGTTTGAAGATTGACAAAATTTCGTCGATGTTTACTTGTTCGCCTCTTAGATTTCGTGGGACTCTATTCAATCTTGTAGGCACGTTTTCCTCAAAGTAGTGTGCACAAAAAGTAGCTGTTTCCTCAATAATATATGCTTCAATAATTGAAGCCTCAACTCGAGCCTTATTTGTAACCTTTTTCTTGTAACTATGTAAAAGCCTGAAATGTTCCGGATAATTTTTATAATTAAAAGCTGGAACTAGCTTTCATTTGAAAAAGATTATGTCATGAATTTACCTTTCAAATGGAAACATCGATCGATATTGTACAGGACCTCCTACCTTAGCCTCATATGGCAAATGAATAGGCAAATGCTCTATACACTTGAAGAAAGGCGGCGGGAAAACCTTCTCAAGTTTACACAGTAAAACTGGTATGTCTGCCCCAAGCTTTTTGAGATTGTTCACATCCAATTCTGTGCGACATAGATCTCTAAAGAAATTACTCAACTCTGCGAGGGCCTCCCAAACCATTGCCGGCAACATGTCACGAAAAGCAATTGGAATCAATCTTTGCATAAAGACATGGCAATCATGGCTTTTCAAGCCATAAAATTTGCATTCTTTTTCATTCACACATCGACCTATGTTTGACATGTATCCATCAGGGAAACGTAGTTGCTTTACCCACGCACAAACCTCGAGTTTTTGCTCCTTTGTCAAGCAAAATGAAGCCCTTGGCTTTAAGATTTTCCCATTTGGAAGAGACTGCAAATGCAAACCACGTCGATTGCAATGCACATCTATGTCCTTACGGGCAGCCGCTGTGTCCTTGGTTTTACCAGGTATATCCATCACAGTGTAAAAGATGTTCTCAAACACATTCCTCTCTATATGCATAACATCTAAGTTATTGGGTAGTAAATGTGTTTCACAATATGGAAGTTCCCAAAATATGCTTCATTTTGTCCAGTTGTGATGATGCTCGTATCCCGGTATTTGATCATTCCTCATGTGGACTCCAAAAGCAACATTCCCCAAGCTTTCTACTCGAGCTCGTACTTGTGGCCCAGTCAATCTAGGAGGTGGAAGATCATGTTCAGCCTTGTTTCGCAAAAAGGTATTCATTTGAAATCGAAAACGATGATCCTCTGGCAAGAACTGGCGATGGCAATCAAACCAAGAATTTTTCCTACTATGGTTTAGAAAGAATGCCTTTGTATACTCCATACATATAGGACAAGACATTCGTCCATGAGTACTCCATCTTGACACCATACCATATGCAGGGAAATCATGTATTGTCCATAAAAGTGCTGCCCGCGAGATGAAGTTTTCATTAGTTGATGTATCATAAACTTGTACTCCTTGAAACCATAATAATTTCAACTCGTCAACCAATGGTTGTAGGTACACATCAATGCTTTTCCTCGGTTCTCGAGGGCCTAGAATAACCATGTTCAAGAGTATGTATTGTTGTTTCATACACAGTTCCGGAGGAAGGTTATACACTACTAGCATCACAGGCCAACATGAGTACTGCGTTGTGGTCATACCAAATGGACTGAATCCATCTGTACATAGACCAAGACGAACATTCCGTCTCTCTGAAGCAAAATCTGGATGAGTTCGATCAAAATGCTTCCATGCTTCCCCATGTGATGGATGTGTCATATGGCCTTCAAGTGGATGGCTAGTTGCATGCCAAGACATGTATTTCGCTGTATGGCGAGACATGAATAGTCGTTGAAGCCTTGGGATCAGAGGCAAGTAGCGCAACTGTTTATAAGGGACTCTCTTTTTAGTGTTTCCATTCGAGTCTTTATATCTTTCATGCCCACACACTTCACATCGCATCAAAAGCTCCTTTTCTTTATAGTAAAGCATGCAATGATGTGGACATGCATCATACTTGACATATCCCATCCCAAGTCTCGAAGATATCTTCTTGCACTTATAGAAGTTTTTTGGTAACTTGTTATCACGTGGAAATGCCTGACATACTATAGCCATTGTCCAATTAAAACAATCCTCTGCCAAGTTAAAATCAGATTTCACAGTCATCATTTGTGAGACAAATGAAAGAACAGTGTGGCCATCACAGCCTTCATACAATGGTTCACTAGCATCACCCAATAACTGAAAGAATTTTGCTGCTTCAGGATTTGGGGGTTGTCCATTAATATTAGAGCTTGAAGGTTCTCTATCATTATCTCCGTGAGGATATGCTTCCCAATCGAAATTGGGGCCAGCAACATCAATTACCATATCCCTGTACCTCGAAACATTGTTCTGATCATTAACCGGCAAAGATGACGTTTCTCTAACTTGTTCTTCGAATTGGAAACCCTCACCGTGACAATCCCACACTGTATAATGATCATGAAACCTTTCTTGTATAGGTGCAACTCGACGACATCTCGAGGATGTCTTTTTACATTCCTACATTTTGCGCATGGGCATTGTATATGACCATCTCTAGTCACTACTTTGTCCCTTTGTGAGTAAGCAAAATCCAAGAATTGTTTTACCCCAGTTTCAAATGCAGGATTTATGAGCCCACCGGGTCTATGTCGATACATCCATGACCTTTCGCTATTCATGAGGTCTATAAAATAAAAACACATATTGATTTTGACTTAGAAAACTAGTAGAGGAGGTAAATCACAAAAAATAACACTATCAAAGTCATGACTTGGCAAAAGAATATCAACACTAATAGACAAACTCTAACCACTTGTTGTGCATATTTGAATTTAATTTAGTTTAATTTTGATAAAATTTTTATTATTAGGTATTAATTAATTAATATAATACAAACTGTTTGACCAGAGGATTAGAGTATTTGCATGAGCATTGCAATCCACCAGTGATCCACAGAGATTGGAAATCGTCTAATATCCTTCTAGATTCCGATTTCAATGCCAAGGTAAAACAAAAATATTTAATTTCATTATCATTTCATCATCATTGACTTATAACGTGAGAATTTGAACTCGTTTTGAATCTCGTATTTCAATACTTATATTAATGCAATAGCTGTCAAATTAAACAAATGATTTCATAGAGTTTACAGCAAATATATAGTAACAAATTCGTTATTGAAGAAAAAGGAAAAACACAAAAATAAAATAAAATCATACCAGGGGCCCGCTTCAATTATACTCTGTACACTTCAATCTACCTACAAACAAAAAAAAATAAAAAAATAAAAAGAAATTAGACACCATTACTAGAATTATACAATTAATCATTTTTTTTATTCATATGTTCCATTTCATAAAACACCTATTTACATACTTATGAACGAAAAAGAAAATAAGAAAAAATATAATTTCTTCATTTTCATTTTCTTCTCTTGAGTAGATGTGTAGCAGTACAAAATTTCAATTTGAGTCAATGAAAATATGAGACAAAAAGGACAGAAAAATATAATTGTGTACAATCACATTATAATCAGCAAACAACAATGATCAATGGATCAAATAATTAAAAAAAAAAAAGGAAGAGGAAGAAAGAACTAGTAAAGAAAATGGTGAAAAATTAATTAAGCAAAAGGGACATTTAGAATATTTGCTGAAGCTAAAGGATAACCTCGCTATAGGGACCAATCAACAAAAAACCAGTGTTTGAATTGATGGGAATTTGCTCTGCTCCCTTGCAATTTGAATTTTACCAAATTAATGCAACAACCACAACACTTTCTCTACGATATGCACCCAAATTAATGCACAAGGTGCCAATTGGAAGTGTATGGCAACCTTTCCTATCTTCTGGTCTCAAAATTTCATCGAAATCAAACACACACATCACACAGCACAAATGTCTCCAACCCATATGTTCATTCTCAGCATAGACAACACAACAATAAAAGCAAACACACACTTCACACAGCGTTGAATAAATTTTCTGGGTTACAACATGACAAAATGCAGAAAACTAAGGTGATCTTGGATTTAGTTTTCTCCAGATTTATTTTTTTTCCAATGTTTACTTTTATAAGAATAAAAAGCTGTTCATGTAACTCATTTTATCATCTTTTAAGGAAGAAAAAAAAACGAAAAAAACACACACATCACACAGCGCTGGTCATTTTATCATCTTTCTGTAGTCTCAAATTACTAAACTTGATATATATCAAAATAATATAAATAATTAGAAATAAATCAAGATCAAAATACGTGACTTTATTTTGATTATAAATATTATAAATATTATAAATATTTGATAATTTACAAAAAAGATTAATAATTATGACGTAATTAAAAAACTTATCAAGTTAATGTTATTTTTAAAACTTTAATTTATAATATTACAGATAATTTTTTTTTTTTTGCAAAAAAAAAAAAAACTACCCAGCGCCATCCCTTTCCCAGCCCCTACCTTTCTTCCCCAATTCTCCATCAAGCCCCCACCCCCAGCCGGCACCACCCTCTCCCTCACCACCACCTGCGCCACCCCTCTTCCTAATCCTAACCCCACCTTTCTTCTTGACACCCCACCCAACACCAATGCAACTCCTTTTTCCCAATCCCCAAGCGGCACGTTTCACCTCCACCCTTTTTCTCAATATCACGACACACAGGCCACCCACCAATACTCATAGCAACATACACATGAAAGGAGATCCACGCACACCATCATCGATATATTTTGCTGTTGCAAGATTTTTTTTTCTTTTTTCCACCCAAAATTTCGGTTTTAGGGGTGAAGAACTTAGATCTTGTGTTTTTGTTTTTCTTTGTTTTTTTGGCCCAAAAATTTTAATTTCATTTGGGCGAGGGTGATTATTGTTCAGAGAAGAAGAAATAGAGAAAGAAAGAGTACTTGACATTGCTGTTGACCAAAAAAAAGGGAAAGTTTAAATTTTTTTTCATACCTAAAAGAAGAGAAGCACTTGGAAGAACCAGCTCTTGGAAAAAGGGAAAAAGGTAGAAGAGAAGAAATGCAGGGAAAAAAAGATAGGAAGAAGAGAAGCTGTTGGAAAAAGGGAAATTTACGTGTACTAATCTCTCTAGGTCTCTGTTTTCCATTAAGCTCAAAACGACGTCGTTTTGAGCACAAATACGACGTCATTTTTACCAAGATCAAAACGACGTCGTTTTGACCAAGATCAAAACGACGTCGTTATGGCCTAATTATTTCCCGCCCAAAAAATTTTTTCCACTTTTTTATTTAAGAGAATATTTAAAAGAATAAAGACGCATATTTCGTCTTTATTCCGTCTCTAAATGGAATTTAATCTATAATCAATTTCAACTCTAACTTCTTTTACTTATAGTTAAATTATTTTGAAAAACTTTCTTTTTATGTACTAATCTCTATATGTCTCTACTACTACTATAGAAATAATAATAATAACAATAATAATAATAATAATAACAACAACAATAATAATAATAACATGAAAATGTTCAAATGAATAACTTAATAGAACCTATGTCTTAATTATATTTTTTTTCAAGTTAACTATCTCCATACTCTAAATTATTCATCATTTTGATTTATTATATTCTTTTGGGTAATACTTTACTGTAATTTAGTACTTATGCCAATTAATTTTTATTTTTTAATTCTCTCCAAATTTTTGTCTCTATTTCGTCTTAAACATTAAAATCTCTTAAATTTTTAATAATTTTAAATTTTAATTCCATCTCAGATCCGTCTCAAATAATTTACTTCTCAAATATAATAATTTCTATTTACAAAATCCGTCTCTATTCTGTTGCAATATTCTCAAACTTTGTAATATATACTCCATCTCAATATAAAATAAACAAAATTTAAAAGAAATCCGTCTCTATTCCGTCTCTAACTTATATGTCTCAAAATAAGTAAAAAGATTTTAAAAATATCCGTCTCTATTTCGTTGCAAAATATTTTTTAACCGTACAAAAAATAATATTCAATCAAAATTCCATCCCTATTCCGTCTCAAATATTCCAAAAAAATTATAGAAAATTCCGTCTCTAATTCGTTTCTAAATTTCAAAAGAAATCCGTCTCTATTCTGTCTCTAATTCATATATCTCTAAGTAAAAAGATTTTAAACAAAATATTTTTTTACCCTATGAAGAATAATACTCAATCAAAATTCCGTCCCTATTCCGTCTCAAATATTCTAAAAAATTATAAAAACTCCGTCTCTAATCCGTCTCTAAAATGTTAAAATATTAATATACATTTCGTCTCTAATCCGTCTCAAAACTGACAAAAGAAAAAAAAACACCATAATGGTCGTCTCAAATCCGTCTCAAAGATTTATGACACATTTCGTCACAAAGTCCGTCGCTAAATATTATCTTTTCACCTTTTGAGACAGATTTTGTTACTGAAAAAAAATTGCGTCACAAATTCCGTCGCAAATTCCGTTTCAAATCCGTCTACAAGTATGACAAAATTTTTGTGCAAGAGATCGTCCCAATTCCGTCTCAAGTTAAGATGAAAAATTTCCTTCTCAAACTTTGCGTCTTTAAACTGTCAATTTCTAGTAGTAAAATTATCCCCCTGTCTTTCTTGAACCCCTTTATATTACCATTAACGTTTTTGAAACAATGCACATGCACTATATTTTAATGACATCGTCAACGCCATTAACAGATTAAAGTAAATATACATTTTTACCCTTACCTTAGTCTCACACGTGACACCACTAACCCATTATCCATTATCAATAATGTCAAAGACTCTCTCTCTCTCATTTACAAAGAAAAAGCCCTAAGTCGATTGAAGGACTTCAATCCTTCAATCAATTAAGCCCTAAATCACACTATTGAAGACTCTCTCTCATTTTTCAAGGTGATTGAAGTATCTAATTTTGAATCTACTAAGAGATATAGAGGATCGAGAAGGCGATTGTACAGGTATGTGTTTGTTACTTTTTAAAGTTAATTGTGTCATTTTCCATGTAAAAAAGTTTGTGTTTTTTGTTGTTTTTCCCATTTTATGTGTGAAATAGTCCTCGTTGCCTTATTTGAAAGATACAAACTAGCGACATTATCTTTGACTTTGTGGGGTTCGTGGGGTACAAAAATGTCGAAGATTCTATATTTTATATGTTAAATGGTTCCTGTTGCTACTTATTTTTTCTACATTATGTCTTCAACTATATTATATGTTTCATGCACTAGGGTTTTATATTGTTTACTTCTGCCATTTTTGTTTTGTAGAATGGATGACCCTAATTTGCGTGAATTCGGTATTATGGATGGTTATTGCGATGTTGAAATATGGATTGGTGGTAAATTGGTTAATAATCCTACACTTCAGTACATGGGAGAAAAGAAAATTTGCTTTGATAGCTTGTGTCTTGATTTCTTGTGTGAATTTGGCTTTTATGACATGTATTTAGGAGCTGGTGGTGAAGGCAATAACATATCTATTGACTATACTAAGACAGGAAAGGGATTAGAGGACGTGGTTAGGTTATTGCAAGGAGATGATGGGGTTAGGGATTTTATAAATCTTTATAAGCATTGTCCATGTGCCTATGTGTATGTTGTTGATGAATATGAACTGCTGGACACATTTAATCATAATCCTAATCCTAATGGAGTTTAGAAATTAGCTACATTGGCTTATGGTAATTGTGGAGGGCCTGAAGTTAATGAAACTAATATAGTTAATGAAGAAGAGGAACATCATAATGATTTAGACAATAAACATGCAACAAGTGATGGTGAAGTTTTTATGCATTCAGATTCAGATGATTCCTATTATGCTTTGTCTGCTGATGATAAGACTTCTTTTTCTGATATTGATTATGATAGTCCTAGTTGTGCTTTTGATGATTTTGAAGATAATGATAACATTGGTGATTTTGATGATTTTGAAGATAATGATAACATTGGTGATGATAATGATGATGAGATTTCAAACAAAGAGAAGTATACTAGGTTAAAGAAGGAAAAAATGTTAGGCAAAAAGAAAAGAAAAGTATATGAGGAAAACCAACAGGAATGGTGCAGTGATTTATCAGAAGAAGATGTAGATAATTTAGCGAATATCTAGAGAGATGATAATGAAGATTTGCCTTCTTTTCCTAAATATAAAGAAGGTGTGAACATGAAGACGTTTAAGCTTGAACAAGGAATTAAATTTAGGTCATCTGCAAAATTTAGACTTGTGTGTAAGGATTGGTGTATTAAGAAGGGGATTGACTATAGGCTGATTAAGAATGAAAATGTTAGAGTAACAGCAATTTGTAAGCATGCCAAAACACATGGGTGTACTTGAAGACATCATGCATCTTCTGTTATGGGTGGTATAACCTTTCAAGTTAAAACTCTTAGAGGCAGTCATAATTGTGGACATAGAGATGATAATTCCCATGCGGATTATAAGTATTTAGGGAAGAGAATTGTAAAAATGGTGAGGAGAAATAAAGATTAATCAATTTCAGAGCTACAAACAAGTAGACATGCAAAAGGTAATTAAAGCAAAGCATGCAGCTCTAAAGGAACTTGAAGGGGATAGCATTGACCAGTTTGGTAGGTTGAGGGATTATTATGCCACTATTCTTGAAATTAATCTTGGTGGCACTTTGTTTATATGTATGGATACCAGTCTCCCTACCCCCATGTTTGAAAAAATATTTTTTTGTTTTGCTACAATGAAAAATGGGTTTATGGCTGACTGTAGAGGCATAATAGGGCTTGATGGTTGTTTTCTAAAGACACTAAAGATGGGAATGACAATATGTTCCCAATTGCAATAGCTATGGTTCCAATTGAGAGAAGAGAGACATGGTCTTGGTTTCTAAATGAGTTACATAATGTGATTGGTAGTCCATATGAGAAGGGTTGGGTGTAAATTTCAGATAGGCAGAAAGGTTTGTGTAAGGTGTTCAATGATGAGTATCCAGTGATATATCACAGATTTTGCATAAAACACATATACCAAAATTTCAAGAAAAAGTTTTCAAGTGTAGCACTTAAACATTTGTTTTGGAAAGCTGCTTCAACATGTAATAAAAGGGAGTTTGAAAGGACAATGAAGCAGATTGAGGAAACTAATCCAGAAGTTGGCGATAGTGAGGCTGCAGTTGAGTGGTTGAGAAAGATAAGTCCAGAATAATGGGCTAGGTCATATTTTCCTACTGTAGTTAAGTGTGACACCATGGTGAACAATATTTGTGAGTCATTTAACAATTACATTATTGATACTAGGGACAAACCAGTGATGACAATATGGGAGGCAGTTAAAGGAAAGTTAATAGCGAGGATACAAGTCAAGAAGGCTACCATTGAGAAGTATGAGGGTACTATATGCTCTAACATTGTTAATAAGATTGGAAGATTGAATGAGGCTGCAAGAGGATAGAATGAAAATTGGTGTGGGTAGGAAGAATAAAGGTCATGTAGTAGTGGAATAAGTGTGTTGTGAACTTATGCAATAAGACATACACATATGGCAGATTTGAGTTAATGGGTTATCCTTGTTGTCATGCTTTGGCATGCATAAATAAATATGGAAAAAGATCAGAAGACTATGTAGATACTTGTTTTTCAAAGAAAGTATACATGGTTGTGTATGAGAATATGATTCATACAGTTCCTGGACCACATGACTATGTGGAAGAGGTGGAAAATCATTTATCCCACCAATGTTTAATAAAAGGATTGGTAGGCCACCCAAAGCAAGAAAAAGGAATGCTAATGAGGGACAAAGTTGCAGCAATGTATCCACAAGGAAGGGACTAACACAAACATGTAGAAAATGTTTGCAAAGAAGACACAACAAGAAGACTTGTAGAAATCCAATTCATTCAAACTCAACTCTCTTAAGGGTATTAGCTTTTATATTTATTTTTTGTTGCACTTTTTATTTACTTGTGCACATACAATTTTACACTTTTTATGTAGGGAACAAATATGCAAGGTAGCAATGGTGATCAAAATCAGTCTGCACCTTTTATGAACAATGTGAGTAATAATGGCCATAATGATCACTTTTATTTACTTATTCACTTACTTTTAATAGATGACTTAAATATTGATTATCTTTTAACAACCACCCACTATTCAAGAATCATTTACAAATACTAGTAGAGGTGGTAGAAATGGTGGCAATAGAAGTGGTAGAAATGGTGGTAGTAGAGGTGGCAAGAATGGTGGTTATAGAGTTGGCAGAAATGGAGACAGAAATGGTGGTAGAAATAGAGCAAATGAGACTACAGTTGCTGGTAAAAATGAGGTTGCAACTGTAGCTCCAAATGAGGCTACAGATGGTGATGCACACACTGGTAAGATTTACACAAGTTTTAGAAATGATGCACTCACTAGTGGAAGTACTTCAACAACTTCCATTTCAAGAGCCTTCATTTCAAGAACAACCAACCAACCCATTTGGAGACCATGACTTACAGTCTTGTTTATTTTGTGTCTATTTGCGATGTTGAAAGTTAGAAAATGCACTTTGGTTTCATTTTGTATTGAGCAACTGGGATAGCAATATATTAATATTTTTATTCTAGTACATTGCTACTACATACTGTAGTAGATTTTTGGTAGAAATTGTGCAACACCATTATGATAGAATGGCAACACTTTGTTATATATTGATACATATTGAATGAATCTATCTTTTTATTACTTGCTATGCTTTTTGAAAGTGTTTTTCTTCTTATCATTTTGGTTACTTAATGTGCAAATATATTGATTAGTCAAATAAAGGAGAAGATAATCATAGAGGAACACCTCAGTAGATTGAAATAGATAGAACTACCACACATATTGCTATTATTACAACTAACACAATGTCAACCATTGAAATACGTAGAACTACCATACATATTATCACTTAGTACAACTAAAACAATGTCAACCAGCAAAATAACCCTATTACATCACTTGAACAACAAATGATAATAACCAGCAGCAGTACAAGACATAGAAACTTCATGAACTGATCACCATCCTTATTCTCCTTCTTTTTCTTCGTATTAGCTTTTCATGGAAGCTAATGATGATGTTTCATCACTTTCTCCATCATTAAGGCTCACATCAGGGTACAAATCAGTGCTTTGCCTTTCCAAGTGGCCTTTCTTGGCTCACACCACATGAAGAATTTACATACTCGACAAGAAAGAACAAACGACCTTTTGAAGGTTTGCCCTTCGAGACGATATGTAAGTTTGCCTTCTTGTTATACTTGCAATTACACCTAATGTGCACGAATTAAAGATCAAGCAAGGCTTTTCAAGGTACTCATAGTAACTTTTATATGTACTGGTTGACATGCTTTGTTGCTTCAAAAATACACAGCGCAAAAAAAATCATCAAAATCAGAAATGGTGACAAAGGGTCGAAAATAATCAACATGCAACAAAGTTAAGCTCATGAACATGCAGTAAAATGGAACTTCAAAATAGCTATAGCAGATGGTACTTTAAAGGAAATACAATAGCAGATGGTATTTTAAAGTAAATAAGAAAAACTTAACAATAAAAATAAAACCCTAAATAGTACCTGATGTATTTCGAAGTTGATGAAGTTGATAGATGGAGATGGTGATGTGTCTAGGCTTATATGCGACAAAGAAGGGTAATCTAGTCTAGCAACTCTATTCCAACATCTATATTACATAACAAGTCGAGTTATACATGCGTGAAGGTCATTCTTCGTCAAAATGGATGGAATTAATAACAGAAGGGGGTTTGCTGCACTTTTAGAAATGTTAAAGGTGATATAAGGGGGTTCAAAAAAGACAGGGGGTATTTTGCACTTATGGTATAACACAAGGGGGCCAGAGCTTTTTACCCTTTATTTTGCTATGAATAGGGATCTTTTAAAGATGTACAAAAGTAAAATCGGTGTAGCTAAGTTTATTTAGAGAAAAATAAAAAAATTATTAAAGATACACAAGACATAATTGATAGAGTTTACGTACCTAACAAATAAAAGATTAAAAGAATAACTATATATAATTTTAGTATTATTATTTTAAAACTCTTATCTTACAGGTTTTGAACTCAAGATCTCATCATTCTTAGAAGAAGTAATTTCAATCACTTGAATTACCTCTTAATAGCTAATATTCTCCTTCTCATATTTCTTTCTATTTACCTTTCCGTTGCTTTGTTGCTCTTTCTCTTTCACTTTTATAGCAGTTTGGCTAAAAGCTGAATTATGAAGAGCTAAATGCTAGCCCTCGTTCTAAGATTATTCTTGACACTAATTAGGAAAATTCTACTACCTTAATTTAGAGGGTGTTTGGCTTTGATTATTTTGGGTGCTTATAAGCACTTAAAAAAAATACCCTCTCATATGTTTTTTACTATTTAAGTGCTTACAAGCATCAAATAAACAAAGTCAAACACCCTCTTGTTCTCTTTCACGCAAAAAGAAAATTATTCTCTACCCTGCCCCACAGGAATAAAGGAATAAAAACGTGATGGCCAATTCAGAATTTGTTGGTTGATAATGATAGGCTTACTCTTCACGCCCTAACTTATTACATAACCCTATAATAAGATTCTACTAGGGCTCTAAACTAAATTAAAGAACAGATTAAATTATAAGTGACCACTTAATCGGAAAGATTTCGTTATTTGATACATGTTGCATGGAATGTTAGAAGTAACTAAGATTTGTGTTTTTGACATATCCTTTCACGTGCATGATATAGTACGATTTATCTCTCTAGTATGTCTCTTCATGTGTAATCAAAATTTTCTAATTATCTACATGCTAAATGAAAAAAATAGTAACAAGACTTCAAGTTGGATTTTTTTTTTTTTTGGTGCTTTGAATTAGCGTATCCTCAAATCACATTAAATTAAAAACTAATCCCTATCGAACTAGAGTGGTGAAAAGAAAGCTCTCCTAATATTTGTTCTTCTCGAAATTTGAACTTGTATTATTCTGTTCACAGGGGTAAAGTCGCTACCATTTCAACTAATAACTTAATAAAAAATTTATGAGTATATAGTAGATGTCTAATACCATATTAAGTGAACAATTAATATAAACCTTTAATTATTAAAAAGTGGATACTTAATTAGTTTTTCTATATCTTTGACAAGAGCAAATTTTTTCTAAGACTTTTGAGTCTAAATTTGGTTATGGCAATACACTGTTTTTTTTTTTTTTTGTCAAATACGGCGATACACATGACAAAGCCATTAGAGGTCTTAACATCTTTATTGTCTTAATTAATCAAAAGTTTTAGAAAACTATAGAAATATTCTTCTTTAAAACCTGATATCGATAAAAATTTATTCTTCTTTTAAGTATTTCTATTCTCATAATAATTAATTCTCGTATATAACTAGAGTTTCGAATTAGCAAAACGTCCCCAAGTGACGTGGAGAACGCAAACGACCATGAAATAATGACGTATAGCCAACTGCAAAGTTAAAGTTACCAGTAAGAGGGAAGTGCCTGTACTTTTCAATCTCTTTTAAAAGGGTTAACCAAAGGAGAACCCCTTTTCCACCTGGCCAGAGGCCCCTTAACCAGGCGGGAGGTAAATCGAGGGATGTGCGTGAGTGGCAGCCCGACCAGGGAGAGGACCAACGGGCGTGGAAATCCAGCAACAGCCCCCGCAATATTTCAGCGGAGTACTGCCGCCACACGGACTCGATCCCGCGTTGTCAGGGTGACACCACCCTAATCACCTGGCCACTTACCAACTCACCTATGCCTCTGGGGGCTACTTTTCAATCTCTATCTATAGCCAAGGCGTTGAAAGGCTTAAAAGTTTTTCTTACATCACCCCACCATACCCCATAGTCTAATGCATTAAATATGGGCTAGCATCTACATATATAATAATGGCCTTCAAGATTAAACAATGCGAGAACTAGCGGCTACTCACCCACTACCATACATAGAGCAAGTCGTGTAATTTGTAAAATGGAGTTAGAGGAGTTAAAAAGAAGCGCACCGATACACATTACTATTTTTAACTTAAAATTTAATTTTTACTCAATTAATGTTTTAAACTGGATGTATTTGTGAACTCAAAAGATTTGGCTAGATCCATCGCATGTTATAAAAAACAAACCAATTTACAGAAAGCACAAGATATGAGACACTAGTTTCTTTATAAAACTCTAAGTGTAGGATAGTTTTAGAACCGAATAAAAAAAATATATTATTGAAGGCAGAACAACATATATATTACAAGCTAATAGGTCGCAGAAAATATATAAAATTACGTTCATCTCTTTACTCGTTTGCTTTAATATCATGCCAAATTCATATGATTTCTCTTTACTTGTTTGTGATTCACTTTGATGATGCTCATAATCTAATGGACTAAGCCTACATATGGTTCCCAATTCAAAACAATTGCTTTCCCCACTCGCCCCCCACCCCAAACAGGAGGCCGCAATGGAGTCGGGTTGGGGCAAAGTCTACCACCCTCTATTTCTCACCTGGTAGGAAAACCCTTACTCATTCCCCTATCTTATATTTAGTATCAAGGTAAATCATTAGCATCATCTCTATCCCTATTGGATGGAATGAGACAACAATCAATAAAGTCAACAGGGCAAGGCAATGAAGTAGAACCGGAATGGAACCCCTATCCATTAAAATCTCTACCTATTAATAACTCATAAATAAATCCTAAAACAGAAAATAGGGAAGGATTGCTAAGGAAATTTGAACTTGGGTATTCAAAATTGCATAAGAAATTTTCATAATTGAATTAGAAATTTTTTTATTAATATAATAATTATAATAGAAATATAAAATTACATAGTTGGATAAATACACAAATATACCGGGATGGGGGTCGGGCAGGACCGGCCTTTTCACCCCTATACCGGGGTAAGGACAAAAGACTTTGCGTTGCCCTAACAAGAGTTTTCTACTAAAGACCCTGCCTCAACCCCTATCTACGGTGACCTATTATCCAATAAGTCAATTAAAATTATCGTCCACTAAATATTAACTTCTCTATATACATGCTTAATTTTAAAACCCTCCTTTTAATACTTGATACAGAAGTTATTGTCTATAGAAAATAATAATTGCAAACCATCCACATCAGATCAAAGGGTCCACTTTCAATTGACAATCGATCAATTGATATGTTTTTGGTTGATATGCTTTTTGACGACCCTCTATCTTTCCTTCTCTCTTCACATCAGACATTCTCGCTTTCTCGCTCCTCTCGAGCGTTCAAAATTTGTTGATCGTTTTGAAAAATTTGCCGCGTTTGGTCTTCGATTTGGGGCCAACCCTAATTGTATATATCCCAAGGATGTGAAACTTGGAGCAACATGACATGGTGTGCAACAACCCAGGCCAAATTACTGGCCTGTCACCACACTTAAACCTAACCAACTGGTCCAAAATACTTAAACCCTGATTGTATATATCCCAAGGATGTGAAACTTGGAGCAACATGACATGATGTGCAACGACCCAGGCCAAACTACTGGCCTGTCACCACACTTGAGCCTAACCAACTGGCCCAACCAACTTGCCCAAAATGCTTAAGCCGGTGATGACAGTAGTATTGAACCCAAGTCATTATAAAGTACTTAAGCCTGACCAACTGGCCCAAAAATGCTTAAACCGGTGATGACAGTAGTAGTGAACACAAATCATTATAAAGTGCACACAAATCTTACAAAGAACCGATGTGGGATGGGGCGTTACAAACTCTCCCCCTTAAAGGCGCGACGTCCTCGTCGCAGCCTAAACACAATAATAAAACCACAGCCCAGAACCCCAGGTAACGTGGAATCTGCCCAGAACCTGCTCTGATATCACCTGTAACAACCTAGGCCCAACTACTGGCATGCCACCATACTTGAGCCTAACCAACTGGCCCAAAATACTTAAGCCGATGATGACAGTAGTAGTGAACCCAAGTCATTATAAAGTGCACACAAATGTCATAACGAACGGATGTGGAATGGGACGTTACATGGTGTTTGACAATGACGCAGGAAAAAAGAAAAAGGATATTTCACTTACTAGTTACTGAAATTTGCTTCGCTAAAAAGGATCATCAGCAAGAGACTGTAACTTCGAGCATGACCTGTTTTTCTGGAAAAAGAAGAAAAAAAATAAAAAGAGCAAATGGTGCCATTTGTGTGTGGTCCTACAAAATCCTTCCTGCCAAAAATTTTTATCATCAAACATATACAAGTTTGGAGCTTGAAAGGGCATTCGAGGATCTACTTGTTTCGTCCATTGGCCATGGAAATATAATTGTTATGAATACTGCTATATCCCTTTATTTTTCCATTAATATTGGTGTTCTCCATCAATGACATGTAACATTTTCAAATTAAACTATGGATAAAATTTAATTTTGTATTCCTAATTCTTTTTTAGTTCGTAACACTTATTATTCCTTGTATTTTATTTTGATCGGTTGCTATTGGGATAAAAATATTCTTGGGCCTCAAAAAACTATCAAATGTAGCGTCAATTTTATTTAAAATTTTCCTTTCTTCTATCAGACAATGAGTCATGTTTTAGTTCAAGTACATTTATCCTAGCTTATGCCATCTATCTTTCTTGAACTCCCTTAGTCTTCCTCCTTCCTTTTCGCATGTTGAAGACTAACGACGGAGTCAAAAAATTTAAAAGTCATACAATGTACCATAAAATACATCTCTTTCAATATATCTACCTTATAGCAAAGAAAAGGGCTTTTTCGGTCTTGAGAGTTTAAGTTGTAGAGTCAGAAAGGGAGAATAACAAAGAAAATTTTATAGAAGTAGAAGAGTCTAAAGGAGTAAAGATAATTGATTTTTTAATTATTATAAATTTTGTTTATATATTTTATCGTTTGTAAAATTAATTCATGATTTTTTTTTAATTATGCATGTAAGTCTAACGTTGTTAAACTAGAAGTATAAGAATATATTTTATTTTATCTAACTAAAACCTAAAATTTCTCATTCTTAAAACACGAAATTTGAAATTTTTAGGAGTCATTTATAAATTTAAGGTGGGTCATATACTTCAATCAAATTTTTTTTAAATATTACAAGTAATAATAATAATTTATCAAATGTAAGAGTGGTTAAATGACCCCCGTGAAGTCTGTGTAGCTTCACCCCTATTGAAGACAATTGACTCTCTTATGTGGTAGTCTAGTGACACCGTTAAAAGCTCCATTGACTGTACTTTCTTCTCTATTTGGCCTTCACATACTAGGCTATTACATATCATAGTAAAATATTACATCAATATTTTGCTTTAACAAATAATTAAATCTTAATAATTTTTTTCTTTGAAAACTTTTATTGAAGAACATCCCAGCACCAACAAGGTTATGGTACACTCCAATTCCTATAAGGATTCTTGCTCTACCCCATGAGGCTACTCGTCCACAAGTGGCTAATTTAGTTCTTTGCACCTTGCTTTGCCATTCTAAGAATGAAAGATTTACAATAATTATAGTGCAAAATAAAATATTTAACTTACGTTGTTTGAGTCCATTGTTGTATGTCAACTCTAGCTCAAATTAATTGTAATTGTAGGTTGTTCATGTGTTACTGTAGTAGGTTTGGTTTGATTAGTGTTGATGGTTTGGTTGACGTGTGCATCTTCTTATGTTGGGCCGTTTTTGCTTAAACCTAGAGCAAGTCATTGTCTCATCATTTTAGTCTAGTTTGTTTCCATTGATTTGCCTTAGCTTCTCAGGGTCTCTTCTTCTTTTTTTTTTCGAGGTCTTCCATGTTGTTTCTTAGGTATATTAGGCTCCAACCTATCATTCTCATTAACCATCCACAACTTTGGACCGTTGCATGGACCGTTGCATGGATGTATCAAATATGAATAGCTCTTGAGATAAGCTAATTTGTGATACCAATTCCTGATGTAACTATCAATATATTATTGTCTGAACTGAATTACAATGACAACATGCACACATGGTAATCCAGATAATGACCAAGCATTGCAGCTACTTGTTTCGCTTCTAATATCAACTATATACTTTTTCTCTCCTTGTCTAACTTGATAACCTTCTTCACCATTCCAATCAACTTCATAGGAGCAATTAGCATCACAAATTGTTTTAATTCTTTCCTTAATCCTAGGACCAAATCCGTAACCCATTTTGCTACTTCATCTCTTTTCTTTTGCAGCCTCACCATAACTTGCAGTGTTATATCTTCCAACATATCCTATATGTACTTATTTCTAGGACATAGAATCGAACTATCAAATGTTCTGCACATTTTGTTACCTTCACATCACAAACCATAGATGTCCTATAATAAGCTCAAGACTAGTACCTATCATACACTCAACTTCTTTGAATGAATGAATCAACAAAATTAGACTCCTCAACTAGCCTTCTTTGTATCTTTAAAGATATAAGTACACATCACAGGAAAAATCTAAAAACAAAAGCAGAAGAGGAAATGCTAGTAGATGGCTAGTAGATTAGCAGCAAAGTAAGCTTGTCAGAACTTTGAGGAGGTCACTGTAAGCTTCCTCTTTGATTGCTTTAATTTGATCTAATGAATGTGCAACTCCGAAGTTGTAGTGTATTTAATACATCTCCAAAATAACCGCTGCAAAACATCCCCTTATGTTTTTTCTTCTCCAGTTTGCAAGCAAGTGCACTGCACATAGTCTATGTTTCACCATAGGCATATGTTCGTTGATTGAACCTACCAAACCCTTGAAAAAATAATATCATAAAACAAAACTAGTCATGTTTCGCCATAGTCATATGTTCATTGATTGAACCTACCAAACCCTTGAAAAAATAATAACATAAAACAAAGCTAGTCAAGCTTAGGAAACTATATTTAGTATAACTAAAAATAAATAAAGAAAAGTAGGATTAAGAAATAACATACAATGTATTGGTAGAAATAATGGTGTATCAACTACCATATCTTATTCCTATGTCATCCTCGAGGTTTCAATAAACCATGACCAAGTGTGATTATCTTCACATTTGGCAACTGCCCGAGCTAGAGGATACATTTGATTATTTGTATCCGTGGTCACTGGGTTAAGCTTTTAAATTCTATTTTCAAAAAGCAAGCGTCAAATCTAAACACATGTCGGCATCCCTTTTGGAACCCCTTTTGACAATATGAAAACAAATATAAATCCTTCAGAATCTCACTCTGTCCACTCTTTTCTCATTTGTGTATCAAAACGACAAGATTTTCACAGAAGAACTAGGATTTTTTTCTTGGAAGTTCATTTGCATAACCATACAACCTTGCAAATTGGGTAGTGGATGACCTTTCATCAAATTTAAAGCTAGTCTCTTGGCACAGTGAACAACGTCAACACTAACATTAAACTTGAGTTCTTCCTTAATCAACTTAGGAACTTGCTTTACCTTCAAGTCAGATGCTACCTTTAGCTTGTCAATAATAAAGTTCTTTGCCAACGACCCAAAAGTTACCCTTTTGTTTGCAAAAGATCTTTGACATGTATGTTATGGGACGTATATCTTAACCAAAAACTTCTCCATATTTGGCTTTTTAGAAGCAAAAATCAACCAAGGGCATCCCTCTCTTAAACATCTAGCCTAATTCTATCTACATCATTTCTAATATATTTAAATTCCCTCTTGTTTATTATATAATAAAGAATAAGAGCTTGCCTAAATTCAACAACACTAACAAATGTTTGTCCTAGCTCAAAGTGACCTGCACTTGATTTGCTATAGTCTGGATATCTACTGTGAGCTCTTTTAGTTTGATCCTCATCCTTAGAACTTGATTTAGATGAGCTATATTCACTTGAGTCAAACTCAGGCTATTCCATATCAGATAATTGTGCAAGCATCTTCTGTCTGTCATTTTGTGTAGTCACACCTGAAGTTCTAAGTGGTCTGCCACCTTTTCTTATTTTTTTTCTTGAACTGTTCTGCTTTCTGCCTCACTTCCTGTCTCTTCATCATCATCACTCAGAAATTGCTCATAGTCCTCTTCTTCACTATCACTAACATCTTTCTCTTCCTCAAAATTTGAAGCAGATCCTGTTTTCTCTCGCTCATTCTCCATTTGTTGGTTTGGAGGCTAATTTATCTCAAAGCTGGCTCTTACGCTCTCACCTTGGGCATTTCCACCCTTACTACTTTCTATTCCAGTTATATTTCTGCTATCAGCTCCACCAGTGCCACTATCACCTATCATAGACAAAGATAGAAAGAATTCATCATCAAATAGAAAGAATTCATCATCAAACAAATAACTCACCTCATCAACGGGGTGCTCAACGTAAATATGCGTTCTCCATACACGCCATCTGAGTCTATAGTAAATTATGAAATCACTCATATGTACATCTTCTAATTTCATTTACCCATCTTTCATACTCATTCCTAGAATGATGTAATACAACTTTGATACAGAGTGGAGCTTTAATGTGTTATTAGCATAATCAACCACGCTAGCATAAGTAATCTCTGTAATACTCATTGGAATAGATGTTATACATCCCCCACCCCCCCCCCCCGCCCCAAAAACATATTCCAACTCAAATTTCTACAGTCAAACCTTCCCCAATCTAAGTCTGAAAAAGCTAGCAAATGAGAGTGCTAGGCTGGAAAACAAATACCTTGATCAATTGTCCCTTGAACATGTCTGAGTGTTCTCTTTAGAGCTGCATAGTGAGCTGGGAATAGATGATGCATATTTCAACAAAAAAAGTTCATTGCAAACTGCACATCTGGCCTAGTAAAGGTTACAAAACACCAACAAAGCTCCTAAAATTAGTTGGTGCAGAGTGTGGAGTCGTTGAGTCTGTGCCATTAGAAGATGGATTAGGCACCAGAGTCTCAACTCATCTGCTAAGCTATCACCACAGTCTTGACCTTGCTTTGACTTTGCTTTAGCTGAAACGTACTGAGCTCTCTTGAGCTGCAGCTATATGGATACTTCTACTATCAATAAGTAATCGTTTTCTTGGCATACAACATTCTTTTACTTTAAAATTTATTTGAACACTTTTGCGTGTTCCACCTTAAATCTTAGACTTTTAAGCTAGACTAATGTTACAAAATTTTGAAAGGTTTCAAACTTATTGATTTAAATTATTATTTAAACTCATAACATTTGATTGTAATTTGTCTAATTGGTTATTGTCCTGAATATAATATTATCTCACAGAAACTTGAGTTTACATGTAGTCCAAGCTTTAGCAAGCACAATTTATATTGGTTTTTCCTATATATCAAATATTCATGTTGCTGTTATGTGATAATTTATCAATATTTTATGTCAGAAAACCATTTTCTCACAACAGTCATCCGAAAACCCACCTAAATGGCTAAAACAATTGGGTATCTCTCTTTTCATTCTCAAAAGTGCTTAATTCTCATTGGCACAAATATTCTATATCTGCCCCTATTATCATGTAAAATTTATACACAAGAGAGATCAAACATTGACGAATTGGCTTCTTCAATTTTTTCTTAAATCTATACAAGTATTTTTACTTCAAAATTTCTTAAATATGAATATTTTTAGTATAAAAAAAATTCAAATTCATCCAAACTAAAAAAAAAAAAAGCATCAGTGTTATAAACCCCCCACTATAACACAACTCTGGATTCAATTCATTTAACATGCCTAATGGGGCTCTTGATGTTTGAAGCGTGCATTAGTCATATAGATGATTTCGTTAAGAAAAACTACTTGAAAAGTGCTTAACTTTTTGGCTCTTCTCTTTCTACTAATGCAAATATCTCATTCTTGTTTTTTTAAAGATACGAGAACTAACCCTGTTATGTTAACGTCTCTAATCTTACGTATTATTTGGAGCTCTCTTCGGGAAAGAGTAGTGCAAGCTGCCCTCCCAACGTGGCATCATTAACATTTTAGCAAATGGTGATCAATTATTCTAGCGTTAAGTCAGGGGCAATAGACCATGCGACTTGTCATACACGGGTGACACCATCGACTTGGGTTGGATTTTGATGAAGTGTAACAATTTGAGAAGTCTACATTTTTAAGGTCGATTATTTATAGTCTAGCATCACATCTAGTGGCACATATTCTGTTTAGGGAGGCTATGTCAAGTTAGTTGAGAACTATTCTTATAAATGAAAACCTTCGTACATTATTCCCTATAAGAGATTCAAAATCAAGGGGATCTTCAAGGATGTGAGTAAGCCCAAGATTAGTAAGTCGGTCTGTGCATTTATTAGTTTCTCTATAGACATGCAAGAGGTGAAAGTTTCAATCATCAAGTGATGGTTACACGTAATGCAATAAGGCGTTTATTTCACTTGATGGACTCTTATCTCTCGAAATTTAATGTGCATATCATTGAGTTAGACATGTACTGCACCTTCTCAATCACTCTACTCGTCTTTTTATCTTTTCAAACACACAACGAAAGGGTCATCATCTTCCAAGATACACTATCAGCTCTCAGAAAAATTCTATTTTATTGATTTGGAACATAACACCCCTGTCAGAGCTAATCTGTTCCACAGGAAAAATACGAGAAACCAACTTAAAAGCTGGATTCCAGAACTAATGGAAACGTTCAAATGAGTGTTTGCGTGAAACTAACAAAGAAAATTGCGCCCCCAGGGGCATAGGTGAGTTGGTAAGTGGCCAGGTGATTAGGGTGGAGACACCCTGACAACGCGGGATCGAGTCCGTGTGGCGGCAGTACTCCGCTGAAATATTGCGGGGGCTGTTGCTGGATTTCCACGCCCGTTGGTCCTCTCCCTGGTCGGGCTGCCACTCACGCACATCCCTCGATTTACCTCCCGCCTGGTTAAGGGGCCTCTGGCCAGGTGGGAAAGGGGTTCTCCTTTGGTTAACCCTTTTAAATTAAACAAAGAAAATTGCTCTCAATACGAACAAACAACGTAATTTGTGCTCTGTTCGTTATAATATTATTTTAAGATATTAGTCTTATTGAAATAGAAGAAAATCTTATAAGATTTAAGATATCTTATCATGCATCGTTTAAAATATTCAAAACAAATCATACTTTTTATCTTATATGAAATAAACAATCCATTCTATCTTATTTTTTACAACTATAAAATACATAATACATGTAATAAAACATTTTAAATCTTATAAGATATTTTCAAATTTCAATAAAATAAATATCTTAAAATAAGATCATTCCAAACACACTATTGATCCATATGACTGACCTTACCTAGTGGAATAAAGACCAATTTCGTCTAGCTTAAGTATAGATTAAAATTGCATGAGCCACGAGTACTCAGACTAAGCAATCTTTTTTTCCCTTTTTTTTTTTTGAAGGTCACGAAAATGCGTACACCTCCAAAGATGAGTATTAATGTCACTCATCCAAGTTTTTGAGGCCTACATCAAGATCGAACTCCATAAGACATGTAGCTTGATTGTCGGTTCTAATTAGACATTATCCTACTTCCCATGTACCATGCAACACATTGTGTTTCACTACGATCAGCCCATGCTTCCTATGGACCAAACAACACAAGCACGATTGGGTTCCCAATGAAAATTTGGTATACATTCACATGCACATATTTCTTGATGAGGAATCTTTCGCTGTAGCCCACAAGTTGACGAGAGAACCAAGCTCCTCACTTTATCCTAGACAAGAAGAGACATTAAGCCTCGGGATTTGGATTTCCTCATGTCATACGATGCTATGAAGGCGATTTAGATGGTGTTTGGCTTTGTTTATTTGGTGTTTATAAACACTTAAATAGTAAAAATTATGTGAGAGAGTGCTTTTTTCTAAGTGCTTATAAGCACCCTAAATAAACAAAGCCAAACACCCTGTTAGTGGTGATGAATTGTCCCTTCTCATCATAACTTAGTGTTTCGCTCATCACTATTCGGTAACGTTATGAGAGAATTCAAAAATTCCAAATCCTTTTCACCAGCCAATCCCAAAGGAACATTATACAGCTGATACCAATTCCTGTTCGATCTGAAACAACCATGCTCATACATCCAACAAACTCTATGAAACTTAACTTCAATAGACACTGAAAACATTATATAGCGTCGAATAGCTAAACAACTTTTGGCTCCAACTTTACAGCAATCAAAACCTGGCTTGTCATGTGGAACCAATCTGTTTGGGGGAAGATTTTCAATCTTACCCTAAACAGGGACTAGAAGTCTCTACACCCTTCTATGAAATGACCATCCAACAATCACTGTTCACAGGTCTCAGACAGAGGTTGAAGTTTCTTTTTATTCACTTCACAACAAATTTGCTAACGAGGACACAACAACTTCAATTTTTTCAAAAGCTTTTTTGCAGAAGGAAATACATCTAAGACAAAGTCACATGTTTTCTCAGGCTTTATTTCAAAGTATGTTTTTCAGATGATTTCTGAGAACACTTCTATGATGTGGAATATGTGATTGACAAGCAAATCCTCTATGAATTACCCATCTAACTACATATCTCCTCGTTTTCTCTATATTCCAACTTCCATTCTGTAACAAGAATTTAATACAAAAGATGCAGATTTTATATCGAAAAATCAAACAAAGGGGAAATGAAATAGTTCAATCTAGCCAATGATTTCAGCAGTATTGTCTCACATGCATGAGTTGCATAATTTTAAAAATGAGCTAGGACTTGAACCAGGTAATCTTCTTTTCCTTTTCCTGCATCAAGAATGTAAAAGCTTCAACAGGTAAACCCGTAAAGACTTAGCTATAGTACTGAATATGTCAGCAAGGCTTAATGAAAAAGAGTATGCTTATAGCTCCAAATTTGCCTATCTACTCTATATCTTTGCTTTCCATTTTAGCAATCTCAGACCAAAATTTTTTTTTCCCTTTCTTCTGCTAAGAGGGATATATACCAACACACCATCTAAAAGAGAGTTGAAACCGAGATTCAGGAAGGAAGTTAAGCTAGATCGTGATATTGTACATAGCATTCAGAATCTAGTCACAGTGGTGTCTTCTATCCTAATTGAACCAAGATCATCAGAATAAGACTTCTTTCCGTGGGCAGGGAAGGCAGGGTGTTTTAATGTGACTCGAGAAATATAAAAGTAGTGGACCCTGTCACCCTGCATTTCTAGCAACAGTTCAATTATGGACATAAAAGCCATCATAACAAGACAGTTAATGTAAAATTTTATAACTAGTACCACTCAGAATTACACTTTATGAGGTGGAAATCCAGATTCAAGACTCACATGCTAGCAGGCATAACATCTTTATGCTCACAGATAGGAGCAAAGGTCTATCCAATAAGTTGCTTTAATGGCTTGTAAGCCATTGTTTTGTGCTTACATATTTCGATCACTGCTTAGGGATCAAACAACCCAGCCCAGCCACACAGGCAACGAAAAGAATTGAGAGATGGGGAAGGAATCTGCCCCACAACCCAAAATACTAATGCTTATGACCATTCTCAAGGGTTTAACTATCTCCATCTTGCTTGACTTGGTACATATCTGAAGTTCTATTCCGGTTGACATTCAGATCAACCTAGTTTCTTCAAATCTAAAGACATAATAAACAATACAACCTATTGATTTTATTGATACCAAGCCATAGTTGCTCATTTGAATCTTATTCATGGCTGCAGTATCAGGACTACATAATCTGTCTGTGTCTTGGCTGTCAAGACTTGAAGGGATTTGACATTTATCTCCAAAAACACATCTTAATAATTGAGACGCCTCCTACCCTAAGATTTCTTCTAAATCACACCAATGTATCATGATTAATGAATATAGAAATAACTATAACTCTAGGATCAAGGGATAGCTCAAGTGGCTGGAACTATCTCCTCTAGGAGTGAGGTCCTGGGTTTGAATTCGATGGGGTGGGGGTTTCAAAAAACGAAAAATAAAAAACAGAAATAACTATAACTCACAGAAGATGCTAATACATAATGGTAAACTCAAGTGAGATTCCTTACACGCTATCCAAAATGCATTCATTAGAGAGACAAGTAGTCAAATGTGGACACTAAAATCACAAACAATATCAATTTGTAACCTCGAACAAGGTATCCTAAATGCTTATCCAGAACGCGTACATCATGATGCATATCTTAACATGGAGGCTACAATCACAGACATTACAAATCTTTGCCACTTAAATTATGCTTAGAAAATGTTAAATAGCTTTCATACAACAATGGCCAAATAACACCTAACCCTACTTTACTTAGATGAATACTTTCTTGTCTTATTATAAATGGAGTACATTTCAAGTTGAGGTTTGTTACATTAGGTCCTTCTAGATCAAACTGAAAAGCTATATTGACAAAATCCAAGCCACATATTATCACTAAAAAGCTATGTTGACTTAGGCTATACAATACATTTACTATTTACTATATACTATATACATATATATATATATATATATATATATATATAACGGAAAGTGATATGGAAAATGAGAACCAAATGGCATTCATCAACAATTGCTGAATCATCTAATGTTAAAAAGGTAACAACACATAGAATACTCAATTAATGATCTCATAGTACAAGAAAATTTTCCTTTTCTCAAGTTGATCAAACCGATATTCTAAATCCAAATCAATCCACATTACAGTTCAACAAACATTACCCGATTCCCCGGATCTTCTTTCCTCCTCTATGGCCTCGCAGTCAGCCTGGCCTCGAATATGAACCCCCGGCAAAGCCCATCTCCATTCCCTGGCACACCATCAATCCATCTCCATGTCCCATTGACATCCTCCTCACTATCCCATAACGCCAACCTCCCGACCCTCTTTGCCGAAAAGCACACCCTATTCCCACCTCCAAACACCTTAAACTTACTCGACTCTTGAAAGTACCTATACATTTCTGGTGGCATTCGCCCCGCTTCATCCCACTCCAAGCTCTCCAAATCCAATCTCAGTATCAAAATCGTGGTGCACGCACTATGCAAAGCATAAGACGATTTCAATCCCCCTATCATTAGCAACTTGTTATTCGCCCCGGTTACCAGACGAGGCCTTTTGAGTATGTCAAATATGTCGCCCCATTCGTGCTTTTCCAGCCTCACCCATTGCTGGGTAGTCTGCAAATTCTTAGTGTCACACCTGAACAGCTTCCACTGAGATCGCCACGGCGACCCCACATCACACAATGTGTATACCGAATCATAAACTAGCGTCGGGCTGCGTGGCTTCGACGGTAAATTCGACGAGAACTTGAGCCAATTATTCGAAGCATTCGAATTGGAGTAGTACATCACAGCAAGCTCAGTAATAACAAGAACCTGGTGGTGCCCGCCGGGGTCGCCGCCGCCACCAACGAGGACGGAGCCGTGGCGGGACCAGGCGGAACCCAGCTGGGGAAGAACCTTAAACTGCCGAGTCAAGGGGTTGCAAACCACAAGAATCTTGTTGGTGTTGGGATTCGGACCGGGCTTCTGACCCGGGCCGGGGTCAGCCCAGAGGTAGAGCAGCCCGAGGGAGGAGGAAATGGGATGGAGGTAAGGGAAAGGGAGGAAGGAGAGGGGGAAGCGGAGCCATTGATCGGAACAAGGGTCGAAGACGTGGAGGGTGGGGAGGGGGGACACGTGGCAGTGGCGGTGGGAGGGGCGGAGGGCGAGGAAGGAGAGGGGAGGGTGGCGGAGGTGGTGGAGGTGGAGGAAGGCGGAGGAGGAGAGGGCTGAGTAGAGGGACTTGCAGACGGATCTGCAGATGAGGATCTGGCGGAGAGGCAGGTGGGAGAAGACGAGGTGGAGTGTGTCTTGAGGTAGAAGGTTGAATGGGGAAGACTCCATTGTTGTTGTTTGGATGGTCTTTTTTTGGTTATACTTTCTATAAAAACTACTTTGGTTTCCCCTTGGTGGCGTGGGGGAGGCCGTAGGGGGTAGGGGTAGGGGTAGGGGTTCGGGGGGGGTGGAATTAAGTATAAGGGAGTATGGATTGGTGGGTGGTTGACTGGTTTTGTCTTCATGTTCAAGTTCAGAGCACATGGACCTTCTTGGTAGGAATGGAAATGGGCAAGTGACGTGAGGTATTCGATATCGATCAATTCGATTAAAATTTGATAAAATTTGTCTCGTTAAAAAATAGGACGAATTTGAAACAATTGAAAATACTCTTTAGGGTTTGGGACAAAATTAGGATTGATCCACGGTACTTGTATTCTTAAACCTGGTTATACATATACATATATGTATATAAGTGTGTGAGTGTGTTTTGATGTTTTACATTTATTAATTAATTATAATTTTAAGTACATAAGTACATATTATATACTAAAAATTAAGAGAAGATTTTTACCTTTTACTAATAGTAAGGTTTGAACCCTTAACATTTTACTCTTTAAAATTTTATCATTTTAATGTATTTTAAGAATATTGTTTAGATTTTTTGAAAAATTTTATTTAAATAGTTAGTTTTTTAAAATTTAGTTATTTAATTCGGTTTCCCGAGTTAAGAACATATCTTAAATTCGGGTTCAGGACGTTTCTTGTTAAAATTTTTATTTAAATTTAAAAATTTTTTAATCAGGTTTGGAACGTTCCGGGTACCCATGGGTTTGGGACGTTCCAGGAATAGGATTCCTATTTAATTTTTATCCGAGTTTGGGATGAAAATGAAAATTGGGATGCTATCCGGGTAGCTGGTTTGGAATTCCTTCATGAGCAGGGTACCTGTCCCATTGCTATTCCTACTTATTGGTGAAGGAAACTATGTTTGGTGATTGTTATAGTATAACAAGTTCGTTTGAATTTTTTTTCCCTTCGGATAAAAATAGATCTTTTTAATATTTTTTAGATTTTTTAAAAAAGTGTTTTAAACAAATTAAAATTTTAATTAAAAAAGGTTAAAATTGAGCTTTTTTTTAAATTTTAATTTTTCAAAAAAATTTAATCTAAGTATTTGTTGCAAAAAGATACAATTTTTTAGCAAAAATAAATGTTTTTCCTTGAACAATAATCGATCTAAATAGGCCCTATATCATTGTGAACAAAATTTAATGATTATAAATTATTTATATATTTTACAATTATTAAAATAATAGTTAACAATCATTTTATTTGGTCTTTAGTGTTATAATGTTATGAATATGTTCATTCCAATCTTTATGATAAAAGATGAGGGAGGGAATAGATTTGCTTCATTTAATGATTATACATTGTTCAGTTTTAATAAAAATGATATAAATAATCCATAATTATTGAAGTCTCGCTTAATAGTAACTTAAGTGTTTTATACTCATTAAGTATGTTAAATTTAATAACACATACTTTAATCCTAATGAGATAGTCCAAATTAACTGGGCATAAAGTTTAATCTGAAATAAATTGTTGTGATCATTTGCCTAACCCCTTAACATTCATATTAACGGAAATGCATCTCTTTTTTTAACTGAGATGTTTGTATTACAAGTAATCAGATTTGGTTCCATATTTTTATTTTATTTTATTTTTTTGAAATTGGTTTTGGGTGCTTTCATCTATAACATCAGCAAGGAAAGAAATCAAAGAATTCACAATGGTTACAAATTTTTGCTAACATTGAATTTGAAGTTAAAGGAAAGTCTTATAGTCTTAGGAAGATTAATTATTTTCTTTTGGACATGGCAATCCTTAATGCCTGAAATGTTAATGCGAGCTTCTTCTTTTAGAACTTCAAACCTTTGTACATTTTGTGAATATGAATGAAACATCTTTTTTATCAAACAAAAAAAAAATCTCAATTCCATTCAATTCAGATGCAATCTTAATAGCTTTTTTCTTTTACAAAATGAAATATTGAAATTTTTAAAAATTATTTGATAACCCATAATACCACTTGTCTAAAAAAAATTTTAAAAATAAAACGTATTTTTACTAATATAAATTTTGCAGGTGTTAGTATAATAGTCGAATGTTAGAGTGCAAACAAGATTTATTAAGGGCTCGTTTGAATTAATTTTTTTAAAAAGTAGTTTTAATTTTTAAAAAGATATTGTTCTTTGGAAATTAAAAAAAGAACTTAGATTTTTTAAATTTTAACTGTTAAAAATATATTTTTCTTAAAAAAAAATCAATTCAAGCAAGCCTCAAGGCCCATTTGGATTAGTTTTTTTCAAAAGCGCTTTTTTTAAAAATTTTTGAAAAATAACTTTTTTTTAGAAGTTGAAAATTCTGGCTTCTAAAAAAAAGTGTATTTGATTTTTTTTCAGAGTTTTAATTTTTTTAAAAGTCAAATTAAATAGTTATTATAAATTTAATGTAATTTTTTTAAAAAAATATTTTTAAAAAAAAAAATCAATCCAAACATACCTTCAAACGCCGTTATTAAAGAAAGAGAAAGTAGGAGCAGCCTCGTTCACATCATGTGCTAGGCGGCTACTTTTTAATAGTCACCATCTAGCTAGTATTTCGTCAATCATCAGCTAAAGCGTTGTGTTCTTCTTCTTAAAAGGGTTAACCAAAGGAGAACCCCTTTCTCACCTGGCCAGAGGCCCCTTAACCAGGCGGGAGGTAAATCGAGGGATGTACGTGAGTGGCAGCCCGACCAGGGAGAGGACCAACGGGCGTGGAAATCCAGCAACAGCCCCCGCAATATTTCAGCGGAGTACTGCCGCCACACGGACTCGATCCAGCGTTGTCAGGGTGTCTCCACCCTAATCACTTGGCCACTTACCAACTCACCTATGCCCCTGGGGGCAAGCGTTGTGTTCTTAAATTGCTCTTTTGTTGTTTAATAAACGGATAAAATACATAACTTTTTTTTAGATGTATGGTGCAATAGGGGCAAGCATTTTACAGATAAATTAACTGAAAAAGTCAACTTGGTTATTATAAAGAAATACTTGGATAGGAGAAACGTGATGTTTCATGCATTTGCTGTTGTCGATTGATTAATGAGTTTCTACTAGCACTGGCCCCTTTTTGTATATCCATATCATATAATAAAGCAAAATAAACTATTATTTTACACTGTTAAGTGGCGTTTTATATGAAAAATTTTTTATAATTACTTATCAATTAATTAAATATGCCCATTCGTAGGTCTTTTTTTGTTTTTTTATCATTTATTTAGTTCCATTTATGTATTAAATATTTTAATTTAATTAATATTATGCCCTTTCTTTATATATATCATCATTATTTTATTAATTTCATAATATATATAATTATTTCAATAACTATTTAGTAAGATGTAAAAACTCTATAGTTTTAATATATCCATTTACATAAATTGCTCCTCGTGCATTGCACGGGTGTCACACTAGTGTGTGTGCGTGTATATATATTGTTAGCTAAATATTCATTATTGATTTTGATGATGAAAATATATATATGCATTATTTAACTAAATAGCTTCTTGTGAAAATGAGATGTCATCAATATGAAGCTTGGAAAGATATGAAGATGTGCAAAAGGGTTATTTGAAGAAGAGAAAAGATGAGAAGGCATAAGAAGGAGAAGAGAAGACATAAGGGGTACCGGATTTGTTTTTCTTCTTGTTCTTTTTGTGAAATGCCTATATATTGTGTGGACTTGGCTCAAAATATTTTTCTTTGTCATTGGAAAAATTTTCAAGTCTTACACTTTTGAAAATAACATATGCACAAATGTATTTGAATGCACACATTAAGATAAAATAAGTTTTTGGAGTGTTTTTATTCACAACATGCATTTACATAGTTATTCAAAATAACTTGGAGTTGTGAAAATGCACTTGAATTTGTTTTTCTCAGAAAATCGCTTTACTTCACATTCGGAGTGGCGGCCCACGGCCGACCACCGACCGGTGGTCGCCTACTAATCAGAGAGGTGAAGGGAAAAGCCGGACCCCCTAGCCGGTCGACCGGCTAAGGCGTCCGGCCTAGTCAGAGAAGGAGAAGGGTAAGTCGGACGACCCAGCCGGTCGACCGGCTAAACGGGAGCTGTAATAAATACACTAGCCGTTTATTACCGTTCTGGCAGAAATTTCCCAAATCTTCTTCACCTACCAATCCCTAAACCCCATATCTCTTTAAATACTCATTCAATACACTTTCTAATCATCAATTAAAGTGTGCAAAAGTGTTTATCATCATTCAATCCATCTCTGAGCCATTCTTGCAATATATTTGAGCTTTCAAAAGCTTGTTCTTTCTCTTCTCGAGGAAGATTTCAGATTCAATCTCTTTTCAATCTTGAGTATATACACACTTTGAGAGCTTTAATCATTGTGAGATATATCCATTTAAGCTTGTAAAGTGTGAGGAAATCCTATAGAGAGAATCTCTTGAGTTCTTTGAAGTAAGACTTCAAAGAGGTTGTAAAGAACTTGGTTTGTGCTTCACCAAGTTTTGAAGAAGCATTTTAGTGGAGATCTTTGAAGTCCTAAGGGGAGATTCCTTGGGCGGTGGTCGTAGGCTTGGCCGAACCACCTTAAAATCGTTTGTCTCTCTTCTCCTTGCATCTCTATTTTTATTGTTCTTACCTTGCTTATCTTGTGTTTGATATATTGCTTGTTAGAAGTTGTAAATTTTCTGAAAATTTTAAAAAACGAAAATTAGTATTAATATCTTAATTCACCCCCCCTCTTAAGATATTTGCACCCACAATTGGTATTAGAGCTAGGGTTCTACATTATAGTCTAACAACTAGTAGAATTTCTAGCAAATATGGAGGGAATTTCTATTAAACAAGCACCCCTTTTGATGGAACAAATTATGCATTTTGGAAAATGAGAATGAAAGTGTTTATACAATCACATGACTATAAAGTTTGGAAAATCATAGAAAATGGGCCTACCTTGCCTACAAAATTAGAAGGTGATAGGAGAATACCCAAACCAGAAAATGAGTGGAATGATGAAGATATTAAATTATTTGAGTTAAATCAAAAAGCTTTACATTATTTATTTAATGCTATGAATGCCACTGAATTTGCTAGAGTAATGGGCTGCACTTCGGCTAAAGAACTTTGGGATCAATTAGAAGTAACTTATGAAGGAACGAGCCAAGTGAAAAAATCTAGGATTGCTATGCTTGTACATAGATATGAATTATTCAAGATGCTTCCAAATTAAAATGTTGAACAAATGTTTTCTAGATTTGTTGAAATCACTAACGGTTTGAAAGCTCTTGGTAAAGATTATTCCAATGTAGAGAAAGTTAGGAAAGTCCTAAGAAGCTTGCCATCATCATGGCAACCTAAGGTCACGGCAATAAAGGAAGGAAAGGACTTGAATATATTGGAGCTCAATGAGCTTATTGGGTCACTCATAACTCATGAGCTTGAGATAAAAGATCATGAAGAAGAAGAAAGGAAAGCAAAGAAGTCCATTGCTCTAGTTGCATCAAAATTTTCATCAAGTGACGATGAAGAAGATGATGAGGATCCGGAAGATGAGGAGATTGCACTTTTAGCTCGAAATTTCAAAAAATTTATGAAATTTAGAAAGATGAGAAAAGGGGCTTCTTCTTCAAGCAACACAAATTGGAAGAAGAAAGGAAAAGAAGGCAAAGAGTTCAAAAAGATAAAAGATACAAAAGATGAAAAAAAGTGCTTTAATTGCAACAAGCCGGGACATATAAAGGCAAATTGTCCTAAGCTTTCAAAGAAGAAGCAAGGAAAGGCGCTCAAGGCCACATGGGACTTCTCCGAAACCGAAGAAGATGAGGAAGAGCATCATGAGGTAGCCAATTTTTGCCTCATGGCCAATGAGGATGAGGTACTATCTTCACCATCTTTATCTATTTATTATTCATCTAGTGAAGAGGAGGAAGAGGAATATAGTTTTGATGAACTAAAAGAAGCACTTGCTAAATTACATGATGATCTATCCTTAGCTTTGGCAAAAAACAAGCAAATGCATAAAAGTTTGAAACTTGTTCAAAATGAAAAAGAAATTTTAGAAAAGAAAAATGCTTCTCTTATTGAAAAATTGGACATCTCAGAAAAAGAAAATGATTCATATGCCGAAGATTTTGTAAAGACTGAAAAAGAAGTTAAAGATTTAAAAAAGAAAAATGAGGATTTAAATGGAATTGTTCAAAAGTTTACAAATGGGAAAGAAAATTTTGAAAAACTTCTTGGAAGTCAAAAAATGTCTTTTGATAAGAGTGGTATTGGATACAAACCTAGTATTAATCAAAAGTATTTCAAAACCTATTTTGTCAAGGCTTCTACCTCTACATCCTCTCTTCATCAAGACAAATGTTATTTGTACCTATTGTGAAAAGAAAGGACATGTATCTACTCATTGTTATTACAAGAAAATTCGTGATAGAGGATCACATGTTCCATATTGGCAAAGACCAAAATGGGTGGTCAAAAACAAAAATTAAACTAACGCCAAGGACCCAAGGTGTTGGGACCCTAAAATAAAGAATTGCATTTGAATTTCATGTGTGTAGGTATGCAATGAAAGAAATTCAAGCAAAATAAAATGGATCTTGGATAGTGGTTGTTCCAAGCACATGACGGGGAACTCTTCACTTTTCTACAAACTAAAAAGGGCAAAAAGAGGAGATGTTACCTTTGGGGACAATAGCAAAGGGAAAATTATTGGAAAAGGAAGCATTGGTAATGAAAATTCTCTTGCTATACACAATATTCTACTAGTAGAAGGTTTAAAATTTAATCTACTTAGCATTAGTCAATTATGTGACAAAGGGCATAAAGTCATATTTCAATCCTCTAAATGTCTTGTGTATGAATGTGGAAATGAAACTGTTATTTGTAGCTAAGAGAAATGAAAATGTTTACATTGTTGAAATTGATCAACTTATATGTCAACATGTTAAGTGTTTATCTGTTGTGCATGAAAATACTTGGTTATGGCATAGAAGATTAGGACATGCTAGCATGAGCTTATTGAATGATTTATCAAAGCATGACTAGTTAGAGACCTACCAAAACTAAAATTTGAAAAAGATAAAATCTATGATGCTTGCCAACTAGGAAAACAACATAAAACATCCTTCAAATTCCTAAATAAGGTTTCAACAAATAGAGCATTACAACTACTACATATGGATTTGTTTGGTCCCATTGATGTGGCAAGCTTAGGAGGATTTAGGTATACATTTGTTGTAGTTGATGATTACACTATATTTACATGGGTCATGTTTCTTGTACATAAAAATGATGCCTTCAATGAATTTGCAAGATTGTGTAGAAAAGTGCAAAATGAGAAAGGCTATTTTATAACTTGCATCCGTAGTGATAATGACACCGAATATGTGAATACTCCTTTCATGAACTTTTGTGATGAACATGGCATTGAGCATAACTTTTCGGCCCCTCGTACTCCTCAACAAAATGGGGTAGTAGAGAGGAAGAATCGTACATTACAAGAAATGGCAAGGACTATGTTAAAAGAACACAACTTGCCAACATATTTTTGGAGTGAAGCCATAAATACTGCATGCTATGTGCAAAATAGAGTATTGATTAGACCTATTTTAAACAAAACTCCATATGAACTATGGCATGACAAAACACCTAAAATATCATACTTCAAGGTATTTGGTTGTAAATGTTTTATTCTAAACACTAAGGACCACTTGAGAAAATTTGATTCTAAATCCGATGAAGGAATATTCTTAGGTTATTCCACAAAGAGCAAAGCATATAGAGTATATAATAAGAGAACTCTTGTTGTAGAAGAATCAATACATGTTACATTTGATGAGACTAATCCGTTTGAGCCGAGAAAGGAAATTGATGATGTAGGTTATCTTTTGGAAAAGACAACGCTTGAAGATCCAACTCCAAGAGACAAAGAAAAACGAACAAAGCAAGAAGAAGAATTTCAAGAAAGGAGGTCTCAAGCAAATGAGGAAATCAAACATTGCTCAAACAAAGATGATGAAACCAAAGAACCTCATGAAGGTCTTCCAAAGAGTTGGAAGTTTGCGAGAAACCATCCTCAAGATCTTATTCTCGGTAATCCAAATGAAGGTGTAAGAACTAGGCGTAATATTAGCACTTTTTGTGAGCATCATGCATTTATTTCTCATATTGAACCCAAAAATGTAAAAGAAGCTCTACTAGATGAAAATTGGATAATAGAAATGCAAGAAGAACTCAATCAATTTGAGAGAAATAAAGTTTGGAAGCTAATTGAAAGACCTAAAGATAGACCGGTAATTAGAACCAAATGGGTATTCAGAAACAAACTAGATGAAGTCGGAATAGTGAATAGGAATAAGGCTAGACTAGTTGCACAAGGATACAATCAAGAAGAAGGAATTGATTATGATGAAACTTATGCTCTTATAGCTAGACTTGAATCCATTCGTATGTTACTTGCATTTGCATGTCACATGGACTTTAAACTTTATCAAATGGATGTGAATAGTGCATTTTTAAATGGATTCATTGAAGAAGAAGTTTATGTTGAACAACTCCCCGGTTTTAAGATTCATGTTTTCCTAATCATGTTTTTAATTTAGAAAAGGCTTTATATGGCTTAAAGCAAGCTCCTAGAGATTGGTATGAAAGACTTAGTGGATTTTTGGTTGAAAACAATTTCGAAAGAGGGAAACTTGATTCAACCCTTTTTATCAAAAGAAAAGACAATGACATTCTACTTGTCCAAATCTATGTAGATGATATAATTTTTGGTGCTACTAATGTTTCCTTGTGTGAGAATTTTTCAAAGTGCATGCATAAGGAGTTCGAGATAAGCATGATGGGAGAATTGACTTTCTTCCTCGGACTCCAAATCAAACAAGCAAAAGAGGGGATCTTCGTAAATCAAGCCAAATACACCAAGGAAATCATCAAGAAATTTGGACTTGAAGATGCAAAGGAGATTGGAACTCCCATGAGTCCCTCAACTAAGCTAGATAAAGATGAGAAAGGTAAATTAGTAGACGAGAAGAAATATAGAGGTATGATCGGTAGCCTATTATATTTAACTGCCTCTAGACCTGATATCATGTTCTCGGTGTGCTTATGTGCTATATTTCAATCCAATCATAAGGAAATTCACTTAACAGCTGTAAAAAGAATAATTAGATATCTTAAGGGAACAATTAATTTAGGGCTTTGGTATGCTAAAGGAATGTCATTTGATCTATGTGGTTTTTCTGATCGACTATGCTGGTTGCAAAGTAGATCGTAAGAGCACTAGTGGAACATGCCAATTCCTAGGACATTCCTTAGTATCTTGGTCTTGTAGGAAACAAAATAGCGTTGCTATTTCTACCACAAGCTGAATATATTGCATTTGGTAGTTGTGTGGCTCAAATATTGTGGATGAAACAAAATTTACTTGATTATGGATTGAATTATGATCATATTCCTATATATTGTGATAATACTAGTGCAATTAATCTTACTAAGAACCCAATTCAACACTCAAGAACTAAGCATATTGAGATTAGGCACAATTTATTAGAGATCATGTATAAAAAGGTGATATAATTCTTAAATTTGTTGATACTTTACACCAAATTGCTGATATTTTTACTAAACCTTTGAATGAAGATCAATTTTGTAAGATTAGGAGGGAGATTGGAATGATGAAATGTAGTTAGATGGCATATATATGTGTTTATGTGGCTTGTGTATGAAAAATAAGCAATTTATGCACTTTCTGACCAAGCCGGTCGACCGACTGATGCCTTAGGCGTCCAGCTGAAAGGATTTTTTTAATGAGCTCTCTGATCCGGACAGTCGAACTAGCCGGTCGACCCCCCGCGACCAGCCGGTCGACCGACTGAACGCGGACAGGGTTAAAAATTGGGGGTTTTCACCCCAATTTCACCACATTCTCTCAATTTCTTTTTAACCCTAACCAAAATTCGCTTAAACCCATCTTAAAATCTTCAATTTTCAACCGTTTTCTTCCAAATTTCTTCCTAAAATTGGCTTGCCCACTTCAAAAAACAAAGATTTTACCGATTATTTTCACAAAAACAACGCTAAATCATGGTGAATCTTAGAGGAAAAAGTCAAGCACGTGGGAGAAAAGGAAAAAGGGCAAGAACTCAATCTCCTCCACCACCACCACCTCCGGCATCCAAGATTCAAGGGAAGCAATCAATTCTCTACAGTAAATATATCGTGGACTCTTTGCTGGCACTGATATCTTGCCACTATTTGATAGATGGAATGCCTTTCTTCATTTGCATTGTGATGTACAAGATAAGTTAGTGATTGAGTTCTATGAAAATCTTGAGATACATTGTAGAAGCCCAAGACTAGAATTAGCTTCAACAGTTTGTGGGGTAAACTTTGCGCTTAACGAGGCCATTTTGCATAATATATTTCATATACCTATTGAAGGGGAAGGTTATTATAATAGTCAAGGATGGCCAGAAGGAATTAAGGGAACCGCCATCCCGGGTGACGTCATAAGATTTATGTGGGAGAAAGTAGGGCCTAAAGATCCAAATTTGATTCTTCCACTATTAAGAGATGTTGATGTTAATACAAGGCTTGCTCTTAAAATCATGAGTGAAGTGATTCTTCCTAGGAATATCAATGATGGGAAAATTCCAATCATGGATGCTTATATCCTTTATAGCCTTAGGAAGAAAAAGGAGATAGCCTTGCCTTTCCTTATCCTTCAGCATATATTGCATATTAGTGGAAAGGATGGAGGAAAAACGACCACTCCTGGTTATGGTATGGCCTTAATGCACATTTTCTCGTATTTCAACATATCCTCAAATGCTCCATATAAGATGTTTGCTTGGAATTTTGATATGCTATATATGAACTTCATGGGTATTTATTGGTACAATATGGAGCCTATAAATAGAGAAACTTTCAAAAATTTGCCCCAAAGCACTCAAGTGCAATTAGGAATAGAACTAAGAAGGGGACTACTTTCACCGACCCTGTTTTTGGCACCACAGCAGAAAACCTTGATGACATAGTTGGTGGGGTAGATATCAACCTTGAAGAAGATGAAGGGCCGAAAATTGAAGGAAATCCTAACATAGGTATACCAAGAACCATACCCATGGTTGTTAGTTCCTCTGAAGAAGAGGAAAATAATGAGGAAGCTACTCTTAGACAAGTGATGAGAGAATCTAAGGAGCAAGAGCATATTGATGAGCTACGCCGAAGAGAAATGCGTCAGGGTGCTGGTTCTAGCTCTATGGGACAACAGGAAGACCCTTCTTTGATGGCTCAGATTCTGTCCCAATTACAGGCCTTAAACACTGGTATGGGTGAAATGAGGGCCACAATGACAAGCCAATGGGACGAGCTCACTGTTTGGAGGCAACATATTGATTCAGAAGTAGCTACTATGAAGTCAGACATGAGAAACTACTTCAAGGATCATCATGATCGCGCACCTTGATTTTCCTCTTTCCACTTAAAAACAATTTTTAGTTGATCTTTACGCTCTCAACTTTGATTACAAAATTAACTCTTTTATACATTTCTTTTCCTGCCTTTATATTGATTTTGATGATGCCAAAGGGGGAGAATTAAGTTATGATGTGGTATTTATGCATTTTTTGGTGATATATGGTATTTATGCTTTGATGATATATGGATGATGAAGTTATGATGTGGTATTGGTATTTATGCTTTGATGATATATGGTTATCTATGATATATGGATGATGAAGTTATGATGTGGTATTGGTATTTATGCTTTGATGATATATGGTTATCTATTCACATTAGTTTAAATGGTATTTGTTCTTGCAAAAGAGTTTAAATTTGATAATCAAAGCATTTTCTCAAAAAGGTACTTTTTAAAGAAATGCATATATTAAGGGGGAGTATTTTTATCTCAAATCTTAAAAATTTGTCATCATCAAAAAGGGGGAGATTGTTAGCTAAATATTCATTATTGATTTTGATGATGAATATATATATATATATATGCATTATTTAACTAAATAGCTTCTTGTGAAAATGAGATATCATTAATATGAATCTTGGAAAGATATGAAGATGTGCAAAAGGGTTATTTGAAGAAGAGAAAAGATGAGAAGGCATAAGGAGGAGAAGAGAAGACATAAGGGGTACCGGATTTGTTTTTCTTCTTGCTCTTTTTGTGAAATGCCTATATATTGTGTGGACTTGGCTCAAAATATTTTTCTTTGTCATTGGAAAATTTTTCAAGCTTACACTTTTGAAAATAACATATGCACAAATGTATTTGAATGCACACATTAAGATAAAATAAGTTTTTGGGGTGTTTTTATTCACAACATGCATCTACATAGTTATTCAAAATAACTTGGAGTTGTGAAAATGCACTTGAATTTGTTTTTCTGTAAAATCTGGCTTTAATTCACATTCTGGAGTGGCCGGACCCTCCAGCCGGTCGACCGATTGACCTGGGTGGTCGCCCGGCCTAATCAGAGAGGTGAAGGGAAAAGCCGGACCCCCTAGTCGGTCGACCGGCTAAGGCGTCCGGCCTAGTCAGAGAAGGAGAAAGGTAAGTCGGACGACCTAACCGGTCGACCGGCTGAACGGGAGCTGTAATAAATGCACTAGCCGTTTATTACCATTCTGGCCGAAATTTCCCAAATCTTCTTCACCTACCAATCCCTAAACCCCAAATCTCTTTAAATACTCATTCAATACACTTTTTAATCATCAATTGAAGTGTGCAAAAGTGTTTATCATCATTCAATCCATCGTTGAGCCATTCTTACAATATATTTGAGCTTTCAAAAGCTTGTTCTTTCTCTTCTCGAGGAAGATTTCAGATTCAATCTCTTTTCAATCTTGAGTATATACACACTTTGAGAGCTTTAATCATTGTGAGATATATCCATTTAAGCTTGTAAAGTGTGAGGAAATCCTATAGAGAGAATCTCTTGGGTTCTTTGAAGTAAGACTTCAAAGAGGTTGTAAAGAACTTGGTTTGTGCTTCACCAAGTTTTGAAAAAGCATTTTAGTGGAGATCTTTGAAGTCCTAAGGGGAGATTCCTTGGGCGGTGGACGTAGGCTTGGCCGAACCACCTTAAAATCGTTTGTCTCTCTTCTCCTTGCATCTCTATTTTTATTGTTCTTACCTTGCTTATCTTGTGTTTGATATATTGCTTGTTAGAAGTTGTAAATTTTCTGAAAATTTTAAAAAACGAAAATTAGTATTAATATCTTAATTCATCCCCCCTCTTAAGATATTTGCACCCCCATATATATATATATATATATACACACACACACACATACATATATACTATATTATATAGAAGAACCCTTTGCAATATAACAATGACAAATGTCACATAGATAGCATTTTTAACATCTTTCTGCCACGTGGTACTCTTACATTACATTTAATTGTGAAAATCATTTTTTATTTTAATGAGATTTACATTAATTTTCTAATTTATTTTAATATTTACATATTACATTCCAAAATTATAACATGTAATCTAGATTGGTTGCAGATATCTATGATAACTCTCCAATTTGATTGTTATCAAATGGTAACTTATTTTAATTGATATATTTTTTCTTATTTTAATCTTCTTCCCATTTTTTTATACTGCTTTCTCTTAATAATTTTAATGTAAATCATTTTACCAAATGCTTTAATTATTCATATTTTATTCTCTAATTTAATTCAAATATACATAATTTAATTATTTGAATCTATCTTTTTGTAATTATTTAAAAATAATAATGATACTTATTTCAACATAATGCCACTTATCTTAATTTTTTTAAAAAATGCTATGCATATAAAATAACATTTTACTTCCCCGTGCATCGCACGAGTGATTGACTAGTACATATATATAATTGTTTAGATGCCATATCTTTTGTATAATTAATTTTTGACTGAATATTTATTATTATTTAGTGTCATTTGATGCTTAGCTGTTAATTTAGTGAAAAATATAATTAAAATGGGAGTTGAATTCCTGTTGTTTGCATTTTTTTTTAAAAAAAAACCCACACCCTAATGGAATCAAACTTAGGACCTCACGCATAGAAAAAATAGTTTCAACCATTCAAGCTGTCCATTAATCCCCTGTTTTTTGCATTTTTTTGCATATTTTATAAAAATTTGTGAATAGTATTTATTGAAAACCTTCAATTTCGAGCTTTTTATTTTTTTATTTTGTCTTTTTTAGCTTTGACTTTTATGTAAAAGTTTTTCTAAAAATAGGCTAATAAATCAGTTTCAACTTTTACACTTACCAACAAAAAAAAAAAAACACTTTTAAGTATCCAGGACCAAACAAACTCTAATTACTTGAGAGAATAAAATTTATTAGGAATTCGGGGGTCTTTTTCTTTATGCGTTTTTTTGCTAAAAATAAAACTAAATTTGATAAATATCCTTTTCAATTATATTAGCAACATCTTGAAATTTGAAACTTAAATTTTTAGAGGTCTAAATTAAACGCTTTATTTACTTTATCTTTGAATCATTCCTGTGAAAAGCTTGCCCAATTTCGTCGAAGAAAATAAAAATTCAAACAGTCAACTTGGTCGCACTTGGAAGTGGGAAAATACGAAGCATAGCATAATAATAAGAGTCCAGGACCGATGCACTCTACATATTTATGTAATTTTAAAAATTTTCAAAATATCAATCTATTTTCGGTCCAAAAAAGTCAATAGCTTCCCATATTGAAAAAGTATGTTTCTAGAGTTTTTTTGCGGATTATGTTTCTAGAGTTTATAAGTCAATAGCTTCCCATATTGAAAAAGTATGTTTCTAGAGTTTATGTATTATAATTTTCACTAATGAGAAAAAATATTGAATTTGTCCCCGACGAGAATCCATGTGGCAAATCAAGTTCTCTCCTCATTGTTTGTTTTATATTCTGAGACCAGATTTAGAGCCTCTTTGGCTTTAAAAAAAAAATTATAAACAATTTATGCTTATAAGCAAACGATAGTAAGTAAATTAAGTAGTATTTGAAAATATTGACATATTTGATAACATGTGTCTGCAAGTATTATATTCATGAAAATTCTTTTAGTTTAATTGTTAAATTAAAGTTTCTTATACCACTTTAAAAATCAAGGTTCAAATCTCTTTAACAACATTACACTTAGAATGTTTTTGTGTTAAATTTATCTATTCATGCAAGGGCAAGGTGAGGTTCCTTTAATCTAATAGGGGTGGGGATGGTAAGATGGGTTTACTTTGATACTAGGTATACATAGGTTATACTTTGAATGTTTTTGTGTTAAGATTTATCTATTCCTATAAGCGCTGGGCGGGGTTCCTTTAAGCCGATAGAGTTGAAGATAGTGATAGGAATTTTCCTTGATACAAAGTATATATGTAGCGGTAGGAGGAATTTTTTTTCCCCACTTATTTATAAATAAGTAAAACTTGCCTATCTATAAATTTTACCAAATTTATAATTTTTCTTTTTCTATTCATAAGCAAAGATAAAGACCCTCTTAATTCAACTTTTGTATCGAGGCCCGTCAAAGTGCCTAGCCAATATCGTTTTGTATTCTACTGTTTCTTTCATCATAAATTAAGGCCTAAAATTTGGAACTTTTGTAACACAGGTCACACGTTGAAAGAAAGCCCGGACTACACTATCAGCCTGTTTGGCTAAGCTCATTTGGAGCTTATAAGCTGCAAATAACAAAAAGTATGAGGGGGTGATTTTTTTTTTTAAAGAATTTATAAGCTACAAAATAAGCAGAGTTAAACAGGTTCTATCAATAATATTGTTAAGCACTAGCTAATTGAAATGGGCCAGGAAGCTTCTACCTATTATTAATGATGGCTTGCTTCACTCATTTATTGCGCGGCCCTAAACTGGAATATGTAATGCTGAATAAGAATTTTAATAGTATTTTACCTTGAATTCTATTGTTTTTTAAAATGATTATTCATTTCCTTTTTTTTTTTTTTAAATGACTATTCGTTTCCAAATAGTTCTTGTATATGAGACGGGCCATTAATGCAGTCTTGGGAATCTATCAAAACGAAGATCAAACTGGAGCAGTCGGGCCGCGAGGCCCATTCTCGCTAAGCCGAATGGTCCATTTAGACATTCCTGAGAAAGATTTGAAATCTTGGCGGCTATGATTCCATTATTAAATAACGTCTTGATAGTTTCCTTCAGTTATGTGCATCAGTAAATATAAATGGTGAATAAAAAAAAATTCTATGTAATTATGAAAAATAAAAACATTTCTTGGATCTAATCATAACGTTCCAATATATTGATATTCACAAAAGAGAAAGGATCTATGAATGATCTAATGAATCGAAACAATTAACTACTAAGATTTCAAAAACTTCTTCCTTTTCTTTTTCTAGAGAATAAGCGTATTAATATGCGCGGATCATGAAATTTTCCTTATTTGTGAAAATTGTTGTATAGAAATTTGATGAATTATGAAACATTTGAAAAAGAATAAATAAATGGAGAGAATAGGCGAATAGCTAATAATTTAGATAGCGGTTTGGCTTTTCATTTTTCCATCGTGATAAATTATTGGCTTGTACATTGACAAAATTAAAATCAAAGGCCTCGTTATTATTAAGAGTTATTGGTTTGTATTATAGTAATGCCTTACATAATGCCAAGCGCGGATCTGTGCTTCTCAATCTCTTTTCTTCCCTGCCTTGTGTTGTGGGAAACCCTCCAATTTGTTACTCCTACTCTCTTTTTCGGTTTTGGATGCAAAGATGATAAAGTGGCTTTTCTCACCACTTATTCAAGCTATGGATTTACATGGTCCACTCTCTTTTTATAGGATGTTTAGACCATCTAAATTGCAATTTTCCTTAGCTCAACTCTATCCGGGTTGGTGAGTTCTATTGAACTCATCCGCAACTTATCAAAATTTTTCCTCTCGTATGTTGCTTCGCCAACATTTATCTTGGATCTTTGTGAGTTTGGCGGTGGTTTTCGTTCCTTGGTGATTGGGCTCGTGCACTTATGGGGGAAACCTGATCCTCAACTCGGAAAATTGGCATGGGAAAATTATTTTCAGGGAATTAGGAATAATATATCTTAAGTTTTTTTTAACCCTTTTTCTTATATAAATATATGCTAGACATATATTTTGAAGTTTAGATTTGAAATTATTTTGTCGATGATGATGATTATTATCTATTTAGCAGGGCATGTTAATACTTGTAGTAGAATTAGCTGATAATTGAGACGTGAGAATGTAAAAAGCTAATATGTTAGTAGTAGAATTAGTTTTGAACTTTTTCTTAAAAAATTTGGAGATTCTCTAATCTCCGATAGTTTTTTCCCATTTCCCATTTTCTCAAATTGTGTTCCCCATTGGTGAATTGGGGTAGGGAATAGAACAAAATTCATTCCCCAAAAATTATTTTGGGGAAAAAGTTTTATTGATTGGGGCGGAGATTCCCCAATGAACACCCCCATTGGTGACTATGAGGGTGTTTGGTTTGACTTTTTTTTTCTAGTCAAACCTACTTAAAGCCTAATTTAAGCTAATGAAAGTATTTGTTTTAATTAAGAACGTGCTTTTTTAAGTGGCTTTAAGTAAAAAATAAAAAGCTCCCCAACCCCAGCTTTTTCTTTTTATGGCTTTAAGCACTTTGAAAAAAAACAAGTTTGACCAAATCATTTACTATCTTATCCTTACCTTTTTATTTTTATTACTAATATATCTTTACTCTTTTATTTTATACTTACCTTTTTAAATTTTATTTTAATGTCCTTAATAGTTATTTTAACTATATAACTTACTTTTCAACCCACTTTAATTAAACATATAAATACTTATTTATATAATTACAACTTTTATTCAAATACGTAACTACTTAAAGTTGACAATAAAAAAAAGCCACTTAAAGCCAGAAGTGCTTTAAGTAGCTTTTTTATAAGCCAATCCAAACACCCTCTATGACAAGGGTGCTTGGTGTTGTTGCTTTGCTACAATGAAGTTCATCAGCGTTGTTTTACATTGTCTTCTTCATAGAGTTAGGGTCTGCTTTGGACTTGGGCCTATGTCTTGTTGGCCCAAGTGTCTATTTAGTATTAGAATTTGGACTTTGAAGTTTGATGTGTTTGTCTTTTTCTCTAATGGACTTTGGATCTTGGCCCAAGTATGTATGTGTTGCTATGTGTCTTATCCAAGGGACTTTATATTATGATTCCTCACAAGGTGTTCCTTCATTAAGTATCATACACCCTCGTGTATTAACAAAAAGGAAAAAGAAAAAAAGAAAATAGCTTAGTAGCAGAAAGTGGGTGAACAGTACACTCTACTGTTTACTCATAGCAATATTTGTTCACTATTTCACAATTATTTGTTCACTTACTGTTTATTCATTATCCCACCAACTGTTTATTTATTATCTCATAACTATTTATTCACTGACTTATATATATATATATATATATATATATATATCAAATATTTGTTCACTATCCCACAACTATTTGTTCACTGACTTTCATATATATATCAAATATTTGTTTATTATCCCACAACTATTTGTTCACTAACTTTCATATGTACATCAAATATTTGTTTATTATCCCACAACTATTTGTTCATTACTCTTACACACACAAACACAAAACACAGATACATCTACATACTTGAAGGACAAGGTTAGCTTTAATGGCATATTGATATTGGAGTGTCCAAATAACGTGTGGGAGGTATAGTTAGAATGGCAACAAGGAGAGGAAGGATTTGGTAGTTACATCACGGCGAGGTGATGCCGAAATTTTCACCGGCATGAGAAAGAAGACGATGGGTTTTAATAGTGAATTAACACCTAGGAGGTTTTCTTGGATATGGTGCATATGATTACGATCAACGAAGAAAGGCGAATTTCATGGTGGTATTTATTCGATGTGAGATGACCGGTGGTGTCATCGGTGAAGCAGAGCAGAAAAGAAGAGAAGAAGAGAGAGGTGATAAGAAAGAAAAACGAATAGAAAGAATGGAGAGGAGAGAGAGATACGCATGCTGTTGGTGAGCTATTTTTTTTTTTTTTTTTTTTTAATGTGAAGGAGCATGACACTCCGTAAGAACACCGTGGTAAAAGACCACGATATAATTTGCCCTCATCTTGTTTCTTTTAGACTTGTCATCTTTGTAATTTTAAGTTAATGGAATTGCGTTTTGGATAATAACAACAAAACATAATGCCAAAGCTTTAGAATGATGCATCACAATGGGGTAAGTCGGTATCTCGTTAATTGTAATGTAATCGATTTTAAACTTGGCGCAACTCACAAGAAAATGATGTAATACTATATTATTTGTTTCTCCCTTTTTTTTTTGGTTTTTTTGACAGGAAATAGATTGACTCCAAACTATCACATTTGCCATGCTAGCTTTTTTTTTTGGGACCAAAGAGAAAAGGCGAACTAATTTTTATTTTGGTGCCATGCTTTCAAGATGACAAAAAACATGTGTAAATAATTGTGTAGATGATTCTCGTGATTCTATTGGGTCCACTTGAATCTCCCTTATCCACGTGTGGTCCTATGAATGGCCCACGTAAAATATTATTTCTCTTCGCCAATAATGGGGATTTTTTTTACTCTAATTTAAAATTTTTATGACAAAAATAACTTACTTTTTAAATTCATTTAAAAAATGTCCTTTTCGGTGACTTACCATTCGCGGACCCCGTAATTTAAAAAAAAAAAAAAAACGATTGCATCTTTAATGAAAACGGCAAGTCACCTACCGAAACGGTAGGTGACCTACCAAAAATGGACTAATTTGCCTGAATTGTTGAGGTTTAAGGCAAATTTTAATTTGTCTTAAGCCAACGAGCTGAGGGTAGGGGTAGGGGGTGGAGGGTGGAGGCGTGGGGGCCTTTAATGCATTAAATGAGTTTGCAGAATTTTATGGTTGAAAGGCTTGCCTGCATTTAAAGGGTGTTTGGCTTTGATTATTTGGTACTTATAAGCACCTAAATAGTAAAAAACATGTAAGAGAGTACTTTTTCTAGGTGCTTATAAGCACCTAAAATAAGCACAGCCAAACACCCTCTTAATGTATTTGCCTTTGCTTTTTTGGCTTCATTGCAGAATCGTTGGCTCGTTGGTTGAATGTGGGCAAATTTGCCTTAGCCCATTTTTTGTAGGTCACCTACTGACTTACCATTTTTGTTAAAGACGTAACCGTTTATTTTTTTTAAATTTTTTCAAATTTTGGGATCCGTTAACAGTAAGTCATCTACCGAAACGGTAGGTAACTTAACGAAAAGGGCATTTTTTAAACGAATTTAAAAAGTAGGATATTTTTACTATAAAAATTTAAAATTAGGGTTAAAAAAGATTTCCCTAGTAATGTTCTGCTGATCTACTGCACCAAGAAGCAAACACCCTAAACTTTTTTCTTTTTATCTTTTGTTTGGATTCGCAAGCTAAAGGATAATAGAGGAAATTAGAAAAATGTTAAATTAAATAATATAAAAAGAAAAAGATTTGAGTTCTTTCTTTTCGCATTAAACATTGCTTACAGACACAAATATAGATGAAAGCGTGGTATAAATTACGTATGTTTAAATTTAGATAGTGTGGTCTCAAATTCTTAAACTCTGATTAAGATTGAGGTTTAGCATAAAGAAATATAAAGTTTTTCCAAAAGAGAGAAATACATACATACATATATACATATATGTGTATATATATGTATATATGCGGGACAATATTAGGTTTGTATTAGAGTTTAGGGTTTAGGGTTTGTGTTTTAACAACAACAAAATATATACACACACTCTTTATTAGTTACAAAATTTATAATACATGTATAAAATATTTAATTTATTTTATAAATATAGATTAAACAAATTATTGAAGTCAAAATTTAAAATTAAATAAATAGTACTTTAAGTAATAATTTTAGCCAACCAATTACAAACTAATTTTTTATCCATCAAAAACTATTAATTTTTTTTTTACCGACGGTAAAGTAACTTTTTTCTTCAATTGTAAGTTTGAATTCGACACTTTATAAAACATCAACAATAATGCCAATCATATTATTAGTTTACTTGTAACAAAGTTTAAAATTAACGTTTGAAAATTTTTAAAAGGCTAGTTACCAAAAAACGTGGAATGATTGAAAAATATTAAGAGATTTTTCTTGCGCGAGATCTTTTTTTTAAAAGATTTTGTGATCTTATGACACTAAGGGAATTTTTTAAACAAACCAAAAAAAAAAAAAGAAAGAAAAACATCCAGATCGGTCAGACTTCAGTGCTTAGATATTTTTATACAAAATCACGTGTTTTTTCTCTCTCCACTCTATCGTCCGAAAGCTCCCATTGTGTCTCTTTGGTGATTGAGAAAGAGAGTTTTTTATGTTCTTTTTCTACAGTACGATTGATCTTGGTTAAAATTAGTGTTTTTATGTTCTTTTTCTACAGTACGATTGATCTTGGTTAAAATTAGTAAAGGCAAGCAAAAAAAGACACCTCAAGCACTTTTTCTATTGTTGCATGCAAAACACGTAAGTGTTAAATTATATTCATTAAAAAGAAAGTCTTTCACAAAATGCCCTTACAATGGATTGAGATTTCTTGTTTCTTGGCTATTCATTCACCCCAAGGGCCACCTTTCTTTGTCTACATTATCTAAATACTTTTATTTAGCTATAAAACTATTAATACTTCATTAATCATATACTAGTATTAATTTTTTCATAATAAATATCTTGTTACATAAATTATATAGAAAGTTTACAAGTAACTATTAAGTACCATATATAAACACAATATGTACTAATAAGATTATACATTTGAAAATATATATCACTAAGAAAGCATTAATTTCCTTTATTATAACGTCTCGAGTCAATTTATAAACATCTGAGACCTTTGATTGATTATTGTAAAGAGAATTCATAGACTATCATTAAATTCTAAACGAATTAGTTCTGCAAGACAAATATGTATGCATCAACTTGCAAATGGCATTTTAAATTATCTTTAAAAAATTTCTACAATTCATTATATTTTAAACAGTCTTTTATTTTCAAGAGAAAACAAATAGAATGAGCAAGAAATCTTCAAGAGAATTCGAGTGAATTTTGTTTTGTCCACCAACTTTATTAGACTTAAAACCCTTTAAAAAGAAAAAAAAGTTATAATAACATAAAAAATAAGTGGACGTTGATTCAGTGGTGCCCGCCAAAAGAAGGCCTAAAACTCAATATTGATAGATGTGTAGAGAGGACCCAGGACAAGCTGCCACTGGTGTAGTGCTAAGGTTGAACCATGACCAGGGTATCAGGCCTCACTCTAAATCTAGGGGTAGTGTCTAATAATGTGGCGTAGATGAGGGCATTGTTGGAAGGCCTATAACTCGCAACTCGCCATGGACATGGGAATCACCAACATGGAGATAGAGTTAGATTCATAATTATTAGTCGACTAGATGGAGGGCAATCAGGAACTACGGGGCAACTCTTACCACTGATAGATGAATGCAGAAACTTGGTCACTAGCGACCATGGATTTGAGCTGAATCATATCTATAGAAAGGCCAATAAGAGCACAAACTGGATGGCCAATTTTGGATTACAATTACCTCTCAGAGTACATCGATTCGAGGAACTTTTGCACCAGTTGCGCCCTATACTTAGAGATGACTTGCGAGGAGCTGCCCCTCAAAGAATTGTTCCAATTAATAGGGTGTTTGGTTTGGTTTTTTTTTTTCTGGTCAAACCTATTTAAAGGCTAATTTAAACTAATAAAAGTATTTTTTAATTAAAAACGTGTTTTTTTAAGTGACTTTAAATAAAAAATAAAAAGCTCCCCAACTTCAACATTTGCTTTTTATGGCTTTAAGCACTTTGAAAAAAAACGAGTTTGACCAAATCATTTACTATTTTCTCCTTACCTTTTTATTTTTATTACTAAAATATCTTTGCTCTTTTATCTTATACTTACTTTTTTAAATTCTATTTTAATATCATTAATAATTATTTTAACTATATAATTTACTTTTCAACCCACTTATTCAAATATGTAATTACTTAAAATTAATAATAAAAAAAAATTACTTAAAGCCAAAAATATTTTAAGTAACTTTTTATAAGTCAATTTAAACACCCTCTTAATACAGCTTAACTTCTCGAGAAAAAAAAATCAATAATAATAAATGTAGTTCATAATAATTTAAAATTTAATTACCGAGCTTCACATATCCAAAAAAGATGACAAGGATAAAAGTTGTGTGTGATTGCATTTTTTCAGATTCTGAATATTCGAAGTACAGGAAAACAAATGTCTGAAGACACGCACGTGGGACCACTTGCACCTGTCAGTCAGTCACAGAACCCAATCTGCTATGATCGTGTGGCGCAAAACGACAGCGTTCAACCCTCCCTCACAAATGCCCAGACGCCCAAACTCATCATTTCATAAAATAACACCTTCCCCAGATTCTCCTCGCGATTCAACGACCGTAAATAAATTATTAAAATTATTTCATTATAAATATATTTATATTTTATAATTGTTTATTATTCAAGATCATAAATTATGAAATTATTTTTTTTTCAAGAATAACAATTGCGAATTATAAAAAGATCGAGAATTTATGATTATTAAATCGATCGTGAAATATAAATTTTTTTATTATAATTATTTGAATATTTTTTGATTATCTAATCACGATCTTTTGGCGATCATTCTATATAAAGAAGCCCTCACTTCCCTTCGCTTAACGCCCTCAACAACCTTTTTCTTTTTTCGTCCCGAAAAACGGTTAGATTTCTATAATGGTGGGGAGCAGTGTTGTGGTAGCTGAGACGATGTCGTTGAATGGGGGGGTGAACGGCAAGGCAGCTCTATCTGAGATGGATTCGGAGTGTTTTGATCCGACGGCTGTGGTTGCGGAGCCGGTGCCGCCAGTGGTGAAATCGCCGGACGGAAGCGGGGAGAAGAAGGGGCAGAGGGAGATAGTGCTAGGGAGGAACGTGCACAGCACGTGCTTGGAGGTCACGGAGCCGGAGGCCGACGACGAGTCTACCGGTGATAAAGAAGCCTACATGGCTAGCGTCTTGGCTCGTTACCGCATGTCCCTTGTTGAACGCACCAAGTACCATTTGGGTAACTAAACGCTCTTTCTCTCTCTCTCTCTCTCTCTCTCTCTCTGTCACACACGCACATACACCAAAATTGTGTGTTTTCATGATCTGTTTGGTATTTGTATGAGGCTTTAGGAATTTAGATGGGTTTATGAAATTCAACATAAATGGGTCGGTTATATGAATTTGACAACCTAGTCATTTCGTTTTAGGTGTTAGTTTCTTGAGTATCTTGAAAGTTCTAATTTTGGAAAGTTTAGAGGAAATGTGTTAGTTATTGTTAAAGGGAAATGAAGAGAAAGAAGAAGAATACTAAAAGAATGTTATTTTCGTTATTGAAAAATTAATGACAAAAGCTACAATCTTGTAGGTCGAATTTAGTTTCGGGTTTAGTTACTGATCCAAAGACAGCATTGATTTAGTAACTGAAATGTTTGGTTTGAAAGAGAAGGTTCTCGAAAGAGCATGATAGAAGGAATAGGATCAAAGAGTGGTTAGATAACTGTGAGGTATGCGATATAGAGATGGCACCTGGGTTGGTAAAAGCTCGGGGAAATGTTGAGTGCAGAGATGAATGTCTATTAGATGTGGGGATAATGGAAGGATTAGCTGTCAAAGGAACCACCGTAGTAACATTATTTAGTTGGAAGCTATTTGCCCATGGAATGCTCTTGTATTGGGATTGTTGATTTCCCTTTAATTCCATTGTTGGATGTTCACTCTAATAATTTTATATGTTCACATCTCATCAAAAGGATATGCCCCAGTTTTATCTTAATGCATATGAGTTTTTTTTACAATTTTAGAAATCATTCAATTTGATGTTCTGGGGCTCTGCTTTACTCTAGGACTTTAAACCCAATTACATGGCTCACTTTGTTTCTTTGGAGAACAAATATGATTTGCAGTAAGGTTTCTGTGGTATTGATTGATTTTAAATTGCTGAATCTTTGCAGGTTATCCATACAATCTGGACTTCGACTATGGTGCTCTTGCACAATTGCAGCATTTCTCCATTAATAACCTCGGAGATCCCTTCATTGAGAGCAACTATGGTGTCCACTCGAGGCAGTTTGAAGTAGGTGTTTTGGATTGGTTTGCACGTATATGGGAGATAGAGAAGGATGAATATTGGGGATATATTACTAACTGTGGCACTGAGGGCAATCTTCATGGGATACTTGTTGGGTTAGTGTAGTTTTGCTTGTTAATTGTTATTATCAACACTAGGCTTGAGGAATAGATTGCCTCTCGGGGACATATACTAATATGAAATAACTCTCTTCTGCAGGAGAGAAGTATTTCCTGATGGAATTCTGTATGCATCGAGGGAGTCACATTATTCTGTCTTCAAAGCAGCACGAATGTATAGAATGGACTGTGAGAAGGTTGCCACCTTGGTTACCGGTGAGATAGATTGTGCAGATTTCAAAGCTAAGCTGCTTCTACACAAGGACAAACCAGCCATTATTAATGTTAATATAGGTACATTCTCTTCTCTCTCTCTCTCTGTCTTGCAGCTTAACCTATTCCCTAAACACTTTGTTCTTTCACTCAAAATCATATACTTCATATGGTTCACGTTTTCTTGAATTTCAGGAACCACTGTGAAAGGGGCTGTTGATGATCTTGATCTTGTTATAGAAACCCTTGAAGAATGTGGATTCTCCCATGATCGATTTTATATCCACTGTGATGGAGCTCTATTTGGGCTCATGATGCCATTTGTCAAACGCGTTAGTGAAGTTTCTTTTTTTCATTGGTTGTTTTTGCCCATTTATAAGCCTAGCTGAATTGACTTAACAAGTTTCACTTGTCGATCCATTTAGTACTTGAATTCTGCACATGTAATTTATATGCTAACTGCTGCTTTTGTTACTTCCGGATTATTGTATATAAGAGGATATATATCCCTCATTTAGCCAAAAAAAGGAATAAAAATTATAATAGCTGAGAAGTTTTCTGGATGATTGAAGTATATAAAAAGGACAGACATGATTCATCTAAACATAAAAGTGAACAGTCAAAGTTTACTGCTAGTAACTCGTGATCACAAAATAGTAGATTCAAGACACAAAGAATGAAGTCATCCTTCAGAGGAGCTTTTAACATTAAGCATCCATTGCTTATGCAGTAACAAGTTGCCGTTTATCCATTCTAAACCATATGGACACTGACATCCATTGATTCTGGCATGTTTTACTGGATTGTTTAAAGAAAATACATGGTTATTTCTTGTATATGGCTGTTCAGCTGACAGAAATCCATATAAAATCCTACTTTAGTACCTTTTCCTATTAGTTTGGCCATATATGCTGTTAAGGTCTACATGTGCTTGATATTATTGTTTCATGTGCAGGCACCAAAAGTCAGTTTCAAGAAGCCCATAGGAAGTGTGAGTGTTTCTGGCCACAAATTTGTGGGATGTCCAATGCCATGTGGTGTACAGATAACAAGGTTGGAGCACATTAATACACTCGCAAGCAATGTTGAATACCTTGCTTCAAGGGATGCTACAATCATGGGAAGTCGGAATGGTCATGCCCCGCTTTTCCTTTGGTACACCTTGAATAGGAAAGGGTACAAGGGATTCCAAAAAGAAGTTCAAAAGTGCCTTAGAAATGCTCACTACTTGAAAGATCGTCTTAAAGAAGCAGGTATAAGTGCTATGCTCAATGAACTGAGCAGCACAGTTGTGTTCGAGCGACCTCGAGATGAGGAGTTCATCCGCCGGTGGCAACTTGCTTGCGAGAGAAATATGGCACATGTTGTTGTGATGCCTAGTGTCACCATTGAGAAGCTTAATGACTTTTTAGATGAATTAATTCAAGGACGCGCGATTTGGTATAAAGATGATTCAGTGCAGCCTCCTTGCCTTGCAGCAGATATAGGGGCTGAAAATTGCACTTGTACTCTCCACAAGTGATATATCCGTTCAAAAGAGAACCTTTAGGTTTCTCTATTTCACTATTGAGAGGAGTTGAGTGATTTTTCTGAGCAAGGTACGGGGAAGCTTGATCTGGTCGAGAGAATTGATAGTCCAGCCTCCACTGTTGTGCTGCGCGCAGGTCATGTACCTGTTGAATTAGTGGCCTTTTGGCACTTTCATTGTTTGTTTCTGTACTGAAACGCTATATTTACATGTGACTGATGAAATAAACATCAGAAATTGTGATTTAGTTATGCCTTCAGAAAATCTTATCTAAAGAACTGAAAAAAGAGAAAGCATCATGCATTTGAAATTTCGATGCCATTTCGTGTGTGCCAAGACGATCTGTTTTGGTGTAAAGTTACGTTAAATTTACAATAACTATTTGATTTGGCTTTTAAAAAAGTTAAAACTCTGAAAAAAATTTAAATGCAATTTTTTTTAGAAGTCAGAATTTTTAGCTTCTTAAAAAAAATTATTTTTCAAAAGCTGTTAAAAAAAACACTTTTGAAAAAACCCGATCTAAACGAGCCCATATCCTGTTGCAAGTATATTTAGAGCAGAGAACTTTCTGGGTAATATGCTTGTTTTGGACATCCTCGTAAAGATGTACCTCTGAAATATTTAATCAAAATCGTATTATCAGCTGTTCATCGGATCTTTCTCATGTTGTTACAGCGTTATAATGCCGTAAGAGGATCCATGTAGAATTGTTCTGTTATTAAGATAAAAGCCAATAGTTTCTGTGATGATATTACACACTGATCCCAGAACTACGTTTCATCTCCTCCTGCACAGTTTGGGTACTTTTGACAGAGTTTCACTGCACTCCAATAGGAACAATGCCTGTATTAATACCGGCTACATTTACCTCAAATCATTGGTCTAACATTTTCCTCATCTGCATTAGATATTTTCGTGTAACTAATAAAGCACAACTTGTAATAGAAAAATTAGGATTATTTCATAATCTTACTAGATTAATGAGGATGGTTGAATGTGTCGAGAAAGATGCAGATTGACTAGGATAGTGTTTTTTCCCCCATAGGTATCATTAAGTAGGAAATTTGATGTTCTGCAAAATGCTGTTCTTTTTATATGCAACACTTGTCACGTAAGATGTGATATATAGTGTTGCTTGTTGAATTAATATACTCTTATAAATGGCAATTTGTTAATCTGTCACTTGGATGAAGCTGTGATTACAAGATGTTTTCCAGTGCACATCCTGCTTCATGTGGAATATATTTCACTTTCAGAAGACTTCAGAATTGCAGTATATGGAACAGGTGCTAGCAGTAAATGATATTACATCTTTATGTTTGACTTTTGATGTCTTCTTATTTGTTATCTAGCAATGCTAAACTCAAAAACTCTTCTCCCTTTGAATATTTTGGTATGCTTTAGAGTGATTCAACTATGATTGGATACTTGTTTTTGGGCATCCGGACGAGTGTTGGCTGGACAGAATCGTCTTTCCCCAGAGGTGTCCACCTGCAGCATATCATGAAAAAATGTAGATTAGTGTAATTGTCAGTTATTTAACTTTTCAACCCTTTACTGCAAACCGTTATGGTCCAGTACTAGCTCATAATGAATTGTCATGATCTCCTAGCTGAGTAAGAAATCATTGTTTTTGCCATTTATATCATTTGTCAAGTTAGATAATCGGACCAATGCGCTACTCTCTTTTGTTGATCTTACTTGTATCTGCAAACAAGATGGTGAATGAAAACAGATATCTCCAGCTTGGCCAGGTTAATTCCAGGACACATGCGCGGTCCACTTCCAAATCCAAGAAAGCTGAAAGGCTTTATTGGCTCCTGCAGTAGATTCAATAGGTCATTTGTTTTTTTAGAAGCAAAAGAAATGTCTGAGGTATTCTGATTAATGGCTACAGGAAGCTTACATCAAATCTAGAGGGATCAAACTTTTCAGGATCAGGGAAGATCTCAGGGTTATGGTGGATAGAAACTACATCCAAATTGATAGACCAACTTTTCTTGATCTTGTAGCCTGACATGTTTATGGAAACAGTATGCCAGTGTTATAAAATTCCCTTACACCCAGATATATTATTGCCAGATATGTAGTTGGCAGTCATACCATCAATCTCGAAATCTTGTGCTGCTTTTCTGGAAAACCAAGGTAGTATTGTGGCTCTTCGAAGAGTTTCATTGATTACCTAAACATTGGAAAACCAAGCAAGCGTTAAATTTGGACTTATGGAGACCATAACTTGATATTATGAGCCAAGAATGATGATGTGCTGCTAACTTTCAGAGTGTAAGGCATATTGTTGACTTCAGACCAGGTAAGATTTGGCTTGCCCTCTTTGCCAGCTTGAATTTGCTTGTGTTCATCCTGCAATTTGTTTATCAGAGTCTGTTTGTAGCATTTTACGAAAGAATTAAGTGATCAAGTGATGTTAAACTCATAGAAATCTTACTCTTAGACGTTCCAGTACAAGAGGATTTTCTCCAAGAAATTTGATGAGCCAGGTCAGTGCAGCAGTAGTGGTATCATGGCCTGCAACTAGAAGCGTCAATATATTGTCCTTAAGTTGTACATCTGTTAGTTTATCATCATCGTTATCGTCTCCTCCTGAGCTTCCTTTTATGTGCTTCTTTATTAAGGATCCGAGGAAATCTTGCTGGAAGCCTTCTCCGGATCGTCGTTCAGCAATTACTGAGTCCAACATGGAGTACATCCTATCACGAGCCTATTCAAATGTAAGCACTGTGTTAGCACTTCTTCTGAATGTCTCCTCCAAATCTCAGCTATTACATCATTTTTCTCCATTTTGGTGTATGATCAGGTGCACATAGTTTTCATTGAGCTTTAATGTAATTTGATTGATCAATTTCCAGTATATAAAGAATACTCGAACAAATATTACCTTAATACCGCGATAAAAAGCAGTCCCTGGAACTTTGAATGGTAAAGATGCGAAGGATGACGAGATAATTTTGAAATTGCTTCTGAATTTTTCTTGCTCCTCACCAGTTGGCTCTAGGCTCATTATCATATGCCCAATCACCTTCAGAGTAAACTGCAGAATTTGACAGGTTAAAGTAAGCCTCCAGAAAGTTTAAATCATCTAAAGTTAATGTTTAGAGACTCAACCGTTGAAGCCTCCTCAAGAACCAAGACTTCACGTCCATGCCATTGATCCAATGTTTCAATGGCTAAATTGTCGATGAACTTGAAATACTTCTTTAGGCCATCAACAGAGAGGGGTTCTGCAATCAGCCTTCGGAGTCTCTTGTGTGCTTCTCCAGTCTGTTGGAGCAAGCTAGTAGGGCCAAGTACCTGTTTTCCAGTGTAGAAAAGATTCAAGCTCACCATCCCATCTTTGCCTGTAAGCAAATTCTTGCTTGCTTCTCTCCCAGTCATGAACACTGTAAACCTCCCAAGGACATAACTCTTAAATACCTTCCCATACCTAATACAAGAATTCATGCAGGGAAAATCAATCAGGATTAATTGCCGTACTTATTTTTTCTATTTTGATAAAATTGTGGAAGGGGTTCCTCAATACAATGGTAAAATTGTAATCGAATACATGTTTAGAGTAGTTAAGACAGCCTCTTGCAAAATGCAAGGTAAGGCTGTGTATAAGGCCTCGACCCCTTTTCGGATCCAGTGCACAGCGGGAGCATTGAGTGCCATCTCTATTTTTTTTTTTTTGGATATAAGGGAAACTTAGTTGGCGTAACCCAGCCATTGGACATCTAGTGGAGTCCGATTACCAACTCGTAAACCCTAGTGCTATAACCCTCCCATGATCATTGCATCAAGTAAGGCATTCACCGACTGGTTAACCATGGTGCTATAACCCTCCCAAGATCATTGCATCAAGTAAGGCATTCAACCTGGCAGTAGGTTATGCAGTTCAAACCCACAAACATGTGGTGTTCTCCCCGTGCCATTACCACCGGGACATCCCCAGAACCTGTTTACCACCTTTAGTTGATTACCTTTGTTGTCTCGTGTTCATGAAGCTGAATATACCAGCAGGACTTGAAAAGTCCGAAAGGAAAGCAAAGCTCTCCCCAACAATAGGCCATCCAAGGCTACCTGGAATTCCATCCATTTCCTTCGGGGAGATCCATGCTTGCAGCAAAAAAGCTGCAACAATGGAAACTACTGTGACCAGAACAAGCAAAATCGTTCCAAACTCCATTTATTATCTTGATCATGAACAAGTTTGATTGAAACTTTCTATCTACTTTTGTTCAAATAGAAGCATATATTCTTGTTATATCTCAGATGATCATCTTAAAATTCTCAGAACATTTTTGTTTGTTTCTGTTTGTCACACCACCCCTTGAAGTTATTAAATGCATTCTTCGCAAATCTTCATGAAATTCACTTGGTTTTGAACGTTAATTCCTCGTTGTCTTTGTCTGATTTAGACTTTTATGAGCTGTTCTTATCGGAGAAAACAACACTTTTTGTTATTGTTCAAATCATTCCATAATCATCTCCTGTTTGCCGACTACGTGATAAGTCCAAAAGCTACACTCCTTAATGGTTTTGGATTATATATTTAAGTGATTAGTGGCTTCTTGTTTATGAGTGTTGGTTACTATATTAACAGAAGTGTTTGGAGTCAATAACAATGTGAAATTTATACTTATTAATTGTCTTTGGATATACGCATAATTGCTCCACAAAAGACTGAACAACACACATAGCAACACATAGACACTTACGCCAAGATCCACATCCCATTAGGGAAAAGAAAAAACAAGAAACTGCAAAGTCCAGATCCTAACACTAGATAGACATTTGGGCTAACAAGATACGAGCCCAAGTTCAAAGCAGACCCTAACTCTATGAGGAAGACAACGGAAAACAACACGGATGAACTTCATTGCAGCGAAGCAGCAACATAGACCAAATCCCGTCAATAGAGAAGGGGTCCATGACTTGTCATCGCCAAGCATCCTTGTTATAGTCACCAAGGAATGAAAACTGCTACCGAACTCACGAAGATCCAAGACAAACGTCAACAAAGCAACAAACGTCTAGAGGCAAATTTCTAACAAGCCGAAGATGAGTTCAACAAGCTCATCAACTCGGATAGAGGTTGGGCTAAGGAAAACTACAATTTAGATGGTCTAAATATCCTATGAAAGATGACGGACCCTCTAGATCCATGGTTTAAAGGTGAGAAAATCCACCTTATCACGTCTGCATCCAAAATCGGAAAAGGGACCAAGAACATTAAATTGGGGGCTTCCTGCAACACAAGGCAAGAAGAAAAGAGATTGAGAAGCATAGATCCACGCATGACGTTTCATATCATTCAGGTTTGTCCTGTCGCATTGAAGCTCATCACAACACTGTTTGGGCCAAAAGTTGTCAAGATCCAAGAAGGTTCATATTATGTATAGTCCAAAGCCCAATTTGTTGGGCCATGTATTGAAAAGGCCAGGGCTAAAGCCCAAACTCTTAGAATGCGTTGGTCGCTTTATGCTTCTAGAGTATTGGAACATGACTACAATTAGGGATGAGCTTGGTCTTCTTCAAAGATATGCATAAAGAAATATATATGTGATCTAAATACGATATAGCTAAGCATAGCAGTTGGCAAAGGCTTATTGCAACACGATCAGGAAAGAATCTAAAACCAAAAAGGACTCTTCCACCCAAGGAGCTATAAAAGTACCGCTCGCCAGAGGAGGAAAGATAGACACTAAATACCAACCTATTCATATCCGTGGTTCATCCACAACCAGTCATATAACAATTTCTCGTTTTATCTGAAACTCAACGCTGACTTGAGCGTTGGAGTACTTTTGGCCGGCACCACACCGGTGTCAAGGGTTACGTCGCTCACCTTTCCTTTTGGTCTTACAGGTTATCGGAGCCCCAGTCAACCTTGTACGTGATTGTAGAATTCATCCTCTACAAACACCAAGTAAAATGCACAACACAATGAGACACAAAGGGCAACGGAAAAATTAGATTTGCAAGAAAGGCCGCTCAAGTAATGGTTAAAGGAAAACAACAAAACACAAAACACAAAATACAAGAGACACAAACAAAAAAAGAGATGAAAAGAAAACGAGAGAAAAATAGCCACGGGAGGGGGGGTGTAGCCCCAAAAAAGATGTCACGGGCTTAGCCAACACGAAAAATCCTAGAGAAAACTCTAAAAGTGTGTTTGGATTGGAAGGGGAAAATTTAATAAAAGAAAGGAAAGAAAAGGATTATAAAGGAAAGGACAGGAAATGGGTAATTTATGTTTGGATTAAAGTTTTTTTGCAGGAGAAAAAAGTAGAAAGGATTATGAGTATCTTGTGTTTGGTTAGGAAGGAAATGGAAGGAAGGGATAAATTTTATATGTAAAAGATTGAGAGTAAAGGATTTCAAAAATCCTTTCCCTTCATTTTACTCCAATTTGGAAGGATTGAAAATAAAAGATTTGAGAGGATTTTGTTTTTCCTTCCAAAACCCTCTCCCTTTTAATACCTTCAAAACAAACAAGGGATGGGATACCAAAATCCCTCCCTTTCCTTTCCCTCCATTCCCCCTCAATCCAAACAGCCCCTAAGGGTAATATTAAAGAGTTCTTCTCTCAGAGAAAGAGAGCGAGAGTAGTTAGTAGTCATACTTTATTTAAATACCCATCTTCTACTCTATGACATTAAACTTGTCATACAAAGACTATTCTCTCTATCTGCTATTGGCATAAGATCATGGAAAAAATTTCAAAATGAAAAACCAAAAAAAAAAAAAAAGAGAAAAGAGAAAAATGTAAGAACTAAACTTTAAGATAAGCTTGAATAATGGAAGAAAATCAAGAATTCTTTGTATCTAAAAATTGAAAAATGAGAAAAAAATCATTAAGAGAAAAAAAACAATATGAATATATAAGGGGCATATATGGAAAACCATGAACCCCAAAAGAATTAAACATGGAAATTTTCATGCAACCCCATACGAAATAAGTTTGACACATTTTAACATATGTTAGAAATAAGATATGCGAAACTGAAATCTGAAACAAAATAGATAAATAAAATATTATTATCTAAAAACTGAAAGGAGATAACCCATATAAAAAGTTGCACAATAAGGATGAAAAATAAATAAATAAATAAATCGAGGCTCGTAAGACGATTTCCTTGAGGGATTTACCTCCCCCCAACAATGGTGCTAAGGGTCGTGGCGTATCCCTCAAAGGATACAACAGTTTTACCTTTTACGTCGGGTAGCACACCTTTGCAAGAGCTTGCGAACTGGAAGAGTAGAATTCTCTTTTTATGATGCACTAACAGACTAATAAAATGTTAGGAAGTGTATATGCAATATGCTAGAAAGACAATGCTCAAAGGGAAAAAACAATACTCTTTTAGCAATGTGAAGAAACCACTATTTATAAGTGTAAGCTTTTGACCAAATAAATCTCACTTAATGGGAAGAATAAAATGGATCCTTAAAAATCTCTACATGTTCACCATTTACTAGGAGTTACTCTACTTCTCAAGCTCACATTATATGCTGCATATAATGATGGCTAACCAAGACATGTAAATATCTTATGAATTGAGACAAACTAATGTCTAAATTCAATCTGTAACTCCAAAACCATTTCCTAATCATTTGCAGCCAATTTGATGATATGTGAATATTTTAATTAACTAATTAATGACCCCAAAAAAATAATCTCATTAAATTTATCGTTCATCCGTTTTCAACATTCCCCTACATGAATGAAAATTTAGATGGCCAGGATGCAAAACATGAAGACACAAGAGAGAGTTCGTAGAAAAATACTACCTCAGGATAGATAGTTTTTGGCTTTGAACTTTCCTTAGTGAGTACTATCGGGTTTTCTCGTTAACCAGTGGACTCGAGGTCTTGAACTATTTAACTTTTGTGTAAACCTAGATAACAGCACCCACACAGCCCCTTTCAGTACAGTACCAGTTCTCACGATTGTGTTCATTTCGGCCCTGAACAACTTCTAGTATTCATGAATACTCAGAGAATTCAGCCTTTAATTCTCTTAGGAGCGGCTCCTCTTTACTCATATAGGTGATTCTTTATTAAGAGTACCTTGCTACACCTTTTATAGTCTTCCCAATATACAAGAATCATTAAAAGCAAAGCTTATCCTAAACCATGCAGGCCGCACTATCAGTTTGTCATAGGAATGGGTAAAAGAGGCTTATGCCCATAATGCTTGAATAGAGTCACACATAATCCAGTTTCCCCTTTGAACCAAGATTCAGGGATCTCCTGTCAGCAAAGTAGGGTTGACAATTATGATAACCCTTTAATTACTTTATAGGTTTAAGACCCATTTCCCTCAACAACTTGAGTACTTGCTCTTTGCTCACTCTCTTTGGTGAGCGGATCTGTAATGTTATCTTTAGACTTTACATAGTCTAGAGTGATAACCCCATTAGAGAGCAGTTGCTTAATTGTATGATGTCTACAATGTATATGCTTAGACTTACTGTTATACATGACGTTCTGAGCCTTGCCAATTGCAGATTGGCTATCATGATAAATACTGATGGTGACCACAGATTTCAGTCGACGTAAAACATCCTCTGGATATTGTCGAAGCCATCTTGCTTCCTTCCCTATTTTGTCCAAACTTATAAACTCAGATTCCTCAACGAATCTGATTAAACATGTTTGTTAAGTGGATATCCTTGTCACAATTACACTAGCTAAAGTAAAGACATATTCACTTGTGGATCTCAAGTCTTTAGATATCCAGTTGATGTCACTATCAACCTTTAGTATGGATGGATATCTTGTACCTCTAGTATCTCAAGATCCTTACACCAGCAACCCAACTTGTGATGCTTGGATTACTAGTGTATCTCCTTAGCCTATTCATGGTGTAGGCTACATGGATAATGTACAATCCATTATGTACATCAAGCTCCCTCTAGTTGACGCACCCTTCCACCCATATATTGCTTAATTGTGCAATTCCATCAAGAAATATATTTTGTTTAGTTGTACAATTTTATCTAGAGGAGTTCGTGAAATCCCGTTCTCTCTGTTATTAAACTTTTCCAATATTTCCACAATGTAATAGGACTGGAATAAGACTGGACTATCAAATGTCTTCGTGATTTTGGCGCCTAAAATCACCCTTATGACACATATATCTTTCGTTGTATAATACTCAAGAAAGCATTTATTTGCTTCATCATCACTTCTAATGATAAGCATGTCGTCTTTACAAAAACAGTGACAAGAATTTTGACCCATGGCTTTCTAATAGGCATACTTATCACACTCATTTGTTTAGCCCCATTTGCGAGCATAACTTGATTAAAATTCTCACGTCACTATTTAGATGTTTGCCTTAGTTCGTAAAAAGAGTTCATAAGGTGATATACTTTCTTCCCTTTACCTATAATAGCAAACACTTTAGGTTGTTTCATATAGATCTCTTCTATTTAAAAAGATGTCTTTACATCTATTTTACGGATCTCCCAATATAGCTACAATAGCTATCAATATCTGGATAGGTGTAATCCTTGTGATCGGTGAATAAGTGTCAAAATAATCTAGACCTCCTTTTGACTATAACCTTTTATAACCAACTAAGCCTTATAGATCGATCAACTTCATCTTTCTCTTGGAAATCTATTTACACCCTAAAGGTTTATTTCCAAGTGGTAGATTTACCAATTCCTATGTATGGTTAGGCATGATGGACTTAATTGCATTATTCACTACAATTTAAAGAGATACCTCTGTAACAAACATAGCTTTGTTGAAAGTTTTGGGCACACATTTTAAAGTTAAGAAGTTAGGCCTAATGACACAGAAGTTCTAGCCCTTTTATTACATCTAGGTTCATTAGTTGTAGCCTCTACTTCTGAAAGATCAAGAGCTTTCACGGAAATGTTGTCTCAAAGAACTTAACATTTTGAGTCCCAAAGCTTGTCTTCTTATGAATGTCAGATACTTCTGACTTGTGTACTCAAAATCTATACGTAGCATTGTTCTACACATACCCAATGAGAATACAATTAACCATTTTTGGTCATCTTTGACCATTATAGGAGTTGGAACTCCTACTTTAGCCAAACATCCCATACCCTTAAATATCTATAGGAGGGTGGTAGGCCTTTCCATGACTCATATGGAGTCTTTCCCAATTACTTGTGGGGTACTATAAGCAAACCATGATTTGTGGTTAAAACCACTTCCCCCACAAGTTCTGAGCTAATCCTAAATTTATCAATAAGACATTTATCGTTTCTTTAAGAGTTCTGGTTTTGCATACATCAATACCATTTTGTTATGAAGAATAAGGAGCCATCGTTTGGTGTATTATCCCTTGTTCAGTACATATGTTTCGAAGGGATATACATATTCTCCACCCTCATCACTTCTCAAAGTTTTGATCTTCTTGCCCAGTTAATTTGCGCAGATTTTAAGTAACTATGGATAAACTCAAGCGGTTTTTGGATTCTCTCTACTGATTTGAAAGAAGTTTTACTTAAGTTTGATTCTATCCAAAGTTCACATTTTTGTGATTAGAAAATCCATTCTGTGGATTAGACCTATTTCACAAGTCTATTCAAGGAATCAAAATTTACAAGTCTCAATATTTCATGCCATATAGAAGAGACCAAAGTCCATTACACCAAGATATGATCAGATAAGAAGAAATGATAATGTTCATAACCTTCCTGCCAAAAGAGTATATATAATGCGAGCTATTACATTCTTAAATATTCTTTCAATTTAAGTACTCTAGCCACGTAAGCCATAATCATAAGCCATTATCCCTTCATAATTATAATTACAAGCCATAACTACAAGCCATCATTGCTTAATTAATTATGGTCATCATGATCTTATGATTATAATAATCAATTTAATTTTATATGGCCTTGAACGAAGCTCGTAACGTTTATGCCCTTTTAGCGTTTGAGTTAGAAACGTCTTTCACCAAAACATGATGATAAGGATAGCCACCCAAATTACATCAAAGATATATTTTTTAACATCTTTATCATCATATTTCTCATTCCAATTGATTTGTTTTCAATGGAATCACATAGACTTAATTATTCATGCAACCTCCAATAGAAGTAACAAATAATATTTCCCATTTCTAATTTGCATGAATGATAGACCACAAGTTTTAAACCATGTTGTGACTAAATGCTTATTTCACATCTCACATGTGAGCCAATGTCACCTTTAGGTGTCACCCCAATTTCAATTAATTTATCACATGACTTACTTTTGACAAGTGGTCCCAAAGTCCTCTTATTAATATTTAATTGGCTAATGAAATTAAATATTCACGTTAACCTCAATAAAACTTATTCTCATTAATAATTTTTCCCTAGTCCCTTTCACGAGTTTTGTTTTTTCAAATATCATTAAAACCCTTTTAAATTGTCATAGAGTTACACTCTATTCATAAGCATTATGACTCAATGATTAGGCGATCATGATTCCATACTCATTATGCCATCATAATCCCATAGAATTTTAACTGCAAAGCCATTACTATGCCATCATAATTGCAGGGAATGCAACTTCACTCCACACCTTTTATGTCAAATGACATTACTTTGAGCAATGGTCGCTTTCACGAAAAGCTATAACCAATTTTGGCTTTTGAGAAGAATACTCATGCCACCCAATTAAAAATCACGAATAAATAACCATAAATAATATTTTTAATAATATCATTTAAGTAATATTTTCCAACAAAATAATGTTCTTAATAACATTTTTTTAAATCAGAAATAACAACAATAACACTTAATAATATTATCAGAAATATTATTTTAAACAAAGATAATATTCTTAAAACATTATTCACTAGCCCAAATGCTTACAAATATGGCTTAAAGGCCAAGACCTGGAGGTTTCGATCTTTCTACAGAAACTAGCCTTTACCACATGGCTCTAGCATTCTCTCCAGGCACTGAATAGAGACCATTTAACTCAATGTCCAGGTGACCTAGTATGTAGAATTTAGTAGCATGGTTACCATTCTTCCATTTAAAATATTCCTCTACATATTGTATATTAGAATTTTTGTTCAACTTTGGAGCCTCATCACTCAGGTATTGAATGAGCCCTAAGGAGGTTAATTGACCTACTATCCAATTTTGCCAACTTCAAAACCTTCTGCTTGAGTATGTCCATGACCCAAGCTCATTAGGTTGACTGAATTTATCAAGTTCGATCCGCCAACCTCCATATGCCACCACAGTCTCACATATTTGTGATGTCATTTTATTTCTACTATCTCCATTAGTGGACCTACCCGTCTTTCCAAATGGGGTGATAGTTTGGAAATTGTCCACACTTCCATTTTGAACAGTTACCATGTGGAAGTTATCCTTAACTTTCTCAATTCGTTATTTCCAGACATTTTCCAAAAAGTCAAGGTATAAGATTCTCTGCACTTAAAAGACAAGCCTTGTTAGTAGAATCTCAAAGTATAAACTAAAACAATTTAGAATAAATAAATGCAAAAATCTTACTTCAAATTTTAGTTTCTAGTTATACAGATAAATCCAAATTGCAAAATAAGTTTGAGAACTGTAAGCAATAGGATGGTATTACAGCTTTTTAAAATTGTAAAATTTCAAAAAGTTAATCCCTTAAGATTGTTAGAAATAAGATATGCGAAACTGAAATCTGAAGCAAAATAGACAAATAAAATATTATTATCTAAAAACTGAAAGGAGATAACCCAAATAAAAAGCTGTACAATAAGGATGAAAAATAAATAAATAAATAAATTGAGGCTCGTAGGACGATTTCCTTATGGGATTTACGCCTCCCATAATAGTGCTAAGGGTTGTGGTGTATCCCCTCCAGGATACAACAGTTTTACCTCTTCCGTCGGGTAGCACACTTTTGCAAGAGCTTGTGAACTAAAAGAGTAGAACTCTCTCTTGATGATGCACTGACAAACTAATAAAATGCTAGGAACTGTATATGCAATATGCTAGAAAGACAAAATGCTCAAAGGGAAAAAGCAATACTCTTTTAGCAATGTGAAGAAACTACTATTTAAAAGTATAAGCTTTTGACCAAATAAATCTCACTTAATGGGAAGAATAAAACAGATCCCCAAAAATCTCTACAAATTCACCATGTACTAGGAGTTATTCCACTTCTCAAGCTCACGTTATATGCTGCATATAATGATGCCTAACCAAGACATGTAAATATCTTATGAATTGAGACAAACTAATGTCTAAATTCTATCTGTAAATCCAAAACCATTTCCTAATCATTTGCAGCCAATTTGATGATATGTGAATAATGTCATTAACTAATTAATGACCCCAAAATAATAATCTCATCAAATTTACCATTCATCTGTTTTCAACAACATATGTGTGTGCACCTACGGTAGAAAATATAGATAAGCTACAATAATACACCCTTTTTTTCTTTTTATTGATAATAAAAATGTCATGAACAATGAAAAAGTTCTTTTGTTGAGTTGATGATTTTGGAAAAATAATGCTGCATTTTGTTAAAATCACATAGAATTCTTTATGATTTAACAAAGAGTGTGAAAAACATGCTTGTAACAACACATTTTAACTTTAATTTTAAGCACAAATATACCCTAGAATGAATGAGTGAAAATGAAAATATCTCTCTTAAATTATATAATTTTCTTAGTTTAAATGACTTTCTGTTCTACAACAAATATAGTCAACCATAATTAAATGTATATCGACAAATAAAAAATCAAATGATAATCGACAAATGGACCAGAATATGTTTTATTAATATGTTTTCAATTATTGTTAAATATATATTAGTTTTGTTTAATAGTAAGTCGTTTAAACAAAAAAAATCTACATAAATCAAGATATATATATATATATATTATTTTCACTTAGAAAGCTGTATTTGCTCCTTATTTTAAATTTGGGGGGGAGGGGGAATCTGCATCATCTTTAAGATAAGAGGCGAGGTAGGGGTGGGAGATTAACACCAATTCTAATGGAAAAACCAATGACTGAAGTTAGTGTGCAGCATTTTTCAAATCACAGGAGATAACCAATGAGTTTAAATACTATATAAAATTTTATGCAACTTTGACAAAACACTAGGAGTAAAGTACATTCCACTCATCTTGGAATTGCAATTCCAATTCTTGAATAAGAATTTAAGTAAAATTTGAGGAAATTTAAGATTTATAGACTCTGAATTTCTAAATAAATTTTAATATTTTAAAATGGTACTTCCATACATAATTAATATTTTAAAAGGGTATTGTTACCTTCTTTGGTCGAACAAAAAAGGGGTTCGGTGGATCTCATGTTTATTCTTGGTTGTCTTGTATCTTTCTTGCGGTCATCAAGGATAAGATGATAGCTCGAGTATATTAGAAAACGATGGATGGAGAGTGATATTAGAAGCTAGTAAAGCATACATGTGAGACACTGTAAGAATGATGGGGAAAGGATTAAAATGAGTTAGATCAACAACACTCAAAAGTAAAATATCGCGTTCACAAAATTAACGTGAGAGAATTTTTTACGATAATACATAACATCATAAAATATAAATATGACTAACTCCACCTAATTGGTTGAGACTTCATTTGATCTGGTTGGTGGTGTCACTTTTTTTTTTTTTTTTTTAATTTGGTCGGAATATATTCTTCAATTGGAGATTTCAACATCTTTGATAGGATTCAATTATAGCTGTTGCGCTCTCAGTTCAACTGCAAATATTAGCCCTCTTTTTCCTTTCTAAAACAAGCGTTCCACACTTATGAAAGCAACATTACATCATGCTTATCTCAAATCAGTGAGGTACAAATCATTGGCAAAAATATAGAGGTTGAGCTTTCAGCTCAACGATGAACCATGTCACAATTTTGTTATCTTTTCTTAAGAAGCATATAAAGAAGAAAAACACGATAAATTGACATATCATCTACTGATAAGACATCCGCTGACACTTGACATTAAAGAACAAAATACCGGTATCATTTGTTAGAAAGTTTGGATTCAATGACTCTATACATACAACAATTTTTCCTAAGATTGATGTGACTACTGATACAAAGAACTGATCCAAACAACACTTTCTTCTCCACAACCTTTATCTGCAATACATGTACATGTTCATACATACGACAGGACCTGCCTCGTCAGGAGCGGGCGCGCTGAAATCATCAGACCCTTTGGTTGAAACCCAGGAAGCCAGGTTGGGACTGTCCGCTGAGATTCGTATTACCAGCAGTGGAATGGGGTACATGAACCTGCTGGTGCTGTTGTTGTTGCTGGGGGAATTGTGGCTGGGGGCTGCTGTAGTTATTGAAGGTCGGGGGTTGGGAGGAAAATTGAGGACGCAATCCAGTGGTGTTGTTTCCATTGACAGCTTGAATTTGTCCCGCTGCTATCTTGAGGCGCTGTAGTTCTTCTCGCAGAGCTTCATTCAGAGCTGGAAATGATATGAATATTTAAATATCCATTTGATATCCTCAGTATCAAACCATTTAGCGAACGTGTATGCTAGATCATCATGCTCGCAAAAGAAATGCATATATGTCAATAAGGCATATCCAAGTTCCAAGTATACGTGTATCATACATAAATGCTTATGTCTAAGTAGTTTAATATGAGAACTGAGAGTGGGATCCCCATCCCCCATATAATTCCCAGATCACCTAGCTATAAATAGTGTACAAGATGTTTAAAATGACACCATACCATCTCTAAGGTGTGCCTGCTGCTCCAGAGCCTGTAAACGCAGTTTGAGTTCCTTGTTCTCAGCAGTCAAATCTGTAGTGTCACTCTGAATGATACAAAGGATATGAAAATGAGAAGGTTTCTTATGCATATGTCTCTGCTTATTACAAAGAGGCAATGATGCGTTTAGCCATACAATCAATGGATAGCATGAATTATGTGGCTCTGCACTTGTAGTATATGTCCATTATTGTGCCCACAAACAAACTGAAAAATGTAGTGTGATTACTAAGGAAAGGCTAAAAATTAACAAAAGTTAAATACTGAGAGAAAACAAACCAAATCCCAGTTTTGGACACTGATGATAAACAGAGGAGTTCCAGTTGGGGTCAAGAATTGAAAGTTATCACTTATTTATCAAATTTGTTCCCAACTAACAGAACTAAGAAGAATTGGGAGTGAAAAATCATTTCAATCTAGGGTAAAATGCACCAATTCCCCCCAGTGGTCTATCATAAGTGCACAACACTCCCTTGTGATGCCAAAAGTCTTACAACAAGCCACTGTGATGAATAAAAGTTCCATGCGCACCCCTTACTGTCTACAACCCTCTTAACGGTATTAAAATTTACACAAAAAAGACACTAATAACCTTACTCCACTCATTCAATTTTCTTTTGTTATTATTATCATTACTACTACAACTACTACCATCACCACATTTTCAGTTAAAATTTTTTTGATAGAAAAATATTTTCGTATTAACTTATTTTTCTGTGTTATCAAACACTAAATACTCAAAAAATATATATATATTTAAAAATATTCTTTTTGCAAATAGACGATTGAAGAAAAGAACATCATGGGATGCTCTAAAAAAAAACATTTCTTTAATTCACTAATGGATGAACTGCTGAAACTCGAATCAGACCATACCTACAAGGATAATAGCTTGGATATCTTTGACCATTAAGGCTTAGTTTGTTTGCAAACAAAATATTTTTTTTAAAAAAAAATATATATTTTAAGCATTTAGTGTTTGATAATATAGAAAAATAAGTTAATAAAAAATATTTTTATATAAAAAATTTTAATAAAAAAGTAGTAGTAGTAGTAGTAATCGTAGTAGTAGTAGTAGTAGTAGTAATCGTAGTAGTAGTAGTAGTAGTAGTAGTAGTAATAATAATAATAATAATAGAAAATTGAATAAGTGGAGTAAGGCTATTAATGTTTTCTTCTATGTAAATTTTAATAGTGTTAAGAGTATAGGTGGTCGGAGGTGCGCGTGAAACTTTTACTCACTACAGGGCTTTGTTGTGGAACTGTTGATACCTTAGGGGGTGTTGTGCACTTATAGTAGACCACAAGAGAGTTTGGTACATTTTACTCTTGCAATCTATTTGGCCTGTTGTTTTGACCAAAAAAAATATTTGGCCTATATTTGAATAGCTTTTGGATAAAAGTCAAAGCTTAAAAGAAATAAAAGAGAAGCTCCAACCAAGGCTTCTCCGAAAAAACTTACGTGAAGAATATTTTACATCATACAGGAAGAAGCTCCCGTTTTCCCCCTAAAAGATACCCCTCTATACTTTTAAAAACCCAACATTACCCTCAAAATTTCTAAAAACCCATGTATCACACTAAGGAGTCTAGCAATTATGAAAATTTCTGTTATTTTTACAGCCCATAGCACTTTCAGTAACAGACCAAACAGTTTCAATGACAGTGAACAATACTTCTATGTGATAGGGCCAAACGATCAATAGCTTTTAGGAAACTCTAAAAAGCAAAGCTCTGCTTCCAAAAAATTAAAGCTCAACAGCTGAAATTTCCAACTAGGGGCAAACAAACCTGAGTCCAACTTATCTCAGCACCAGAAAGGTGTATATCAAGAATGCAAAGTTCAACTCTGGGAATTCTGTAGTCATTGGATGGGCCACCCAAAGAGATAATATCTTCAAGTTGCTAGCTGAAAGCCACAACACTAAACCCAACATTCCATAAATGATGGGCTCTTATTTAAGAGCACATTGCCATAACATAGCCAACATATAACCAGTGGTCACGCTATGGGACTGGTCCTTCTATAGCAAGAGATGCTACTCTGAAATTTGCATCATTGACAATGAAGCTACTACATAATTCATGCACCAGGCCACAATGTCTCCAGTACTAATCATAATCTATGAAATCCAGAATAGGAGGTATTCCAGAATCTAACTAAGGGCCATCAATGGCCAACTTCTTTTGTGTTAATAAATCTCTTCCATATTTAGAGATTAATTATTGGGTTCTAAGACTAGAAACACGCAAGATATGAGATAAGTGTAACCAAATTAACTCAGTGATCCCCACACGTTCCCCTCACACCCAACCAAAAAAAGAAAAAAAAAAACCCTCACACCCAACAAAAAAAAAAAAAAAGGGAAATGGAAGACTGGTCACACTATCTGCCCATGAAAAAAGAGAATTAGACAGAGAATAATTGCACAGATAAGTATGAGCAATTTAGCAAGACTTATAGTCTTAATTGGACTATAAGAAAATTGCTAAGAAACTTAGACTAGAAACCGACACGTTGGACCACACATCCAACAATAAATTATTATTGAAGCATGTTAACTGAGTAATTTTATCTCCAATACAGAAAAGAAACAACCAAAATGATTAACCGACTAGCTCTCACACATGCCTTCAGGAGTTACATCACAAGTTAGCATGTATACCTGCAATTTTGTGACCTCTGCCGATAGGGTGGTTGCTTCAGTCTGCAGGGTCTGCACTTTCCTCTCCAACTCACTGGTGTAACGTATCTTCCGCTCCTTTGAGCGCGCTGCAGATTGTCTATTTGCGAGAATTCTACAAATACGCACAAAGTAGCATCTAGTCCAGTTTGAACACGCAGCATTATTGTAAAAACTTATTAGATGTAATTACCTTCTGCCACAGATAAAACGAGAGATGATTGAAAGAAAATAGAAACTAAATTATGTGTCAATCACTCTATTAGTTTAGAAAACACAACATCATATAAAACTGACAGAATCTTGCTAATATTTGGGAAAATCTATAAGCTACCTTTGATCATGACATGTGGATGTTTCTTAAACATCAAAAGATCATCGAAGACCAAGTCATAGATTCCTTTAGACAGCTAATCATTATCGAATTCTATCATTAAGAAATCTGTTACAACTTTGAATAATCTACATTACAATCCCAAATTCAGCTATTATCTCTTCTGAGAAAAAAAAAAAAAGAAAATGAATGGGAAAAAAAAAGAAGAAGACTTAGAAGTACACATACTTAAAATATGATATTGGAAAAATTCAAGTAACAAAAAGTCTCAAATTTCTTTTTTACCCCATTTCATATATTTTCATTTTGATCAACCCATATAAATTGTACTTAAAGATTACTAACACAATTCCTAAAAGATATAAATGACAAAAGGAGCAAAATTCCAAATACATTGCCCAGCCAAAAAAAAAGGAGAGAGAATTCCAAATAAATTAATTAAACTTATTAATTTGGTTTGAAAAGCTAAAAAAAAAAAAAAAGAAGACGAATGAAAAGAAAAATTGAAAAAGTTGAAACCTTTTAGCTCTTTTGGGGTCAATTAAAGCAAGCTCAGCAAGCTTATCAGGAGGCATAGCTTTCTTGGAAGAGTCCACAGCCTCAAACGACGACGTACTAAACGACCCATCCATCGAATTACTATGCCGGTGGCGTGGCCCTCCCCCGGACACCACCGTCTGCTCAGCGGGCGCCCCCGCCGCCGCCGCCGTAGTCCCGAAATCCAAACCGGCGAAAAAGTCAGCATCAACGGATAAACTTCTGAAGTGGCCCAGATGGCCCACTGGTTTCGGCTCATCACTGGGCCTACTGGGCTGGGCCGGCCCGCTCTGGCGGATGCGGGTGTCGGAGGATGAAGTAGAAAGAGATGGTGCGGGGGGCAAGTCAAGGTTGAAGTCCGCAACGACGTCGTCGAGTATGATGTCGTCGTCGTCGAAGTCCGGTATCCGGAAGAACGTCTCGGACTGAGACCGCCGGTGGTGGGCCCCACGGTTTGGAGTGTCCTGCATCCGGTCAAGGTCCGTCCGGCCTGTCACTGAGTTTTGTGCCGTTATGGGCTTCCCGGCAAATTTTTGGGTCGATCAAAAACTAACACACACACACCCAAAAAACAAAAAAAAAAACTAAAATCAAAGAATTAAGGAAAAAGACAAAGAAAAAGAGTTGGTTTAATAATTTTTTTTTGGCTGTATGAGAGGCAATTAGAGCAAGCGTTTGTTTTTTGTGTTTATGTTTTTTGTGTGTGTTGTGTGTGTTACGTGTTGCGTGTTTTTGTATTTGGTTTTTGAGTAACATGTGGGGCCCAGTTTAGGCGAACCGAAACGCTGCACGGCGGCTGTTGGGCCAGCGAAGACTTACGTCATCATGATTCGGTGTCAGGCTTCGAGAGTATTATAACATGGTCGGGGCAATTTAGCAGTTATTAAGTTATTTATTGGAGGGGTGTGATCACATTTATACATAAATTTTTAATATAAATTAAAAAATTTAAATAAAAAGATAAGATAATAATAATACAATAATGACATCTATGAAAGAATGTTATGTGTGTGTGTGAGAGAGATAGAGACAAGAAAAAATGGATTTTCATACATGGTATTTGGCAAGTGAAGAAAGAAAAAAAACAAGAAAAGAATGATATTAGCTCTAGTTTGGATTGGTTTTTTGGTCATGAAAAAGAATTGTTTCATAAAAAATAAGTTTTTACAAAGACTATTTGAATTGGCTTTTGAGAATGGTTAAATCTCTTAAAAAAAAGTTAAGCTAACACATTTTTACGAAAATACAAAATTTTTAACTTTTCAAAAGAATAATTTTTCTAAGCTTGTTCTATAAGTGACAAAGTTTTAGATTGACAACTAAACATATAAAATAAAAAGAATAATAGTGAAATTTCACTTTGTCAATGAGTTTCAAGTGGGGATAAGGAATTGATGGGATGCCAACTTTAATTTTTAATTTAGATTTTAATTTTTAATATACAACTATTAATTTTCTTTTCAAGTTGGCTTCGCCACTTAGAGTCATGGCAAATATATTCTCATTTTACTTTGGAGAGGAAAGCAACAGCTTTGCGGCGTTGGGTACAAAGACCCTTTTTCCCCTCGTTTTTGGTCAATGCCAAGTAGTGCAATTTTCTATGCGTGTTGTTGTTATTGTCATCACATGTCATTAATTTTTCACCCCCTACTGTTCTAATAACGCGTCATCATTATGAGGTTGAAGATTTACGTTATTAACTTTTTGAACCTTTGCGATACTCTCATCTAAGATTAATTCTTTTATGTTGTATGAGTATATGGATACATATTGTTAAGTTTTCAACCGTTGCGGTCGTTGCTCCTTGTACTTCTGTCGAAGTTTCCTTGCCAGATGCTCTGCATACTTAGCATGGAATTTGGATGATGCACTTGGCTTGTTTTTCTGCTAGGAGTTACTAATGACTTAATGAGTGTTCTAACACATTTTACAATAAATGAATATGGAGAGCTTGGCAATACTAGTAATGCTAAACTAGTCGGTGCCCAACTTTGGATTGAGGCTACCCTTTGGGCAACAAGATTTGAGTGAGTAGTCACTATAGTTGAGAAAGATATGGGAGAGAGTTCGTCTCCTTTTAATATAATTTTGACTTTGTTTCTTTTATATTAAAAAAAACTTAAAAAAAATGGTAGCATTACCGGCGTCTCATTTATGTTATAAGGTAAAGTTCATGTCATCTTCTATTGTTAGCTAATTAGCTCATCACTCAATGTATTTGTACTTTTCAAAATATGGCATTTATGCTCTGTAATTTATTTAATTAGCTAACTATCCAATGTGGTTTTATCTAGTCAATTGGTTAACTCCCATCTATTTTTAAAAACTTACCTTGTTACCCTTCCCCCCTTCGTAAATTCTTTTCAAAAGTCACAATTGTCTCTTTTTTTAGTTATTGTTTAAACATTATTAGTTAAAAATAAGTGATATTTTTGTGAAAAATATATAGCACTTTGCAAGTTTCAACACTTATATATGCAAATAAAAAATAAAAAAGAAAAAGAAAAAGTATGTATCATGCACAATAAGTTAATTTGGATGGAAATCGTTAAAGTAGAAGATTATGTGTCACCTTTTGAAAAATATGGTATGTTAAAGCACAAAGAGATAATCATCTAATTAGATAAACCACACAAGGTAACATGCATGTTATGTTATATTAGGCTAACTACAACAACTTGCTTATTTTTTCACTTACATTTAAGGGTCTTGGTTCATTTTTTTTCTATTTTTAGAGATCTCCTATTTCAATTACACTAAAGTAAGTCCCTTCTTTTTAGTTAAGCCCTTATTTCAGGGATTCTTTATTTTAGTTTTATTTAACAACTCTCCTATTTTAACTAACTCTTATTTTATATCTCTTCTTATTTTAGTTAAAAATATTATTTTATTTTTTATGTTATTTATATATTTTACCATATATAGATATTTGTATTAATTAATTACTGTTAATTATTAATTTTTATATTATTATATTTTGGAGTTTGGAAAGAGACAGGGATAGATAACCTCCTACATGTAAAGAAAGAAAGAAAGAAAGAAAAAAAAAAATGGTTAGGGCCCTAGAAATTTAATTGGTGGGATAGGAGGTTGCAACAAATTTTAGCATACACCATATGAACTGTACACCATAAATGCATCATACATTTTCAAACACGTGAATTACACGCTTAGGAAAAAGAATCAAATCTGAACTCTAATTCATTATTTATCCTCCATCTTTTTCTCTATCTTCCTTCCTCAATTGATTGTATATTTTGTATTCTTTCCTTGCTCTTCGCTTTTCTCTTCTTTCTCCACCACTCTCTTCATATAAATGTATTATATATATCTGTATATATGTACACAGATTTATATATGGTGTGTTGTTATAACTTATATATATAGGTGTGTGTATATCAATTTATTGTTCTTGGAATGAATTCACGGGAAGTTTTTGAAGTGGTGAAAAAAATGGATGAAAATGGTGATAGATTTGTTAATTGCAGGATTCAAGAGAAACTTAGGAAATTGGTATAGACTTTGTCATGCAAGGAAAATTGAAGCATTTAACATGTTCAAGGAAAGGCCAATGAAGCAGCTCATCGTGTTGCAAATTGATAGAAAGTTGGAATATTTTGTGGTAACTAGGCTCACTCTTTGCCTAATCTGTTGAGGAAGATTTTGTTTGAGGACTTGAATAAAGTCTCATTTCCTTCAACAGGGATTGATTGCAGGGACAGACCCAGGATAAAATGTTGGGGAGAGCAAAATATAAATAGTCATAAAATTAAAAGAAGTACAAAGATTACATATTCATTATTAAAATAGTCTCAAATTTCCTTTAACCTTTTACAATAAAACACATTGTTCTTTCAAGTCACGAAAATCATCTATAAGTAAATCTATAGCAAATGTTTTAACAATTTCTTTTTGGATATATAATAGCAAAGAATTAGAGAGAACAATCATAGAACAATTTTGTTTCCATTGCGGTGTTGCAAATACCCTCTCAGTCTCTCAAGTCTCAAGAACTGTCTTAGCAAAGGGATCATTTAGATGAAGTTTCCATAAAACTTTTGACTTTTATGAAATAAAAATGAAAAAAGTAGAATACAAAAGGTTAATTATAATTTATAAAGATATCGATTTAAAAAAATTAATTACCATTTATTAAATTAAATTTCCTTTTTCTGTGAAGTATTAAATTAAATTAGATTATGTTTCCTATCTAAACAAAATTACCATTTATGTGTTCTTTCCACAAAATTTTGGGGGGAAGGGTTAGGGGCCCAATACAATTTATTTGTATATAATAAAAATTTACTTCATAAGCACAAGAGGAAAAAATAGGGAAAAAAAAACTTGGAGGGGGGAGGGAGGAGAAGGAGAGGCAGGCCCCTCCAACCTATAGGGCAGTTCTGTCCCTGATTGCCTAAAACGTCTACTGTTAAACTTGTTTGTAACATAGACGATGAGATTTGTTAATTTTCTAGGTTGATTTATGTCAAAATACAATTCATAATTGTGAACATATAGTTTACACATTGTGGATATATCATAAAAGAATTTGAACATCTCATTTATAAGTTGTGAACATATAGGAAAGATTGTGATCATACAATAAAAGAGTTATAAATATTTATTATAGCATACAAGTTTGTGAATATAAAATGTAATAACTGTGAACATATAAAATAAGAGTTCTAAACATAAAATATAAGTTTTATGAACATAATATATGAAAATTGTGAATATTAAAAATTATGAATATAAATTTTAAAAGTTGTAAACAAAAAAATATAAGAGTTGTGAGCAATTAAGACTTATATGAAAATATATCTGAAGAGTGATTGGATACCATGCATCCTAAATATTATGCATCCACCTAATACTATGCACCTCACAGTAGCACGTTTATAATTTTATTATTATATATGAGTTCACAATTTTTATACTATACGTTCACAACTTTTAATTATTTGCAAATCACATGTTTTATGTTTACAATTTTAACACTTTATGTTCAAAACCTTTAATTGTTCACAATTAACTTATCTATTACTCTTATATTTTATGTTCAAAGACTTTATATTATATGTTTACATTGATAAATTACCTATTTATGACTTTTTAAGATATGTTCATAACTTGTGAACGACATGTTCACAATCTATAAACGATTTCCAACCTCACAATCAAAGGCGCTATTGGTGTCCTATCAATGATTGGATTGTTATGTTGTGTTTGTCGGCAGGAAAAGAGTGAACTCGTTAAATTTCATGTTGATCTGACAGTCGAATTGTGAGATCTATTCGACAGTACACCATACACCTTTGACCATAATGTTGATATATAATATAATTTGTGTATATGAAAACACATTTTTTTAGGAGGAATCAATGTGTACAATTCACGGTGGTGCACAAAGGTGCACCTTACTTGAGGTGCACAGTATAAGGCTTCTACTTCAAACCCTTAAATATAAGAGTTTGGATAAAAATGCTATTGGAGGTGATCTTATATATTTATGATAACTGTGAATTTTGTATATCAATATGTAATTATACACGTAGCTCTAACAGTGTATTGGTGGTCAACAATAGTAATCTATGCTTGATTATTGTCTGTTGAAGACTTTTTTCATTGTATTCTTTAACTGAGCAAGTTTTCACGCCCTTGGCCTATCCCAAGCACTACGTGCGGCACTTTAACACTTTTCTAAGGTAGAAGTGGCAAAGTCAGCCTGAAAACCACGAACAAAAGAACTTTGCAAAGAAAATAGTAAAGCAGCAGAATAAATAGATGAAAGAATGAAGCTTTGTATTGCTCTCAAACTTTCTGTGTGTCTATACAAATGACAAGCTAGGCTATTTATACATCTCTTTTACCAGATAAATGGCTAAGATCATATTGTTCTAACTGCTAACATTAACTTCTAGACTATTCTACATCAATTAGGGGATTTTGCAAATCAATCAAGGGAATTTTATAATAAATTACAATAGATAATTCCACAATCAAAGGGATTAAGATTAATTCAAAATCGTTATCATATTTGTTCTGCTCTAGAGAATCTTCTAGATGCTCCAAGAAAGGAAAGTGACATGTGTGCCTTCTTATGAGCTTTGTCATCTTCGCCAAGTGGCGGCCTACCTGATAGCTATATCATCGGCGTGTGACATTCTCCCCCACCCATTCTCACGAACGTCCTCATCGCGTTCCCTTCATGATGCCCTTCAATCTTCTTTGCAAATTGCCACATAGAGCATAGGCGGAGGCAGTAAGGCCTCAGTATATGCCTTGGCACTCCCTCAATTTCTTTTCCAAAAAACATGCTATATAAAAATTAAGTAAATCTTTTTCAAATCAAGATAAATGCCTCCCCTGAGTCCAATTGCTACCATACCATAGACTAAATCAGAGGGTGTCAAATTCAAGCATCTTAGTTTTATTTTTCTAAAATTAATGCAGTATTTTCTTTTAAAAAAAGATGCACCTCTTATTAATTTTATAACATACTTTATCAAAGTGATTTGTACTTTTTTGTCTTTCATCACTACCACATTTTTCACTTTGTGCAACACTTGAAAATTGTTGCAAGAAGCTTAAAAACCATTGCAAAGGATTTTATGCAATGGTTTTGTTGCCATTGAATCTACTTCCGTTGCCTACTCTTTATTGTGATGGTTTTTATAAATAAATTGCAACAGTAAAAAAACCATTACAATTGACACTTTTAGCAACAGTTTTATTTCATGATTACTTAATAATTATTTTTGCATTTGCTACGGTTGTAAATAGTAATAGCAACGGTTTTCATACTTTCTGTAACAGTCGTTGTTGGTTATTGCAATGGTTTTCAAAAGTATAAGAAACAGTTATTTTGCAGTTGCAAGTTAGTCATTGTTAAAAAAAATATTCTTCTTCTTCTTCTTTTTTTTTTTTTTGTTAAGGAGCAACACTTGAACGTACAACCTTTTGATATTTAACTCTAATATTATATTAAAGTGACCATCTCAACTAGAAGTTCATATTGACAGAGAAAAGTACTGGTTTTTAGATGTTGGCCAGAAAACTACTACAAAGAAGCTAAGTGTTGCAATGGTTTTTTAAAAGAATTGCAAAAAAATTAGTTTTAGATAATGGTTTCATAAAACAGCTGCAAAAAAAATTGATTTTTGAACAATGGTCATAGAACTATTGCAAAAAGCTAACTATTACAACGGTTTTATAAAAGCATTACAAAAAATATTGGTTTTTAGGCAACAATTATATAACTATTGCAAACAAGTTAATTATTGCAACAATTTTATAAAAGCATTGTGAACTGTGTTAGTTTTTAGACAACAATAACAAAACTATTGGAAAAAATTAACTATTGGATTGGTCTTTTTGTAAATTCAATTAAAGTGTTTGTTGGCTAAATACTAGTTATTAATTTGATGATGAAAATTTGATATGCATTTATAATTATTTTACTAAAAAGTATCTTGTGAAAATAAGTGCTATGATGAGTAAGATAAATGCTTGGAAGATGGGAGAAGATGAGCAAATGAGCACTATTTGCAGAAGAAGAAGATGAAAGGGCATAAGAAGGAGAAGAGACGTCATGAGGGGTACCGGAAGTTCTTGCTCTTCTTGTGAAATCCCTAAGTATTACAAGTGTTTGGCTTAAATCTTTATTTTGACAACTCAAACAATTTAAATCTCACGCACATTAGATTTCATAAAAGCATAAATGATTTTGAATGCACACTTAGTGTAAATATGTGTTTTGAAGTGTTTCTAAATCATAAAAAGTATTTACAAAATGCCTAAAGACGATTTGGAGTTATGAAAAGTTGATAAAATTGTGCTTAAAAAAGGTTTTCAAGCAAGTTTGGCTTTACTTCTGTCTCTGGAGTGGCCGGATCGCCCAGTCAGTTGACTGGTCGCCCGGCCAAAACAGAGAAGGGGAAGAAAAAGCTGAACCCCCTAGCCGGTAGACCGGCTAAGGCGTCCGGCCTAATCAGAGAAAGCCAAGGAGAGGCCGGACGACCCAGCCGGTCGACCGGCTGATCGAAATATTATAATAAATGTACTAGCTGTTTATTACCATTATGTGCATTTTCTTCTCTTTTCTTCCACCTACCAAAGCCCTAACTCTGAAATCTTTTTAAATACATCTTTAAAACTTATTCAAATCATCAATTCAAGCTTGCAAAATCATATATCATCATTCAATTGATCTTTGAGTTATTCTTGCAATACCTTTGAGCTTTCAAAAGCACTATTTATTGCTATATTCTCTTCTAAGAAGAAATTACATATTCTTCATCATTTCTTATTCTTCTTGATTGTATACACACTTTGAGAGCTAAGAAATCTTGAGAGAGACATCCACTAAAGCTTCTAAAGGTCTGGAGAAATCCTAAAGAGTGGGACTCTTGGGTTCTTTGAAGTTTCGCTTCAAAGAGTTGTAAAAATTGGTTTTTGCTTCACCAAGATTTGAAGAAGCACTTGGTGAAGATTGTTGAAGTCCTAAGGGGAGCTTCTTTGAGTGGTGGATATAGGCTTGGCCGAACTGCCTTAAAATTGTTTTTCTTCCTTCTCTCTACACTTTATTTATTTCTATTTACTTATATTGATTACATTGTGTTTGATATATTACTTGATTGAAATAGTTGAATTTTTGTGAATTTTTAAAAACGAAAATTAGTATATATATCTTAATTCACCCCCTAAGATATTTGCACCCATAATTAATATTAGAGCTAGGGTTCTACCTATAGTTTAACAACTAATAAAATTACATTTAGCAAATATGGAGGGAATTTTTATTAAGCAATCACCCCATTTTAATGGAACCAACTATGCATTTTGGAAAATGAGAATGAAAGTGTTTATGCAATCACATGATTATAAAGCTTGGAAAATTATAAAAAAATGGACCTATCTTACCTACAAAATTGGAAAGGGATAGGAGGTACCCAAACCCGAAAATGAATGGAATGATGAGGATATTAAACTATTTGAGTTAAATCAAAAAGCTTTACATTATGTATTCAATACTATGAATGCCACGGAATTTGCAAGGGTAATGGGGTGTACTTCGGCTAAGGAACTTTGGGACCAATTGCAAGTAACTTATGAAGAAACTAGCCAAGTAAAAAAATCTAGAATTGCTATGCTTGTACATAGATATGAATTGTTTAAGATACTTCCTAACGAAAATGTTGAGCAAATGTTTTCTAGATTTGTTGAAATTACTAATGGCTTGAAGGTACTTGGAAAGGACTATTCCAATGTAGAGAAAGCAAGAAAGGTGCTAAAGAGCTTGCATGGCAACCAAAAGTCACGGCCATCAAAGAAGCTAAAGATTTAAACACTTTGGAGCTCAATGAGCTCATTGGATCACTTATGACTTATGAGCTTGAAATAAAAATAAAAGATCATGAAGAGAGAGAGAAAAGCAAAAAAGTCCATTGCGCTCGTTGCATCAAAATATACATCAAGTGAAGATGAAAAAGACGATGAGGACCTGGAGGATGAGGAAATTACACTTCTTGCCCGAAACTTCAAAAAATTCATGAAATTTAGAAAGATGAAAAGAGGAGCATCCTCAAACAATGAAAATTGAAAGAAGAAAGGAAAAGAAAGCAAAGACTTTAAGAGGACAAAGGAAACAAAAGGTGACGAATTAAAATACTTCAATTACAACAAGTCGGGACACATAAAAGCAAATTGTCCAAAGCTTTCAAAGAAGAAAGAAGGGAAGGCACTCAAAGCTACTTAGGACATCTCTGAAAGTTAAGAAGATATGGAAGAACAACATGAGGTAGCCAACTTTTGCCTCATGGCCAATGAGGATGAGGTACTATCTTCACCTTCTGCATCCATTTATTATTCATCTAGTGAAGAAGAGGAAGAGAAATATAGCTTTGATGAACTAAAGGATGCATTTGCTAAATTACATGATGATCTATCTCTAGCTTTAGCAAAAAATAAGTAAATGCATAGAAAATTTAAACTTGTTCTTGATGAAAAAGAAATTTTAAAAAAGAAAAATGCCTCTCTCATAGAAAAGATGGAAATCTTGGAAAAAGAAAATGATTCATATGCCAGAGATTTTGTGAAATTTGAAAAAGAGGTTAAAGATTTAAAAAAGAAAAATATGGACTTGAATGGGATCATTCAAAAATTTACAAATGGCAAGGAGAACTTTGAAAAACTCTTTGGAAGTCAAAAAATGGCTTTTGACAAGAGCGGAATTGGGTATAAACCAAGTATTAATCAAAAGTATTTCAAAACCTACTTTGTCAAGGTTTCTACCTCTACACCCTCCTCTTCACCAAAATCTAACATTATTTGCACATATTGTGAAAAGAAAGGACATGTATCAATTCATTATTACTACAAGAAATTTCGTGCTAGAGAATCACATGTCCCACATTGGCAAAGACCTAAATGGGTGGTTAAAACCAAAAATTGAAACTAACCCCTAGGACCTAAGGTGTTGGGGACCCCAAAATAAAGAATTGCAGTTGAATTTCATATGTGTAGGTATGCAATGAAAGCAAAACAAGCAAGATGAAGTGGATCTTGGATAGTGGTTGTTCCAAGCACATGACGGGGAACTCATCACTCTTCTACAAATTGAAAAAGACGAAAGGAGGAGACGTTACCTTTGGCGATAATAGCAAAGGAAAAATAATCGAAAGAGGAAGCATTTGGTAACGAAAATTCTCTTGCTATACATAATGTCTTACTTGTAGAAGCTAAAATTTAATCTACTTAGTATTAGTCAATTGTGTGACAAAGGTCATAAAGTAGTTTTTCAATCCTCTAGTTGCATTGTGTATGAATGTGGAAATAATAATGTATTATTTGCAGCTAAGAGAAATGAAAATGTCTACACTATTGAAATTGATCAACTTATGTGTCAACATGCTAAATGCTTGTCCGTTGTGCATGATAATGCTTGGTTATGACATAGAAGATTGGGACATGCTAGCATAAGCTTGTTGAATGATTTATCAAAACATGATCTAGTTAAAGACTTACCAAAGCTCAAGTTTGAAAAACATAAAATTTGTGATGCTTGTCAATTAGGGAAACAACATAAGACTTCTTTCAAACCCTTAAATAAAGTTTCAACAAATAGAGCATTATAATTATTACATATGGATTTGTTTGGACCTATTGATGTGGTTAGCTTAGGAGTCTAGATATACATTTGTAGTTGTAGATGACTATACTAGATTTAGATAGGTCATGTTTCTTGCACATAAAAATGATGCTTTCAATGAATTTGCAAGATTGTGTAGAAAAGTGCAAAATGAGAAAGCCTATTTTATAACTTGCATACGTAGTGATAATGGCACCAAATATGTAAACACTTATTTCATGAATTTTTGTGATGAACATGGCATTGAACACAACTTTTCGGCCCCTCGGACTCCTCAACAAAATGGGGTAGTAGAGAGAAAGAATCGTACATTACAAGAAATGGCAAGAACCATGCTAATAGAACACAACTTGCCAACATATTTTTGGAGTGAAGCCATAAACACCGCATGTTATGTGCAAAATAAGGTTTTAGTTAGACTTATCTTAAATAAAACTCCATATGAACTATGGCATGGAAAAACACCTAAAATTTCCTTCAAAGTGTTTGGTTGTAAATGTTTTATCCTAAATATTAAGGATCACTTAAGGAAATTTAATGCTAAATCGGATGAAGGCATATTTTGGGGTTATTCCACAAAGAGTAAAGCATATAGAGTTTATAATAAAAGAACTCTTGTTGTGGAAGAATCAATGCATATTACATTTGATGAGACTAACCTATTTGAGCTGAGCACGAAAATTGACGATGTAGGTTATCTTTTGGAAAAGACGACGAAGATCTAACTGCAAAAGACAAAGAAACTCCAACAAAACAAGGAAATGCAAAGCAAGAAGAAGAATATCAAGAAAAGAAGTCTCAAGCCAATATGAAGAGTGGAAAATGCTTAAACAAAAGAAACATTGAAACCAATGAAACTCATGGAGACCTACCGAAGAGTTGGAAGTTTATGAGAAACCACCCTCAAGATCAAATCCTCGGTGATCCAAATGAAAGAGTAAGAACTAGGTGTAATATTAATGCTTTTTGTGAACATTATGCATTTATTTCTCATATAGAACCTAAAAATGTAAAAGAAACCTTACATGATGAGAATTGGATAATTGTCATGCAAGAAAAACTTAACCAATTTAATAGAAATAAAGTTTGGAAGTTAGTTGAAAGGCCTACAGATAGACTGTTAATAGGAACAAAATGGGTATTTAGAAACAAACTAGATGAAGCCGGTATGGTAACTAGGAACAAAGCTAGACTAATAGCCCAAGGATATAATCAAGAAGAAGGAATTGATTACGATGAGACCTATGCCCCCATAGTTAGACTTGAATCCATTCGAACGTTACTCGCATTTGTATGTTATATAGACTTCAAACTCTATCAAATGGATGTTAAAAGTGTTTTTTTAAGTGGCTTTATTGAAGAAGAGGTTTATGTTGAACAACCTTCCAGTTTTGAAGATTCATGTTTTCCAAATCATGTTTTTAAACTAGAAAAAGCATTGTATGGTTTAAAGCAAGCTCCTAGAGCTTGGTACGAAAGGCTTAGTGGATTTCTTGTGGAAAATAACTTTGAAATAGGAAAACTTGGCTTTACTTTGTTTATTAAAAGAGAAGGGAATGACATTCTACTTATATAAATTTATTCGATGATATAATCTTTGGTGCTACTAATATATATTCATGTGAGAGTTTTTCTAAGTGCATACATGAGGAGCTCGAGATGAGCATGATGGGAGAGTTAACGTTTTTCCTTGGACTCCAAATCAAACTAGCAAATGAGAGGATCTGCATCAATCAAGCCAAATACACCAAGCAAATTATCAAAAAATTTGGGCCTAAAGATGCAAAGGAGATTGGAACTCCTATGAGCCCCTTAACAAAATTGGATAAGGATGAGAAAGGTAAACCTATAGGTTAGAAGAAATACAGAGGTATGATCGGTAGCTTACTATATTTAACTGCCTCTAGACCGGATATCATGTTTGCAGTTTGCTTATATGCTATATTTCAATCTAATCCTAAGGAAACTCATTTAGCTGCTGTAAAGAATCATTAGATATATTAAGGGAACAAGTAATCTAGGGCTTTGGTATGCAAAAGAAACTTCATTTGACTTATATGGATTTTCTGACGCTGACTATGCTGGATGTAAAGTAGACCGTAAAAGCACTAGTGGAACTTGTCAATTCCTAGGACATTTTAGTATTTTGGTCATGTAGGAAACAAAATAGTGTTGCTATCTCTACCACCGAAGCCAAATATATTACAGCTGGTAGCTGTGTAGCTCAAATTTTATGGATAAAACAAAATTTACTTGATTATGGCTTGCAATATGATCATGTTCCTAGATATTGTGATAATATTAGTGCAATTAATCTCACTGAAAACCCAATTCAACATTCAAGAACTAAGCATATTGAGATTAAGCACCATTTCATTAGAGATCATGTACAAAAAGGTGATATCATACTTGATTTTGTTGATATTTTGCATCAAGTTGCTGATATTTTCACTGAACCATTGCATGAGGATCAATTTTGCAAGATTAGAAGGGAAATTGGAATGATAAAAAGTGGTTAAATTGCATATATATGTGTTTATATGGCTTGGACATGAAAAAATATACATTTGGGCATTTTCTGACCCAGCTGGTCGACCGACTGAAGTTATAGGGCTTTTGGCTAAATAAAAAATTTTTAGGTGCTCTATGATCCTCCGTGACTAGCAGGTTGACCGGCTGAATACAAATAGGCTTAAAATTGGGGCTTTTAACCCTAAAATCTCTTAATTTCTCCCAAAATTTCTTAACCCTGACCTAAAACTCTCTCAAACCCACCTTGATTCTTGAAATCTCGACCAATTTCTCTCACAATTCTTTCTATATTCTCATTACCCGCATAAAAAAAAACAAGTTTTCACCATTTCAATTTTCAAAAAACTACGTGAAATCATGGTAAATCCAAGGGCTGGAGGCCATGAACGTGGGAGAAGAGGAAAAAGGGCTAGAGCGCAATCTGCTCCACCACCCATATCAAAGATTCAAGGAAAGCATTCGATTTTGTACAGTAAATTCCTTGTAGACTCAGATTTTGCTGGTACTGATGTTCTTTCATTGTTTGAGGATTGGTATAAGTTCATGCACTTACATTGTGATGTTCAAGATAAGTTGATAATAGAATTTTATGAAAATCTTGAGGTGCATCGTAGGAGTCCAAAAATTGAATTAACATCAACTATTTGTGGGACTAGTTTTATACTCAATGAGGCTAAGTTGAATGAAATCTTTAAGATACATGTGGAAGGAGTAGGCCATTACAATAGTCAAGGTTGGCCAAATGGGATTAAGGCTACTGGCATACTAGGAGATGTTATAGAATACACGTGGAAGGATATAGGGCCTAAGCTTCCAAATTTAATTCTTCCATTGTTGAGGGATGTTGATTTCAATAAGATAATTGATTTTAAAATCATTAGTGAAGTAATTCTCTCTAGGAACATCAACGATGGAAAGATCCCGGTTATGGATACTTATATTTACTATAGCCTCAAGAAGGGAACTAAGATAGCATTGCCTTTTTCTTATTCTATAACATATGCTGCATATAAGTGGAAAAGATAGAGGAAAGACAACCACTCCAGGGTATGGCATGGCCTTAATGTATATTTTCGCTCATTTTAATATTTCCTCAAATGCATCATTTAAGAAGTTTGCTTGGAATTTTGATATGCTCTACATGAACTTTATGGGGATTTATTGGTACAATGGTGAACCAATAAACAGAGAGACATTCAAAAACTTACCACAAGATATCCAGGCAGCAATCAAGTCTAGAACTAAAAATGGGACTACTTTACGAATCTCGTCTATTGGCCAGATGTACAACATACCGATGATGTACTTGAAGGAATAGATGTTACTTTAGGAGAAGAAGAAGAGCCAGAATAAGAGGGGGAAGCTAACTTAGGTATACTAGAAACAATCCCTATGGTTGTTAGCACTTCTGAGGATGAAGACATGGCTACTGAGGAGGTCACACTTAGGAGAATAATGAGAGAATCCTGAGCACAAGAGCATATTGATGAACTACGACGAGTTGAAATGCAGCGAGGTGTAGGTTCTAGCTCTATGGGACAGCTAGAAGACCCCTCAGTAATGGCACAGATTCTTTCACAGCTGCAAGCTTTAAATAAATGAATGGCAGAAATGAGGACTACAATAAACAATCAATGGACTGAGCTTGCCCGCTGGAGGGAGCACATTGATTCAGAAATGGCAAGCATGCATTCTGATATGTAGCAATACTTCAGGGATCACCATGACCATGCACCATGATATTTTATACTTCAAAATTCCTTTTTAATACTAGAAAACAATTTTTAGTTAACATTTTTAGTTCGTTTTCAATTTCTGAGTAGAGATATTGCTTTTGCTTCATCTTTTTTCTATTTCATGAATTAATCTTTTATGAATTATGCTTGTCCTATTTTTGCTTGCATTTTCTTCCTTCCTGATTTTTCATGATGCCAAAGGAGGAGAAGGAAAAAGAGCATATATAGCTAAGGAGCACATAAAGCTTGTTACTTTGATTGCTTAAGCACATATAGCTTGTTTATTACATATAGTAGTTGATTTTCTTAGGTTAAGGAAAAAGGAGCACATATAGCTAGGGAGCACATAAAGCTTGTTACTTTCATTGCTTGAGCGTATGTAGCTTGTCTATCACATGTAGTAGTTGATTTGCTCAAGTTGATTACTTGTGATTGCTTGAACTAATAGTTGATTTGATTTGCTTGAGTTGATTACTTGTGAATTGACCCGTTTGTTTTGATGATTGCTTGCTTGTGTAAGCACTTATTAAGTTGATTGCATGAGGTTCAAAATGTGCATAAGCTAAATTTGATAGAGGGAGCATTTCCCAAAATGATTTTTTACTTGAAAAAGAATGCTCATATTAAGGAGGAGTAAAATGCTCATATCTTTAATCATTTTTCATCATAAAAAAGGGGAAGATTGTTGGCTAAATACTAGTTATTAATTTTGATGATGAAAATTTGATATGCATTTATAATTATTTTACTAAAAAGCATCTTGTGAAGATAAGTGCTAAGATGAGTAGATAGATGCTTCGAAGATAGGAGAAGATGAGCAAATAAGCACTATTTGAAGAAGAAGAAAATGAGAGGGCATAAGGAGGAGAAAAGGCGTCATAAGGGGTACCGGACGTTCTTGCTCTTCTTGTGAAATCCCTAAGTATTGCAAGTGTTTAGCTCAAATCTTTATTTTGACAACTCAAACAATTTAAATCTCACGCACATTAGATTTCATAAAAGCATAAATGATTTTTAATGCACACTTAGTGTAAATATGTGTTTAGAAGTGTTTCTAAGTCATAAAAAGTATTTACAAAGTGCCTTAAGATGATTTGGAGTTATGAAAAGTTGATAAATTTGTGCTTAAAAAAGGTTTTCAGGCAAGTTTGGCCTTACTTCTGTCTCTAGAGTGGCCGGACCCCCCAGCCGGTCGACCGGCTAACCAGGGAGGGTCGCTCGGCCAAAACAGAGAAGGGAAAGAAAAAGCCAAACCCTCTAGCCGGTCAACCGGCTAAGGCGTCCGGCCTAATCAGAGAAGGCCAAGGAGAGGTCGGACGACCCGCTGAGCGAAATGCTTAATAAATGCAGTAGCCGTTTATTACCGTTCTGGCCATTTTCTTCTCTTTTCTTCCACCTACCAAACCCCTAACTCTCAAATCTCTTTAAATACATCTTCAAAACTCATTCAAATAATCAATTCAAGCTTGCAAAATCATATATCATCATTTAATTGACCTTTGAGCTATTTTTGCAATACCTTTGAGCTTTCAAAAGCACTATTTATTGCTATATCCTCTTGTAAGAAGAAATTACATAGTCTTCATCATTTCTTATTCTTCTTGATTGTATACACACTTTGAGAGCGAAGAAATCTTGAGAGAGACATCCATTAAAGCTTGTAAAGGTGTGGGAAAATCCTAAAGAGTAGGACTCTTGGGTTCTTTGAAGTTTGGCTTCAAAGAGTTGTAAAATTGGTCTTTGCTTCACCAAGATTTGAAGAAGCACTTAGTGAAGATTGTTGAAGTCTTAAGGGGAGCTTCCTTGGGCGGTGGATGTAGGCTTGGCCGAACCGCCTTAAAATCGTTTGTCTTCCTTCTCTCTACACTTTATTTATTTCTATTTACTTATATTGATTACATTATGTTTGATATATTGTTTGATTGAAATAGTTGATCTGTGAATTTTTAAAAACAAAAATTAGTATATATATCTTAATTCACTTCCCTTTTAAGATATTTGCACCCACAGTGTTGTAATAAAGTAAAAATGTGATAGTGTCAACATAGTTTCTCAAAGCTACCCACATTATATCCTTCTCCTTCATAGCATGATACTTGGTCCTTAATAGAATGATGTAATGTTTAAGCTAACTAATGATGCTTGTTTAAAAATTGATAACTTTTATATGTAAATGTTTATTTTAATATATATATATATATGTGTGTGTGTGTGTGTGTAAACATATATATTATTATGATTAGAATTTTTTTCGTTTAATTCAAAATGTAATTGTAATTGTTTATTTTGTTGAATATTTAGGGCATCAATGTGATGCATGAATTTTTTAAGAGAAAATTAATTTTTGAGAAACAATATATATGTGTGTGTTGCGTAAATGAATGCACTCACTGACTTTAAGGTCCAGGCTCCGCCATTGACATGAAGTATACAGGTTCCCAACTTGCCTCACTTGATGGCAAGCCCTTCCAATGTACCAAGTACTCATGTCGGGGAGTTACTCCTCTCTTGCAAATCATGCGATTGACTTCTATGAAGTCAATCTCTTCGTCATAAGAGTCTACCACAACAATTGGTGCTCTTTTGAATTCCCCTCAGCTTGGATCCTCCTTATCTTCATGGTGTGATTTCAACATGCTTACATGGAACACTAGATAGATCTTCAGCTTTAATGGTAGGCCTAGCTTGTAAGAAACGTCACCAACTTTATTGATCACCTCGAAAGGCCCTTCATACTTACGGATGAGTCCTTTAAGTACATTTCGGAATGCCTTGAATTGTTGTAGTAGAACTTTACCATGACTTTGTCCTCAACTTGGAATGAGATATTTCTCCTTCCTTTATTAGCCCATGTTTTCATCTTTTTAGCAGCCTTGTCAAGGTAGGCCCTTGTTAAATCAGCCTACTCCTTCCATCCCTTAGCCATTTGGTAGGCTGAGAGGCTACCTCCTTGGTGAGTGGACTTCAATGCGATACTGTAGAGGGTAAGGGGTTGTTGACTTGTTACAACTTCAAATGGACTTTTACTTGTCGCCTCACTCCTCTAGAGATTATAGGAAAATTGGGCCACATCAAGTAACTCTGCCCAATTCTTTTGGTTGCCTTTCACAAAGTGCCTTAAATATAGCTCCAACAAGGCATTTACCCTTTTAGTCTGTTAATCGGTTCAGGTGTGAAAGCTTGTCCAGTAGTGAAGATTTGACCCCAAGAGTTTAAAGAGTTCAGACCATAGCTTACCAGTAAACCTTGGGTCATGATCAGAAACAATGTGTCGGGGTAATCCCTAATACTTCACCACGTGTTTGAACAAAAGCTTGGCTAATTGTTTTGTAGTTCAATCAGCTGAGCTTGGTATGAATATGGCATATTTTGAGAACTTATCTACCACTAATACTCCCACACCTTTCAAATATTGGCGAAGCACTAATGAAATCCATGGTCACCATCTCCCACGGTCTCTTTGGTATAGGAAGGGGTTGAAGTAGTCCTCCAAGGGCTTGATTGTCAACCTTGTCCTGTTGGCAAATCAAACATGTCTTCACATCTGACTTAATATCGTCTCTTATGTGTGGCCAGTGCCCAGTAGTATGCAGCTTCCAACAGTGCCCTCGTGCGTAACTGGCCTAGGTGACCATCCCATTTTGAGTTATGACATTTCTTCATCAAGTCCCTTCGTAGGTTCCCGCACTTTAGGACATATGAGTGATGTCTTTTTGTGTATGCCAAGTCGTCGTCCTCCCAAAATTGTCTTGTCTTTCCTTCCCTGGCAAAGATGAGTAGGCTAAGAGCAATGGAATCTTAGGATATACCTTCCCTGATCTTGTCAACTAGAGTGTCATCTTTTTTCACATGATGGAATTCGGCTCTGCGACTCAAGGCATCGGCCACTAAGTTGGCTTTTCTTGGCTTGTATTCCAACTTGTAATCATACTCTACGAGGAACACTTGCCACCTTGCTTGCTTTGGAGTTAGCTTCTTTTGGGTCTCGAAGTAACTGGTAGCAACGTTATCTATCTTGACCACGAATGTGGATCCCAATAAATAATGGCACCATACCCTTAAACAATGGATAATGGTTGTCATCTCCTTCTCGTGCAAGGTGTATCTTCATTCAGTGTCATTGAGCTTTCAGCTCTTATAGGTAATTGGATGGTGATCTTGAATAAGAACGTCTCTGATGGAAAAGTTTGAGGCATCTGTGTAGACCTTATATGGCTTTTCAGGGTCGGCTAAGCATATGACAGGTTCACTTGCAACGGCATTCTTCAACTCTTCAAAGGCAACTTGGCAAATCTTACTCCACTCCTAGGAAGTGCTTTTCTTGAGAAGTTCAGTGAGTGAAGCAGGTGAGTAAGGCTGCCCTTTTTGAGTAGTTAAGGATGAACCGCCTGTAATGATTCACCAAACCAAGGAAAGAATATAATTCACTTACTTTGGTTGGTGCTTTCTAATGCATGATAGCCTGAATCTTCTTTGGGTCCGTCTTTAGTTTTCCATCCTTAATGATATGGCCAAGAAAATGAACTCTTTGTTGAGCGAAAAAGCACTTTTCTTTCTTCACATACTATTCAGTTTCGTTCAACAATGTGAAAACGGTGCGTAAATGGTTGGCATGCTCCTCAAGAGATTGGAATATATCACAATATCATCCAAATAGACCACTACGAACAGATACAAGCAAGGGTGGAAAATTTTGTTTATCAAAGTACAAAAGGTTGCCAGGGCATTAGTGAGACTATATGGCATAACCAAATATTCGAACGATCAATACCTTGTTACACACGTTGTCTTAGGTTCGTCCCCACAGCAATTCTCACTTGATTGTATCTTGAGCGACGGTCATGATTGGTGAAGAGCCTTGCCTTTCCCAACTGATCGAACAAATCTGCTATCAAAGGACTGGGATATTTGTTCTTCACCATTACCTTGTTAAAGGCACGATAGTCAGCACATAGGCGGAGTGAGCTGTCTTGCTTCTTTTGGAACAATACGGGCACGCCATACGGAGCTTTGAAAGGTCAAATAAACCCTGCATCAAGCAACTCTTTTGAGTTGCTTCTTCAATTCTTTTAATTTTAGAAGGGCCATTCAGTAGAGTGCTTTAGTAGGGGGCTTGGCACCAGGAACCAATTCAATCTCATGGTCCACCTTTCTCCGAGGTGGTAGCTTTTTCGACAACTCAGATGGCATGATGTCTTCAAACTCCAAAAGGACGGTGATCTCCTTAGGCACTTCTCCTGCTACTTGCTCACCCACATCTTCCTTCATAGTTGTTAAGTAAGTTGCCTTTCCATGTTGTAGACCTTTGTCAACTTGTATGGCTGATAGGAGTTCTGTTTCTGGCCCTACTTGAACTTTCTCTGGTACCATACATGAGGTCTTCTCCTCCATCATCACTATTTGTTCAAGGTGAGAGGTAGGGATGGCCTTGGCTCGTCTAAAGAACTCCATGCCAAGGACAACGTTGAAGTCATCCATAGGTATCACCGGGAAGTCCACATTTCCCTGCCATGTGCCAACGGTTAAGGAAACATTTTTAGCCATACCTAACAACGATCGAGGGGCAGAATTAATCATCTTGAGGGACCCTTGGGACTTGTTGATGATAAGACCTAACCTCTTAGCTTCATTTTCTGCTATGAAGTTGTGGGAAGCTCCGGTATCCAACATGGCCATGGCGATCTTGTCATGAACCAACACTTCTACATACATTAAGCCACCTCTAGGCATGGTCGTCATGGCTGGCTTGAGGTTTAATGCATTGAGCAATTGTAAAGAACTCATTTGTGCCTCAGTCGTCTTCTCATGTTTTTCCAATAATGAGTTGAGGGTTTGTCTCTTGGGGTACTCCCGCCACACATGAGGTCCTCCACAAAAGTAGCAACTGAAGGGTTTCTTCTCTTTCTTCCCATCTTGGTTAGAGGATGACTTCTCTTGTCCTTTAGGATTTTTATCTCTCCCACCTTTGCCCTTAAAGTCGTTCTTGGGTTTGTTGGAGGAGTCATTCTTAGCCTTAAACTCTAGTAAGGATTCGGCTATGGCAATAGCTTTGGCAAAGGTTTTTGGCTTTCTCATCCTAACTTTTTGTTGTGCCCATGGCTGCAACCCTTCACAAAGTCATACATGTGGTCATAATCCGGCTTGTTACGTACCTGGAGTTTAAAGGAAACATATTCTTTGACATAGTCGTGGATGGTCTCCGTATGGTTCAGGACTCTAAGCTTATCACGAGCATCACATTCTGCTTTCTCCAGATAAAGTTGAGCATACACATCCTCCTTAAATGTAGCCCAAGTTGGCAACTCTTTTTTTGCCTCCTTGAGCCCTTGGTGCTTCATGCGTCACCATAAAGCTGCATCCTTAGTGAAGTAGAGTATTGCTGTCTTGAAACACTTTGCATCATTCTCTAGCCTAACTACCTCAAAGTATTGCTCAACTTGCCAAAAGAAGTTGTCCACCTCCTTAGATTCGTGCTTTCCACTATAGGAACTAGGTCTTGGCACGTCCACCTTTGATGCATGGCGGTAGGCCGGTGTGCCATGGGCTATTGCCTCTTTGCACATAGCCCAATGCTTCTTCATCGCTTTAAGGATCTTGTCTTGTTCAGCCATTCTACCTTGTAACTAATTGGCCAAGGTCTCCTTCTCCATTAGTGCTTGTTAAGCCACCATTTTTGCCATTTGCACATAGCTTGAAGTTTTAGAGGTCTTCCCGTAGGCCCTCCAGACTTAGTGCCTTCTCATCGTAAAACCCAAGCTACTGGATCTTCCCCATGAATTCAGTCAGGGCCTCTCCCGCTCTTATTAAACATGTCTCAAAAGCGACTTGCATATCTCGAGACTTCCTTCTCTTGTTACCTTTGGTTGCTGTAGGTGGTAAGGCTTCTATTTCCTTCTCATCATGGCCGGCATTAGTATTCTTCTCAACACCCGAAGAAGACATCCTTTAGAGGAGCAAAATCACAAACACCTAACGTGTAATCTTAGCTTTGGTAACCACTTGTCACACCCTTGGCCTATCTCAAGCGCTGCGTGTGGCACGTAGACATTTTTCTAAGGCAGAAGTGGCTAAGTCAGCTTGAAAACTACGAACAAAGGAACTTTGCAAAGAAAATAGTAAAGCAGTGGAATAAAGAGAGGAGAGAATAAAGCTTTGTATTGCTCTCAAACTTTCTATGTGTCTGTACAAATGAGAAGCTAGGCTATTTATACATCTTTTCTACCAGATGAATGGTTAGGATCATATCGATCTAACGGCTAACACTAGCTTCTAGACTATTCTACATCAATTAAGGGATTTTGCAAATCAATCAAGGGGATTTTACAATTAATTACAATAGATAATCTCACAATCAAAGGGATTAAGATTAAGTCAAAATCCCCGCCATATTTATTCTGCTTTAAAGAATCTTCTAGATGCTCCAAGAAAGGAAAGTGACATGTGTGCCTTCTTGTGAGCCTCGCCATGTTTGTCAAGTAGCGGCCTATCTGGTAGCTGCATCATCGGGGTGTGACAAAGTGCTCCATCAAACTCACAAAAAATGTACAAATATTTATAGGTTACTGTGATGGGAGATAAAACGAACTCCCAAAGAATACTTCTTTTGATCTTCCATAAGGAGCAAATATTCTATTTAATACATGGTGCCTTTAAATATTCGAGCATTGTATAACCCTATGATATTAGTCTTGTAGATTTCGAAAAGAATTCAAAAACTAAAGTATGTATCTTGAGTAATCACAAAGGATCAAAGATAATGAGAGGACATATTTGGTGTCAAATATTCCACTTGTATCAGTATTATATGAAGGTGAAATTAACGCTGAATTTAAGTACTACAACGTTATAATTTTACGACGTAGACATGATTTGACTTGTATAGTTGATTCACGATAAAGAAAATAAAAAAGACGTTTCAAGCATCAAATAATTCACCTTGGCACTTCTTACTCGTGGTTTGTTGTAGTGGTTGTTGCTATCATTTGCGCGCCTCATGTTTTGGGATAAGATTGACCTATCAATTAACTAGACTCTCTCTCAATTTAATGGACTCGATATTCACATGACAACAACTACGATCATATAAAGTTTCACAATCCCGTTCAAGTGTCACCCTTGTCAAATCTCCACCGCTTATAGCTTGTGCAACGAATTTAATTTTCTTCTGATTTGTTGCGCCAAAGGGCCAATAATAAATTCCATCAGAAGATAAGATAAGAAAAATCCAATCGCACTATCATTTTGCTTCGGATTTAGCAAACAAAAATATGTATATATATATATATATATATATATATTTCTTTGTTTCTTTTGGTTAAGTTAGAGAAATTTTTCTTTGAACCATCCACCACCAATGCAATTCTCCATCCATCATAGGATTCAGATGCAGGCCATCACTCTCAAAGAGGGTAGTCTCAAATACTTGAGCTACTCCTTGAATTCCAAGCAGGAGAAGTAGGATTAGATTTGTTTCTTCGGAAACAGTAAATCTTGGATAAATACGCTAACAAGGATGGACCGTGGACCGTGCGTTACTCTAATGGTACAGTGTTGAGATGCATGGACAAGAGACTTGCTTATCTATGGAGTCTAAATTGATCGGAAAGTTAATTTATTTGGAGCTAGTTTGATATAATCTTTTCGGAGCTAGTTTGATTGACTTTGTATTTGAATAATATATAGGTGATATTTATTTGAGTTGGGTCAAATGAACCTGGGCTTGACACCTTGGGTATGAGACCAAACCCTAGGTAAATGTTCAATTTCCGTCTTTTGGGCTTTCATAAAATCTTTCATAGTTTAACCTTTCGGTATCTTTCGTAACCACCCACAGATGATATAGAAGGATTTAAAACACCCAAATGAATCATTTCTCTTGTTTCTGTTTTAGTTCTTCCTTTGTAATTTGTTTCCTCCCATTGAAATAATGGTAGGCCCATTGCTTCCTCAGTCCCGTGGGCCTTTTTAATTTAGTTTTGTTTAGCTGATCAAGGACTCATTTGGATGAACTTTTTTAATAAGTTGAAATTTTTTAACTTCAGAAAAAAAGTTGTTAACTTTTTTCAGTGCTTCAATTTTTCTTAAAATCTAATTCAAATACTTATAACAAAAGAGCTGTGTTTTTTTTTTCCCATTAAAAAGGTCATTCCAACCATGTTATAAATTAATAACTGAAACTTTTTCCCAACCAGAAAAATAATTATTAAACTACTTGTGGGTCAAGAATCTGGCAATCATCAGTTCTGGTGCTTAAAGAAGTAGAATGGATCAAATCACTAATTAGGTGGAAAGATCGAAGTCTTACATTATTGATTACTCATTTTGCAAACATTTTATTTGTGAATTTTCCAAACATGATTGATGTTAATACAAAGCTCTCAATTTGAGTAGATCCATGATCAAACTTCGAAAGTGCTGAAACTGAAGAGCAAGTTATTGAAAAGATTTGACAAACTAGTTGTTTGAAGATAAGTAGTAGTAGAAAATTTAGAAATATTAGCACTAATGTAGAAATACGTAATAGATGAAACATAGTCAAATACTTGTATAGCAGTTGACATTTTATAGGCAACCACTATTGGATTGTAGAGTTAATGATATACGCATCTGTTTTTTTTTCTATTCTTGCTTCAAAAGGTATCAAACTGTAAATTTGAGTTCAGTAATTAATGAAAACTTTACCCAACAAAAACCTTTAGCATCCGTCAATAGAGGCTCAATTATCCAATTAAAGGCTTGTTTGGATTAACTTTTTTTTTAGGACAAAAACAAATTTTTCCTTGAAAAAAGTTTATCCTTTCTGCAATAACTATTTGGTTTAGCTTTCAAAAAAGTTAAAACTCTAAAAAAATTCAAATATAATTTTTTTTCAAATGTCAAAAATTTACTTCTCATAAAATCACTTTTTTAATAAAAAAATTTATTATAAAAAACCACTTTTCAAAAAATCAATTTAAACGGGCCCTGTATAAGGTGGGATAAGGTCACTGATAACTTCAAAGCAATCAGATTGCAAAAATGTTTGGTGGAGACACACCAGGTTTCTTGAAGATTAGGCACTTTTGGCTAAATCAATTAAACTAATTAAATCATATTTGAATTGAATCAAGCATGTTTAACTTATTTCTGTAAAAGGAATAACATTGAATCTGTCTCATTAAATGAAAAACAATTCAGTAATATTCAGAGTTTAAAGTAGATTTCATTAGATGATTATCCTAATAGTGGTGCTCTATGAAACCCTAAATTGAGGATTAAAAATGGCTTTTCTGAGATACGACACACCTAACGTGATTAATTAGTCCATTAAATAAAAATCAATCATTCTAAATGGATTTGCTAGAATCAAAATCACTTAGAAAGAATCTAAACTATACCAAATCACTAGTCATTCACACTTGTAGCAATTTCATTTGGGCATCCCATCATGGTGGCCGAATAAATGCAAAGAGTGCAATTGCACTGTATCAGTTGCATGGACATTAGACCGATAATAGAGAACTGAAATCGTATATATCATTAAGGAGGCATTTGGTTCATAAAATTTTATAAGAGTTCTGAAAAAGTAACATCAAGAATTTAATATTCTCTAGTTTATTTTAAAGAATTAAAAATATATATATTATTCTTGGGAATATTATATTTTCAGGAATCTAATATTCCCATGAAATCCCTAATGGTGCATTAGATTTGTGAAATCTTGCAAGATTCCCAAGAATGCTAAGTTAGTAATGTTATATTCTCACATTTAGTTTGCATAATAGAAAACATCTATATCATATATTACAAAGTAGTTTTTTGCCTTTTTAGTTTATGCCACTTGTCATCATATTATGTCTTATTGTCCCCCCAAAAAGATTTTAGTCCATATTTGGTTAAGAAAAATTATTTTCTAACTTAATTTTTTTTTTGTTATCTACATTTATATATGGATATTAATATCCATAGAAATATATATATATATATATATATATATGCTTACCTTAAGTGCTATATGTGCTAATTCTATTCATTTTTCTCCAAAAATACATTAATACTCAAACAAATATATTACTTGTCTGTTGCTTTTTCTAGACTAGTTATTATGTGATTTTATTTTCTTACTCTAGATACATGTATAATATTGAAAAGTTATTAAAAATTAAATTATATATATATATATATATATATATTATATTTCATCATCACATAGAGCAAAGACGTGATGTAGATCTTTAGTCTCCTAGTCTTGAGGGCTTGAAACAAAATAATTGGAGGCTTGGGAATTCAAAACGCATGAAGTCACACCAAGAAGAGGAGCTCGTTTGCGTTTGCAGACAAGCACGTGGAAGTATTTCATGCCAGTCTGATGATTAACGGGTCAGAGGAGTATATAGAGGAACAATAGGCATGAGTGAAATCTCATATTATTCTATCTTTTGTTTTCTCTTTTCAGTTCCTTTTCGTTGTATTTTCTTTCTTTTCCTTTTAGGCTTGCTCTTAAGCTCTGCTGGTTGTAAAAGCTCTGCAGAATTCATCAATACAACCTTCCCTTATTTATATCTTTTGTTTCTCAGCTAAATTTCTCCATTAGAACATTCCATACCTAATCAGGTTGACCCAACACTCACTCACCAAAACTCTCATGTCAATCAAGAATAAGAAAATAGTTTTTTCCTTATTATTTTATTCTTTTTGGTACACACATTTGGTTAAAGACACACTGTCCACACACATTATATGCATTGCACACACAATGCACACACACTGCACATACTTCACACAATTAAGCTCACACTGCACTACCCACGCTATGCACACACAATACACGTACTTCACACAATTAAGCACACTGTATACTCTGTATACACATTACATATACTTTTCACATACTAAACTTACACATATTGCATATATTATACACATTGCACACATACGTTACACGCACTGCACACACATAGCACACTTGCATATATTGCACATATACACACATATATCACACTCAAAAACACACACTGCAAACACACTGAACACATTACATGTGCTTCACACTCAAAACACACACTGCACAAACATTACACACATTACAAGGATTACATAGACTACATAAACTTGATATCTTTATCTTTTTTATTTTTAAATTAGAGACACTTTTGGAATATAGTTTAAAATTCCTATGGATATTAAGTTTAGACCAAATTTTGAAATTTATATTAATTTTCCCAAAAATATATTTAGCTTACCAAACAATTTTGTCAACATTCTGAGGAATCACATTTACATTCCTAGGAATGTGATTCCTATAAGTGAACAATTATTTCGCAAACTAAACGCCCCCTAATTTTTATTCCCATTGAAGGAGTGAAAATCTTACTTTCTCAAATGGATAAGTAAAGAAAAACAAAAATACCGATTTTAGTAAAAAAATAATTTTCTTTCTAATCTTCTATTCTCATTTAAATGCACATGGTCAATGCGCTGACACACACACACACACTCATATGCACACTCTACATGCGCATATGGTCAAACACACATAACACACTCGACACAATCAGACACTGCACATATTCATTGCACATACTACACACATTATACACATACACATACTACACATACTACACATACATCGTCAAACACACACACCACTTGCATTATACACACACAACGCATACATATGGTCTAACACAAATATACATTATACACACATTATATGCATTATACACACAATACATACATACTTGAGATCACACACACATTATACACTCCACATGCACATTACACACACATTATACACATACTGTACATATACTACATATATTGGACACACACTACACATGCTATACACACACACTATACACATACATGTTCAAGCACCCACACATTATAGACACACTATATACACTATACATTTACATTACATACATATAATTAAAATAATTTTTATCTCTTTGAATTACGGGCATTTTTTGACAAATTACTTAAAATTCCCAAAAATAGTAAGCTTAAACTAAATCCAACAATATAATTTTTTGAAAATATTCCTAGGTATATTTCGATGATATGAGAGAACTTTTAGTACATTACTAAGAGTCAAAAATAATTTTTATCTCTTTGAGTTAGGGGCATTATTGATGATAAATTACTTAAAATTCCCATGAATCTTAAAACTTAAAACTAAATGCAACAATATAATAGTTTCTAAAAGTATTCCTCGGAATATCTTGATGATACCAAACAACTTTTACTAAGTTCCAAGGAATCACATTCCTAAGAATATAATTCAGGAGAATGTGATTCCCGAAAATGAAAAGTCATTTCATGAACCTTAAGCCTCCTAAATGTTTTTTTTTTATTTTTTATTTTGACTCACTTTGTATCTTTAAGGTTAATTGTACCTCAAAGATTTACTAGTTGGTAATCAGATTCCACCTGTTGATTCTCCTTGTCAATAAAAGATAGAGAAACTAGAAATTGGTAATAGCTAATAAATACCTAGTCTTTTTTAATTTGTTCCGAATAAATAAAATATGTCTACCTGTGATTCTCAAATTGTTCCAAATCAAGGTACATTTTTTAAGAAACAATAGTAACCAAAGGCAAGGCTAGCTAGAAAATGAAACTCCATATGCTTTTTATGGGATTGGAGGCTTTTCTCTTATGATGAATAATTTTACAAATTTATTATATTAATCTAATGATCAAGAAACCACACGTTCTGCTTGATGGGCTGGGAATGACAGACTTACCAATTCATCTGGTAAATTATTAGGGCTCGTTTAGCCCGCATTATTGGAAGTGTCGTATTCAGATTTTTTCTTTTTCTTTTTTTTTTTGGGGGGGATATCTTTGGGTTAAAGTGTATAATTTTTATTTTTTCTTTTTGCTAAATCAGCAAGTAATTGGATTGAAGTGTATAATTGAATGTGCACTAGTGCCAATCCACTGTACGGCACTCCAGGTACAATTTCAATTCTAAGAAACTCAACCTCATGTGGCCAAATCCAAATCCGTTAGCTGTTCCATAAATTTTACGTCAAGGATGCAAATCCCTTTTCCTTTTTTTCTTCCCGCCAGCTGCTAATACCGGTTAGATAATGATCTTCAGAGAGTGACTTCCCTCTTATTCTTCTCCAATAGATCAAAAATCCGTTTAAGCCGATAAATTTGCTAAAACTGTAATAGTTCACCAACTAATCCATACAAGTATTGGGCTCTCTAATCACGGATGCAAGTCTGATGCTGCAAAGCATGACACCCAAATCGATCAAAATATATTGAGCGGAAAGTTATTTTGCCATACCCTGGCAAAATTACACTTCGAGGTTATTTGTGATAAAAGAAGTGGACATGGACACTTGACCTCTCAGCTGTAACCTTTTTCTCCCCCACTTAATGAATAAAAGGCGCCTAGAAAATGACAATCTTTTCTGTTTTTTCCCCCTTTTTCTTCCTTTATCTTTTTCTTTATCTTTTCTTTTTTTGCCTTTTTTCTTTTCTTTCCTCTCCAGCTTCAATTCCTGTTCCTTCTTTTTCCTGTGACTATTAGTTGAGCACGGCACTGCCACCACACCCATCGACCACCTTCTCTTCTTCCTCCTCTTCACCCAACTCACTCACGCCACCACATAACATCCCTATCCACAACTTTGTCGTCCTATTGCATGGTGATCAAGAGGCTAAAATATATTTTTTTAAATAAAAATAACATCCTTTTATGTCTTAGAATGGTCTCGTAGAAAATTGAGAAATTGAGGTTTTCGTATTTCATTTACAGAAAAAAAAAAAAAAAGAAAGAGAGAGTCTGATTTAATATACTACTAGAAATCAAGCAGTAATTATATATTTTGTATCTTCATTAAATTTAAATTGTAACAAAATTAATTAATTGCACTTGACCTAAGCATAAGGGTTTTCAATATAACCTAAAAATTGATGTCACACTTGAAAGGTAGGTAATGTGCGTTGCACCAAAAAATGTAGCTAATGTAACAGATATAAGTGCAAACACTAAATGAAGGTCAAATTTTATTATACTTTGTGGTGTAACAAATACATTTTTCAAATCTTTTGCTCTCTTAATTAAAAAATTAAATATAAAAATTCTAATACTATTGTTAAGATTGAAAACATAACAAATATTTTATAAACCATTATTAGAATAAAAGTTATCATTTACTCTTCTACACTTACCCTCTTACTCCAAGTGTAATGAAAAATGCATTGTCTAAAATCTGGTAGTAATAGAATGTTAATTTATTCAAAAATATTTTGTTCTATTAAGGACTTATAAATTCTAAAGTAATTGTAGATGTTACCCTGTTTTTATTACTTTTATGTGATTGCCTAGTTGATACGATAACTTCAATTCATAAACTTTTTTTTGTGTTGTCATACAAACTAAACAGAAGATAATACGTATGTAGGTGATAAAAATGAGGTCACATCTACTCTAAAATTACTAGCACATTTCATCTTAGAAAATAGAATCTTCATCATCATCTTCACATGCCCTCAGCCTATTTAACACTTTCCCATTAAAGTATGCAAGATCCAAAACACCGGATTCAGATGTAATCCATGGCCGGGGGGATCAGATACTCATTCTAGTAGATTGCAATAATATTCTCCATAAACCATGCATATACCAAATTTTCTCCATTTCAGGGTTTCCTCGGTTGACAAAGACAAGACAAAACATATATATTTTCTTGGAATCGACCATTTTTCTAACAATCAAGAACCGTACTGATTCCACCATTGCATGTCCATTATCATGCAGTGCCTGATCACTGCAAAAACTCAAATGCCCTTTTCTTTGAACCGTGCCGTGCCATCATCCACCATGTTCAACAGCAACATTCACTTAATTAGAGTGAGAGTGTTGCCTTAAAGTGTGATACATGATGATATATGGGTAATGACGCGACCTGATCTCAAAGTATCTTTGATCTCAAAATGTTCTTCGACCACTTACTGTGTCTGGGTATATCATGATGACATTATCTGAATACTATAAATTGAAGAGGTGTCTAACATTTTGAGAGACTATTATTATAACTCTTTTAAACAACCAACTGACTTGACTATTAGAAGGCCTTGGCGGGCACTAGACCAATATGTAGCTTTTGGTTTTTTCAGGAGACATTTTTTGCAAGATCAGGACTTTCAACTTCTTCAACTTAAATAGCAATTTTGGGATTACATTGTAATTGCATTATCACATGAAAATGGATTCTTTTTCCACGCAAGAAAACATGCAATATATATGCTTAGCCAAATATGCTTTGTCTTTTTAATCGCATAGTGGAAGAATCATTGGCGTCCGACTTGACTTGTCAACGATGCTGGCACTACTTAGCCTTGCTGCTTGTCGCAAACATTGCAAGTGAATTAGGCTTGTAGAAAAAGATGAGGTTATCCATAAGAATTCCAGCTTTTTATTCGATTAGTCAGCTACACATTATGCTATTAAAAGGGTGTAATGATTCTAATGAATATTTCCTTTCTCTGCTTTTATAAATGATGCTGATAACATCCAGGGCCCTTGTTGATGCTACAGTACCATACTATCTAAACTATTTACCCTTTCATATATATACTGCAATATACCAGCAGAGAATATATTCCTCATGGCTCTGCCTAGAGAAATCATGTGTGTACACAAGAGCGGATGGATATGTCTACAAGTTAGGGTTATAGTCACCATTAACTCTGAAGACGGAACTGGGATTTATGGAATAGTTCAAGTGAATGTTGAAACTTTCCTCTAAGGACCAGTGGCGATGCCAAATGTTAGAGAAGGGGGCAATTGCCCCCCATAAGTTTTTTTAAAAAAAATTGTAGTATTAAAAAATGAGTTAAAAGCAGATTTGTCTCTCTTCTTTTCCCTTTTTGTCTAATATGTTAAGCTAGTTTTGTCTTTTTAACATAAAGAAAATCTTACTTGAATCTTATTTGCCGCAAAAAATCAAAACGTCTTATTTGCCCTAAAGGAAAAATCAGGACATGCCTTCTTTGTCACTACAATTCAGAATCATGCTTCAGCAAGTATGTACTCTTCTTTCTTTCTTTTTTCACTTTCATTTTTTTTCTTTTGTCGTTATTCTATTGCTTGGGATTTTCAGTGTTGGAAGAGTTTGAAGAAGCATAAAAATAAAACTGCGATCTTTTTAACATTATACGGTAGTTTGAGAATTGAGATGTACTTCAATGACTTACAATGAAATGTTTTCAAGTTTATGTCGAGTGTGGTTAATGTTCAAAATCATTTATGTTAACAAATGTTAATATGTTTAGATTATTGATTTTTTATAGTAACTAGTTGGAATGTGTTGCTTATTTACTTAGAATATTTCATGGTATATGAATTAGTTATAAAATTTATAATTTTGCTCCCCTTAGTTTGAGTTCCTGACTTCGCCACTGTTAAGGGCGATGACCTGAGTTTGAGTCACATAAAAGGGGACAATTGGGTTTGAGTATCGGCTCCCCTTGCAGATTGGTGGTTTAAAGTCTAAATTGAATTCCTAACCTGCTCTTGATATCAACCGATGAGAGAGACAACACTGATAGTGACATAATATAATTTGGCACTGCTTTAATTTTTTACGCGCATCCCTAGCCACCACTCTTTCAATTTGAATTCAGATCATTACTTTCAAAAGAATAATTTTAATTACTCGAGCTAAACCCTAATCCCATACACATGAAGTCAAACTCTATATATACATGTGAACATCGGTATTATTAATTAAAGCAATCCACTTTTGTTTTAACTTCTTTAAACAACGGATCAACTTAATCATATACTTTCTATTTAGTGGGAGATTTGGGTACTCATCAACTTCCACGTATAATATGCAGAAAAAGTTGGAGGAGAATAAAGGAAAGCCATGAAACTTGGACTTGGTTTTTTAAGATAATAAGAGTTGGTGGCATTCGTATGGAATGCACATTCCTCCCATTTACTAAATTCATCATCTCAATCCTATTTTGATAGTGGTAGCCTCTTCAGCAATCCATATGTATTTGTTTAGTAGGTTTTCGGGGAAAACGAAAGCTTTGGATATTTAAAAGCGACCTCCATCATGAAAATGTAGACCTAAGAAAACTAAGTCCACTTGTATGTCTTGGAAGTCATCAAATTTTCATAACCATTTGAATTTCCTTTATGGTAATGCTTACCGTTCAGAGTACGCACTCGGTTTCTTCAAATTATTGTGCCGTGACATCTTTATGTTGCTCGTAGAATTTTACGATACTTGGACTCTTGACACGGATGTTGGATATGGGTATGGATCTAAGGGTCAGATTTAGAAATTGTCGAAATCTAAGATCCAGCTAAAACTCGTTCAAATAAGTATTTTGACTTTAGATTCAAATTATTAAAATCGTTTGCAAACATGTGAAAACGATAAATAAGATGTAACTGTATATATTATATATGCAATTTAGAAGAAAAATATGAAATCTGAAAATTGCCCTGCAAATTAAATGGACCCTTTTGAATAAACTACGTACAATTAAAATGTCATAAGAGTTGTGTCTTTCTTGAAATGCCCATAAAATATCATGTTTCATTGTCGTGTCTCAAGAGTGGTGGCACTTACCAAACAATTGAAGAGTCCAAACAACATAGATAAAAATGAATATAGAATATTTTGTTATTGAGGAGGAAGTAATAATTTTCATGACTAAATTGAGTAGAGCCTCCAGAGATGTAGGACTATCTAGTTGCATGAATTTACAAATGAAAAAATAATCCCGGTATTTTATGTAGTCCTCATCAATAGAGATTTCATCTTCTTAATCAAGTAGAACGGTTTTAAGCTGTAAATTAAAGAATAGTCAACAAATATGTTGATTGACTTGTTAATGTTTAGTATAAATCAAAATTAAACAATATATTGGGGCCCATATACTAGCTAGAGCACCCTTCAGTCCTTCACCACCGAAACAGATAGCTTGCATTTATTGTGCTCATTGTAGTAGGATTAGAAATATTGAAAGTCCTCAATTTAATTAAATAAAATATTTCTCTCAATCTTGAAGTATAGTTAATGTATATGTTGAAAATACTAAAATGTTGGTGTGAAAATTGTCATTTACAAGTGCTAAAGTTTAAAATCGCTTCTCCTGTTTGTTTATTTAGTGGGTAGTAAGTCAGTTTTAAGGATGTAATATGTATCTTTAGCACAAATTAACCATTGGAATCGACTTGGTGCTTTATATTGTCGCTATGTAGCAGATTAAGGTTTTGTTTGGTCTCTTTGTGAGAATTTTTTTTTTCCTCAATTATTGAACTGTAGAACTTTTGCTATTAAATTTTTGAGTAAAAATGTTGTCAAATAAAAATTATTGACAGTTTGGTCTTATATTTTAAGAGTTAACTTTTTAAACTATTTAGAGATTAACATCGAGTTTAAAAAATATAAAATAGTATTTTTTGAGAGAAAACAAATTTTGACCGGATGTAAAACCAGCTTCTCAAAAAGTTTTAATTTGGAGTTTCGGGCTTTTCAATGATTTCTTTTGCCTTTAGTTTTACATAGAAACTGTTTTAAAGCTAAGTCAAACACATTATTTTGAACTTTTAATTCATAATATTAAAATTAATGTTTTTGGGTTCATTAGAATTAGAGAGGTTTGAGGAGAAATTTCTGGATTTTATGACGAGACTTTTTTTTCAATATAAAAGAATCGTGGAATCGAATTGATCCACTCTAAGATGTTATAAATTAAAATCAAAAATCGAATTGCATCATGGAATCGAATTGATCCATTCTAGGATGTTACAAACTCACATAATAGCATTGCATCGCCCACTAAAACATGCATGCTCCAACAATATCTGATTACAGTGAATTACTACGGCTCCAGTACCCGATCCTTCGTACAAATCGATTGATTGGGTAAATTGTACTGAACTCCCTTATAATTTATCATAATTGTATATTATTCTCCCATTGTTTCAAAATAAGCACGAACACCTGTTTTACGGAATATACGTGCTATACATTTTACGAACCACAGGAGGTCTTGTGCCAATTTTTGGGGGTATGGGCAGGGACGGAACTACACATGCTTTAGGGGGGTGGGGTTCCCCCCCCCCAAATTTTTTTTTTTTTTTGGGTTATGAGATAAATTTGTGTACAAATTTTGGAGAAAGCACAAAATCAACTTTGGGGAAAGCACAAAACATGCACAACAAATTAGTCTACAAATAGGTAATGATGTTTTATTTTCAGAAGTTAGAAAATCAAGCACACGTAATTTGAACGATAAATAAGCATGTAATTGATTTGATAATTATTTGTTTAAAATGAAATTTTAATTTAATAAATGTTAACTTAATTTATTTTTGTAAATTGATCTCTTTACCATTAACCTTTCATATTTATATTCTTCATTTTTTATTTGTGCAATTTTATTTTATTTTATTTTTTGGTGGAATGGCAGGTGCTTCTCTCTAAGATTGTATTGATTGCAAGCAAATTCACAAAGAAGAGAGGGCATTGATTGTACCCTCTATTTATCCTACGATAAGGTTTTTGCAATTTTAGTTGAACAGTCAATAGAAAGTCGAACATTACTCTCTCTTTTTAGATAATATGCAAGATCTCTTCTCCTTCTCTCTACATAATTTTATTTTTTGTCGTTTTTCGAATTAGAGCAAAAAGTAAGAACGTTTTTTTTTTCTATAATCTTAATGGTGGATTAGGATACTATTTGATCTCTACTCTCTTCAATCTTACTAGAGTAATAGCTCAGTTGCTGCTCCTAATACTTTTTGGTTTTTCTTATATATTTTATTAAGATCTCTTCTCTCTATGCTTTAAATTTGACCCCTCTGATATCTCATCCTGGATCTGTCTCTGGGTATGAGAGCTATATATTTTAAGATTACAGGAAGGTCCCACACTTATTTTAAAATTATAAAAAATAACTTACATTTATGATAAACTATAGGAGAGTTGGTGTAATTTATCCTCCATTGATCAAACCCAAATGACAGATTAGAAGAGATACTTAACGGTTTGTCGAATATTCGGATGCAAAAAATTGAAGTACACGTCATATAACACTTGTCTTTAGAATACATGTAACCGAAGGAACTGATCATCAAAAAAAGATGGCAAAAGCACACACTCTCTCTATCTTAACGTGCTTTGTACACACTTTCATGCTTAACTCACGACTCTTCATGTCTGGTCTAACTGACTAAGAGAGTTAAAGGTATATATCTTTTTTTTCAGTTTGTGGTGAGGACACGTAACTGCAAGAATTATTTCTTTCACTTGTACCTATCACCATATTGTCTTCTTCCCTTTACTATTGTGATCAAGTACTTTCATCACAAAAATATTGCAAAATTCTTTGATGATGAAACTTTTGTTATGCCTATATAATTTTTTTAAAGAAGGCGACAACAGGTTAATGAATTATCACTCTAAAAGATGAAACTCCTTTATAATTATCAACTAATAATAATCTTCAAAGATTCCGGAGGTTATTCTAAAAGAAGGCGAAAGGAACAATATAAACCATAATTTCACTAAGCTTGTTATGTCTTGAAGTGCGCAAGTTATTGCCCATTTCTGTGTCGTAACTATAGTGCGTTTTCATTTTATATTTGTCGAGCAGATCCAGACTAGGTAGTTAGTACTGCTCTAGTATTATGACATTTGGCTAAAATCACTGTATTTCATAAAGTATTTTAAACTCTCTTGATGCTGGTTCCTTTTTTATAACAACTTAAGTTTTGTTTGGCCTAGTTATGAATTTTCAATTGGTGTATTGTAGAGCTTTGAGTATAGATATTTCGACAAAGATACGGTTAAACAGAATTTATTAACTGTTTGACATTGCATTAGTTTTTGGGATAATCTTTCCGTTGTTTCAAAGGCAGTATCAAGCTTTAAAAATATGAAGTGGATTTTTGAGGGGAAAAGGACAATTTTTTACATATTTAAAGCATCTTCTCAAAAACCATTTCTAAAGAGCTCCAATTCAAACATTTTAGAGCTTCTCACTTTTTTTTTTTTTTAGCTTTAACTTTTACTTAAAAACCCTTTTTAAATAACTAAACTAATCAGTAATATTTTTAATTTCTAAGTTCACAAAGAACACTTCAAAATACCTAAAAACTAGGCCAAACAGAACCCTGGTGCGATCTCAATATCGCAAACGTGAAGCTAAAAAAAGGTTCTCTACCCCACTAGCTAATAAGATATCCATAATTCGTAACCAACAAGTCAGTAACGAAGGTTAAGTTATTGATAGACACGAGACAGAGAGAGAGAGAGAGAGAGATTAAAAACTGTGAAAACTAGACTTTGCATCAATTATATGCTTGTACCACACTAAGATTCACCATGCAATCTAGATACTAATCAATCCAAAACGCTTTCTTTATCTGCAAAGTTGAAATAAAAACGTATATATGTCTCTACATTAATATATACCTGCCAAAAGAATTTCATTCGTATCAACAAATTTAATTAGAGCATAAAAAGAGATGCTAAGCTTGTGAAGCAAATCTTGATAAGATACCATCACCACTTTTTCTCCCATAAAAAGCAAATTTCAATTATATTGTTAGATTATATGCAATTATAGGTGTGCTTGGCTGCTAGCTAACCACAGAAATCTGCAACTCTAATAACTTTAAAGTGCACGGCCTCAAACATCTCCAACCCCCCCCCCCTCCCCCCAAAGAAAAAAAGAACCCACCATTATTTTTCCACAACAAATTTAATTTGATTTTCTCTTCCTCTATAAATACCCCTATATGCAGGAGTGTGTCTACCATACTCATTCATCTCTTCTCTTTCTCCTTCTCTTTCCCGCTATTTTAAAAAATTAATAATAATAATAATAAAACGACCCTTTTCTTAATCTGTTTCCATGGCTTCAAATATTCAAACATCTCAACAAGATGCCAAATTCACTATCCCTCATCATCATCATCATGTCAATGACTTGGAGCAACAAGTGAGGAGCCTAGAGCTTCAAGAAAAAGATGAGTTTAATTACTCGAAGCGATCCCAATGGCTTCGTGCGGCAATTTTAGGAGCCAGCGATGGGTTGGTTTCGACTGCATCACTGATTATGGGTGTGGGAGCTGTGAAAGAAGACATCAAGGCCATGATACTCACCGGCTTTGCTGGCTTAGTCGCCGGGGCGTGTTCCATGGCCATAGGCGAATTCGTCTCAGTTTACTCCCAGCTCGACATAGAAGTCGCTCAGATAAAGAGAGACAGCAGAAAGGCAGCTGCCTTGGCCATCGGTCACAGCAGTGGTGGTGAAGAGAGCAAAGAGGAAGATAAAGAAGAAGAGGGAGACAAAGAGAGTCTCCCAAATCCATTTCAAGCTGCAGCAGCGTCAGCTTTAGCATTTTCTGCCGGCGCGATCGTGCCATTGTTGGCTGCATCGTTCATCAGAGAATACAAGGTGAGGATTGGGGTGGTGGTTGCAGCAGTGAGTGTTGCATTGGTTGTGTTTGGGTGGTTAGGGGCTGCATTAGGGAAGGCTCCGGTGGGCAGGGCTTCTTCAAGGGTGTTGATTGGAGGTTGGTTGGCTATGGCCATCACATATGGCTTGACAAAGTTGATTGGCTCTAGTGGCCTGTAAAAAAATTAAAAAATTGTTTTTTTAACTTGGAATATTCATAATATATATATATATATATATATATATATATATATATATACACACTTCTCATGTTTCATGCATGCAGTAAAGGAAAACTTTTAGTTCGTTGGATAGTCAATATGGTTCGCTGATTGTACCACTTTTACTACTTATATTGAAATATATATAAATTAGCCTACAGTTTTTGTATGATTCCATGTGTAGAAGCAACTTGATTACAAGATTACAAGGGATCGTGGAGTGATATATTAAAGAGCCATTTTTCATGATCATCATTTGGACATTTCATGCTACTTCGAATAATCTCTGTTAAGTGCGGCAAGTTCCAAATTAATTCTAATTTCTATTATCCGTTAACTTATCCTTTAAATTCTTAAAAGAAAAATAATTTCTTATCTAGGGGATGCCAATAGGACGAATGACTTAAGGTACTCACATTGACCGACCCCATTAAAATCTGATAAAAATTCATCCCCATTAAAAATTCGGAACGAACCCAAAATAATTAAAAATACCCATTAAGATTTGGGAAGGAACTGGAATCAACCCCTGGTACCCGATTTCTAGATTTGTGTTTGTTTGGATTTGTGGATTACTTTCTAATGTGAATAGCTTTGTTATGTGAAAATTTGTGTTGCTTTGTTATGTAGATAGTTTTGTTTTAAGTTATTTTAATTTACATTTATTCAATTGTTTGCAACTATAATTTGATGCTTTGAGCTGGATTATGTGTTATAGAATTTAGATTTGTATTTTTTGCGGTAAAGTATGTTAATTTGTTCTTCGTAGGTTAACTTCATCATTATAATGCACTTTAGAGATATTATTCATTTTTTTGGGGCAAAAATAGGAAATTTATTTAAAAGGTTAGTTTTTTAAAATCTGGTTATGAGTTTGGGTTCCCGGGTTCGGGATCCGGACGTCTAGGTTTCACGGATTTGGGAAGTTTTGGGTTAAAATTTTTATTGAAATTTTATTTTTTTAACCGATTTGGAATGCTTCGAGTACTCCCGAGTTTGATATGTTCCGGGTATGAGATTCGTTCCCATTTAATTTTTATTCGAGATTAGGGTAAAAATGGAAATGGAGATGCTATTTGGGTAGGATACCTGTCCCGTTGTTATCCCTATTCTTATCAACAAAAATAAAGATAGCAACTATTGACACTCCCTTGCTATCTGATTCTTAACTTAAACTAGAATGCACCGAATACCCTATAAAAATTATAGTCTTTGAATAAATCTAATTAAATGGGTTACTTGAAATAATTTGTTATCAACAAAATAAAAATAGCAACTCTGAGATCTCTAAATGCGTGGTTGCTAGCCTATATGAAACTCATGCATATGGTGAAACGAAGACAAATTTAAATATATACATGCATGGGCCAATTAATGTTGTACCCTTATTCACCCTGAGGATGATTATTAAGAAGAAGCGAGTCGAAGTTTTTACTTTTTTTTTGAAAAAATGTCCTGTTTAGAATTTTTTTTTTATAAAACAGTTTTCAAAATATTTTTTTAAAACAAAAGAGCATAACATCTGTTTGCGTTGAACATAAATTTATTTCTTTTTAAAGTATTAAAAAGACATTACATCCTTCTTTTTCTTTCTTTAAATTTAATTTTTTTCTCCCAATAAACATATATCTATATATATCTACATGTGTAAACACAAGTGTATATATATATACCCACCTATATATACCGCAACAGACTATCTCTCCTAGGTGTAAGGTCTTAGGTTCAATCCTACGGGAGTGGAGGGTTTACCCAACAAAAATTAAAAAAAAAAATATACACATATACACACACACGCGCACTTATATACACATATATTACCTATATATTGAGGTTTATTGAGCACACCCCGAAAGAGGCTGGTACATGAATACTTATACATGTGAGAGGATGATACAATTGACATATTTAACCTTTATATAATATGCCCTAATACATATTATATAATAATACACTAATATCCACCCTCAATCTAAGTGGGATGAGACGCGAAGATTGTTCTTCAATGCTTGAAAATGGGTTGATGGAAGAACCTTGGTGAAGACATCAACTAATTGGGAACATGTAGGAATGAACTTGACTTGAATATCTCTCGAAGTAATCTTCTCCGTAATGAGATGTAAAATCAATCTCCACATGCTTGGTTCTTGCATGTAAAAACGGATTGGCAGGCGAAGTAACTGGTGAACCCAAGAGGTCCAATATTCGGTTTTAATAGGAGAGGGGTTGAGAATTCTAGAGAGAGAAAAAAAGAAAGAAAGGAAAGACCCGAAGTCAACTGTAATAGGAGAAGAGATAGAAAGAGAGGAATACCATAGAGGTAAAATTAAGGAAGGTTTTGAAAATTTCCTTGTCACTCAAAGGTCTCTTCGAAGGGAGAGGACATTATTTTTTTTGGATTGATGAATAACAAACATTTAAGAAAAAATTTGTGCCCTTCAAGAAAGCACTGCCAATCGAGCCTTTAAAGAATAGGAGCAAATTCAAGAAGCACTTCTTTTTTGTTTGGCATGGGAAAAGAAGAAGAAAGGGAAAACAAGTAGGAGAGAAAGAAAAAAGAAAACTAAGGCTCAAGAATTTGGGGATGTATTGAATATGGGGATGAAGAATAACCATGCACATGGGTCAGCGCCTGGTTGGTTGGGCTATGTGATGGAAAAAAATTAAGAATTGTTAAGGGAGAAGATGGGGACGCTACAATTGTGCCAAGAAGAGCAGAACTGGATGCAACACTACTAGCAATGGTAAGAGGTGCGAGATGGCCAACAAACTTTGATGTTGAAGCACCGAGCGTAGACACATGATGGATAGAGACAAGATATAGGGTCTAAAAGAGGAGAAAAGGGTGGAAGATTGTAGTGCTTGTTGTCTCAACAATGAACAAGAAGAGAAGAAAATTAAGGTAGAAGGAAGAAAAGAAAAAGAAAAGGTAGGATCTTTTAGTGCTAGGATCTTTTGGCTCTTGATACCATATTGAGCCTTATTAAGCACCCCCAAAAGTGGTTTGTACATAAATATTTACATGTAAGAGGTGATAGAATTGACATATTTGACCTTTACCTAATGTCTTAATACACTAATAAGACATACTTACATATATACTGATGTGTTTTAACCCGTAAGCATACGAATCATTCATGGTATAGTAGATATGAGTGTGGGTATCGTCTCCACAAGAAGGCTTCTAAGTTTGGTCTCTATGTGCTCGAGTGCCTAAAACTAGCTATGTGCGAGTGTTGAAGTATTTTTGGTCTTTTTGAGATGGAAATGAGCTTGTGACAAGGAAAATCAAATCTAAACTACAGAGGAACTAAAGGTACCAAGCTAAGGAAAGGAAGCCTAACAAAGTAGAAGAGGATCTAGGATGATTGTATTGCAACTAGACTTGGGCTATTTAATAATTCGGTCTATCTATGACTTGATTGCTCTATCGAGGTCCCTAGCTAATTAACCTTATTATATTCTAATTATAGGTGGACTCCTATCCCTAAACATCGACTCTTAGTAGCATAGGATTCTCTAAGCCAATTGTAGTTTTCGAGCTTAATTAACTAAGTTCTCTTGTCGAGCCTTACTAACTTACCTTATTATCCTCTACGACTCGGTGTGGGTGTACCCCTAGGCGTCAACTCCTAGAGTATAGCATAGTCCTTATGACCTAGGAAATCGGGCTTAGTTAATTAGGTCACGAGTGAAGTTGATTAGATCTAACTATAATGTCTAAACCGTTAATTGGTTTAAAGGTAAGACCTAGTTCATTTAGGGTGGATTAAACTAGTTAAAAGCCTATTAATTTGGTCTAAAGCTAAAGATCACTCAACCTAGCTTAAACATAAATTAAGAACAACTAATCAACCATCACAATAGCATGACATGACCATTAGAAACACAAAGCAAACATGCATCTTCACTTAGGCATTTTATCAAACATATGGACATATCTGATTTTCAATACATAGACATATTGAATTATGCCATACATCTATGTAAACAAGCACGTACTAAGAACCATAGATACACATAAATTCTTTATTCAAAGCCCTAACCTAATATACAACAACAAACACCAAAGATTTTGCCTAATCTAGCAACATCTTTAGAAGATATAGAAAAAGAACAAGAAGAACTCCCCTAAATCTTGCTTTCTAATCCACACAAGCTCTTCAAATCCTTGTTGAATGCTTCAATCCTAGCTTATTTGGATGTTTAGATGGTGTTTAAAGGTGTTAATTAAAGTGGAAAAAGGGTTAGGGCTTGTGGGTTTAAGTGATTATTGAGTTTCTCCCTTCAAAATGGCCCAAAAATCCTTATTTATAGTTGTTCTATGCATAAGGTCAGAAAGGGGTTCGTCACCCAACATAAATTAAGTTTGACAGGCCTAAAATTGAGTGTTCTCTAGACATGATCGGTCGGCCGACCTTGGACAGAGTGTGACCAGCCATGACAGCTAAATTACTCCAAACTTGCTCGTTTTAGCTCCGAATCGTGCCTGATTTTTTTTATTGGCTCATACCGCTTACTGGCGCTTCCAATGCCATTTTTCTTCATCTTTTCATCCCTACAAACATCTTCAAGCTTTGTCCATTCCCGCAACATCTTCAATCAAACTCAATTCGTTCTCCCAAAACACACATCACTCGATTTTCTCCTATTGCCTCGTATCACTTCCAGGGGCCTCTAAAGGCCTTTTGCTTCACTTAGAAGCACCTTAAAAAAGTGCATGCAAACAATATATACAAACATACATGAAACACACATATCACATACATATGTGTGTATGTGTTTTTGTTTTAAAAGTAAGAGAGGGGGTAGGTATAAGATGAGGGTAAGGGTAGAGATAGGGTGAGAATGGACTAAGGATGGGGTAAGTTGGAGTGATGGGGTGGGTGGGGGTTAGAGGGAAAGCAAAAAGGTTATGATTCTTTTTATTATTGTATATTGTTGTGTGATTGATATTCTTTCCTATTTCTAGAATTTGACCTTTTTCTTTTCTTTCTTAGGAATATGTTTGATTTTCTTTTAATATCTCCCTTGTCTATTTAAAAGGACAAACTTGTTCATAAAGAAATAAGAGAAATTTCTTTTATACTTTCTTCATTGTATCAAATCCAAGGTTCAAGAACCTTGGTCTTTTTTCTCCTATTTTTCCCTACTTCTGTTAAATTTTGTTATTAGTTGTTAGGATATTTCCTCGGCCTAATTGCCAATATTCTCTTCTTTGAACTTGTGTCTTTTTCTTGAGCAGAAGTCCTTTTTCTAGTAAGATGTATGGAGAATCACAAAACTCAAATACTAGTCTTGTAATGGTTGCAAGACCTATAGAGGCTTCAGCTTTAATCTTCAGGGTATATTAAGGGGAGAATTTCAGAATATGGGCCTTTTTTATCGACTCAATGGAAAAAATATTTCTCTGGTTGTCACAAATTATGAAGATTTTCTTGAAAGGGAAAGGTATCATCTTCTCGAATCTAGTCTAGAGAGTACAAATCCCGAATTTTCCAAGTAGGAGAAAGAAGATTCAATGATCATGTCCTAACTTTGGAATTGTATGCAACCTGAGATTGCTGAGAATTACATGTCTCGTTCTACTACAAAAAATATATAAGAGAAAATGTCAAACCTATACAAAAATAAAAAATGCAGTTGTTCTTTATGCATTGAAAATAAAGATTTTAGCCACAAAACAAGGTAATCTCTCAGTTATAGAGTACTATAATTTGCCGGATGGTTTTTTACTAGAATTAGATCATTATCAAAGCACCAAACTGCATTGTAGTGAAGATACTAAGTGGTGTACGTCTTTGAGTGCAAGCTCTAAAGACCCGCAAGCGCACAGATCGATGCAGTGTAGTGTGTGCGAGAACGGGTGTCGAACCACAGGGAGGTTATGTTGTGAGATGGATTCTACGTGTGTGTTCTAGAATGTAAAATTTCTCTGGTTGTCACAAATTATGAAGATTTTCTTGAAAGGGAAAGGTATCATCTTCTCGAATCTAGTCTAGAGAGTACAAATCCCGAATTTTCCAAGTAGGAGAAAGAAGATTCAATGATCATGTCCTAACTTTGGAATTGTATGCAACCTGAGATTGGTGAGAATTACATGTCTTGTTCTACTACAAAAGATATATAGGAGAAAATGTCAAACCTATACAAAAATGAAAGATGCAGTTGTTCTTTATGCATTGAAAATAAAGATTTTAGCCACAAAACAAAGTAATCTCTCAGTTATAGAGTACTATAATTTGCCAGATGGTTTTTTACTAGAATTAGACCATTATCAACGCACCAAACTGCATTGTAGTGAAGACACTAAGTGGTGTACGTCTTTGAGTGCAAGCTCTAAAGACCCGCAAGCGCACAGATCGATGCAGTGTAGTGTGTGCGAGAACGGGTGTCGAACCACAGGGAGGTTATGTTGTGAGATGGATTCTACGTGTGTGTTCTAGAATATGCTTAAAAATAAGAAATCTAAACTATCTATTTTTGGGATTTTGGATTTTTGAATGGTCGGGAGCTCTAACTAAAACGAATTAAACTAAAACTATGGAAATGGGAAAAGTAGGGGATAAGCTAATCTAGAGGAACTACCAAATGGAAAGGTGTTAGGGTGACTTCAACTTATGAATGCATGATTCTATACTCAAATGCTATGGGATTAAAGAATGATGGCTTACTTTAGTGATTGCTCTTAACTAGGTTGCTAAATTAGTGACTTAATTTCCCCCTAGGACTTGGTGCCAATCTGTCCTTAGGCGGCGCCTCCTAGAGCTACGGCATGGTCCTTATGACCTAGGGCCTTAAGAGTGACTAACTAGCTTCCTAGGTAACTTAGAATGAACCTACCCTAGTACCTAAATCATTGGATGGATTTAAAGCCAAGACCTAGTGTTGCTAAGGTCGACCAATCCTATCCTGAAACCTATTGGCTAGATTTAAAGCCAAAGGAGACTCGGCCTAGGCTAGCCTTAAATTATGCTTCGTCATTCTAAGATCACTATAGCGAGATTTGACTTGATAGCACATTCCTACATGTTCTTGGCCAAGGTGTTCATGAATAAATGAATCTTTTCAACTAACAATATCGTCATGCTCGGCTTACACCATTAGAAGCAATTAACAACCAACATGTATTCATTATTGAAGTCATATTCACTACTAGATATGCAATATACATATAGACATGAATATAAGCATTACCCACTTCATAGCATCCACATATAAACACATAGACATGATTATAGCATGGATTAGATGTGTTTAGTAATAAATAGACTTTAATTTATACACATGTTTCTCATTTAGGTATTTAATCAAACACTTAGACATGAATGAGAAAATAACCATTTGAACAAGAAAATCAAACATGTATATAATCAGCCATTTAATCCCATATCATAAGAGTATATAGCTAACCCATTACATAAGCTAAATCACCCTATACAAGTCTACTCAATCATAATAAAACATAGAATGAAAGAAAGTTTATGAAGCTTCCCTTTCATCCTAGCTAATCTAATACAAAGCTCTTGAGCAACTTGTATCCAAGTGTTGAAACCCTCTAAATTCTGTTGATGCAAAGTGATGAAATATGTGAGAAAGTGTGTGTGTTGTGGGTAAAGACTAGGGTTAAGTGCGCATGTGTGTGTGTGTGATGGGTGTGTAAAGATCCTCCCTAAAAGTGTTGAAAAGATCCCCTAAATGTCTGAAAATCGGGCTTTTATATCAGCTTTTTACGCTCTCCCGGTCGACCGGCTTCTTCTCCTAGCTCGACCAATTTTTTGGTGATGCTCTCTGGACTGGCCGGTTGACAGGCTTTGGAGGTGTGGTCGTCCGGCTATTTTTGGCACCTCTCTAGAGTGGCCGATCGACCGGCTCCTTCTTCTTAATCGTCCGACTGACTTCTTTCCTCCATTCTTTGTCTTTCCGGCCTCCGATCTTCTCCTTTTGGCTCGTACATCTCCCATCTTTATCACCTATCATTGCCCAATCTCGATCTTAACCCAAAGTTCACCTAAATCATTGAAAATAAGCAATTAGTGTACTAATTTGTCTCTTAAACTCAATATATACATTTGTTTGCACTTAAGCCTATTCTTATCAAAAGTACTACACCAATGCATCTTTTTGAGCACTTAATATTTCTTAAACATAGGTAAATTACAATGCAAACACACATAAAAACACAACACATCACTAAGACTATTTTAAGTCTTCTTGAAAGCAATCATATCTTTGAGTTTCTTGCAAGCCTAAATAGGGAATATAACCAAGGGTTCAAATTTTAGAAAAAAGAAAACCTACCTTCTCTAAAGAAGATCTTTTCAATTATATGTATTAAGAAAAGTTAAAGGAATGTAATGCTTGAAACTTAATCATCTGAGGGATCAACATTGATTTTTGTAAGATCAAGAGAAAGAAAAAAAAAGAATTTGAAAACCATTCATCCAAGCCATCCAGCTGAGACAGTTTGTTCTGAACTCATTGTAACCAATCTCAACATATTAGAGACACATGTTTCAAACTTCATAAGAGAGCTCAAGTCTTTAATCGCATTGGATCATCTAAAGGACACTGATAAGGACAAGCTAACCTTACCAACAAGGAGGAAGAACATGTTAGATCTAGATGCTTTTCCTATGGCTAGTTGTTATTCCAGATTTTAAAAAATAAAATCATATGAACAACAATTGGAGCAAAAACATAGCATAAATAAAGTCTATTATACACATGAGTATTACAATCAAGCAAAAACACAAAAGTAAAGTTAAGACCTATTACCCTTGTAGTATGACCCAGATGCAAAAATGGCTTCTTCGCGTAATACCTGCCTCATATTAGCCATCTGGTGGCCTTCTCCACTATTTCTAAAGTTCTATTGCTAGGATACGATTTGCTATATAGTGGACAAGCAATATTTAAGGCTAAATTAAGGTGATGGAATTTAGTGTGTATTCTTGGTGCTAATGTGTAAAATTTCCTGCACATACCTACGGAGAAAATGTCTCACTCTATTGTATTGGTTATGCCTATCTTGTACTATTTATAGTACAAGGTAACCTTAATAAGGATAAGGTTCATAGAATATTATGTTTCACCATAGTACCCTAATATGGATAAGGTTTCTATCTTGTGTTGTTCATATGATTGAGTTTCACACACCATATTCTCTTTATTTGTGCATTGATGCAAAGTATAAAGGTCCAATAATATATACCAATGACTTAGGTGAGCAGTGAGGCTAGACGCACTATAGGTCTAAGTCTAGATTTGGTGATATTATAAAAGATGTCCATAGCTGGATGGTAGTCTTAGGCACTCTACCAGGACAAGGCTATAATGGGCGAATCTCCTTGACAGGATGATCTACTTAGGTCATTGAATGGTTTTCCACACTACGCTCCTAGTACGTGTGTCACGTATTGAACAGGGCCATCATGAGTATGTCTTTTGGGAACTGTACTATCGTATGTAGAAGACAAGATACTCACATCTTCTAAGTGACCGATGCTCTTAATCTTGAGCTATATGTAGATGAACTTATAAGGTTAAGGTGCGACACTTCGATGTACCACTAGGAGAGGTATTGTGTGGCAAGATTTTTTGCCTCGTACATTGGGTATGGTACTTTGACTAATTGGGATATGCATATGCAATAGCAATGTCTATATGCCCCCTTGGATTTGTCCATTTGATCACCAGAAATCTAGTACTAGTGATATTACCCTTAAAGGATATATCAGTCATTTGGCTTATGGATCGCTCCATAGATCAAAAGATCCGTGACTAGTGGATGATCATCATATGGGACTAGAGATTCTAAGGTTCTAGATATAGTCTTGTAGGCGATGGTACTTGTATGGACCGGCCTTGACTACAAGTATACACAAAGGGGCATTTTGGTCAATTCACTCAGTTGGTCAAAGACACAGGTCAAGAGAGCAGGTGACTAACTCTTGCTTAGCCAGTAATTATCCTTTGAGTGCAGCTTTAGTCTTCTGGTGGAAATAGACCTAGGTCAAAATGGCCTTAGTGTCATCAAAGTGGTGACGAGGGCTTTTTGGTCATTTTGGCAGCCAAGGGTAATTAAGTCTTTTGATCCAGCCACTATTCTATTTGATGCATTAATTGAGGTAAATTAATTATGTTGTTTACTTAACTAAGATTTGAGTTTAAAATTAAGAAGGGATTTAATTATCCGGGTCTTCTTAATGCAACTCATAGATATCTTAATTAGATAAATAGGGCTCATATGAAAGATATTTAGTGTGTAAGGTGGAATATTTGGCATAGCCTTATCCCTAAGGAATATTTTATTTCTAGAAGGACTAAGGACGGGTATTATGGTGAAGCATAATATTCTAGGAACCTTATCCTTATTAGAGTTGCCTTGTACTATAAATAGTACATGAGAGGCATAACCCACAAGAAAGAATGAGAGAGTGTGAGATAATTTTTTTGATAGGTGTGTACAAGATTTTTCACACACTAGCACCAAGAACACACACTAGATTTCATAACCTCAATTTAGTCTTAAAATTGCTTGCCCATTATATAGCAAATCGTATCCTAGCAATAGAGATTTGGAAATAGTGGATATGACCATTAGGAGGCTAATACGAGATAGGTATTGCATAAAGAAGTCATTTTTGCATCTGGATCACGCTACAAAGGTAATGGGTCTTGATTTTACTCTTGTGTTTTGCTTGAATATGATAGCCATGTGTATAATTGACTTTATTTATGCTATGTTTCGGCTACCATTGTTGTTAATATGTTTTGATCTTTTAAAAATTTGGAATAACAACTAGCAATGGGAATAACATCTAGATCTGACACCAATGATTTAGGTAGATCACCTTCTCAATAAGACTCGCCCATTATAGCCTTATCCTAATAGAGTGTCCAACACTATCATCCAACTATGGACCAATTTATGATATCACCAAATCTAAACTTGGACCTACTGTGCTTCCAACCTCACTGTGTACCCAAGTCATTGGTCTATATCATTAGGCCTTCATACTTTACACTAATGCACAATTAGAAATAATATGTTGTGCAAAACTCAATCATATGAATGATATCATGAGTATATTATGTCTAGTATCCAGTAATCACCTCGTGCTAGTGGTATTTAAGGCATACAATTATAACAAAAAGTTCAAAAAAGAGTGAGGAAAATAAACTCTATGGTTTCAACAAGGAAGGGATTGAAAAACTAAGGGGTTTCCTTAACTCTTCGTCTAATCCTTCTTGTACTTGTTCTTTTGCTCAATCTAGTATGTAGTTCATTTTTTGAAATTTTAATGTCTCTTGTCTTTATGATTCCTAGGTGATAAACTCTAGAGCTACTCATCACGTGACTATGACTTCTATAAAACTTGTTAGGAAACAAGAAAATCACAATTGCAGATGGTTCTCTTATCATAATTGCTAGTCAAGGAAACACAAACTTATCTTCTACCCTTTCTTTCAAAAATGTATTTTCTGAAACTATCCTTGGACTTATTTTCAATTTATTACCTTGTTATTTAACTATAATATAGGGCAATTGTTGATGAGATTCATTGCATTTTACTAGACAAGAATACGGGGATGACGATTGGACATGCTGAAGTGAAGAAAGGTCTTTACTACATTAAGCTTGATGGGGATTCTACAAGAAATAGGAACCATTTCACCCTTTCTTGTTCAGCTTCATCATCTAGTACCTCTGAGATTTGGCTAGAATACTTTCACCTTGGTGATTCACCTCTTTGTTTGTTCAAGAATGTCTTTTCTAATAAGTTCAAAAATGTTGCTATTAGTAATCTTCATTGTGAAACTTATGAGTTTGTTAAACATCATCAAACTTCTTTTCCTTTAAATTCTATAAAATTCCTAATGTCTCAGGTACTAGGTGCTTTTTAACCTTTATTGATGATTTCACTAGAACTAGGATGATTAAAACAAATTCGGACTTCTTTTAAGCGGGTAAGATCCAATAATACCAAAGATTATTTTGACCCCTTTTCTCATGCTTTCTATAAAAGGGAAATATTCATAAGGCTTCGTGTGTTGATACACTATAACAAAATGGTATAGTTTAGCAGAAAAATAGGCATATACTTAATGTTGCTCGTGCACTTCTTTTTCATGCCAACTATCCAAAGAACCTCTAGGAAAAGCTAGCTCTTCCTGTTGCCTGCTTGATAACTTCGGGTATCTTCTTGAGTTCTTGAAATCAGAAATCCTCTTTAATTTATTTCTGAACTTTCCTTAATTCGCACTTTTCAATGAATTGGTCCCTTGTGTGTTTGGGTGCATTGCATATTTGTTCACATTCATAACCAACAAAGAAGGAAATTAGATCCTAGAGCTCTTAAATGTCTGTTTGTAGGATATTCAAGCATGAAAAAAGGCTATAATGTTATCACTCAGAAGCTCAAAAAATATTTGTGTCCATGAATATCAATTTTCGTGAAACATAGTTATATTTTTCCAAACATTCCTATCTTTCAGGGAAGAATGCAAGTTATTTTGAAGATATGGAATGCTTGTCTTTATATTTACCAACTGAGGTAGGTATCCAAGCACCTTGTTAGAGAAGAAATAGCCACATAACCAATTGAAATAGCTAACTGAACTCAACCAACTAAAACAGCCATACAAAAAACCTTTTGAAGCTGAAATAGCCACTCTAAAACACAAGAACTAGCTCCTGAAGTTTCAGAGTTACTGTAATATCAAGGAGGAAAAAAATGAGTCTTAATCTGATGCAAATCCATGAGTCTGAACCAAAGTCACGTACTGAAATTTCTCCCTTCTCTTCTAACAAATAAGTCTATTTTGGAAGAACATGAGTCTTTTCCAAAAGAATCTAACCTTAAAAACTTGAACCTACCTGTAATGCCCCATCCCACATCGGTTCTTTGTAAGATTTGTGTGCACTTTATAACGGCTTGGGTTCATTACTACTATCATCACCAGCTTAAGCATTTTGGGCCAAACGGTTAGGCTCAAGTGTGGTGGCAGGCCAGTAGTTGAGCCTGGGTTGTTACAAGTGGTATCAGAGCAGGCTCTAGACAGATTCCACGCTGCCTGGGGTTCTGAGCTGTGGTTCTGTTATTGTGTTTGGGCCGCGACGAGGACGTCGCGTCTTTAAGGGGGGGAGTCTGTAATGCCCCATCCTACATCGGTTCTTTGTGAGATTTGTGTGCACTTTATAACAGCTTGGGTTCACTACTACTGTCATCACCGGCTTAAGTATTTTGGGCCAGACGGTTAGGCTCAAGTGTGGTTGCAGGCCAGTAGTTGGGCCTGGGTCGTTACACTACCAATAGCCTTGAGGAAAGCACTTAGAACATATACTAAAAGACTAGTCGACCATAGGTTATCTACCCAACACAAACTTCTCTTTACTGCTCTGGACTCCATGGATACAAGAACCAGGCACAAGCTATAAAAGAAGAAATGAATGGACTAGAGGAAAAAAAAGGACACAAAAAGTTGTGAGTCAACGTAAGGGGAAACAACCTGTGAGATGTAAATAGGTTTATAAGCTGAAATATAAAACAAATGGTTCACTTGAAAGATATAAAGCTAGATTTATTGCAAAAGGGTATACACAGACCTACAAGGTAGACTAGTAAGAGACTTTTGCTCCAGTAACTAAAATGAATACTATGAGAATTTCATTGTCTCTTTTTGCTATGTTTGACTGGAATTTACAGCAATTTGACATAAAAAATGAATTTCTACATGCAGACCTTGAGGAAGAAGTCTTTATGGAGCCACTACCTAGGCTTCACAATGACTTTGGGAAAGACAAGTGTGCCTATTGGAAAAAGACATTGTGTGGGTTAAAACAATCTCCAAGAGTATGGTTTGGGAGATTTACATTGGTCATGTTGAGACTTGGATACAAACAAAGTCAAGGTGATCACATCTTATTCATAAGACACTCAGCTAAAGACTCACTAACAACTTTAATTGTCTATGCAGATGATATTATTTTAACGAGTAATAATGCTACAAAAAGAGAATCTCTTCGAAAAGAGCTAATTAAAGAGTTTGAGATTAAGGAGCTTGAAAGGTCAAAATACTTCTTAGCTATTGAGATGGCTTATTCCAGAAGAGGTATCTTCATTTTCCAAAGAAAATATGTTCTGGATTTGTTAAAAAAATAGAAAATTTGTATAGCAAGGTTTTAAGCACTCTTAATTGATGCAAATCATAGGACTGGAAAAATGGAAGGAAGTAGTGTATTTGATAAAGGAAGATATCAAAGATTGGTTGGTCGACTGATTTATCTATCTCATAATAGGCTAGATATTGCATATTCAGTGAGTATAGTTAGCCAATTCATGAAATGTCCTAGGGACAAAGGCGAAGCTAGAATTTTAAGTTAAGGGGGGTAAATTTATAGTAGCTATAATTAGGCTAACATAATTTTTTTAATTGCAGAGGGACAAAATTATAATAGCTATAATTAGGCTAATTTAGTTTTTCTCTTTTACATGAAGGGGGCAAATTTACATTAGGTTTGGGGATCTGATTCTTTTTACTTTAATATTTTTTTTCTAATACTACATTTGAAAAATAAGCCCTTTTCCTTAATATGTAGCTTCAACCCTGCCTGGGGAAGAACATTAGCAAGTTATATAAAAAATTCTTAATTACTTTAAGGCTACACTAGGTAAGGGAATTTTGTCTTGAAAAGGAAGAAAACTTATTCTAGAAACATATGCAAATGCAGACTATGTAGGTTAGTAGGTTGATAGAAGGTCAACTTCAAGGTAATGTACCTTCCTAGGAAGTAATCTAATAACTTGGTGATGGACGTCAAAACCACTAAAAATAATATTTCAATTCTTACCTCGCAAAATTAATTACAGTACGTGATGAGAACAAGGTCGAATCCATGGGGATTGGAAGAGTATTTTATACTATTTATATCAAGTAGATTAATCAACTAAGTTGCAATCAAAAAAGGGGGAATTAAATGCAAAATAGTAAAATAAATAAAGCTCTCCAGACCACTGGTCGTACTGCGTGGGCAAGCAATTTGGCCAGAAAATAAAAAAAAAACGTAAATAAAAATTAAAATGACTAAAATATGCAATTCTAAATTACTGCAAGACTGGAAAAATAGAAAATCAACGAAAATTAAATCTAGCGTGAGGAATAATTGCAATTTCGATCAACAAATTCGATCGTAGATGCGAAAATACTTTTATCTATTTCGATAAGTCAGTTATAGTTATTGACTCGGCCTAATAACCTCATCTTTCCTTATAGAGTTGATAACAGGTTAAATCCTTACGATTTTTCCCACTATCCCCTTACCTATTAGACGTTCTAATTCCCGGATATGCCCGCAGGATCTATCTAACGGCAACAATAAAAATCTAGAAAGACCTGATTCTGAAAGTCAACACTCTCGCGGTAATTGCTCATTTAGATTGCGTAATTACACAGGAAACCTAATTACCACTATATTTAGATTATTTTAATTAATCTAACTAGCTATCTATTGTCATACAATTAAATAATCGTGCACAAAATTAAATAATCACAGATCAATATTAATTGTTGAAGCAGTAAATACGCAAATACCAAAATAGAATGAAATGAATAAAAACACTTAGATCTCACGAATTTGATGAACCGAAATCTTGATTAATTCTCGGCTAGAAAAGAAAATTAGAATAGCTTGTCCATGAATGTCGTGCAAAGAATAAAGAGAGAATTTGTTGTTGTCTGCTAAAAGTTGTCTTCCTTCAAAGTGCATATAATAGGTATATATATAAGAAAAAAACCCTAACCTATTTTCCTTGTTGGATAAGGAAATCCGGCTCAAAAATAATAATAAGGTAAAAGCCTTAAATATAATTTTCAACAAAATAAAAAGTCTTCTAATATTTAATCTATTTCTTTCCAAAAATCCAGAAAAAATATCTTTCATCTTGGTCAACTCAGTCAAACTCGCGTAGCAAATTAATGGCATTTTTTCAAGTGATGGAGTCAACTTTGACTGCTACAAACATGTCCAAAAGTCCTTTGAATCTATATATAATGCATCTACCTCTTTTTCCTAAGCACAATCATGCAAAATTACATTAAAAATGTCGATGAAAAAGCATTCTATTTCAAAATCAAATGCATCCAACATATAAATTAAACATTTATTTAGAACTTATCACTTGGAAAAGCAAGAAGCAAAATGTAGTTGCTCAATCTAGTGCTGAACCAGAATTTAAAGCTATGGCTAATGAAGTTTGTGAATTACTGAGAACAAATCATCTTAGATGATCTTCAAATTTCAAGAGTAGGCAGCATGAGGTCATTATGTGAATACAAATCACCTTTTAGTATTGCCCATTATCCTGTACAACATGATAAAATAAAGCACATTGAGATCAATAGGCATTTCATAAAAGAGAAGCTGGATATTGGTTTAATTGGCTTTGCTCCCATGTCTACAATTAGTAATTACTTTGATAGGGGCACAAGAAAATGAGAACGACACATGGAGCAAAGATCACACTTGGTTGGAAGAACTGATCAAGTCATTCTTTCCTATGAGCAATATAAAGAAGAAAATATCTCAAAGCTCGGGAATTGAGTCCTGATTTTAGGTCGAGTAAAAAGTCTTTCTCACTAATGTTTTTATTTTGGGTGCCTATAAACACTCAAATAAACACTGACAAATATCTTGTACTGTAAAATTGCTAGTCAAGAAACTTAGATCAAATCCGAAGATTGTTCAAGCTCAAAGACCTGCAAGATAAACATGTAGTGCTGACCAAAGAATATCTAAGCTAAGCTTAAACAGTGAGAATAGCTTGAATGCTGGAAAATGTGTATACCTAAGAATTATGGGTACATGGAAACTAAATTCCTTAAACCTTGGATCCGAGCTCCAAGCTTGGAATGTCGGCCTACCAAGATCAAAGGACATGATCTAGCTAGTGCCTTCTTTAAGTTGATGACCGAAATACGTCGATCAGGTTGTGTATACCCAAATCAATTATGAAATTGAGAACTTTGACATAACTGGATGGCTCTTCATAAACAAAAACACGAGTCATTAAAGGGTGAAAACAGTTCTCTTCTTCTGTCAGGGGAAAAAAATCTAATCGAAAAAGGGCCTTTTCTGGTTTCAACTTGCTAGAATCAATCGTGGACTTGTTGGTGCTGCGCGTTTATAAAAGATTAAAAAAAAAATTTATTTTTTAAAAAGAATATCATTCCCAAGTAATACAACCTACCGGCCAAGAATCTTTCAAAAATAACTTATCTTTGATAAATTGATGACCATCTCATGACACTAAGTCAGATACCCGAACTCTATTTTTGGGTCATAAATAGGCCACAAGCCCAAAATTAAGATCATCTTAGTTACGACCATCACGTACCAAGGCTTTTTAATCAATGGGTTATCAGTTCACCTTATTCCCGAGTCCTATTTGATAAAGGCATCCTATCAAAACTTGTACAATTCTATATGAGCTAATGTGTCTACACTTCTTGGGACCCATTTCACTTACCTTATAAAATGTAATAACGGAAGGCCTATTTTGTATAATTTCTGAAAAAGAAAAACATTTTTTTAAAAGCTCGAATTTAGGTCTTCAAAAAACAAAAAAAAAAATTCATTTTTAACAAATTTAACTTTCTTAAAAGCTAATTCAGTCAATTGCTTGTCGCCGAGAAAAGGACCGTCGTGCCAAAAGAGAACAAGTCACCAATATATCCGAGGTGTCCAGCTGAATGAAGCACTTCGGGCATTGCTCGGCATAATCGACTGATTTGTTGTCATTACAATCAACATCATAAACCTGTGTACAGCTCTCCCCTCCAAAGTATGATTTTTGCTCTCTTCGAGTAGAAAACGGAAATGTATAGCAATTTACTGAATCTGGAAGGGGGGCAAACAAAAAGGCTGGAGGATCACATCCTCCAAGCTTTTGCACAAAGTGGCTCGACTCAAATCAAAAACACCGTAAAAGCGTATAGCCCTTCGCAGGAATACAAACAGTACATCTCAGGGGCCATCTGCTGACAGCTCCCGACAAGTTACATACCAGAAATCTCTGTAACCAGACCACCTTCCTTCCTTTAGATAGCCGTGGACAATACAACTCATGCATAGGACTTGCAAAGCTCAGGAACCGAAAAGCTAAAAAGACAAATCTCAATCCGCCCCGCCTCAGATCAGAAACTGTTATTTGAAACTCTGTCCTCCCAACAAAAATACCTCCTTCTTTACAATAAAATGCCGACATTGCTGAAAATTCCATGCAGATCCAACATTCTGTTTCTTAATCTCAAAACTCATTGTATTTTGAAGAGGTTCTTCAACTTCACGACCAGTTTCCACTCCTCAATGCTGAGATCATTCTGTACACAATTTCAAGTGACAGTGAGCTACACCATAAAATTGAGGCAGAAAAGGTAGTAGGGTGAAGGGAAAAAAGGGAGGCGGGGAATGAATCAAGTCTGCTTTTAGCAAGTTAGAAACATGACATAAATCATATTTTCATTACCCGGTAATTTTCTTTGAGTATATCAATTGATTTTCTTGAGATGTGGCTGACAAGCTCATCTTCAAGCTCAAAATGTCTGCCAAACATCTTCTGCTGTTCATCAGAATTACTGCCAACTATCTGCAGAAGCAAAAAGAAGAATCCATGAGACATCACCAATGATGAAGACAGAACTACAGAAGAATCATAGAGGTGACAATCTATCTATCCAAGTACACGATATAACATGAGGCGTCCACATTAAACATCAAGTGACACATGACATAGAGTTCAGAACTAGCCAACTTAAGTTGCCAAATTCATCAATAATTTCAATTATACTTCATTTCCAGACATTGGATGGCTAAGCTAATCGCCAACCAAATTCTTAATTTCAGTAAGATAGAAAAATTCAACATAAAGCACCAAACTAAATGGAAAAATACAGTATCAAATTCAAATTCCCAGAAAGATACCTTAATGGCCACCTTTTGGCCCTTCTTAGCATAATCAACTGGCCTGTGGTTATTCTCAATAGATACAATCCGACCAATATCAATAAACTCCCTCTGTGGAATACAAATCGGAGTGCCCACCTACATAAAATTGAATTGACATAAAATTAGCACGTAAACAACTACAACTATGACCATAACTTACAGCATGACATTGACAAAAGGTTGATCTTTGAGTAGTAAGAGAACAAGTGCAAGCTGCACTGCTTACATAATAATGAAGATCAAAGTCAAGTAAAGGTTTGCCGAAAATGAAAGGAAGAAGATTCTTTTCCTTCTATTCTCAGAACTTCCTCGGAGGGGATTAAATGTGAAAGAAACAAAGATTACGAAGCAAAAAGCTCTTAATTATTAGAAAAAGAAAGCCAAGCTCATCAAGTCTACCTGATTTCAGCCCCTTAGGACAGATGATCATGTTAAAGTCCAGTAACCAATTGAACTGAACCTTAGTTAGCTCAAACAATTCCACGACTAGTAAGTCAACATACGGAAAGATTCTATAAATTTTTATGGTAATTTGAGAACCCCATAAAGACCTAGGTGTTGTTTACAACAAAGTTTTCGTGCTGTTGATTCCTAGGTGTAGTGCTCCTTCCTCTATGCTGCCTATTGGCACTAGTGGAGTAGGATTGACTTATAACACAAAACCAAACATGCAAAATTTGGTCCTAGGTAGTGGAACAAGAAAGACATGGATCTATATTCAATACGCAATAAAAGAATTCCCCCTGCTTTCTTTTCGCTCCGCTCATGCGAGGCATTCCTTGCTCACTGGAGCACATACCAGAAGGGAGAGAGAAAAAAAAACCCATAAACATGTGCTCCGACCAGAAAGGCTTAGAACCATGACAGCAGGAGTTTGGTTGAATTAGGAGAATCTAAAAAAGTACAGATCAAAGCAAGTCCTGCAACCTACGCATTGATACAAAATCAGTTTAGACAACATATGAACTCCCACCTTGAATCCCCAGGCCCCTAGAACTAAAAACGATCAACTTAGCCTTTATTTATATATTTGCATTACGTGGACTATTAAAGCTGTTTTCATTAAATAATGGCAGTTGACATGTTGCTGTAACAAAAGTGCATCTATTCAGCTTTCTTTTCATTAATTTACACGAATCTAAGAGAAGGAAAATGATACCTTCGCAATGCCTTCAATAACATCAACGCCCAAAACAATGGGATCTTTCTTGTTGAAAACACAATTTGGAATGATCTTAAGAACACAGGGGAATACGGCTTCTTCAGCAGATTCTCTCTTCCTTTCCTCCTTAAGATTATCAATATAGGCTTTAAACTGATCAAATAGGTGATAGATAATATCAGCACAGAATATCTTGACACCAAGTTCATCGGCAAGTTCCCGGGCTTCTGGTGTCACTTTAACATCAAAGGCCAGGATTGTTGCATACTCTTTCTTCTTCTCAAGCATTACACTAGCTTTCATGACATCTTTCTTATGTACAGGACCTATGCTTATACCACTGACAGGTATGTTCACTACAGGAGTCTTCAAAAATTCCAGTAGCGCTTCCAAAGATCCAAGGGTGGATGCTTGAACACATACACCCTCGCCACTCTTATCAATCCTGCTCATTACAGACCTCATATCTTCCATGGCAGCTTCCTTAATGTCTTCCAAATCATCATTTGGCCCCACAATGTACAGACCAGTGCCTGCAATCGCATGCTCAAGACCCTGCAGAAGATAAGACAACAAAATAAAAAATTCTTTTAGCAGGATTACATTTCAAAAGTACCAGGCTTCCATATTGGCCATTTGAATGATGAAAGGGAAAAAGAACTTCTGCATATGTCACATAATCTCCATTACTGCATTTCCACGTCCATTAGGCATTAGCATACAGTGCCTGACTCAACTAACTATGCAGCACAAATCTGGACATTCCACAATAGACGATGTGGAAACGAAATATCTTTTACATTAAAGGGAGGTAATTCTATCCTGAACTTGACAAAGAGGTTTTAAGTTTAGGAACATTTATGATTATAGACAAGTGTGGACTCGAAAACTCCAACATATTGGACAATCATTACCGAGGTCCCTAGTGGGAGGCACGAATTTGGGGCAAAACATAAAATCTCAAAAAGTGGCCAGCATTTTTTACATCAAGAAACAATGTTAAAAAAAGATAATGAATCTTTTCTTTTCCAAGTAACTGATACCTGATGCTTACAGCTGTAAGGCTCTTGCTGTTCCTAAATAGCACCCTTTCTCAAGGAGCCTATGGTCCCTGAGAGGTCTTTACAACTAGAAGCACGCACAATATCCACACTTGGCGTGCTATAACATGGTCAATGCGCAAAAAGTTCTCTTCATAACAGACCACAAAAGACTTTCTATCAGGGGCATCATTATATGATGAAAACACATAAGATACTACACCTCCAAGAATCTAAATATTTTCACATTAAACAGGACGCCTATTGCCCATTCAAGCTGCTAAAATATCAGTTCAAGCTTCATACTTGCCTCGTTCTTAGTATTTTTCGGTAGACTGTCAACGACTTCAATTGAAAAGCTTATTAACTCCAGACACATATCCAGATTAAACGTAAAGCATATAAAACATATCTAGTAATTACCTGTCCAGTAATCTTGATGCCCTGTGCAGCCTTAATTTCTTTATGATGAAGATATGTTCCCTGATAACAAGCACCAAAGATCATTTCTTCATTAGCCAACAGGTACAACATACACAGGAAAAAACATCAGGGAATGTCTCAATATACAAGATACAACCCAAACTATAATTAGATGAAAAAGGAAGCATATTTTTCAATGAAAAGGACGAAATGAGAGATCATGTATGTATGCTTCATCTACAGTGTCAAAAGTAATCAATAATCTGAATGTTGTGATCAAGAGAGCAACAAATAATCAATAATCTAAATGTTGTGATCAGGAAAGCAATTTTCACGGAAGACTTAAAGGATAGCAATTGCTTTTGATTTGGTGACTACACTCAAGAATGACCTATGCAATGTATTAGTAATAGGCAAAATTTAACCAAGAACTCAAATTTTCAACAAGAAACAGCCATACAAACTTATGCTCTACAGGAACTCATTAGATCCCATGAGCTATTCTACCAGAAGTATTATAAAACCCAATGAACAAACATATGTACCTCAAACCCAAAGTTATTAAATAAGACATCAAGACTTTGCTAGCCGCATATTTCACACTTAGCCACATAGGCACAAGAATGCCTGGGTCTGGCAAACTATTATGTCTCCCAAGTTTAGGAAAACGAAAACAATTATATTTGTCAACAACAGTGGGACAATTTCAATTAATTAATCCCTCTATATAATGATTCCAGTGCCCGTTTTATTCACGTATCAGCAAATAAAGATCAATTTACAGCCTCCAAAGGTTATTTTTCTAAAAACATAAATCAATAAAATTCAGGGAAAGTAAAAAGACAAAAGACAATTTTAACCAAGAAATTCTAAATTTTCCCTCTTGCTTTGCAATTTTCATACTTGTGCTCCCAATATCTTCAAGAACTATGGCACACTTAGCTCATACACAAAAAAGCTAGTTCATTACACCAAAGACAAATATAGAAAAGAGAAGTTTAATCAAAACAAAATACAGCAAAAGAACATGTAACAACTAAAGACATCCAACAAAATCAAAGAAAAGAGGAAAAACAGACAAAAATTCCTGCACTTGATCATTTGCAAGGAGCTTCCCTATAATAGCATGATTATTTTCTTGTTCTAGGTGAACCAATTTATTTGAAAGAAACGTCAAACATGGATGCGACTGTATTCAGAAAGAAACTAAAAAGGCTAAGCAAACATTCCAGAACAACAACAAGCAGTCAACTTAAAAAAGCTCCATATCCCAGAAGAATGACAACCCAAAAGGCATAAGCAATCAGAAACCAGAACATCATCTACGCACAATGACTTCCTCTTCCCCAAACCAGAAAAATACTTTCGATTCAAGGTATTTAGATAGAATTCTCAATGTGCAATAGGACAAATAACAACCTTGCCTTACCTGGCTCAATAAAAATAGGATTGACTCACTAAGCTACAAGTTCACTGTTTTGTTTCCACAGCCAATTTTTCTGAGTCCACACATATTCCAATAGTATTCATATCGCATCTACTGCATTTAGATGATGAATTTGGGCAATAGATAGTCCTTGTTGAAAAATTAAATACATATTCTGGATGTCTAAAAGTTTGCAGCCCCTGCTCCTAGTTATGTAAACAACAGTCCTAACTCAAGGTCACACTTACTTGCATGTAATTAAACCGGATTAATATCTGAGCTTAGACCTGAATTGTCTACAAGGAAACCTTTACACACGACCAGCAACTCTAATCCCAAGTTACAACTCATAGAATTAACAATTGCAGTACTTGAACACGGATAAACCTAAAGCATCTGGAAAGCATCCTCAGAAGACGCAATTTAATAGCACAAAACTAAAAAAATCTTTCCAGAGATGTTGGTGAGGACCTCAAAGGAAGTTTACGGGAGATATCAGTAGTTAAAGCTGACATGGAATTAGATATCAAAGCTTACCTTAACTCGAAGTTCCTTCATTGGATGAGGTGTCAATAATGCTCGGATAGTGGTAACTATAGGTCCCTGTAGAAGCTGACCTAGAATTAGATATCAAAGAGTGCTATAATATAGGACTTGAATGGCAATAGAGTATCAAAAACTTGCCTGCATGCCACAGACTACTATTTGATCACCTTCATGGAGAACACCATTTACCAACACCACGTCAATGGTTGTCCCATGTCCTTCAACAACCTTAACCTCCAATACAGTACACTGCACAAAAGATGGAAAAAAACCGTCAGAACTGACATCCTTAATATCCTACCCTATGAAATACAAGAAAGTTGCAATAAAACAGACCTGTATTTCATTGCTGAAAGTGAGTTTTTCAGCCATAGTCTTTTGAGTCCATTGAACCAATAATAATAATAAATCAGGGATACCTTCACCACTGTCACAGTCAAGGAACTCAATATGTCAGAAAGTGGAAAATGAAAATCAATAGTGCCAGAGTGAAAGCCAAACACGAATCAAGACCTGATAGCGCTGGTAGGTACTATATTGAAAGTCTCCCCCATTTCTTTATTCTTATAGTACAATTCAGTGTTTAGCCCTTGCTCCTTAAACTGTGTGATAACCTGTGCACATTTATGACATTGAGTACAATAACATACACCAAAAGGGTATGGCTCTATTAGAAAAGAGGAATCTATATAACCTGAGTAAGTCTCATGTTAAACTCAATTTGCACATCTTTGGTTTGTTGTTTCATTGCTTTGAGGATAGGTGCATTGTGACAAGTTCTCCAACCATAGAGTCTATCCACCTGAACAAGTTTGAAATAGATTAGAAAAATACAGAACAATTTATAACCATGATTAACATCTAGGTAAAATCTGTCACAAAGAAGAAGACCTTATTCAATGCAACAATGAAATCTGTGTTCCTCATTCTAAGAAGATTGAGGGACTCAATTGTTTGCGGTTCCAACCCATGCATTATATCAACCACCAAAATAGCAATATCACATAAACCTGAACCCCGAGATCGCAAATTAGTGAAAGATTCATGTCCTGGAGTATCAATGACCAATAAACCAGGGACATTAAGCTTCGCATCAGCTTTAAGTTCTTTTGTCCTCTCACGTATATTCTCAGCAGGAAAATATGTTGCTCCAATTTGCTGGGTGATCCCTCCAGCCTCACCTTCTTGGACATTGGTACCTCTTATACAGTCAAGAAGCTTGGTTTTACCGGTATCAACGTGACCCATAATACAGCAAATAGGAGAGCGGAGATTGCTTTCACTCTGACTAGGTGGAGTATCTGATTCTGATGCTTTCTTCTTCCCCCTATGATCTTGTTGCTTGTTTTTGTCAATAACATCAGCCTCCCTGTCACCCTTCTTGCTCTCCACATTCAGAGATTTTGGTGCTGCTGTTGGGGCGGGGGCTTTCTGAGAGACAGCTTCTGGCTTTGATGATGCAGAAGGAGGCACCGCCTCCTTAGCAATTGGATGTGTACTCTTCACCTCTTTCTTAACGAAACTTTCTGGTTCAGAGTCAACCTCTTCATCAGCAAATGGACTTTTGCCAGGCAATTTTAGGTCAGCATCATCCCAGCTTTTGGCATCCCAGTCCTCATCATCGTCATCTTCTTTCTCAATTCCATTCTCTGTAACAACATCAGCAACTGCTGGTTTCTCCTCTACATGAATTTCCTCAACCTTCTCTATTTCCTTGGTATCCATCTCAGACACAGTTTCCTGCTGGTCTTCCTTCAATTCTGTCCTTTCAGCAGGCTCTGGAGGTGCTGCACCATTTGCCTGACTTTGTGGCTTTGACTTCTTCGTCTGATATATGGGTTTCCGCTTAGCAGGCACTCCCTCAGCATCACCAGTTGCTAACGGCAAACCCCCTGCATTAGCAAGTATCTGCTTCCTCATTGCCTCCAACCTCCGAGCTTCTTCCTTTTGCTTTCCAGTCAAAAGCTTTCCTTCCTGTTTTTTCTTCAAAAGCTTCTCCTTTTCCCTTTCCTTTTTCAAGCGCTTTTTCTCTTCTGCTAGCCTTTCTAGTTCTTCTTGGCGACGACGCTCCTCCTCCTCCTTCCTTAATTTCTCCTCTTCTTCTCTCTTTTTTCTTTCTTCTGCCTCTTTCATTTTGGCAAGTCTCTCCTGCATTTCCCTGACATGCTTGGGTACTTTCTTATCTGACACTTTACCCCTCGTCTCCTTCTTTGACTCTTCCTTCTTTTCTTCTGCAGCAGGTGCAGTGGCAGCAGCTGCAGCAGCCTTTTTCTCTTTTTCTTTTTCCTTCTTCTTCTTCTTTTTCTTTGCAGCAGAAGACTCAACAGGTCCTTCTTCAGCTTCCTTTTCACCTGCACCATCTTCTGGCTCAGGCGGGACCTGCGCTTTCTCCCCTGGAGGAGGTGGAGCAGGAGACGGATCTGGTTTCGAAATTGAAGGCCCTTCACCAAGCTCTGCCAAAATCTTGTCTAATTCATCCTCTTCTTGGACAGTTCTCCCACTTTTCTTCTTCTTCTTTTTGTTCTTGGAAGTTTCTGCAACATCTTCATTAACCTGTTTTTTGCTTGTGGAATGATGATCTTCTTTACCACTATTGCTGACACTAACTTCCTTTGGTTCAACAGTGTCTGCTGATTCATCACCAAGCCCAGCTTCAAGTGCACTAAATGCACTACTGTTCTTCTTTTTAGAAGATTTCTTCTTACCAGAAAATGTAATTGGCGGAGCATCTTCGTCCTGAGCACCATTGTCATCTAAGCTAGCATCCCCTGACTTGGAAACAGAAGCATCATCATCATTTTCATCATCCAGAATCGTCACAGCACCCTTTTTGGAAGAGTTGGAAGACTTTTTCTTCTTTCCTGTAAAAGTAATCGGAGCTACATCTTCATCGTCCTCTCTGCTCTCATCTTTGCTCTCCTCCCCTTCTTCATCAAGTCCATCAAAAACAGCTGCTGAGAACACACTCCCACCAATTTTCTTACCCGATTTTGACGACTTCTTCTTCCCTGAGAACGCAACCACTGGTTCATCATCCTTATCAGACAGCTGGCCCGATACTGAATCATCAACAGCCCCTTCATCATCCTCATCATCAATTGCATCAAAGGCTGAAGCACTAAACACACTTTTCCCTCCGGTCTTCTTAGACTTGGATGGCTTCTTTTTCCCAGTAAATGCCGGGACACTCTCACCCTCATCCTCACTATCCCCACCATCCCTTTCCTGAGTGAAGCTAGAACCCTCATCTTCATCATCCTCATCCCCTAATAACCCAAAACTTGAAGCACCAAACTTACTAGTACTCCCACCCTTTTTCCCCTTCGACTTCTTCTTACCACCAAAAGTTATAGCAGGCACCTCATCCTCATGATCCTCAACATTCTTCAACACAATGTCATCGTCAACATCATCGTCTTCCTCTAACCCCACTTTCTTCCCGTTCCCCTTTTTACCCTTCTTCTTCCCACCCACCGGAGCCGGAGCAGCCTTCTCCTCCTGAACAACAGGCTCTTCAGATAACTCGGTCCCAACAGAATATTCATCATCATCAATCACATAATTCTTCTTCTTCGCCTTCCCACCACCACCACCGGCGGCTGGGCCGCCCTCTTCGTCACGGGCAGCCGACTTCTTTCTACCCATTTATACAAATTCTGAAATTTCGGCAGATAACAATTTATTCCCCAAATTCACCAACACAAATTTTTCCTCCAAAACCCTATCCACGATTAAAAAACAATTTGAATTCTCACTTCAGATAAAAATCCCATATAATTCAATCAAACAGGTAAATAAAGCTAAAACAATCCATGCCACAAATGAAATCTAATCAAAACACAAGCGCATATACATGTAAGCATCTAAATTTACATATACAATTAGAATTTTAACAGATAAAAGTAGAGACAGAGGAAGTGGTTTACCTGATGCGATTTATTGGTACCAGTAAATCGGATGATAAATATTATGTATGTGTGTGTATATATGTATATGTATATGTATGTATAGATATATATTCGGTGTTCGTGTGTTATAGTGTGTGTTGTGTGTGGGTTTTGGAGTTACAGATTTATTTGATTGGCTAATGGGGAAGGAAGAAAAAGAAGAAAAAATTAAGGCAGGTTCGAGAAGAAAATAATGCTGAGAAAATCGTGCGTTGTTTCTAGGGTTGAGATTTGGGCTGGCCTGGTGTTTGTTTGGGTCTATTAGGCCCAATCAGTTTGGGTCTGGGTGGATTGACTTTTTCTGTAAGTGTTTTTTTTTTTACAACTTTTAAAAAATAATTTTTTTAAGAAGCTAAAAATTATGACTTAAAAAAAATTATATTTGATCTTTTTTCAGAGTTTTAACTTTTTGAAACCAAATCAAATATTTATTGCAAAAATAATGTAATTTTTTCAAAAAAATATATTTTTTCCTTGAGGAGGAAAAAAAAAAAACACCCCAATACAAACAAGCGCTAATAATTTTCATCAATTTTGGACACCAGAGTTAAGGGTTTAGGGTGGGTCTAAATGTCATCAATTTGATATCATTAGAAAATGCTCTTGAGGATTTTGATCTAAATTTTACTAACAATCTATAGAAGCTTGTTCAACATGAATAATTGCTGTGAATTATTTACATGCTTCTCCAATCTTTTTATGTTAAATTGGTCACTTGAACACCTAGTGAAAGATGTGAAAAAAAAACAAACTACTTTCTTGAGACAAAATCTAGTACTATTGATTGTACTTATCATCACATAAATGCTTTACACGAGATTAGAATCAAACACGAAATAACACAAATTGATATAAAGTTTATATTTGTGTAATATCATATAGAATATTTAGACAATGAGAATTTAATTTAAATATACTTTACAAAATAAAACATCAAAAGACATTAATTGGAGAGCAAAAAAATTTAAAAAAAACATAAATAAAAAATAAAAACTTAAACTAAATAATATAAACATAAAGCATAAACACCCTATGTAAAGAAATAAAAGATATAAACCTACACTACCAAGCAACTAAATAAAATCTACTTACTACTTACATGATGCAGAAAGGTATGACATGTTTTTTCCTATTTTAAGTATTGCGTGATTTAGAGAACTATATCATTAAAAAATTAAAAAAATAAAGTAAAAAGAAAAGGGAAAGTATATTTGTTATAATCTAAATATTTATGATATTTAGAATAAAAAATAAAGTAAAATTTTAATTTATTTTCTAAATTTTGTAATCAATTTGTTAATGATAGAAAAATCAAAATTATCTGTTAGGAAAAAAACAATGCAAAAACCCAAAGAGACAACCATGGATGCGATATCTCTGTCCAAGCATAAAATGAAAAAAGTAGAAAAAAATTAAGGCTAATTTTTGAACACTAAAACAAACACTATTCTTGTAGTTATAAAAATAAAAATATTAAAAAAGTAAAACAAAAATCACAAGGTTTTACCCAACAAGAATTTTGTGATAGATAAGAAGTTAAATTAAGTTTTCTTTAACAGTTCGTTGATAGTTAAAAAAATAATATTAATCATTAACTATTGAAAATAAAATATAAGATTTAAAATTATGATAAGGTGTCCGTAATGCCCAAGTATTGATTATTATTAATTAAATAAATTAAAAAAGAAACAAACACTCATCAAGCAATAAACGGAAGAAACAAAATGTGGCGCTTTAATTTTTTCTCCAAAAAAGCTATAATATTTTAATATTTTTTATTTATATCAAATCTATTATAAAAGAGAGTTCATGTCTAATTTAATTATGTAATGTGTCATCGTTTTCCTCCCTCAGAAAAGGTCCCCATCAAATTAAATCATTTCCTAAACTAATGAATTTGTTTTACAAAACGTATTGAGTATTACTTTTGGCCAATAAAAATTTATTTCCTGAACTAATTATTTTCATCTTTCACCTAACGAATATACAATTACTTTGGTCAAGGTTAATGATATTTATATATTTATCTCTCTCTCTCTCTCTCTCTCTCTCTCTCTCTCTCTCTCTCTCTCTCTCTCTCTCTCTATATATATATATATGTATGTATATGTATATGGTTCACGCCATTTTAAGCAATGTCATGTGTCATTCTCTCATATAATATCATTGAACAAAAACTTTATATATTATAATAACAAAATTTTATGAATATCGTAATTTATATTATAATATTACATGTTCTCATTTTATACTTAGGATATGTTTGAAAAGCCGCTTTGTAATTGAATTTGAGTATAATTGCAAGTATTTGCATAGTTAGACGTGTTTGTTCAATTAAGTAATTACTTGTTCGCGGTTCAATTAGATATAACTAGGCCTCCTCAATTATACTCTCCAATTCTCATAGGGGGAGGTGTGAATTGGTATAATTACACTATGTTACTCTCTAACGACTTTTCATACTTTTTTATTCTTTTTATATTTGTGTTTTATTATAAAATAAATATAAATAATAAATAAATAAATTATAAAAATAAACAAATAAAAATAAAAACTATTAAATAAGTAAATCAAAATATATAAATAGGAAATAAATAAATAATATTTTTGATAAATAATATTTTAAATTTGAAAATATTAATAATAGATAATTTTTAGTTTCATATATTTATATTCATAATTCATATATATTTATAATTTACATCTTTAAATATTTGGTAGTATTAATATAAATTTTAAAAATAAATATTTATTTTTAAAATTAAATAATTTAACTTTGTAATTACTATTTGTATTACCAAACGTGTCACACGGAATTAAGATGTAATTATACTGTGGTTACCAAACATGCTAGTGATTTAAATTACTATGTAATTACTATGCTGTGTAATTACTACTCTAATAATTACACTACCTAGTAATTACACTATAGTGTCCAAACAAATCCTTTGTAACATCACGTGTCTTCATTTCGTGAACTTTTCTTCCTTCAGAATTTTTCCCTCATTTCATCATATTATAATTGAGTATCAACTTCTTATTGAAGTAACAGATACTAACAATATTATTTTCTAATTTAAATTAAGCACTATTTTTCTTAAATAAAAATTATTTCCTAATTTAAAATTTTAAATTACAATTTATATTTATACATTATATAAACTAGTATCCATTATTTTTACTAAGTAAAATAATGTATATCAATATTCTGTAAGCGCAATATAGGATCGTATACATGAATTTACAATATAAAATTCAAAGACATAATTGATAGCGGAAGCACTTACCTGTTTGAGCCATTATTGTTAAAGAATTATTGTTGAAGAAATAACTGTCACCCAATCTAAGTTTAGATCTTCCTCTCCCTGCTTTACTCAATATTAACAGATGATTATGGGAACAACTGTTAGATTAAGAGTAGGAGAGGGGACCTAGCCCTATTTATAATAAATTCTGATAGTCCTACCTATAAAAAGATTTATCAGAATATATGAGCCTACGCACAAAAAAATCATATGGAGTTATGAGGTGGGCTAAAACCAATATGATCACAAAGCCTAACTTATGAACCAGATATTCAGCCTATTTTATAAAACCAAAATAATTAACAGTAGCCCACTTTAAAGAGAAATTTTCCAACAGTCTCCCACTTGGACAACGTTAATTGTTTTATTTAGTTTTTTCAAAAAAATTTTAAGAAAAATATTTATTAGGCTGAATAGAAAACAGAATGTGGCCACAATTTTAAAATATTCTGATTCACAAGATTATACCTCGAGCGTATATCCGGACCAACAAGATTGTCAAACATCGAATCATAACAGTCATAGTGTTCCATATTGACACAAGACTTTCCATGGTCACAAGTGTCATCCAACCTTATCGTCATGGACCAAACATACGGCAGCGTAGCAAGAAACTAGCACCAATATGTGATTAAAATGTGTTATTTCTTTGTCAGTCCTCGGCATGATTTCTCCAATATCGGCATTTAAAGCAAGAGAAATCTACTATTTTTATCCTCATAAAATAGCGTTCAATATACTAGAGGAAAGAACATATATCCTCACAAAATGGCATTCAACAGGCCAGAGGATAGATTATTCTTAACCTCACAAAAACGGCGATCAACATGCCAGAGGTAAGAATACATATCTCCAATCAAAATGTGTCATTATAGAGATATTAAACTCAACAGGGGATCTTATCGCAATGGACACCAACATATGATCCTTAACAAAACATGAATATGAGTAATCACAGTATACAATTATGTCGTAAACTATAAAACAATATGCTATTGTACGAATGCACTAACGTGCAAAGCAAAACATAAAAATGGAAACATCCAACAGTGCATGATGATACAAAACTCCTACTAAACAATAAAATCAAAAGATTATAAAATACTCATATTCCTAACATGTTTCACAAAAATCATAAGTTAAAGGCCCTTGGACAATGAGTCAATTAATACGTCATCACTAGCAATTCGTTCTATATGAATGCCATCATTTTTGACAAAATCTCTGGCTACCAAGAACTTGATATCTATATGCTTGCAAGCTTTAATTTTTTTATTATTCTTTGAGAATAGAATAACAACTCTATTATCACAATAAATCTTAATAGATCTAGCAACAGAATTTGTAATTCTTAAAACTAGATATCATGTTCTTAAATCATATAATAGGAGATGAGATATCATAACAAGCCACAAATTCATATAGTTGAAGAGGCATTAAGCTGTTATTCTGCACTTTTCCAAGACATAGCCCTTCTAGCTAACACAAAGATATACCCAAAAGTAAATTTTCAATCATCTGAGTATCCAACAGAGTTAGAGTCAGAATATCCAACCAATTTTAGATAATCTACTTTATAGCAAACAAACATATAATTTTGGTCTTTTGTAGGTATTTTATTACCTAATTAGCAACAACCCAATAATCTATTCCAGGATTTATTATCAACCAAAAATCTTACCACAAAAGTCATATCAAGTGTAGTGCATACTGGATCATACAACAGACTCTCAACAGCACTAGCGCAAGGTATATCTTTCATAGAATCCCTCTCTATATCATTTTGAGGATATTGCTTCAATTTGAGTTGATCACCTTTTACAATAAATGCACACAAGACTTACAATCCTTTACTTCAAGCAAGTTTTGAAAACTCAATCAATGTAAGATTTCGTAAAAGATTTAAAAATTCCAATAGACCTATTTCAACAAAACTTAGTAGCAACAACAAAAGAAGCATCCTCAAGATCTTTCATATCGAAAGCCTTAAGTAAAATATTGTTTAGTCTCATGAAGCATACCCAAGTCATATGTAACTAGCAAAATATCATCAACATGCAATATTAGAAAGACAAATTTACTCCCACTGATCTTAAAGTATATACATGGATCAACTCTATTTTTCTCAAAATAATAAGAAGTTACTATTTCATCAAACTTCAAATATCCATTACCTTGAGGCCTAATCAAAATCATAAATGGATTTTCTAAGTCTACAAGTCATATTATCCTTACTAGTAATAGTAAACCCTTGGGCTATTTCATATAAATTTATAGATATATACCACTATTGAAGAAAACTATTTTCACATTCATAGGAGCCATTAATAGCTCAAAGAATATTCTATAGAAGCATGTGAAAAAAATTCCGTTGTAATCTATACCTTTTCTTTGGGTAAAGCCTTTTGTAACTAATCTCACCTTTGGCCTCTCAATTTTCTCTATGAGATCTCTCTTGGTCTTAAAGATCCATTTGCAACTAATAAGATTATCTCGTTTAAGAAGATCAACAAGTTCCCAATTTTATTTTCATCATAAGTTGCATCTCATCTCTCATAGCATTCAAGTAAATGCGATAATCATTATAGATGGAATGTCTTCTTTCTCTAATAGACCTTTTAAATATTGTTCATCATCAAATCATAAGATTGTGAGATATCAACATGTAGATTGTAATTAGCTGTAACATCATCATCTATTATAGGGTATCCATTAATATTTTGTCTCTTAATGTGAGTAGAGTACCAGCTTGACTATTTATTAGTAGTGGAAATGAGACAATTTCTCTATCATTATCCTCAGTAGTAGGTTGAGGACATACAATATTATCAACATCCAATTATAAGAATTTGGGCATTTGAGATTTGACAATCTTAGAAACACATGTAGGAGAGTAAAACTTATATCACTAAAATGAGCCAAATACCTAATGAAACAATGAATAGTCTTAGGGTCAGTGATTTCTTGTTTGAAAATCCTTACCTAAGCAAGACAATCCCAAACCGAAAATCAGTCAAACTGGGTTTTCTCTTTAACCAAAGTTCAAAAAATAAGCCTTAGGGACAAACTTGTTGGGAACATAGTTAAGTATTTAATAAGAAATTTTAATGGCTTCACTGCAAAGATATTCTAGTAGGTCAGTAAAACTCATCATGCTTCTTATCATATCCGTAAAGGTGTATTTTCACCTTTCGATCAAACCATTTGACTCAGGGATAGTAGACATAGTATACTGGGCAACAATCCCATAATTCTATAAGTACTTGGTAAATGACCCTATATGTTGTCCGGAGATCCAAGCCTACCACAGTAGGCACCTCTTTCGTCAGATCCAACAATTTTGATAACCTTCTCAAGTTGTTTTTCTACCTTTGTCTTAAAAATTTTAAATTTCTCAATAGCGTCAGATTTTTTTTTAATTAGATAGAGGTATCTATAACAAGAAAAAAAAATTAATGAAGGTAACAAAATATTTATTACCACGTAATATAACAAAATAAAATCCCGTAGTATCTGTATTTATCACTTCTAAAAGGCAAAACTATGGGTAGCATATTTCTTTTAACTTTAGTGTGCTTGCCTCTTATGTACCCAATATAAGTTTCAAGATCATCAAAATTTTAGAGAAGGTAAAATATCACTGTTAATAAGTCTTTCAACTCTTTCTCTAAAAATATGACCTAACCATTTATGCCATAGCAAAGAAAAAATTTATTTACGTAAACTCCTTTTAGAAGCAAAATTTTCTTGTATGAAAAGAGTCACAAGAACTTTCTGGGAATAAACACAATTGGTATAAACCATTTGATAAAACGTATTCACTAACAATTCTGGAATTGAAAAACAATTGTACTTGGTCATTTCTAAAGTGAAAATCATAACCAATCTTGTCTAGAAAAGAAACAAAAATCAAGTTCCATCTAAAACATGACATTTGGAAAACATTTTCTAAAATAAGTTTAAAACTAATCTTTAAATGCAGACTAACAGTCCCAATGTAAGATTATAATCCACTTGCCTCTCATCTATTTTCTTTTTCTTTAACCAAAATTGAACTTTTGCAATGAACTCTTTTATAACCTTTTCTTACAAAAGTAAGAGTTTTTTTTTTATCAAACTTAGTGATAGCATAATGGGTAATTTTGGTCATCAATGTTCTAAGATTCCTTGGTATTTCTCTCATATAGCTATTAAGAGTTTTTTTACATTCTTAGTTCAAGACAAGCCATTCAATAAATACTTAGTTATGGTCTCTTCATAGTCATTAAGCAAAGCAATTATACCTCTCTTATTGCTGATATTATTCCCCTTTCTTTATCACCATTTTTATCAACCAAAGCAACGTGTGCATCAAATGTAATGTTAAGTCAATATTGACTATACTCAGATAAAACCCAGTAACCGCTTTTATTTCATAATGGTTTTATCTATTCAAGACATCTAAATAATGATTGTTCAAAGTAAAGGAAACAATTCAAGAAAAGAATGCAATATCAATAAACATTATGCATACATACTATATCACAAGAGTAAGCATTATAAACAAAAGAATCCAAGAACATTATTGTCATATCTATCTTTGGGCAAATAATTCAACATGTAAATAGGCGCTCTTTTAACATAAAGTAATACATATAAGATCACCTCAGTGAAAAAAAAGTCAACCACCTTTGGGCAATTGAACTCCCTAACAGCATTGTAATCTTGGTCCATACTTTATGTTTATGCTATCGGGCTAAAGCCATACAATGATCTCCTTTGGGGGAACATTGTGCACTTTATCATGGTAGTTTCCCAAATAAAACGAGAAAAGCCATAGATTTAATTGATCAAATTACTTTGGTGAATTTGCCTAGTTAAATCTATGCTATCAACTCATTGGGAAAAATTAATGCTTAACTTTAACCACAAAATACTATGTATGTGATTGACCACATAATATGAAACAATTTAATATGACATGTCTCAGTGATCAATTTAAAATTGCATTCTTCAACAAATTTCACGAGCACATATGAATAATCTAGCAATAGGAGATATATAAAATTTCAAATTGAATAAAAATAAATAAATATTTTCGTTAAATTCAGAGACTAAAGAAAACTTCTAGATCAAATCTTTATTTATAAAACACTGAAATTGCCATAGAGAAAAACGTAAAATTTCAATGTTTAATTAAATTTATTTTCATAACAAAACTAAAACAATTGTTACTAGTGCCAAGACCAAATATTAACTTGATCCAATGGCAACTCGCTTAGCAATAGAATTCTATTACATTTGCAAAAGCAAATAGATGATGGCACTTGCACTTAAAAGTGCCCTAAGGACTCGTTATAGTAAATCAATTAATTATATATTAATTAATTTAATACTTTAAAAGGAATAAGACATAAGCAATAATTATAAAATATCCATTGCAAGAACATGTCATCATTAATGACGCATCTTAGGACATAACAAAATATATTTCAGTTTATCAATATACAATCAAACTGAGAATTAAAAAAAAAAGAAACTAATAATAATAATTATTTATTATTATTATTATTATTTTAACGAGCCCCAAATGCATATATCATATGTACATATATTTATTTATATAATAATGGATGACCAAAAAAAAAAAAAAAACTCAGCCATGATGTTTTTTTTTCCCTCTCAAAGATTAATTATATATATATATATATACACACATACACACAAAATTTAACATTTTAAATTAAATTTGATTCCATAGTAGCAAAGACATTGTTTGGTAAATATAAAATATGCAATGCTATATCTTTGGTAAGAAAAAACCTTTAGGCAAACAAGACTTTTCCAACTTAAAAATAAGGGTTCTGTTTGGTTATGCAAATAATCCCAAAGACCAAAAAGCTAAAAAAACTAAGTTTTGCCAAACGCAGCCCTCTCTAGCTTAAAACACAAGGGCCTTGTTTGGTCGCGCTTATATATAACAAAAGCTTAGATATCCCAAAAAGCCTATTTGCCAAACACACCCCTTACCAATTTAAAATAAGATGTTGTTTGGCTATACTTATTAATTGTAAAGTTTAATCACCCTAAAGTCTTATTTACCAAACATGGCCCTTCTACCTCTAAAAAAGGCTAATACAGAGTATGTTTAAACTCAAAACGAAACCCATGTCATAAAAACCTTGAATCTAATTCGATTTTTGTAATCAAATAATCTAATCCTAATCTTTTTCACCTAGAAATTCAAATTCAACATCAATTTCACCAGAAAAAAGTTGAATTCTTTACTGGATTATGCAAATAGTTTTTTTATTTATTTTATTAAAAATCAAGAAAATCGCAAATATTTGAAACACAAGACCAAAACATGGGTCTTCAAAAATACAAATCAAATCATGAATATTCTCTTTTTTTATTTAAAAAAATGGCTATTTTCTTGATTTGAGTGGCGATTGGCTTTCTCTAAATAATTTAGAGGAAAAACTCAAAAATTAAAATAGATTATAAAATAAATAAAAAATGATCAAGGAGAGTTCTGTGAAAGCACTCAATCAATTTTATGAAATAAAATTTAATAATAATATAAAACAATCATCAACAACTTTCGTAGTTTATATGCTCAAACAAGTATTTCAATTTTTCTTTAAAAAAAATCCATGTAAATCCATGTATAAGTGGCTCTAATACTACATGTAAGCACAATATAGGATCGTATACATAAATTTACAATATAAAATTTAAAGACATAATTGATAAAGGAAGCAAATACCTGTTTGAGCCATTATTGTTAAAGAATTGTCGTTGAAGAAATAACTGTCACTCAGTCTAGGCTTAGATCTTCCTCTCCTTGCTTTACTCAATATTAACAGATGCTTATGGTAAACTGTTAGGTTAAGAGTAGGCGACGGGACTAGCCCTATTTATAATAAATTCTGATAGTCTTACCCATAAAAAGATTTATCAGAATATATGAGTCTACACACAAAAAAATCGTATAGATTTATGAGGTGGACTAAAACCAATATGATCACAAAGCCCAACTTGTGAACCAAATACTCAGCCTATTTTATAAAACCAAAATAATTAACGGTAGCCCACTTTAAAGAGAAATTTTCCAACATATTCGAGTTTAATTTGAATGTAATGATTGTAAGAAAACGTGGCATTTAAAATTGAAATTAAATGTGTACAAAGGAGTAAATAATTTCACGATAGATATATTAATTTGTTAAAAAAAATTCTAATTATGAGATTCAGGAATATTTTTTGTGATGAAAATTTTAGAGAAGGTAAATTCAAAATTCTGATAGCTCTCCAAACGTGAAACCTCTAAGAGTATCCCACAAAATTGTGAATTAACTAATGAAATGAAAGGACCTAACCACTAGAGGGAGAAATATTTATGAAGACAAAAAACTAAAATGATAGCTTTTTTGTGTCCAATTGCTACATGTAATAAGAAACCCAATTGGATTGGAAATTCATCTTGTAAATTAAAATAGACTCAAAGACCAAAGATTCCCACTTAATGATTAATTCTAACATTTTATTCTATAACTCAAAAGTATGAAATTTCTCTTTTTCTCCTTATTCATTAATTAATATTTCCTTTTGTATGCAACCTCTTAGGTTCATAACTGATCGACAATAGAATTAATTCAACTAGCTAATTTAACTAGAAATAAATGTCAAAATTTACAAGTTGTGAATAACATCTAACAATATATTGTGTCAACTTGCTCAGTGATAAAGTGAAATCAACATGAACCAAAATAAATAATTTTCACATAAAAAAATTCTTACCCAATTAAGTAAAATGTCATGGTGAGTCAAACCTTGATTTAATCTGACCAAAACCATAATAATTAGTAACTCTTCCGGAAACTGTTCCCGAAAACATCTACTTAGGCCAAGGGCTTTTTTCACTAATTGATGGATTATATTGGGATGTCAACAAATATATTCCATCTTGATCACACATAAGTCCATGTACATGAATTAATCATGACTACATTGCAATTGATCTTTCTCATAAATAAGCAGAGTAAATAAATAATATAAAATTTATTGCCTCCAACTTTATGATAAATTGAGTATGATAAAGTCATACTTTTTTTAACGATCAATTGGGTGCTGATTGATCTATATATATGAGAAAGTAAGGTTTTTGCAACTTTTATTAATGGAACATGTTGTTGTTGTCGCATGGCATCTTTAACTGCAAAAAAAACCTTGAGTCAATTTCCTTCTATCAATGCAAAAAAATATTTCCTAATCTTTTTATTTAAAAGTCCTCATTAAACATAAAAATCTATGCAATTTATTTCAATCAATTTTTTCGTCTTAAGATTATTTGATTTTCCAAAGTCAAGAAATTTAATAATGCAATATTCTTCTTCTATTTATTTTTCTTTTCTTTTTTTTTTTTTCAGATCACATCTGTGTTTTGTTTTCAATTACTATAGATCCATCATGAAAAGTGTAATTATTGTTAAAAAATTGCTAGAAATATAAATATATATACAAAAATATATACATATACATATATATATATATTTGTATATATATATATATATAGATAGATAGATAGATAGATAGATATTAGCCTCTGCATTTACATATTTTATTCACTTTCTTTTTTCAAAAATTATTAGATTTTCCAAAACCAAGAAATTGAATAAAATGGATTATTCATCTTCTATTATTTTTATTTTTCTAGATAAGACCCTTTTGTTTTTTGGATTTAACACTTTTCCCGATACAAATATTTAATTCGATTATCACAAAAATTTCATTTGCTCTCACATGGACTATAAAATTAATCATCAATCATAAATGCAAAAAATACCCATTTTTTCGTGTATAACACGATGCAAAAAATGCCCCTTTTTTCATGTATAACACGAGCAGTATATTAGTATTATGTAAAATAGAATATATGCCTTTTGCATCAATGTAACATGCATTTTTTATGGATGTCCATGCATTTCTTTTATTTTACTTTCCAAATTAAAAATGATATATTCAATTACTACAAATATCTAATTAAAAATATGAATAATATTTAAAATATACCAAGTATTAAAATTTTCAAAATATATCTATATTTGATCCTTACTTAGACTATAATAATATAATTGGTTATCAGCAATGAATAAGAATATCAAAAATTTTTGTGCATTGCACGAGTTACACTCTAGTATAATATAAATTAGGGCAGATTATCTCAATGGCCATTTATTTTTAGCGGCGAAGAGTTTTTTGTCCCTTATCTTTTAAATGGGACACTTTGATCTCTCATCTTACAAAGCAAGAGACGTCCTTAATCCCTAAGTTATTTTCCATCAAATTTTTATTGGAATAAGCACGTGAACATGAGCTAAGAGCCGAGCCATGTGAGATGTAGGTGCTTATTCTATTAAAAATTTGACAAAAGATAACTCAAAGCTCAATTTGATACAATATTACAAAAGGCCAAATTTCATTCTAAAAAGCTAATTAATATTGAGAAATTCAATAACAATTTCATATAATTGTTTGAGAATTGTTAATTTTTCTATATCGATCAAGTGTATATCGTAAGAAAATGCAGATTATCCAAGAAGTCTTTTAATCCATTCATAGCCCTGGGAATCTGAATTTACAGATAGTTAGAAGTCTTTTAACAAAAGACGAACCTCACAAATTAGGATTTGGTTTATAATATTGATCATTCTTTTTTTTTATCTGCTTTAGACCTTGGTATTATGCATTCAAAATCCACTGGAAATAATTTTTTGTTCACAAATGAAGTTGCTGATATTCTCTAAATAAATAAATAAAAGTTGCTGATAATGGAGAATGAAGTCTAATTAAGTGACATGGATTAATTAGTGGCGGAGGATAAAATATTTCATTATAGTTCCAACGTAGTTGGGCTAGTATCAATGTGTGATAGACGTACCCAAGACATGTAATTAAATTCGTTTATAAGTAATATTGTATATGCTTAAGTAATTAATAGTTAGTTCGAGTAATTATTTCAGACCTAATTCATTTTCGATTAAATAATTATTTTTAAAACTAATTCGTGCACGATCTATAAGATAATTTTTAAAAAGTAACATCACTCGGGATTGTAACTACTAAACTCGAAGCGTAATGCTATTTGTTAGTGATACTCCCATGAAAATTATTCCCGTTGATCTTCAAGTTGGAGAATGGTTGGTGGATAACTAATTCGGGGTCGAGATATTCTCTGATATTGATATGAAAAAAATTTAATTATTTTCTCTAGATCGTATTATTTCAGCTATTAATAAAATTCAAACTCAAAAAAAAAAAAATTTTTAATATTTTTTCTTCCTCTCGATACCCACTCTTTTTGAAATTTGAGTGTCATGAATAATTGAGATAACATGATCCATATTAAAATTTCACTTATTTATTTATTTATTTATTTTTATTTTATATAGTTGAACTGTAACTGTAGATAGGAGAGATTTGATATTTAATACACAAATCAAGTACAGCTCCACATTGTTCACAGTGGTATCATTTGACACCATTCAAATCTTTTTAAAAAAATTATTTACATATCACAATTTTTTTTAAAAAAAATTATATGCATATTACAATGAAAATGTTAATTTTGACCCCATTAAAATATCTCATGACCCCATGATTTACTTTTCATCCTTTTTTTTTTAAAACAAGATATTTAATAGCTTAAAAAATGAAGTGATAATTCAACACTTCCAAAATATGAGACAGTATATCGAGGTCAATTGTAAAATCTATATTTTGAAAAATATATTCAATCTTCTTTTACATATAAAATATTTTTATATTGACACCAATAAAAAAATTTTCATTCCTTGACACAAATTCTTATCCTATGAAAAAAAAAAAACCAAAAGGATGAGGAGGTAATTCAAAATATTTATTCCAAATCTATGCCTATGAAAATATCAACTCAACTAGAATATTATGCTGCAACGAATTTCCATGTAGCATGCACCTTGCAAGTAGGAACAACAATGGTACCCTACTCGGTCTGCTCTACAGGAGTACCCAAGTCTAGGGGTGGGGGCTGGGCGGAATAGGGGTTTATCTATCCTGCTTCGCGTTATATAATCTTTAATATGTTTTTATATATTTTTAATATAAACATTATATCATTTGTATATACTTTTAATATTTTTTTTATATATTTTAATAGAAACTTTATATCATTAGAGATCTCTTTGGTTTAGTGGTAAAAATTAAATTATTTTTAATATATTTTTATTTATTAGTATGTTTCTTTTAGAAATTTTAACCCTATTAACTTTGTTGACCGATATTTCATGAGGGTAGGGCGAGTTTTTTTTTCATCCAACAAGGGTGGAGATGGTCGTATAAGTTTATCCAAATACTAAGTATATGGTAAAGGTAAGGACAGGAATTTTATTAGCAGGTGTGGAGTAGGGGTAAGCACACCCCACCCTACTCGCTCTATTACAATCGCTCTTTGCAAAGGAATAGCATATGCCATATTACAATTAAGGTAGTGCCTTTTGGAGAAATAGAAAATGCCGAGCTTCTAACAACACTTCCAATACTTATTTTAGTACTTGTAAAGATCAATATCGATAGATTTTGTTGTGGTTGAGTTCTGTTCTTTACTATTTTCTATTGGCCTGACTAATTTAAGTCATTGTTGGATAGGAGTTTCGTGCATATTTTTTTTGCTTGAAAAATACGAAATTTATTGATAGAAAAACAAGAGTACAAGCAGCCAGTCAACCATGAACGAAGTCATGGGCTATAATAACTTGTGAAGGATAAGGGGGAATTATTCATCCAATCCACATTTAAAGTACCAAGCCTACACTCTTTAGCCACATAATCACCAGCCTTTATAGCACCCCTCTTCACATGCTTAATGACAAAGGATGGAATATTAGCAAGTATAGACTTGACAAATGATAAGGGTCTTTGAAGCTTCCAATCTAGTACAGAACTTTCCAGCCATAAGGAGTGAAAAACCACTACAGAATCACATTTAAAGATAACATGTTGCCAACCACCTGATTGAGCAAAGTTACATGCTGCAACAAGTGCAAGAGCTTCAACTTGAGAAGCATCTTCAGCGATACCAGTCACAATTGCACTAGGATGATTTCTCATGACAACAACCAAACCAGCAAAGTGATTAATCCCAGAAAAAGATGTATCAACTTAACATTTAAGAAAACCAGGTTAAGGTGCAATCCATATGGGAGTCGATGCTTGAATGAACTGAGAATGTTGTAGAGGCTCTGGCTGAGCAGCAATATGCTCGGTATGCATAGCACAAAGTTACGAACACTTATCCACCAATTTAATAGCTAAAAGTGCAATTTCTTGAGGGACATGTTACTTTCCTTCAAAGACCAATTCATTTCTTGCTTTCCATATGCACCAACTCTCAGAAATTAAAATAGTCTTAACAAAAGTTCTCTAAGACCAACCTGCACACCATGCTCAGCCATATCGATAAGCCACTGCACCATATCACTTTCAAAATTGTCATCTAAATGAAACTGCAAAGGAGACAAACTTCAAACCACCTTGCTCATATGACATTCCAAGAACAGATGCTCAATAGACTCAGTAGCATAAGAACAAATTCTACAAAGCCTATTAGTCAGAATATGATGTTGCAACTTCCTATGTTTAGTAGTTAGAGCATGTTGCACCAAATGCTAGGCGAAATGGCAAACCCTGGGTGGCAGCTAAAGAGTCTAGATTTGATGCTACCATTTGGAGATACTTATGAGGAACGAGATAAAGCAGGTAGTGTTTGAAGTACGCCAAGGCATCATTAAAGACTAATAACCACATTTGACTGTATACTCACCATTTTTTTAAACGGCCAGACCAATCTATCTTAAATAGCAGGGCAAGAAGAAGGAAGACACATTATTGTGCTAGCAATTGGTTAAGGAATAACTTCACTTAAAATCCCACCCACCAGTGATAGGATTTGTTAACTCACACACTTTCTAAAGAGATGTACCCTTCGTCCATGGAATGCTACTTACTCCAGGCACCCAAGCATCAAACCACATATTAACCTTAACACCATCACCTATAACCCATTTAGCCTCTTTTCTTGATTAGTGACCTATCTTTCAAGATACTTCTCCACACCCAAGAACTCCCACGCTTAGGACCAGTATTCCATAAATTACCACCAGGAAAGTAAAGGCTCTGAAAAACCTTATGAGTCAAAGAATGCTAACGTTGCAAAAATCTCTAAGCTTGTTTTGCCAATAGTGCCTCGTTCAAAAGTTGAAAATCACGAAAACCCAAACCACCCTTTGACTTACATTTTGTGAGAACATTCCCGTTAACCTAATGAGTCCTATTTATATCCCCCAAGTTTCACCAAAATCAAGCTACCTTTATAGCCATGTCACGACAAATATGTTTAGGAAAATGTAAAAGCGACATAGCATACGACGAAATAGCTTGTAACACTGCCCTTTGATAATAGCAAATGGCACCGCTCTTCAATCTTAGAGATAACATGATCTTAATTCCAATGTACGGCTTGATTTTTAGAGTAACCCCAAATAATAGGCAAACCCAAATACTTTACCAAGTTAGCCAATTGAGGCATGCGTAAAAGACCCAATAAATGTCGCTGAGCTGCCATAGAAGTATTGACTACGTCGTTGTATAGCCAAATAATAACAATTAAATCAAGCAACGAGAAAATCACAAAATTTATCCTCTTTATCACACGAAAGCAACTCGAGGGTCGAATCACGGGGAATCGGGATTACTGTCAGAAATTGAAAAGAAAATAACTAAAAATAACTAAGCTAAATACTACGAGTGAAACAATTTTTAGATTAAACAAAATCAAAAAAAAGAAAAGAAATTAAATTAACTAAAAGAAAAATAATTGCAAAAATCAACCAAAGAAAATTGCGAGACTTAAGTTCAGGAGAAATGCGATTCAGGGTGATAGTCAGGAAATTATCCTATTCATGTTCGTCAACTTCAGGATTTCCAATTAAGACCAAGGGATCAGGCTACAAGCTCTAATTCACCAAGATTAATTAACTAAAGTTATTGAGGCATAATCTATCTTAATGGCATAAATTATCTCTCACTCTTCTTTAATTAATTAATCTCAGATCCTAGAAAATTAATTGAGACTACAAAGGCATAAGTTATCTCAGTGGCATAACTTATCTCAATCTTGAAACAATTAATTAAATCTAGTCCTGTTAATTGATCTATATCCGTACCCACAAGAACCTACAAGATTCCTATATGGCAAAGGTATAAATTCTTGACTAACAAAAATTAGCTATAAGCATAATAATGATTAATCAAGAATTTAATAGCAATAAAGCACAAATACGAATAATCAAATAAATCCCAAAAGAATCCGAAACATGAATAAAAATAATCACTAAATATCACCCCGAATCATGGGGAATTTAGTTCATAATTAAGTTCAAAGCAAAAACTGAAAAAGAATTGAGAATAGAAAAACTCATCATATTATTTCTAGACAAATAAGTTGATGAAGTTCTTGTGTTCAATTCTCTTCAAGTGCTGCTCCCCAACTTTTCCTTCAATTTAATCCTCTGCAAATTCTTAGGTTAAGTCCCCTTTTTCTATTGTGTATTGTGAGTATTTATAATGGTATCAAATTTTTTTTCAAATCCCACTTGGATTAGGAAATTGCTACCAGTTTTAATGCCCTCGTTTGACCGACGTTTTTGACCATCTTAAAGGCAGATCTGGGCTGAGCTCAAAGAAGGAAAGTTGTATCTCTATGAATTATCTTTCCATATCCGCAAGAATCACCTAATTTGGGATTCTGTAGCCCAAGTTATGCCCAAACTACTGAAATGTGTCCAGCAGGTGACGAGAATTTTTTAAACGTGTTGTGACTGATTTTTCACCTTGATCCCCCTTGAATTTGGAAAGATGGTCTTCTTAACAATTGTAGCCCTGCCTCATAAGAGTCCAATGGCCCAAGAATCATGTGATTTTGACCTCTAGGGTTGGAGTTATAAGAAAATTATCAAAACTGGTCTGACAGGAAAAACTTTCCAAAAATTAACACCAAGTTCACTTGCCATATTCATTCACCAACGACTTTATTTGCAAGAAAGGCCAAAGCTCCTTGTTTGCTATGAGAAATGTATCCTTGATCCATATATTTGAGCCCCATACTTCTCCATTAAATTAGTCCAACTCAAATTATGATTGATCTTCAACTTCAATTGCCTAGAATCTTCTGCAAATTGCTCTTATAGGCCTCCACAAAATATCTTCTTCTCTCGAATGACACTAGATCAAATAATTTACAAAATAAATCACTTTAACCACTTTGATATATGTAATTGCATGCAAAATAGTGGAATTTATTGCAAAATACGAAGACACATCACACCCCCAAACCCACTCTTTGCTTGTCCTCAAGCAAAGGAACAAATAAACTCATAGAATGAGATATTTAGTTAAGCACAATGAGAAAAACCACACAAACAACAATGAATCAATAGTGAGACAAAAATCACATAGTCAAGCATGCACATGGCGCAACACTTACTAGGCATGTACCCCTCAATTACTGAACTTCAATCATGTCACCCCTTTTAGCCAATTTAAGCATATTAGGTGATTAACAAGAATAGGAAATTGACTCCACAAAACTTTGCTAGACCCAGAGTCTTCATTTCATAACAAGAACAATGTGTTGTCCCCACAATTTTTTTCACTCATTTTTATTTTTTATTTTTTTTCAACTCTTTTTTTCACCTTTTTTTTCTGTTTTTCACACTTTTCAATTTTCAAAATATAACGGAATAATAATTGAGTACACATGAATAACAATTGTGTCATTTTGACACTTGTTCACACTTTTTTTCCTTTTGACTTTTTTTCCACTTTCATCTTTTCGCCTTTTAACTTCTTTCACTCTTTTTTTTTTAAATGGGGAAACACAACAAAAAATAATAATAATATTACCACATAGTAACACTTCAACAAACTTCCTACTAAGTCTAACGCAAGCTTACGAAATCGCCTTCTTCTCCTTATTAATCACCCTTATGACGCTTACAGAAAATGACATAATCAAAGTAAGCAATGAGGGATTTATAGCAAAGACAGAACAACTGCACCAACAAATTCACTCACCAATCATGCAAGTCTCAGTATCAAGTCAAAGTCACATGTGCAATTCAAGCTCATATATGCCAAAAATTTTCAAATTTACCCTGTTTTTTTCCTACCTTATTGACACATAATCATAGAAGCACATTATTATTCATTCTCACCCTCACCCCCAAACCCAAGTCTTGCAATGTCCCTATTGCAAGAAACATTAAACATTAAAAGGAAAGGCTTAGAATGAAACAACCTGATGGATGATGTCAATAAGACTATGCGCTCAGCAATGGCTGATAGTTTTTGCACTTAGTTGATAATCCTACAAAACACATTCCTTCCTCACAAGTGAGAGCATCTTCAATTAAAGCACAAAAGGTCGATGAGTTTTTTTAAAGAAACTATATATATATATATATATATTTATTTATTTATATATATTTTTTCTGGCCGACCCTATCTACATCCCCATACAAAGGCTCCGAACTTTGGGAGACACTTAAGCCGACACACAAAAATGAAAGGAACAAAATAAATTCAAAATGAAAAAATCAATCAAACAAATGAAAAAAAAAATTCTACTCAAATATCCTAGGTTGCCTCCTAGGGAGCGCTAAGTTTATTGTCTTCAGCCAGACGAAATACCCCACTTCTCAACCTGTATAGATGGGATCTATAAGATCCATTGATTCGATCTCCTCATTAGGTAATGGTGGTCCAACTGCATGCTTCAACCTTTGCCCATTAACAATGAATTTTCTCCCATCTTTAAAATCTCTAATTTGAACTGCACCAGAAGGGAATACTTGCATTACCTCATATGGGCCATCCCACATAGATCTTAGCTTTCCTGGAAAAAGACGCAATTTAGAATTAAATAGCCAAACTTTTTGATGTGGTTCAAAAGTTTTCCTCAAAATCATTCGATCATGCACTCTTTTCATCCGCTCTTTATAGAGTTTAGCATTCTCATAAGCATCAAATCGCATCTTATCCAACTCACTAAGTTGAAACTTTCTCTCTTCCCCAGCCTTAGCCAAATCAAAGTTCAAACTCTTAATCGCCCAATAAGCCCTATGCTCTAACTCAACTGGCAAGTGACAAGCTTTCCCATAAACTAACCGAAATGGTGACATCCCTATTGGAGTCTTGTATGCTGTCCTATATGCCCAAAGTGCATCGTTAAGGCGTATAGACCAATCCTTCCTATCCGATCTAACCGTTTTCTCTAGAATGGACTTGATTTCCCGATTAGACACCTCTACTTGGCCACTAGTTTGCGGATGGTATGGAGTAGCTACTTTATGTGTGATTGAGTATTTCCTAAGTAAAGCCTCAAAAGCTCTATGTGCAAAATGCTTTCCTCCATCACTAATAATTGCTCTAGGGGTGCCAAACCTACAAAAGATGTTATCTTTAAGAAAATTCATGACAACCCTATGATCATTAGTTCTAGTTGCTATCGCCTCAACCCATTTTGACACATAATCAACAGCAACCAAAATATACATAAAGCCATAAGAAGGTGGAAAAGGGCCCATAAAATCAATACCGCACACATCAAATATTTCACAAACAAGAATAGGATTAAGGGGCATCATATCTCTTTTCGACAAGCCACCTGTGCGTTGACATCTTTCACAAGCCTTACAAAAATCATGTGCATCCTTAAAAAGTGAAGGCCAATAAAATCCACTTTGTAACACTTTGGCCGCTGTACGACGACCTCCAAAATGACCCCCACATTTGTATGCATGACAAAAAGATAAAATACTTTGATACTCATGCTCAGGAATACATCTACGTACAATTTGATCAGAACAAATACGAAAAAGATTAGGGTCATTCCAAACATAAAACTTTACCTGTGACAAGAAATGATCCTTTTCTGCTTTGTTCCATCCTTTAGGCAACTCACCTACAGCCAAGTAGTTCACAAGATATGCATACCAAGGTGGTCTAGATTGTGCAATAACAAACAATTGCTCATCAGGAAAAGAATCATCTAAGGGGATAGGACATGAGGGACATTCAACAGAGACACGGGAAAGATGATCGGCAACTACATTCTCAGTACCCTTCTTATCTTTTATGGTGAGGTCAAACTCTTGCAACAATAAAAGCCATCTTATCAAACGAGGTTTGGCCTCCTTTTTAGCAAACAAATACCTAAGGGCTGAGTGATCTGAAAAAATGATTACCTTAGACCCAAGAATATAAGACCTAAATTTTTCTAAGGCAAAGACTACTGCTAGCAACTCTTTCTCAGTTGTGGTATAGTTCTTTTGAGTCTCATCTAAAGTCCTACTAGTATAGTAGATCACATGTGGCATTCTATCCTTCCTTTGACCTAAGACAGCACCTATGGCAAAATTAGAAGCATCACACATGATTTCAAATAGAAGGGCATAGTCAGGAGGTTGAATGATGGGAGCAGAGGTCAAGGCAAATTTTAAAGTCTCAAATGCATGCAAACAATCATTGTCAAATTCGAAAGGTATATCATGAGCTAAAAGTGCAGACAATGGCCTAGCAATTTTACTAAAATCCTTAATAAAATGCCTATAGAACCCTGCATGTCCCAAGAATGATCTAACTTGCTTCACTGTAGTGGTAGGTGGTAAATTTGTTATGATATCAACTTTTGCTTTATCAACACACACCCCTTCATTAGAAACAACATGCCCCAAGACTATACCTTCACGAACCATGAAATAACTCTTTTCCTAACTTAACACCAAATTAGATTCACGACATCGTTTAAGCACAAGAGTTAAATTCCTTAAACAGGTATCAAATGAATCTCCAAATACAGAAAAATCATCCATAAAAATTTCCAAAAATTCATCAATCATATCAGAAAACATTGCCATCATGCATCGTTGAAATGTAGCAGGTGTATTACAAAGACCAAAAGGCATTCTCTTATATGCAAATGTGCCAAAGGGACATGTGAATATAGTCTTTTCTTGATCCTCAGGAAAATGGGAATCTAATAATAACCAGAGTAACCATCTAGAAAACAGTAATACTTTAGTCCCGCTAACCTATCTAAAATTTGATAAATGAATGGAAGAGGAAAATGGTCCTTACGGGTCACAGCATTAAGCTTTCTATAATCAATACATACTCGCCATCCTGTGGTAGTTCGCGTAGGAACCATCTCTCCTTCAGTATTAGGAACAACTGTTACCCCAGACTTTTTAGGCACAACCTGCATAGGACTCACCCACTCACTATCAGAAATAGGGTAAATAATACCAGCATCGAGAAGCTTAACCACCTCTTTCTTCACTATCTCTCTCATGTTCGGATTCAACCAACGTTGCATCTCCATAGATGGTTTTGCACATTCCTCTAAATGTATTCTATGCATGCACAAAGAAGGATCTAAACCTTTCAAATTTGCAACAGTCCATCCTAAGGCCTCTTTATTCTCAAATAAAACCTCTAATAACTTAGACTCTTGTTCACTGAGATCAGACGCTATGATGCACGGAAGAGTCTTATCAGGACCTAGGAAGTTGTACTTAAGATGCAAAGGCAGTGGCTTCAATTCTAGAGTAGGCGGAGATTGAATGGAAGGTAGCATGGGTTCCCTCGCAATAGTGGGAAGAGGCTTTACAAGACAAGCATGTGACTCGACATCCATCCAAGGCACTATATCTAATAATGCATTAACCTCCCTAACTGACTTATCAATGTCAAACTCTCCCATCCCAAAATAAGTGAGTACAATCTCTAAGGGGTCCTCTTGTAACAATGAAGGGATTGTATGTTCTATGCATGGGTCAATGACATCTATCATAAAGCACTCAGGACCCTCATCTAAGACAAGACACTTAGCCGCATTGGCCACATGTAATTTCACCTTCCTATTCCCAAAAGTTACTTCCATCTCCCCAGTCCTACAGTTGATTTTAGCATTAGCCGTTGCTAGAAACGGTCTTCCCAAGATGACAGGAGTTTGAGATTGAGAGCGCTCACCTGCTTCCATTTCTAACACAATAAAGTCTACAGGGAAGAGACACTTGTCTACCTGAATTAAGACATCCTCTACCATTCCCCTAGGAACCTTAACAGATCTATCTACTAACTGTAAGGTCATGGGTGTCTCTTTTAACTCCCCAATATCTAACTGCTCAAACACAGAGTATGGAAGAAGATTTACACTGGCACCTAAGTCAAGCAAAGCACGACCTGCACAATGTTCACCAATGATACAAGGAATTGTAAAAGCTCCAGGATCTTTCAATTTAGGAGGAGTAGGAGAAGTCAAAATGCTACTTACCTTTTCAGTCATTCTCACCTTTTGGGGAACATTAGCTTGATGTCTACGCTTGTAAGTGCACAAGTCCTTGAGAAATTTAGCATAAGCAGGAATATCTTTAATGACTTCTAAGAGTGGAAGATTAATTTTTACCTGCTTAAAGATGTCTAAAATAGCTTCTCTTTTTGACTCACTTTCTCCTTTCTGTCTTAAAGCCTGAGGAAATGGGGCTTTCACAATTTTTGAAGTGCAAGGAAATGAGTTATCATGCACAATGGACTTTTCTAAATTCTCATGTTCAGTGTCAACAACCTATTTTTGTTTACCTATTTTTAATGGCTCATGTTGCTTAACAATGACATGATTATTTATGACTCTTCTATTTCTAAGTATAGTCACAGCCTTAAGGTGTTCATGTCCATTCTCTACAGATGACATGTGAACTTGACCCCTAGGATTAGGAACTGGCTGTGCAGGCAATTTACCCTCATCCCTTCTAGTTAAAGCATTCGCAAGCTGACCTACTTGTTGTTCTAATTTAGCTATAGATTGTGAATGTGAGCGCAATAATTGTGTGCTTTCATCAAATTTTTGCAATGCTTTCAAAACCTTATCCTCAAAGACGGAGCTATATTGACTAACAGGTGCAGGAGGAGAAGTAGGTGAAACATACCTTGGCCCAAGTTAAAAACCAGGAGGTTGAGACATACCAGAAGAATTTGCGTGAGGAGCTCTGAACCGGGGCACACCATCTTGTGACTGTTGTCTCCATTAAAAATTTGGGTGATTTCGCCATCCAGGGTTGTATGTGTTGGAGTAGGGGTTATTGTTTGGTGGATATCCCTGTGCTGCACATGCTTCATCAACACTAGAAGATTGATTAGCTAATGGACAATTCACAACAGAATGAGAAGTGCTATAACATAGAGAACATTCATCCACAACATTAGAACCCACTACTTTCACAGATTCTTTGTTAATTGACAACAATTGATCCATCTTTTTAGCTATCATGTCAACTTTCAATGCAAGATCATGTTGTGTTGACACCTCATACATACCCTTTCTAGACCCTCTATTATCAACACGCGAAGAGGCCGCATGTTGCTGAGAATTCTCACTAAGATGCCCAAATAATTGCCAAGCCTCTGCAAGACTCTTATACAAGAACATACCCCCACAAGCTGCATCTACCATTTGTTTATGATGCTCAGACAAACCCTAATAAAAAGATTGAACTAGCTGCCAGTCTGCAATATCATGGTGCGGGCAATTTCGTAACATCTCTAAAAATCTCTCCCAACTCTCATGAAACAATTCATTATCAAACTACTGAAAATTAGTGATTTCCCTTCTCATGGCAGTGGTCTTTGCTATAGGGTAAAACTTATCCAAGAACTCTCTTTGAAGACCTGCCCAAGATGTGATAGACCCTACTGGAAGAGTATTCAACTAATGTGTTGCTTTATCCTTAAGAGAAAAGGGAAACACTCTCATTCGAGCTCCCTCATCATTAACACCTCTAATCTTAAATATGGAACAGACTTCTAAAAATGCATTAATGTGATGATATGGATTCTCATTACTAAGGCCACAAAAGGTAGAGAGACTCTGCAACAACTGCGGTTTAATCTCGAAATCAACTTCCCCCATGTCAGATAATGCAATGGCCATGGGTGGAGTGTATGCATTAGGAGTGAAAAAGTCTCTAATGGCTCGAGGGCGGATAAGCTCTTGCCTAGGAGGTGGGACTGGCCTAGGTGGGTCTTGGGCAATTTCATTATTAACAACATCACGAGGAACAATTTCTTGATTTTGATTTTTAGCCATTTTTAGAGATTTCTCAATTTTCAATTGCCTTGCTTGTGCTTTTCTATATGCAAAAGTTCTTTCAATTTCTAGATTAAAGGAGGCTAACTCTTGATTTAAAGAACGCCGCCCGTGCATGCACCACACAAGACAACTAAGGTCTACAAGTAACAAACTAGAACAAAATAAAAATATAATAAAAAAAAAACTAACAGAGAAAAAAAATAAAATAAAATAAACAACTTTTTTTAAAAAAAATTAATAAATAAAAGAAACAAAAATATTTTTTTATTTTTTTTAAATTTTCTTTAAAAAAAAAGAAAAAAATGCCTAAACTAAACTAAAAGAAAAATTATTCCTAACAACTAGACGCCAATTCCCTGGCAACGGCGCCAAAAATTTGACCACGTCGTTGTATGGCCAAATAATAACAATTAAATCAAGCAACGAGAAAATTACAAAATTTATCCTCTTTATCACACGAAAGCAACTCGAGGGTCGAACCACGGGGAATCGAGATTACTGTCAGGAATTGAAAAGAAAATAACTAAAAATAACTAAGCTAAATACTACGAGTGAAACAATTTTTAGATTAAACAAAATAAAAAAAAAGAAAAGAAATTAAATTAACTAAAAGAAAAATAATTGCAAAAATCAACCAAAGAAAATTGCGAGACTTAAGTTCAGGAGAAACGCGATTCAGGGTGATAGCCAGGAAATTATCCTATTCATGTTCACAACTTGGATTTCCAATTAAGACCAAGGGATCAGGCTACAAGCTCTAATTCACCTAGATTAATTAACTAAAGTTGTTGAGGCATAATCTATCTCAATGGCATAAATTATCTCTCACTCTTCTTTAATTAATTAATCTCAGATCCTAGAAAATTAATTAAGACTACAAAGGCATAAGTTATCTCAGTGGCATAACTTATCTCAATCTTGAAATAATTAATTAAATATAGTCCTATTAATTGATCTATATCCATACCCACAAGAACCTACAAGATTCTTATATGGCAAAGGTATAAATTCTTGACTAACGAAAATTAGCTACAAGCATAATAATGATTAACCAAGAATTTAATAGCAATAAAGCACAAATACGAATAATCAAATAAATCCCAAAAGAATCCGAAACATGAATAAAAATAATCACTAAATATCACCCTGAATCATGGGGAATTTAGTTCATAATTAAGTTCAAAGCAAAAACTGAAAAAGAATTGAGAATAGAAAAACTCATCGTATTATTTCTAGACAAATAAGTTGATGAAGTTCTTGTGTTCAATTCTCTTCAAGTGCTGCTCCCCAACTTTTCCTTCAATTTAATCTTCTGCAAATTCTTAGGTTAAGTCCCCTTTTTCTATTGTGTATTGTGAGTATTTATAATGGTATCAAATTTTTTTTCAAATCCCTCTTGGATTAGGAAATTGCTACCAGTTTTAATGCTCTCGTTTGACCAACGTTTTTGACCATCTTAAAGGCAGATCTGGGCTGAGCTCAAAGAAGGAAAGTTGTATCTCTATGAATTATCTTTCCATATCCGCAAGAATCACCTAATTTTGGATTTTGTAGCCCAAGTTATGCCCAAACTACTGAAATGTGTCCAGCAGATGACGAGAATTTTTTAAACGTGTTGTGACTGATTTTTCACCTTGATCCCCCTTGAATTTGGAAAGATGGTCTTCTTAACAATTGTAGCCCTGCCTCATAAGAGTCCAATGACCCAAGAATCATGTGATTTTGACTTCTAGGGTTGGGGTTATGAGCAAATTATCAAAACTGGTCTGACAGGAAAAACTTTCCAAAAATTAACACTAAGATCACTTGCCATATTCATTCACCAACGACTTTATTTGCAAGAAAGGCCAAAGCTCCTTGTTTGCTATGAGAAATGTATCCTTGATCCATATAGTTGAGTCCAATACTTCTCTATTAAATTAGCCCAACTCAAATTATGATTGATTTTCAACTTCAATTGCCTAGAATCTTCTGCAAATTGCTCTTGTAGGCCTCCACAAAATATCTTCTTCTCTCGAACGACACTAGATCAAATAATTTACAAAATTAATCACTTTAACCACTTTGATATATGTAATTTCATGCAAAATAGTGAAATTTATTGCAAAATACGAAGACCTTATGAGTCAAAGAATGCTAAAGTTGCAACAATCTCTAAGCTTGTTTTGCCAATAGTGCCTCATTCATAAGTTGAAAATCACGAAAACCCAAACCACCCTTTGACTTACATTTTGTGAGAACATTCCCGTTAACCTAATGAGTCCTATTTATATCCCCCAAGTTTCACCAAAATCAAGCTACCTTTATAGCCATGTCAGGACAAATATGTTTAGGAAAATGTAAAAGCGACATAGCATACGACGAAATAGCTTGTAACACTGCCCTTTGATAATAGCAAATGGCACCGCTCTTCAATCTTAGAGATAACATGATCTTAAATCCAATGTATAGCTTGATTTTTAGAGTGACCCCAACTAGTAGGCAAACCCAAATACTTTCCCAAGTTAGCCAATTGAGGCATGCGTAAAAGACCCAATAAATGTCGCTGAGCTACCATAGAAGTATTTACACTAAACACCACTCTACATTTATTAAGATTAATTGTTTGGCCAGAAGCAAACCCATATAGATACAGAATACTCTTGAAAACTAAAACATCTTCAACAGTTGCCCTAATGAAAAAAGAGAGTTATTAGTAAATAAAACATGTGATAACACAGGACTCCCTCTCACAAGGCAAATGCCATTCAAATCACCATTCAAATTCTGTTATTAAAAAGATATATCAAGGCTTGAGTGAGTAAGGAAAACAAGGAAGGTGGCATGGGATCACCCTAACGAATACCTCGATATGGAACAAAGGATGTCAGCACCTTACCATTCAAGACAATGGAAAAAGAAACAAATTAGATATAGCACATAACCTAATTGACCTATCTATTATGAAATCCTAACCATAACAACAGATCCTCCAAGAAATCCCACTCTACTTGATCGTATGCTTTATTCATATCAACTTTAATAACCGCCTCATAAACCTTTCCTCACTTCTTTTTCCCATATAATGAGAAACCTTCTGAGCAATGATTATATTATCTTGAATAAAATACCCAGAAATAAAAGCTTTTTGTGTTTCAAAAATAAATCATCCATGAACTGAGAGAGCCTTATAGTCAGAACTTTAGATATAATTTTACATAAAACATTTGCACATACATTGTTAAGAGAAGTGTTGAATGTGGTCCGTATTCTTGGGAAACAAGAATAGCAGATTTCCTTGTTAGCATATTACCTTATTCGCTTGTTACCTTTTGTAGCACATAATTAATTAGTTGTCTTTTCTGCTTAATAGGTTTAGCAAACCTTTTTATTATAAATATGTGGCAAAACTCATTATGTTATTTGTGAGAGAGAAACCAAAGTGAGAGCCTTGTAGCATTCGTGATCAATAATAGAATTATTCTCTGCTGCCCGTGGACGTAGGCTTCAAAGCCAAACCACATAATTTTTGTATCCGTTATTTCTTCTCGTATTCTTCGTGTTTGCATGTTTTTTCCCCAACAAGAAGGCACCTTAAGTATTAAAGAGATTAAAGTGTGATTGACACCTGAAGAAATTTGCTTACCATTCAAAAAGCTCCGACCTACCATGCACACATCATGTTGCACAATATCCCAATATTATTGATAGAACAAAGCTGTACACCCATTAGGACAAGGGGATTTGTCTGAACTAATGCTGAAAACTGTGCTTTTAACTTCATCATCAAACATAGGGCCAACAAAAAACTCATTAATTTCATCCGTCACCATGGGCACAATTTTCTCCAAGATTGGCACATATTTTTTAGGTCCAATGGATGAATACAAACTGATGAAAGGATTTTAAAATACCTATTTAATCAGCACCATATATGTAATCCAAGAACCATCTTAATTTTGAAGGCGAGTAACCCTATTTCAATCCCGTTTATGTATTGTAGTTGCATAAAAAAAAAGCTGTATTCCTGTCACCACACTTTAATCATTGAACACGAGATTTGGCTGCGCAATATTTCTCTTCCTAACTCTATAGTTCATTCAACCTTTCAGTAATGGATGAAACCTTCTGTTATGTAAAGGCAAACCACGACACACTTTGATAATGAGCAAGCTGCCGCTAACAATAAGCAGTTTGGCATTTAGCATTACCAAATGTACGTTGACTCCAAGCAAGATAATTCTACACCACAATTTTAGCCTTTGCGTTGTGCCCACTTAAGTCCTAAGCAATCAATAGGATGATTCCGACTAGCCTGAACAACCTGTGGATATTCCAGATCATCAACCTAGTAAGGTTGAAATTTAAAATAAGTAGAATAATTCTTCAGTAAAACTACCGAAGGAGAATGATTAAAACTAGCTGTAGGCAACAATTCAACCCATGCATTCCCAAATAAGCAGTGCCATTCAACATTACAAAGAGCCTGATCAATGCGCTGCTTAATATTATCATCTCCAGATGTCCCATTAGACCAAGAAAAACGGCATCCTTTGGTTCATATCAACCCAGGCAAGATGATCAACAAAATCTCTAAAAGCCAAAATCTTAGCAGCAGCCTGAGGATAACGTCCAATCTTCTTAGATTGATGAAGAACGTCGTTAAAATTGCCCATCACCAACCACGGTTTGTCATAGATAAGACTAATAAACTGCAACTCATCCCATGCCTCTTGCTTTAACTCATCCAAAGGATGATAGTACACAGCCATTAACAGCCAAGGCTTATGAACAGCATCATGAATCTCAGTATCAACCAAAAATCAAAAGGATTATAGGATATTCATCTTGAACGTGCGTTTCCACATAACTGTAATTCCACCTGACCATCTAGTAAGAGGCACCACAATCAAATTGTCATATACAAAATGATGAACTATCATCTCAACCTTACATTTTCACGATTGTGTCCAAAAGACACACAATAAAAGGCCTGAACTATTGGATAGAGTCTTTAAGTCTACAAATTATCAAGGCAAACCCTAAACCCTGACAATTCTAACATTGGAGATTCATAATACTGATCAAGGCTGTGTTTCCACAGCCTTGACCACTGGTACAACAAGAGAAGAATATCCAACTTCAAAGGAAACTCCTGAACCACGCGACACCATCTTTCTATGAGATGCAAAGTAACCAAACCAGAGTCACGATCTATGTTAATAGGAACATCAACCAGATGAGAAGACTCAACTAAACCCACATCTCCACACGCTATAGATTGACCATCCTCGGGAACAGGGACCTCATTAACACATTGACATTTAAGAACATTAGATTCAAATGCAGGACCCTATGTTTTGGCGTAGAAGTAGCTGAAAGAGAAGCTACATTTAAAGAGGGTATGGGATCTGAAGGAGTATCATAGGTTGTTTCTAATTCTGGGACCATAAGATAAATGATGGACTCATAGATGCCCTCTGCTGAAGGACGAACCATCAATTGGGAACAATCCATCAAGGACTGATTAGATAAGCCCACAGGTATATGGCCTACATTTTCTTCAGAAAATCCACTACCAGGCTTAAGCATCGAAGATCCACCAACACGAGGCCTACCATTCTGATCAACACCAGTATCTCCATGCGCATAACCCACAACATCTATATCTTGTCGATGACCAGAATCACAATGAACCAACTGTGTACCAGTCTTTGGTATCTGTTGATACCCAGAATCAGCAAAAGTCAGCGATGAATGTCTCATCTAAGGATAGAAACCCACCAAACTCCTACCATAACTAACAACCAATGGAGAAGAAGCACGACCACGATACTTAATTTCATGACCCAAACAACCACACTCATAGCAAAAAAAGAGGTAGAAGTTCATATTGGAGTCGAACCCACAATGGCTTAGCATTTGATTGGGGAAAAGGAAACCCAGACAATAAAGGATCATTAATATTCACTTACACATGAAAGCAAAGGTAAGATTTGCAAGGACCAGTTCCCCTTGGACCCTCATCAAACTCTTCAAGGCCACCTATTCAATCCGCAATCCTTTTAGAATTCTCCCTAGTAACATATTCCACTGGTAAATTACAAGCATACACCCAGAAAGAAGTCATTATTCAGATTAAAACTCCCTAAAAACACATCCTGGATGCCGTGATTGGAGAGTAAAATGAAAATTTTGAATAGACGATGGACGACTATCCTAAGCCAAATCCTCATCACCTGGAGTAGGAAACGCCAGAAGAAAAACATTGTGATCCGGGCTCGACACCACTACCGGAGCAGAGACGACCCTCGAACTGTTAATTATACCACGAACAACATTCGAAAATACATGGTTTGAAGACAAAAGCCTTCCCATTAAGGCCAACGTGGAAAACCTTTCAACCTCCTCAAGGTCAGGGAGCTGTAAATCTATAGAAGTGATGGATGAAGTAGCAAATTGAAGAAGGTCTGCTAGATCATTCATATCCTCAGAATCCGCCATAGTCATAAAACCAACAAGAACACACACAACCCAAACTAATACAACACACTAAATAGCAAAAACAGAAAAGCCAACCACTCAGAATATACTGGAAAAAAAGGAAGGAACACCTAAGGAAGAAAGGTAAAGAAAGATCCAAAGAGCAATTACTAGAATTTACCGAGAAAGAACAAGAGAAAAACCGGAAAAAACTGACAAAAACAACTGAGAGAACAATGTCAAACTCTAGAGAGAAAAACTAGAAAGAACATAGAGAACCATCCAAACTTAATGTTGATTATTAATCGAATTTGTCCTCTAATTATTAATGAAATAAGCCTTAATTTAATTTTTGGTTTTTGGTGTTATTCTGTTTTTGTTATCTTGGGAAGAAATGGTAACCAAATAAATTTTGATAGAAATTTTATTTTTGCCCTTTCTTTGTTTTATTATTACAAAAAATAAAAATTATGATAAAAATTTGATGGCCTAATTCTTTCCGCTGTTTTCAATTTTAGAAAAAATTAGAAATTATCTAAAATTGTTATCATTATTTTGCGAAATGGTGTTATTTAGTAAATATACGCATACATGATACATCCAACATGGTTTCTCTCTCCCACACATGCTTATTCTCTTACAATGTACACACAGACTTATACACTCAAAGTACAATTAGTGAACTGAAAACATATAATTTAATACTTTATAAAAAAAGATTTTCCTTGATGGGAGCTTATAATACGTGTAATACCGAAGATTTGAATGTAAATTATTTTATTTTCATAAATGATAATTACAAACATCGTTTTGAATGAAAACTAAATTATGACAGTATCACATGTGACATAAATGAATAAGGAAACACTATTAATTTTATATATAAGTATATAAATATATATTTATTGATTAGTTTTTGTTAGAAAATAATATATAAATCCTGAAAATTCAGAATGTAGATAAAAAAATAAACTAAAGGTACTAAATAAATAAACAATTAAAAATAGCGGAGGCTTGTAAATGATATCCTTAAGGGATTTATGCCCCTTAAACTGGTGCCAAAGAGGTGTGCGGCGTATCCCTCTTGGGATACAATGACTATATATCTCTTGACGTCGATAGCACTCTTACGGCAAGGATTTGTGAACTGGTAAGTAAAGAACCCTCTCTATAGAAATGCATAATATGAAAATGAAAATGCTCATACTATTGAAATTTTCTCTCTTATAGCTTTATTAGAATGGATGGATATATATAGTGGTGGAATGATCAGTTGCATTCAATTAAGAGATTAATGCTAAGAAATGTAACGGTTGAAACCGTTCCCTATAATATGCCATAACTCCTAGGCATTAATTCCAGCATTAATGGAGAATTTGTAACCATCACTGTCATAACTCCTGGGCTTTAATCCAGATTTAAATGACTTTCGGTTACAAACTATTTTGGATGTTTATCCATGTATACCCTTATAAGTTGAATAAAATCCTATAACCAAACTAGTTAAAAACCCAACTTTAATTGCTAATTTCTCATTCACCACAAGTGTTTTTTTTACATGTAAATACCATGCTCATTACTCGAAACAAAATTGACCCGTTAGATAAGTAGGATCCAAACCAAATTCAAGCCAAAATGGCATTGACTAATATTTCAAAAATCATAATTCTCACATTCCCCCACATGAATAAAAATTAGCTAACCACAAAGCATACAGATGCAAGAGAGAGTTTAGAGACAGATACTGCCTCAGGATAGGTAGCTTTTAGCTTTGAACCCTTCTTAGTGAATGCTATCGAGTTTACTCGTTGACCAATAGACTCGAGGTCTTGAATTGTTCAACATGCATACAATATCTCTCACTACCAGTTCTCATGGTTGTGTTAATTTGACGCTGAACAACTCCCGGTATTCATGAGTACTCAGAAAATTTAGCCTTCAATTCTCTTAGGAGCAGCCCCACCTTACTTACATAGGTGATTCTTCATGACGAGTACCCTGCTATACCCCATTTCGTCTTTCCAAGCTACAAGAATCATCAAAAGCAACACTTATGCTAAACCATGTAGGCCGCACTGTCTACTTGCCATAGGAATAGGTAAAGAAGGTCTAAGCCCCTGCAGTGCTTGAGTAGAGTCATGCATAATCTAGTTTTCCCTTTAAACCAAGATTCAAGGATCTCCTGTCAACAAGGTAGGGTTGGCAATTATGATGACCCTTTAATTTGTTTATATGCTTAAGACTTATTCCCTTCGACAACTTGAGTATTTGCTCTCTGTTCACTCCCTTTTGGTGAGCGGATCCGCAATATTATCCTTTGACATTCCATTGTCGAGAGTGATAACCCTATTAGAGAGCAACCTCCAAATGGTATAATGTCTAGTATTCTCTGTGCCTTACCAATCGTAAACTAGCTATCACAGTAAAAATTGATGACCACCATAGATTTTAGCCAATATAGGACATCCTCTAGATTCTTTGAAGCCATTCGAGCTCCGTCCTTTCCATGACACAACTGTACTGCTAACTTAAAGACATATCCATTTGTGGATCCTAAGTCTTTAGATATCTAATTGATGTCACAATTAACCTCTTAGTATGAATAGATATTTTGAATAATGCAGCCCATAGTCCATGGTGTATCTCTAGTATTTCAAGACCCTTACAACAACAACTTAACTTGCGGGACCTGGATTACTAGTGTATCTCCTTAGCTTGTTCACGATGCAGGCTATATAGGTCTCATATAATCCATTATGTACAACAGACTCCCTATAATTCAAGAGTACTCCAATTAAGGCACCCTTCCACTCATACTCTACTTAATTGTATAGTTTTATCTAGAGGAGTTCTTGCAATCCTGTTGTCTCCCTTATTGTACTTGTCCAGGATTTCCTCAATAAAATAGGATTGGGACAAGACTAGACCATTAGATGTCTTTGTGATTTCGATGCCTAAAATCACCCTGATGACACCTATGTCTTTCATTTTTATAATACCCGGGGAAGTATTTCTTTAGTGGACACATTTGTCTCATTACCACTTCTAGCATGTTGTCTACATATAGACAAACCATGACAAGTTTTTGATTCTTGCCATTACAATAGACATACTTGTTACACTCATTTGTTTTAACCCCATATGCGAGCATGACTTGATCAAAATCTCTATGCCATTATTTAGGTGTTTGCTTTAGTCCATAAAGAGATTTCACAAGCCGATATACTTTCTTCTCTTAACCTGGAACTACAAACCCTTCAGGTTGTTCCACATAAATCTCTTTCTTTAGATCCTTATTCAAGAAAACTTTCTTTACATCCATTTAATGGATCTCCTAATTGTCTATAGATGCAATAGCTATCAAAATCCAAATGGATGTAATTCTTATAACCGATGAATACGTGTCAAAATAATCCAAACCCCCCTTTTGGCTATAATCTTTTATAACCAACCGAGCCTTATAGATCCATCAGTTGCATCTATCTCTTGGAAATCCATTTATACCCTAAATGTTTTATTTCCAGGTGGTAAATCTACCAATTCCTATGCATGGTTAGTCATAATGGACTCAATTTCACTATTCATCATCTTTATTCAAAGAAATGCCTTAGTAATAGACATAACTTTCTTGAAAGTTTTGGGCATACTTTCTAACATGAAAGTTATGAAGTCAGGTTCAAACAATATAGAAGTTCTAGCCCTTTTACTTCACGTCGGGTTCACCAGTTGTGATCCAAAGGTCAAGAGTTTTCCTGGTTTTGGAGAACTTGGTTCTTGCCTTTGCATCTAAAAGGTTAAGAGTTTTCCTGGTTCTAAAGAACTTGGTTCTTGTGACTCTCTATATGAAGACGTCGTCTCAAAGAACTCAGCCTTTCATGACTCAAAGACCATATTCTCAAAAACGTCAAATGCTTTTGACTTGAATACAATTAACTGTCTTTGATCCTTTTTGACCATTAGAGGAGTTAGAACTTCTGCCTTAGCCAAACATCCCATATTCTTAGATATTTGTAGGAAGGTGGTAGGCCTTTTCATAACTCATACAAATTCTTCCTCAATTTCTTGTATGGTACTTTATAGAAACCATGATTTATGGTTAAAACCACTTCCCCCCACAAGTTCTGAGATAATCTTAGATTTATCAATAATGCATTCATCATTTCTTTGAGAGTTCTGTCTTTGTGTATAGCAATACCATTTTGTTATACAGAATAAGGAGCTGTCGTTTAATGTATTATCCTTTGTTCAGCATAATATGTTTCAGAGGGATACACATATTCTCCACCCCTATTACTTCTCAAAGTTTTGATCTTCTTGCCCAGTTGACTTTCAATCTCAATTTAGTATTGTTTAAAGACATCCAAAGCTTTATCTTTGGACCTAAGCCAGTACACATAACAATACCTTGTGCAATCATCGATAAAAGTAAAATATTTTTTTACTGCCTATAGTTTGCACAAATTTTAAGTTACTGTGGATTAACTCAAGAGGTTTTAGGATTCTTTTTACTGATTTGAAAGTAGTTCTACTTAATTTTGGTTCCACCTAAACTTTATATTACTGTGATTAAAAAATCCACTCTATAGATTAGATCTATTTTCACAAGTCTATTTAAGGAATCAAAATTTCTAACGGGATACAACGGGTATATACCTCTTGACATTAGTAGCACTCCTACGGCAAGGACTTGTGAATTGGTAAGTAACGAACTCTCTCCATAGAAATGCATTATATGAAAAAGAAAATGTTCATACTAATGGAATTTTCTCTCCTATAACTTTACTATAATGGATGGATATATATAGTGGTATTGTAATCAGCTACATTCAATTCGGGATTAATGCTAAGAAATGTAACAATTGAAATCGTTTCCCATAATATGCCATAACTTCTAGGCATTAATGCCTGCATTAGTGGAGAATTTGTAACCACCACTGTCATAACTCATGGGCTTTAACCCATATTTAAATGGCTTTCAGTTACAAACTATTTTGGGTTTTTGTCCATGTATACCCCTTTAAAGTGAATAAAATCCTGCAACCAAACTAGTTAAAAATCCAATTTTGATTGCTAATTTCTCATTCACTACAAGTCCATGTTTAACATGTAAATACCATGCTTATTACTTGAAACAAAACTGACCCGTTAGACGAGTAGAACCTGAACCAAATTTGACTCAAAGTGGCTTTGACCTCTATGCGAGAAATCATAATTCTCACAGTTTTTTTGATGATGAGAGAGCCTAATCAATGGAGACCGACCATCGACGGAGCCTAACCAATGATCACATGGCGGGGCCCAACCACGACAAAGCTCGATCACTAATTGGTAAACTCCAGGTGCAATGACCAGTCCCACGACCATTGCACCAGGTCAGTTACGACACCCAACTCAGGATAAGTGACAAGTTTTGAATCGAGTCATGAGCCGTGTTTGTTCCCTGCTCTTTCCACTAGGACGACCTCTGAGGGCAATTTATATATTAGTTAGTGTAGCAAAGATTTGAAAATATTTCTAGGGAGCATAGAATTAGAAACCGATTACACAAACACATTTCATATCTAAAAAGTGTAAAGCATCACCAGTAACTATCGCACGTAGCCACTCACCACTACCAGAGAAAAGGGGAAAAAAAAAGAAGAGCACAACTCAACGAGCTTGAAGGTGTTTTTTCCTCTCTTCTTACCCCTCAAATTTCTCTCTTTTTCTCTGATGTCTTATTTTTCGTAACATATTTGTAACGTTTCCTCTCTACTTCTGACAGTGATTTGATGGTAAAAAAAAAAAAAGTACTTTCTTTTAGGTTTTGAAAAGAATTTGAAATTGAGCTTTTTTTATGCATTTTTTGAAAAATAATCCAAATACTTATTGCAAACAAAAGGTGTTTTTTTTTAATGAAACTAAGTGTTTTTTTTTTTTTAAAGAAAAAAAGTCAATCCAGATGAGCCTCTTGTCTTTTTCCCTTATTACATTGTGATAAGGATTTTGACATGAAAGTACTTAAATTTGAATATTTGAGATGTTAAGTAATAGAAAAGTAGAAGATAGCCAAGCTTGATATAGCTCCTAGTGGTGTTAATGAAATTCTATACTTAATGTGTGGAATTTAGACAAGAAATTTGAGAATGGAACAATTTTGCAAGGACCTATAGGTTTGCCTACTTGACTTATGTAAGATAATGAGGATGAAGTTTTCAAACAAAAAGGAGTTCTTTTCTTCTAAGAGGTGGAATAGAATAACCCAGTTAGGTCCTATTCTTCTACTCGTTACAGGAAGTCGATGACTAGTTGATCTGGAGCATTAACATTAGGATTGGTATTCTGCTTATGGATTTCAATCTTATTTTGTTGCTTGTTTAAGAAAAGATATTGGGAAATTATCAAGAGAACTTGATTGGCTTGCGATGAGAAAGATGATCACAAATGAAATTTGCATCAAGTTTGGCTATAATTTGTTAATCTAGTGCAATGATGGCTTGCCAACTCATATTAGACATAAAATTGCCGCTATAGATGTTCTATAGAAAAGGTCTTAAATAGTCTCAAAAAATGCCCCTACAAAAGGCTTTTTCTTCTTTTTCATTTCTTACACTTGCAACCAAGTAACTGCAGTAGTTGGTTGTATGTACTTGGTTTTACGAGGTAAGAGGTAAGAAATATATCTTCATACTCGCCATGTATTTTTCCTTTTCTGGTTTTTATTTCTTGAACAAATCTATTCTTTTGTTATGACATGATTTGGAGACCTATCCTTTATATACACTGTAGATTGTTTTAGTATTCTAGTATCTATTTGTTGTTGTTGGATTGTGCCCCTTCCCTCCCCCTCTTTCTCTTTCTTTCACAATATTCATGATTTTTCTTTTGGTTCTTGGTTTTGGGATTTTGCAACATTTTGAGTGTGGGATTGATGTGTAACTAATAATTGGGTCTGAGATGAGTTTTAGGATCCGGAACTATAATTGGGTATTGAGTTTCAGATGGGTATCCTTCCTTTTGCCACCCTTATGAACTACTCTAGCTAAGATAACTGACCTTCACTGTAGGATAGTCTTTGCACCTATACATATGCAATTGTATCTATATAAGGTATTTAAAACCTACAACTAAATCTTAGGTTTCATTATTTAATCCAAAATATCTGCTTGAGATTGCTTGAGAACATCAACATTATATAATTCCTTGTCATACTTCTTACTGATGGCATAAATTTAGCTTTGATATAGTCACATTGTAATCTTATAACGTTATTGATATAGGCATGCAACTCTCGTACTTGTGTTCTCTTTTGCCAGAAGCAACAAAACAACTCAATGATGCAACTTTAAAATGTTGATGAAGGTTGTTTCATGTTTAATTATGATTAAGATTATATTAGAAATTTAGTCTCTCTTGGGAAGAAATCAATTCATATCTTTTATAAATTGTCTCTATTGAAATGTTGGTTATATTACCTTCACATATAAATAGTGGCCCAGTATTATCCATGGTATGTTTACATGGTTGTCGTAAGTTCTCAAGATGTATCCCTTTCCAAATGTGTTTGTCTTTTATTGCTAGGTAGTACTTATTTCACATGCTAAGATGAATGTTAATACTGTCCATCTTGTTTATCCCCTTCCTCCGTGGTCATCATAGAAGTTCATAAAGTTTAAGCAAATAACTTAGGAGACATGTTCATGTTGCCGCATTTGACTGTAATAGGATTTCACTTTGACTTTAACGAAAAATAACTACATTCTCTATTTGATAAAAACAAGTGAACAAAACCAAGAAGGTAGTATGGACCCTGAACTATATATGGAAGCCAAAAGCCTGTTTACTATTTATGTCCTAAGTTAAGACATCATGTTTCTCCTCAAGGAAAGTAGATGTAGTCAGCATCTTTAAGTCTATTGGAAAGTGAATATTTCCTATAGATGGGGCTGTTGGCTTCATTCTTTGGTGGAAATTGAAATTGAAGTTGAAAAAATCACTTGAATGATTAGTGACCACCCTTTTTGAGGCCGACCATCGCAACCTACTTGATGTCTTGTGTTTTTGTGTGTGTTTGTGTTATTATTCGCCTATGTTTAAGAGGTGTTTTGAGCTTTACAAAATGCATTAGTATAATACATATACTAGAGTTAGGCTTAAGCGTAAGCAAATGTACATAGTTGAGTTTAAAGACAAAAGCTACATTAATGCATGCTTATTTCTTGTGTTTGGTGAAGTTAGGTCAAAAGCTCGGGGCTTGGATTGATAACGATTTGGTGTTGTAGTCAAGCTCAAGGTGTTTGGGACGTTGAAGTGGCATGAAAGAAGTTTTTTGAGGCAACTAGGCGAAGAAACGGGTAACCAGAGCGGAATGGACGCAACGCGAGAAAATCGGCCAAGCTTTTGACTTGGCCGGTCAACCCACCTTCCAAAGTCAGTCGACCGGCCAAAACAAAAAGAAACCCTCTTTAGGGCGATTGACCTCAAGGCTTGGCCAGTCGACTGGCCAAGGTCCTCAGCTGGACACATATGATGTACTATATAAACCCTTTTCTAGCCTATTTTTAGAAGATTTTGATCCCTTTTCACCTCCTATTCATACACCCACTTCTCACACACAAAACCCTACTTTCACTCACCTCTAATACACATACTAACACACACCCCCACTTGAAATTAAGTTGATTTTGCAGGTTCAAACATCATTTGGTGAAGATTTACTTTGTAAAGAAACAAGCAAGGATGCAAAGAGAGATTTCTATAGCCTCTTTCATTCTTACCTATTTCATGCTTAAGTAGATAGATTAGGGTGACTAAACTTGTGTAATGGGATAATTTTTATATACTCTTTGTTATGGGATTCTGTTGGCATATATATATATATATATGTACTTTCTTCTTATTTTGAGAAGCTTTATATCATTTCATGTCCATGTGTTTGATGTAATGCGTAAATGAGTTGTATGTGCATAGATCTAGTTGTATTTGCTATTGAACACTTTTGATCCTTAGATTATGCATGTCTATGTGTGTGATTATGGATAAGATGAAGCAGGTTGATTCTATTCATGTCTATGTGAGTATGACACATGACTTATAGTGAATACATGCTCAATTAATGCTACATGTTGATGCTTGAATGCTTTCAATGGCGTAAATCAAACTAGCTTTTGTATCATGGATAGGACATCATATTCACAATGCTTTACCTTAGAATATATAGGACTGTGTCTATTTGATACTAATCCGCTTTAGTGTCCCTAGAGTAACGGTGTTTAAGTTAGGACTAGTCTAAATCGAGTCCCCTTTAGCTTTAAATCTAGCTAATAGGAGTTCAAATAGACTTAGTCGACCTTAGGAACCCTAGGTCGTAGCTCTAAATCCAGCTAATGGCTTAGGAATTAGGGTGGGACTATTCTAAGACACCTAAGTAACTCCCTAATCCCTCCTATGGCCTTAAGTACATAAGGACCACGCCATAGCTCTAAGCGTGCACGCATAGGGACGGACCCGCACCAAGTCCTAAGGTGTAATTAGGACACTAGTTAGTTGCTTAGAATAAGAAGCCAAATTTAGTAAGCCAATCCCTAAATCCCATAGCATTGAATTAAAAAGTTACCCATTCACAAGTGTAGATCACCCCATCATCTTCCCATAGGTTTAATTCCCCTAGATTAGCTTAGTTCTTACTAATCCTTTCTTGCATTCATTAGTGTAGTCCTTTCATTTCCCTCCTAGTTCCCGTTAATCCACAACACCAGAAATATGGTTAGTCTAGGTTTTCTTATGGGCACTTTCTAGGATACCAAGCATTTGATTCACTTTACAACAATAACCTCCCTACGGTTTGACACCCACATTACTATCCTTATATTGTATAATCTGTACGCTTGTGAGACCTTTTAGAGCTTACACCTTCAAAGGCACGTCACTGCTCTTCTCCATGAGACCCCTTCATCTGTCATATCAACCACCTTTGTGGAAAATGTGCTAGGTCGCTCATTTGCAGCCACTCATATGGCCTTAAAGCTTATGAATTTTTCAAGTTCTCCCTCTCTTCCAGTTCCCTCCAAGTTCAGATGCTTTTGAGAAGACTCTTCACATACTTACAAGAATGCGAAACTTTAACAATGCTTGGGAACTAATAGAAACTACCAAGAAAACACATCCTTCTCTGATCACATTGAAGTCAATGAGCATAATGTTGTCAAAATTTGCAAAATTCCAATCGTACGAAGATACGGTTGAAGCACTTGAGAAGATGGAGAAAGATGTATTTTCAGGGAGAAAGTTTGGTACTGAAGAGTTCAACGTGCTTCTGGGAGCATTTTGCACGCTGCGGCAAATGCAGGAAGCAAGATCGGTGTTCAACAAGGTGTATTCACAATATCCTCGCAACACAAAGACAATGAACGTCTTGCTCTTGGGTTTCATGGAATCTGGTGATGTTACTGCAGTAGAGTTGTTTTATGATGAGATGGTCCGAAGAGGGTTCAAGCCTAACAATGTGACTTATAATATCCGAATTGATGCTTATTGGAAGAGAGGTTGTCTTGGCGATGCTTTAAGGCTTTTTGAAGAGATGGAACAGGTCAACTGCTTGCCCACGTTATTACGACTTTGATACATGGAGCAGGTGTGGCTCAAAATATAACTAAAACAAAACAGTTATTTTGTGAAATTCCAAAGAGGGGCCTACAACCAGATAGTGGGGCTTATGATGCATTTATAAGTTCTCTCATCAAATGCAAAGATGTGAAATCTGTTGTTACCTTGATGGATGAGATGGAGGAGAAAAAAATTGGGCATGATAATGTTACCTATCATACTATGTTCTTGGGGTTACTGAGGCCTAAGAAGCACGGACACGATACACCGACACGATACGTGACACAATGCGACACGCCGATACGTCTTTTTTCAAAAAACTAGGATACGACACGCTCAGGATACGTTAAATAAAAAAATATTTAAATTTTATATATATTGTATAAATATCATTTTTATCATGAATATATTGCATAAATATTATTTTTATCATGAATATATTGCATAAATATCATTTTTATCATGGCAAATCAATTTGCTTCATAGGCTTCAGCCATCGCCCAAAATATGACACAAAAAGAGACTACCAATTTTTGTAATTCATGCATGAAAAGAAAAGAAAAAAAACTACCAGTTCTTGTAATTCATGTTTAACAACAATAGACCTGAAAAACCCCAATAATTTTTCAATCAAACATATAATAACACACACAATAATATAATTTTTCAATCCTACCCACCATAAGAATATTAGAGGTAAGTTATTTATTTATTTATTTATTGGTAGAGGGCTGAGTCTTTCATGCTGAAGGAATTTTGAGAAGTGAGAAGATGACTTCTCTGGAAAAGACGATAAGCAGCATAAGTAAGTTAAATTGATTTTTCTTTTTTTCTTTTTAATTATTTTTGGATTTTCATTAGTGCCCCAAATAATTTTAAAAATTACAAAAAAAACCCGTGCGTCTCCATCGGAGCGTGTCGGAGGACGTGTCGGAAATTTAAAAAAAAAATTGTTTTTGGGTATATGAGTCAGCTGGTGTTCCGAAGGTTGGACAGATTTCTATCCCAGCAAGGAGTGCTGGAGAAATTGCAGCAGTTAGAGCATACGATGAAGCGATTGCTAAAAAGTGTTACCTCCTCCTAGAGGGCATGCTATTGAAAGCTGCTAGAGGTCCTCTTGTGAGCTGAGCAAAGAGGTAACGTGCTTCTCCTCCTCTTGGACTTGTGGGGCCTTCTATTCAAATTTCACCTTGCATGAAAAAATTCTTTACTAAAAGTTTGTAACGGTTTCTACATCTGATTATGACCATGACCAGGCATTTTACATCATCTGGTACTAGTCTAGTATATATGTATTTCAATTTTTTTCTAATTAAGTAATGGAACGGGATGTGTTGATAGCCAAAAGTTACATTAGATCCTTTTTCAGTTTTTTTATATTGGTATGACGTTGCTGCTACCTAATCATTTATATTGGGATGATAGTCATAGTTGTATACTTTGATCTCTTAATTCAATTTTTTATCAAACTATACCTGGACACAGGAATTACATTGCAGTGGGAGGGGGGGGGGGTTAATGGTGGTTATCCTCAGCATTTGCAGTCTCATGCGTATGCAATCCAAGACCACACCTGTTGTGCTCAAGAGGAACATTGCCTGAAATATGCTCTCTCTTCAGAGAACCTAACAAGGCAGTACATAACTTGATCAAGGAGGCATTGGAAAGTAATATTCCTGCCGTTTGAATCCTTATGATCCGCGCCAACAGAAGAGATTGTTGTTGCCAGATATGCTGCGCGTCCTCTTCTTTCTCTATCTTCTGAAATTTTCTGCATATCGTACCTATACGGGGAGCTTACCATGAAACAGAGACAGAAAAGGGTCACCTGATATTTTCGGAAGACAAACTTAGCTTTGAGTGGCTTCCCCTCTTTGCTTTTATATTTCCATAAATTTTTCATGCTAAGTATATGTTTCCATTATTTATTTCTTGGTGGTAATTTAATGGCTTTCTCCTGAAATGGTTGTTGCTTGGCTTCTTGCAGCATCTCCATGTTGGATTCTTAGATTATTGATTGACTAATAGATAAACAAGCTCTGTGTTGTGTACAAAGGCAAGCGTCAATTGCCAAACAACAGGGCATTTTTGATTGAAAACAATGACTTGTTTTAATTTTTATATGATGGATAGTGAACTAGAAGACTCGTGGTCTTGTGAAGTTAAATGAATTGTTTGAGCCTTGGAATCAAATGAAGGGTAGCTTATATCAACTATTATGCTGATTCAGATTAACAATGCACAAAGCTTTATCAACAAAATTTTGTCCTGCAACATCCACACACATTAACCAAGTTTGAACTCAATGGCAGGTCAAACACAAATGTATAATCACACACACAGAAGCAACATCTGGTATCATATACTCGAGAACATGGACTCGTGTTGTTAAACAAAGGTAGACTTTACATATACGTAGAATCTCACTTATTTAAGAGTTGGTTAGATTTCGACTACAAAACGCAAATTTAATTCTACTTTGAAGTAAAATTTTTTACTTTTGACATGAAATTGCTGGAAAGTAGAGTACATGTCTCTTAATTCTTGAGTTTTAATTATTTTCGGTAACACTATCAAGAGACTTTTCGAAACCATATCTAAATTTATTTAACTAAGCTATACATATTGTGATGTAGCTGAAATACTTTAACTATTTTTTTTTTCTTTTTTCTTTTCCTTTTTCAGAGATTGCAACTCGAATGGGATCAAAAGGAGGGGGGGGGGGGGGAATATTCAATTTGGAAAATCTCAAATGGAAATAAGATCCATATGAGTATGATATTATTGTGTATGACATCGAGGAGATATTATATCATATGATTAATTAGAACCCTTAATTTCTAAAGTATGTTACCAAACTGAATCAGATTTCTGGTAATAACATTTTCTGAATTGGTGCTACAGTCTAAATTTAGAATTTAAATAGTAAGGAAAGAAGGAAATAAATTATTTAATAATGTCATCATTTATAAGTAATAAATTACTATATTAAAATAAAGTGAATAATTCATAGTCGTTAAGTGGATCCCGGTGACTAATGAAACGGAATTTTTTTTCAATTTGGAAACTGAATAAACAATAAATTGGTAACAAATCACACAAATCAATGCCTTCTTTATTTGATCACGTTCCATTTGCTATAGTTCAAACTAAAAACTCCAAAAAACAAAAAAAAAAAAAAACAAAGAGAAGGAATTATTCCTAATTTCTATTCAAATTTCACTATGTGATCTATACTGGTTAAAGCTCAATTTAAGCTAATTGAAATATTTGTTTTAAATCCAAAAAAAAGTATTTTTAAACAAAAGAGAATGATTTTTTAAAGTGGCTTTAAGCAAAAATAAATAAATAAAAAGTTCCCAAACCTTAGTTTCTCTTGACTTTAAGCACTTAAAAAAAAAGCAAGATTGACCAAATGATTTACTATCTTATCCTTACTTTTTTAGCTTTATTATCAAAATATTTTTACTCTTTTATGTTATACTTACTATTCTAAAGTCCATTATCATGTACTCAATAATTATTTTAACAATATAAGTTAAATCTGAACCTACTTTAACCAATCATATAAATACTTATTTTTATAACTAAAATTTTTATTCAAACACGTAACTATTAAAAGTCGAATATAAAAAAAATTATTTAAAACCAAAAGTGCTTTAAAAAACTTTTTAATAAGCCAATTCAAACACCCTCTAAATCATACAAAACGATGATAAAAATTGTTCCTCCTATCCGCTTGATTGTAAAAAAATTGACCACCGCCTAACGTTGTATTCGTCTTGTATATGGTAAAATTTTGTACATTGAACAAATAAAATTATTATATATGCAACAAAAATTCTGCTATATAAAAAACGATAAAGAAATAAACGGGTAATATATAGCAACAATTTCACACAATCTGATGTACAACACAAACTTCACCGAATTTACGCACGAAGATAAAACTCGACATAATTTTCATGTTAACCATTTTCTTAAAAAATAACCTAAGAGATATAATTTATTTGCAACAGTATAATACTATAAATATAATTTAGCATTTATAAATTGTTAATGTTATAATTCTAATTCTAATAAAATAATATGAAAGCTGCATAATATATATATTATATATATATATAAAATTCACTCAAATGACGTGGTGAGATAAACACTCCCAGAATATGTAGGATTCTCGCTTCCTTTTTTCACGCTCATTTTTCTTAAATACCATTTTTGTAGTTATAAAGGCCACCACCCTCTCTCTTTCTCTCTCTACTGCAAAAAGCAAAGCGTTGCTCATTTTCTGATCACTGTGTTTGTTTTCTTGATTGTCTTCGGTAGGTACATTTTCTTTTTTGAATATATATATATATATATATATATATATATATATCCTGTGTTAATTTTTGTGGGTTCTTGAAACACATGTACTATAACTGAAGAGATGAAAAACTGTTTTTTTTTGGTACAAAAAGAGTGTAAAAAGAAATTAAAATTGGGGTTTTTCGAGAGAGTGAAAATTAAAATTGAAAATCTACTTAATATGAGTTGCATGCAGTAGCGATATGTGTTGAAGCCCCTGTTTGTTTCCTTCATATATGTATATATTTTTTTGTTGATTTTTTTATTTTATTTCTTTTGGGTTGTCTTTGAAGCCATATTTGGTAAAAGCTGGGTGGAAAGAAACAACAGAGTTTTTGGACATTCTTTGCAAACCTTTGTTTGTAACTGATTGTTTGGGATTTGATCTTCTGTGAGGCTTCCACTGATTGTACTTATGTTGTATTTCTTTGGTTTCAATCAATGAAGTTCATTTGCTGATTTAGCGAAAAAGAAAATGTGACGTGCTGGTTTTTCTTGTTTTCGTGGAACATAACGTGTGAGTTTGTGAATTATTGTCATTAGATCTTGGTTTTCGGGGCCTTTATTTGTGCTACGTAGCGATGTAATCTACTTACTAAATGCTAAATACTTAGAAGTTAAATTTATGGTAGTGAAAAGATTAGTTTGTACTACATTTGCACATTCATGCAATCAGTTTCAGGTTTCCGGTAGATATTTTTTAGGTGTAAGTGTTAAGTTGGCAATGACCGATTAAGAGGGATCTGAGGAAGTAGATGGAGGTTGCATTAGCCCTGTTGTTAGGAAGCGGGTCTTGTCTTGATAAGTTTGTATCTACAATTAAATTATGTTGTAGCGTCGTGGTAATGTTTAATAGATCAAGTTTGGGAAAGTTTGATGTGTGCAGCCTTACCGTGCTGACAATGAGGCCGATTCGATAAGTTTATTTTTGTTGCATTTTTGTAAGTCTACTTTGACATTTTCCACGCAATGCGGATTTGGGCTCTCTTTATGATGTATTCAGTATGCTTGGCCTTCACACTATTGGCATTGTTATCTCTAGATGACTGTGAGAGGGTGACTGACTTGTTGGTGACATGCATTTTGTATTGTATATATAAATATTGTCTAAATATACTAGGGATATGCACAAAGATTTTTCATAAAGTCCATTTAAGATGGAAAATGCTCAAGGGAAAATAGATCCATTTCTTTTAGCAATACTATTTGATAGTACTCATATCGTTGCAGGGTAAGCACGATGGCTGAGGTAGAGGATATTCAACCACTTGTTATTGATAATGGAACGGGAATGGTTAAGGTGAGTCAATATGCAGTTGGCTTGTTGTTTCTATGTTCTTTTCTCATATCTGTTGCTCTTATGTTTTCACCCTTGTATTTTTGCTCACAGGCTGGTTTTGCTGGTGATGATGCACCAAGAGCAGTTTTCCCCAGCATAATTGGCCGCCCCAAGCATACTGGTGTCATGGTTGGTATGGGGCAAAAAGATGCTTATGTTGGGGATGAAGCCCAGTCCAAAAGGGGTATCTTGGCCTTGAAATACCCCATTGAGCATGGCATAGTCCACAATTGGGATGACATGGAAAAAATTTGGCATCACACCTTCTATAATGAGCTCCGCGTAGCTCCTGAAGAGCACCCTATCCTCCTCACAGAGGCACCCTTAAACCCCAAGGCAAACCGTGAGAAAATGACGCAAATCATGTTTGAGACCTTTAATGTGCCGGCAATGTATGTTGCCATTCAAGCTGTTCTTTCTCTTTACGCTAGTGGTCGTACAACTGGTAGGTATCAGTAATACTTGAATGAATATAGGAGTATCAGAATTCATAATCTTGACATTGTGCTAATAGGTAAGTCCGTGCTGCCTAACAGGGATTGTGCTCGACTCTGGAGATGGAGTGAGCCACACTGTTCCAATTTATGAAGGATATGCTCTTCCTCATGCCATCTTGCGATTGGATCTTGCTGGTCGTGATCTTACAGAGTATCTTGCCAAGATTCTCACTGAGAGGGGTTATGTATTCACGACAGGTGCTGAAAAAGAAATTGTCCGCGACTTGAAAGAGAAGCTTGCATATGTTGCACTTGACTTTGACAAGGAGTTGGAGACTGCAAAGGACAGCTCTGTTGCTGAGAAGAACTTTGAGCTGCCAGATGGACAAGTTATCACAGTTGGATCTGAGAGGTTCCGATGTGCAGAGGTCCTATTTCAGCCATCATTGGTTGGAATGGAAGCTGTGGGAATTCATGAGACAACCTACAACTCTATCATGAAGTGTGATGTAGACATCAGGAAGGATTTGTACGGAAACATCGTGCTTAGTGGTGGTTCAACTATGTTCCCTGGTATTGCAGATCGCATGAGCAAGGAAATTACAGCTCTTGCTCCCAGCAGCTTGAAGATCAAGGTGGTGGCACCACCTGAGAGGAAGTACAGTGTCTGGATTGGAGGATCCATACTAGCATCTCTCAGTACTTTCCAACAGGTGAATATTCCTGTTCTTCATGTGTGTATGTTATGTTGTATAATGCATCAACTTGTAGAAATCAGCTAAGCTTTATATGTTTCTGTTTCTTTGTAGATGTGGATTGTAAAGGCTGAATACGACGAATCTGGTCCTTCAATTGTCCACAGGAAGTGTTTCTAAGCTTGGAATGACCGGGGAAGTCAGAGAAAAGACTGCATGTTAGTAGTAAGGGATAATACCATTAGGTACCTATAGAACGGAAAAAAGCAAAGACTGCGGTGTCTTGTGCGTACTTTTAAGCTTTGCTTTCGTTGTTAGAACTTGTTTGTGGTTTGGCTGATACCTAAGTTGGAAGAGGTTTTGAGATGATATTATTTTCAATAGCTAAATCTGTTTGCTTTCTTTGATGGTGGTGGTTTGCATGTCAACATTGCATGTGTATGGTGATGACTGATTGAAATACTGAGAATTGCTAAGAAATGCAAAAGCATTTTCAACATCCGAAAGTGACGTGGATATGTGACGCGGGGCGTGGACGTGGGCCCCATATTAGCACGAGATCCATGCTCTGACGTGGGACATGGGGCCCATATTTGCGTTGGATCCATGCTCTGTGCATATCGTAGATGTTTCCATGCATTTCTCAAGCTACTGTGCTGTTGCATGTTTTATAGATTTGATGGGTCGAGTGACATATTGATGACTAATTCCAAATAAATAACTTCTTGAATTTCTTACTACTGAGTGAGTAAAGAAAGGGGCATGCATGCTTGTCATCTAATCATCCATAGCCATTACTAGTTATCGTTTTAAAAACCAAGCTATTTTAGCGATACATGAGCAACACCCTTTATTTAGGTGTCGTCTTGTCGGGATCGTAAAATTTTCAGAAACAGTTAAGTTTGCAATCATAGCATGGATTCCGATCATTTGGCACACCATCAACGACAGATTTGAATCTTTTTCGTAACAAATAATATTCCTATACTGTAAAAGAGCAGTTGAAATAGGTCTTCGACGTGCCTGTTTCGCGTACCTAAACGGCACCATGCACAACAACGACACAACGTCGTCCGTCTCTTGCCACCAGCTCTTCGACATGCTTGTTTCGCTTGATTTTAAGATACTTGTGTCTAGTGTCTTCCTTTTAATTTTTCATTTTTAAAGAAAGATCAGCAACCAAGCCCAAGGCAATAATGCATTAGGGAGAGAATCTTGGGGGGGAGGGGGGTACTTGTCGCCGCCACAGGTTATGAGCTTTTTTTAATTTGAAAACATAAGATAACTCAATATGTGAATCATTTCCCAACCATCTAATTTATCTCAGACTTTAAAGGGTATTTGGCTTTACTAATTTGGTGCTTATAAATATGTAAATAGTCAAAAATACGTGAAAATGTACTTTTTTCTAAGTGTTTATAAACACCTAAAATAAGCAAAGCCAAACACCCTCTTAGTTGCATATTGCGTGCGCGCTTCATGGGCTTTCTTAATTTAAAAATATCTTTTTGAGTCTCTGACTCATTGCACATGAATATGGATTGAGTACTCGAGCTATCCACTGGTCTTTAAGTTGCTTGGAAGGTTCAAAAATTGAAAGATCATAAGATAAGTACCCGAAAAATCTGCCCGAACCGACTTGCTTAGACTATTGTGTATCGAAAATTAAAATATTTGCTCAAAGGAAGAATTTTGGAATTTCGACGATTTTCTAGGTTAAAAAGGCTCTTCAAACAAGAAACTTATGATGTGTTTGAAATCTCTTGAGATTATCCATGTTGAAAGTTGTTCTGATATAAAGATCATGCTTTTAATCTCAATGCATGTCCTTCCATCTGGTATGCCTCCTATGTTGTTCTCTGTTGACTTTTGGTTTGAAAAATTGGAAGCAATTTTACCTTTAGACTACCCCTGAAATATTTGCCTTTCAGTATTGTGTAACACACGAAGTCAACTAATATACCGTCACACATAATTAGGCACTGATACTAATGACAATCATGACTAGGCCACTACTGAAAATTAGCAAAGCTTAAAGAGAAAATGATTATTTTGTGTTGTATAATTAATTTTTCATGTCAATATGCTAATATAAAATGAGAATACAAATTAATGGGCACGAACGACTGAACATTGGACAATCCGCAACAGTAGTTGAGAGAAATGGAAGGCTAGCAACTAAATATTATCTCCTTCTAACAGCATAAATAATTCACTGTTATTGAATCTTTATTTAACACTATTCCCTTCACAAAGGGGTGTATCTATAAAATCATCTCAATGAGACATATCTGTTGTTGCAAAAGAAACTTTATATGCTATTTGGTGTTTGTCAGATACTTCTAGAAAAACACTTTTATTCTGACTCAAAAAAAGCCAAAAACCGAAAAAGCAAAAAGAAAAAAAAGAAAAAAAAACAAACAATTATAGATCAGGCAAATGCCTGATCAACAGCAGATTCAGGGGAGGCCCATCAATACAACAGAACTCAGCAGATGTTTATTGATGACCTTCCCCAAACTTACAGAAACCCTACTAAATTACTGATACCACGGTAAACAAATGCTACGCTTCGGAATCATTTTAAAATAACAAATGTAATGGCCTCAACCCTACCGAACCAGACAACAAATGAAATTAGAATGTGAGAGTTGCCATATAACGCTGTCAGCGTTGAAGTTGAATGTCTACCGGGTGGAAAATTGCAGAGAAATTCTCTTGTTCATCTCTGAAATCAAGTTCTTTCTTTAGCTGTGAAATCAGGTTCTCCACATTTCCAGTGCCGGCTGATAGGGCTCACTGACTGTAACTCGAAGACCAATTTATGGATCACACAATACTAGGAGCATCCCCTTCCCAGTTGCAAACAGCACGTGGCCAGCGCGTTCTTATGCAGTCAACTAGAGGAGCGTGCTGCGCAGGCTCGGGTTTGGACACCTCAACAGCAGTATCTTCCCCACTAGCCTCATTTTTACTCGAATTTGAGGATGCTGCTACATCTGCCAAGTATCCCTCAGGGGTCCACTTTGGTGGAACTGAAACACTCAATTTACTGAATTTGGGTTTTTGTATAGGATTTTCACCTCCACAAGATGCCTGAAGGCCATTCATCACTGACTTTGCAATCCCATTGAAGTGGTAAAGGTCAAAGACCTTCTTTCCCATCATTCCACTTGAGTCCTTCAGACCTCCTAAACTCTTGTCTAGATCCAAAAGAATTTGCCAAAATTCACTCCATACAATGAAACCTGAATTGCAGAGGTGCTCAAGCTTCTCAGCTGGAAGAGTAATGCCTGTTCCACTCAGCACTTGATGAAATCCTTCGACACTAATAAATCCTCCACCTCCACTTTGGTCTTGGGCATCAAAAGCTTTTCTAATCTGCTTTTCTCTAGTTTCAAGTTCATTCTCCTCCTGAACTTCAGTATCAAGAGCAAATAAAACTGTATAATGAGACTCACTCCCAACTACCCATATTGGCCATTTTGGGCATTTTAAATGATGCCCAACCTTGCAATAGTTAAGGGATTCCAGTAGAGTAAGAAACCCAACTTCCACGTCTGTCGAGATGCCATTTACAAACATACCACCTCCTAAGTCCATCTTTCCGTCAAATACATTTGCAACAGCCTTACCAGAAAGCAATAAGTTAACAATTTCCTGTTTCAAAAACAATGAACACCACAGTTACAGCAACGAGCATTTAATAAGAACACAAGGAAAGCAAATGTGTCTTATTGATTTCAGAATACCTGCGAGGCATGTCCAAATGGAGCAGTCACCAATGGCAGACTGGGGTCGTCCCTGTCTTCCTGAACAGAGTCCTAAAGGAACAAGAGATTCTGAATGCATCAATATCACAACAGGTTGCAAATAAAGCTGCATTCCTTGCACATTAATTCGGAAGCATGGGAGAAAGATGCACAACACAACTGCCTCTTTTGGGCACCCCCCCCCCCAACCCCAAAAAGAAAAAAGAAAAAAAAAACCCTCATATAGGACAGAAGTTTAAGATAAAATGAAAATGAGCACCAGAAACTGTAAATAAGTCCTTTCTATCCAGGGGTAGACTCTCAGTTCATATTTCAGTAAAGGTTTAGTTATGAAACCACAGCCAAGCAAAAGATGCTGTTTGTACGGCCCTCTTTCGCCGTGCTCTGAGACCATTTCATGTCTGGTCTAACATTACACCATGCAAGATAATCATTCACTAAAGTGAAACTCCGATATTCCTAAACTTGGGGAGTCATTATGCAACAGAGGTAACGACAAAATAAATAATCAGGCTTGAATGCCACATGAAACCATTTATTAACTCTAACTTGGTTCAAATTCCAAAATATCTTGCAGCTGTTGTGTTTGTGCCTATAATTTATTCCTAGCCTCTAGAAAAGACTGCACATGTAATTGAGAAAGCATCACACATTTCCAACAAATGAAAAGTAGAGGTATTGAAATGAGTGTTACCATAAATATCAACATACCAGTCCTCGAGACAGCAAAGCAGATATTAGAAATAGCATTGCTCCCAAACGGCTCCAAAATACAGGAAGCATTTCTTCAAGCCTATGAAATGCACTAGCCAGTGAAGTATAAGTATTAAGTCTCAGAAATTTCTGTAAGTCGGACCCTGATTCAATTGAAACACCTTCAAGTACTTTGGCAATGACCTGTTTAACGAAGAATTCACATTGAGGAAACTGTCATATGAAAAAAGGAAAATGTAGCATTTATTTCCAACTACAAAATCACTACTACAAAAGGTAGTAACCAAATGTTTAAATGGAACATCAAGATAGACCACACATACAGGCATTCTATCAGAAAGTAATCATTTTGGTCAAGCAAACAACTTACTAAGTACAGTTGCTTGATTTCAATAAACTATTATTCTGAAAGATCTTACACATTGTGCACCCAGAACTTTTAACTAACATACCTCATCCTCAGAAGTATCGGCAGAGGCCTCAGAATGACCAACAAGAATGCTCAGAGATGCTACTACAGCTTTTTGATTATTTCCACAAAGGAAAAGTATCTCACACATACTTCTCACCAATGCTCTGTCACAATGCAGACAAGGTTTCATGAGGGATACATAGGGCTAAAATCCAAACTCAACAAATAAAGCAACATTTCACTTTCAAGCCAGTTTCACTTGGAAGGACTGTAATTGTTATTTAAGGTCATGCGAAAAGTTCTGACTCAAGCTACAATCCAAGTAAAAGGAAACAAGCCAAAGTTTAAGAGGAAAAATCAAATTGCTCAAACTGTTTCCCTGAGAAAGAAAAACTCAAATTGGGGGACACACCTAGACATGGAATGATGAACCCCTTCGGAATGAACCTCAAGAAAAAGTTCCCTTTTTACATGCTCAAACGACCTCTAATGAAGTCACCCCAATAACTACCCAAAAATAAGTTTCTTCATACCTTTCAAGAGTCCACCTTGAAATTCACATAAGTTGGTCCAAGAAATAGTGTGCTTTTATAATTTCTAGATGATGTTTTCTCAACTCCCAAGCCCCCCAAACCCAAACTGAACCCCAACCCCAACAAAAATGAAAACGAAGAGAAAATGCTTTCTGTTTAGACCCAAGAACACTAATAAGAATTCAAAACAAGCTAATCAAATATTTATATGAGAGGCAAATCACCTTGATCTTTTGTCTTCAGTAAGAGAAGGAAAAATATCTGCTGTAAAACAACCACTTTGGGACATTTTTCTTGGAGCTAATTTTGCAACATTGCGGTTTCCCTCCGAGAAAAATAGAAGATATCTAAGAATAAAAGCCTGCACAAGCCAAAACATCTTATCGCAAAAATAGACAAACTGATAAATTGTATCAGAAAAAAGGGATCTACTGTTACTTGCATTTATCACCCATGAGGTAGAAAAGCATGTCCAACAAACAAAGAGAATTTTGAAGAACATTCATGGATGTAACCCATCCAGAAAATCCCATTAACAATAGACAATATGAGAAAGGAACTTAGTTTTTGTAATATGAAGGAAGCAACATCAAAAAGAATACCATGAAGAATTATCTCTGCAGTTACCAACATCAATGCTCTGCTAAAAATGTACATTAAAAAATATGTACACGCAAAGATTATCTAATTACTTTTAACTGCATGAAAAAAAATACTAGCAATTAACAAGCAAAAGACACAAGTCTAAGGTGCTCCCTCTTCTGCGAAGAAGAGCAAAACAAATAAAGAAACTAAGTTGACTAAAAATTAACATCTGTTTCCATGATGTTAAACATTGTTTCGAACACTATGATATGTCATACTCAGAGCTATGACATACATTTTAGTTATGTAGGAAGATCTTATTTAATTCATTTTCTGCTCATTACCTTTCATGAGCACAGCGTGCTCGACTTCTTACAAATAAGAGTAAAGATGTATATTCAACTGCTAAAGAGCAGCTGCTAGTGAAAAGAGCTCGATTTGCTCATATGGGTCAGGTAGTAACAATTACAAGAAAATGTATTCTGTCTTGTACTCTGACACATGTAACCACGCTTTTATCCACAGTAAATAATATTTATTTGTTTCTGGCGATACTTGCAAAAGCAGGGCGCAAAACATAAGTAGAGTTCCCATCCACTTCTGCATTGGAAGATATTTAAGAAGCTACTAAGAGCAATAGCTGATGCTGAAGAAACTTAGATTACAGACAGCCATAGCAAATAAGAGACCAAAGATGACTTGGAGAATGCATCTGCAACAAGATGAGTATGGCATATGATGTGGGAGTCATACAAGGTTGAAAGACAATTCTCTCATTTTAAATCTTTAACAAATAAAAGGATATATTGTAAGAATTTTTTCAAACAACGAAAGGATTTGAGAAAGAAAAAAACATATCAACAAGGATGTTTTGCTTAGTTCTGAATGGATCAGCAAGGTCTAGAAGAAAAGACAAAATATAATGAAACTGTATCATGGGATAGAGGGTTTGTGCTATCATGGTATAGAGGGTTAGTGCACCTGAATTATACATAAAATGACAGCTTCAATCATACCAAGGATGTCAGAGGTACCTTCTCCCATCTGAACTAAATTTGAAGAAATTTTGATAGATTTTCATTTCAAAAGATCAAACTCACTCCAGTAACTCTATGAACTTCATTATTAATTCATTTCTTAATCCCAGAAGGAAACTCAAATAGAAGCTGTATTTCTATTTGCTTTCTATGAACTTCAGTATTGTATATATTTCTTGATCATGGAAGGAAACTTGAATAGAATTGTATACATATTCACTTTCAAGACTAATCTGAAGGCATTAAGAGGCAGGGAAAGAGAGAGAGAGAAAGGAAACTGCATAGGAAATGACCTCAACTTCACTTATTCATTAAAACGCCACAAGTCAAAATTTCTTGCAAGTCTAATCCAAAACTATAAGCTTTGTTCGTGTAACATAATTGGTTCATGCAAGAATTCCTTGAGTGTAGGGCACCGCATGAAACCCTGTCAGAGAAATGTCATTCAATAGTCACCCTTAGATAGCATACTATTCAGAGTATACCTTTCAGATGAGAGAAACTAAGTCCAAAGGTGAGCTAATTTTAAGTTGAATCTTATGAAATTATGCTCATAAACCAGATGTCCTCATAATTCATACAAAATAAAAGGTCAGCATGTTTTGAAATTACATGTAGGTACAGGATTTTTTTAATGAAAACTAAAATCATTTATTTACCAATTACAGATCACTGGATAATTTAGTCTCAAGTAGAATCTGCTATACAACTAGTGGTACTTAACCACATATGCATCTAATCTAGTCCAAATGACAAACTTCTCTTTGTTGGAATGTTTCAACAGTTTTGCTTTATACATATATCTGTTGCGAATCCAAAGTGAAGCTGCCTACGCAACTAACTTGATGACAATTGAAAAGGCAACAAAAGCTTTGGGGCACTGATTGCTTAGTCTCTTCACTGATACTAATCTTGGGAACATAGTTTTCCAGTATCACATAAGGCTCATATATTCATTATTAGAAAATCTTTGTCAGTGAGAAGCACAAACACCTCAGAAGTTCGAGCAATTGTAAAAATGCAAAGCCTTTTTTTTTTTTTTTTTGGTGGAGAAATGAGAAGCTTGTTGATTGAAGGAAATATGACGATTGCTTATTTGCTGTAAAATGCAATAATGAAAATCGACTAACCAGAGAAACCTTCACTTTCACCTAATGAGAAAGTCCTATAAATAAAAGAGAGTACTGTTAGAGTAATACTAACTAGAATATGACAAGTACAACGTACATCAAGAAAGTTTTACGAGAATTCAAGAGAATTTGAAATTTTTCACTGTAATTGAGCTTTTTATTCCTTGATTTCACTCGTAATTCCATTCATTTGTAACGAAATAATCACTTCAGTACAGTAGAATTAGGATAAAATTCATATTCTCCAGAGGTGCTGAATCCTTCACTTTCAATAATTGAATTGCAAAAGAAATAATAAAGACATTGCCTTTGGTCCTTCCATTCAGATACCTGACGCACTCTCGATAATCTAGTACATTTTATAAATATATAAAATTCAAGGACAACAGAAAACTGCACCGATCAATTTATTCAAACCCCAGAGACTTTAATATATGCATGTTCTAAATGGTTTAGTTTGATTTGTTTTAACAAATTCAAGATCTTCAGACAAAAGCGACTGAGTCCATGTAGTCATGTTACCAACTACTGCAGGAGTTACTGATAAACTTTTGAGACAGACAGACTTCCAACATTTTCAGATTACAAATGTCTCCCATAAGATTTAGCAACAACCTTTTATGATCTAATTTTACAGTGTAATACGTCAAGTGAGTTAACAAAGCATTACTTGTATGGCTGCTAATACGCCACAGGGCCCACCTTCATGCTGCACTAAGCCCATAGATGTTTCTGGATCAGGACTAAACCTATAAAGAAAGTATTTTATGCATGCATCAGCGAGTAACATGGCATGACATTCTATAGCAAGATTAAAGCTTAGATCTAATGAAGAAGGAAAGCTTCAAGAAACTCAAATTCCACAGAAGAACAAAGAAACATGAATATAACTTTGCTTTACCAAGTCAATTCATGCACTTGTAGGGAGAAGTGGAAGTAGGTGACTGGAAAAAATTTGATCCACCATCTCATAATAGTATGTATCCACTGCCATGGTCCTAAACTTGATTAATCTAAACAGATCATTTAATTCTGAATAAATAGAAATGCTAAAATAATTAGGAACTACCTTCAGCAATATTAGACACAACACTAAGCATACATTTATATGGACCGTGAAAGGGCCGTAAGATATTAGCCAATATGGGAACATTTTCAGAAGAAGAAAATGATATGGTCCTCAATGAACTGAAACATAATGTTGTAAGCACCCATAAACTACATCACCGGCCAATGAACTTGTTAGATAACTGCCTTTGCTGAAATTTCATTGATTTCAAAGGTAAGAACAGCAAAAGTACATGTAACACATTTGATTGGTCATAAAGAAAGGTAATTGTGATATCTGAATTGAAGTTACTAGCCTACACATAACTTCTTTTTTTATATTAAAAAAAAATTCACAAAACTATCAGAGAAAATATCTAATGACACAACCATAGTTGTGTACAACATGTGACATGTAATCCAGTAAAAATTGGCCTTCAAATGAGAATTCCAAGTAGACTTTGAAATCTAACAAATTGAGGACAGTTCAAAGAAGTGTAAGACCAAAAAATTGCAATACATTATGCATAATACATTAATTAGAATATTCTTAATATTATATCAGTTGCATAAGAGCTTGTATACACTATGATATTTTGTATAATGACAAGTAGAACCCATATGTATATTTGACATGGAAAATTCATCCACACATTACAAATAAATAATCAACTTATTTGCATTTACAAACGACTCTGCATGTGGAAGGCATGGTAAGTACAAAGCATTAGAAGATGCAAAGGAAAAAAATTTCAGTTCATGATAAGATGGAAGAATTTGGTGGCTTTTGTAGGATCACTATGAGGCAAAAACATGACAGCAACGGTGAGAATATGATTTTATTCGCCATAGCAAGTTACCGTGGCAAAGGATAGTGGTAATGAGCAGTAACAGGATATAAGATTTGAATTTACATAAACTGATAGCATTTGGGAAAATATTCTGATCCAACCTAAACAGGTACCAATGTTATGATGATAGTCACTACCATATTTCTAACATGTTCCCATCCAATGTTGTTGACATCTTCACAAGCTTAGTTCTTCTATGAATTTAACTCACTTATTTCAGAAAGTATAAGGATTAGATTACTGAAAACTGATGCCACGGCTTACCTTTAAAAAGATTTTATGCCATTATATAAGTGATATTGAGATATAGTTTTCTGCTTCTAAAGATCCACCTTTCATTAAAAATGAGCAAAGAAAACTGCGGTCTCTCATCTTCCTTGTTGTAAAAATAATTCCAGATGCTCTCCTCCTTCAAAGATCAAACTAAATCCCAAGGCAAATTTCCCATATGCAAAGGCATGCAAATGCACGTTATCTCAGTATGCTTGCCCAATTTGATCACCAAAATAAAATTCTTATTATCAAAATTAAAACTCTCATCAAACATATACAACCTCAAGCTACCAGATTCTAGCCGCTAAATATACAAAACAAATATAAACTCAAGTTATGGGATTTCAGCCACAGTAAACACAACAAGAAAACCTAGCAACAATGGCATAGTATTCCACCCATCATCTTCTCTTAGTTTGTTACCCATGTATTTTTCCAATTTCTTTTGTTAGGATTACGCTGGTGCCCTATCCGGTTATCATAAACAGTAAAAATCAAAAACTTCAACAACAAAAACCACGTACAAGAACGAAGTATATATACTTTCAATCAATATGCTCCCGCAAACATATAAAAACAATTCGAAAATCACCATAATTTCATAAGTTAACCAATTAATTTAATATACCAAATAATCTAAAACAATTTAAAAGTAATTAAAGCTAATAAACAAACAAAAATTGTTATACCTAATGCCCTGATTACTCCACTGCACCAGTACATCTTTCGCAACATTATTTCCGAAAATCATGGAAAACAACTGCTGAGCCTCAGCCGTCGAGAGCTCCTTTCCAAAATCTACACTTTTTCCCTCGACTTTCACCAAATTTACACTCTTGCCCTCACTTTTTGCCAAATTTATACTTTTATCCTTACTGTCAGCGGAACTTGTGGAGGTAACAGAGCCACCGCTTTTCCCCGCCGCGGACGTCGCTGTCGCCTTCACAGCCGCCATCATCCGCTTCTCCGCCGCCGCAGCCATCAGCTCACGCTGCGTCCGCCTGTTCCTCACCTCCGGCGACTCCTCCTCCTCCTCCACGGCGGAGGCAGCGGCGTTCTCCCCCGGCTTGCTCCTCTCCGCCTCCGGCGACTCATGCTGCATGCTCAGCTTCAACGCCATCTTCAAATCCTCATCCTCTTGATCCGCCATTGCTCTATCTCTCCCTATATATGTGTATCAGATCAAAAATTTTAAACTTTATGCAAAAACTCAAATTAGGGTTTTATTCGCTTCTGATTAACCCAATTTTAGATAAATACACAAACATATACGTAAATAGATCGAATGAACCATAATAATGAATTTTTTTTTTATATATTAGAATTAAAATATTCAAATATTTGCGCATGCATGTATATGTACATATAAATAATATATGTATGAGGTTTCGAAGTACGTAACTCTCCGCAGAGCAGAAATGGGAGTGATATTTTGTGGTATGACGATTGTACCCTTAAGAGAGGATATACAACTGCTTAATGAATGTTTTGCGAAGTAGAGGGTAAATTTGGTAATTGGGAAAACGAATGTGAAAAATTTGTCGGAGACACTTGTCGTTTAGATATAACTGCTTAATGAATGTTTTCGGAGGCTTCCTGCAACACTTCGTACACGTCTGGATTGATTTTAAAAAAATTTATTTTTTATAATTTTTCTAAAAAATAAAGTTTTTTATTTTTTTAAGAATTTTAATTTTTTTAAATTAATTTAAATATTTTTTACGAAAAAATCCAAATGAGACCTTGTAGGGATTAAAGAAAAAAAGTTTGTTTGGTCTAATTTTTAAATAATCAAAAGTGTTTTTATGAGTTTAAAAATTAAAATTGATCTGTTGGACCTATTTTTAAAAAAATTTTTACATAAAAGTGTGAGTTGGAAAAATAAAAAAGTAAAAGTTCCAAATTTGAGTTTTTCAAAGAAAATTTTTCAAAATTTATCTTTTATATTATGTCATAAATTATTTTCGTTCATTTTTCTCAAAGAAATTACTCTATATCTTTTAATTTCAACGCAACTAAAAGTTCAACTTCTAAAAACAAGGTCAAACAAATAACAAAATTTTTTATCAGTACTTTTACCAAATGTTTTATTATTAAGAGGATGTTTGGATTGGCTTATTAAAATGCTACTTAAAACACTTTTGGCTTTAAGCGATTTTTTTTTTATCTTTGACTTTTATATGTTGAAGTTATAAAAAATAAGTATTTACATATTTGAAGTAACTTATATTATTAAAATAATTATTAAGAACATGAAAATAGAATTTAAAAGAGTAAGTACAATATAAAAAAAGTAAAGATATTTTAGTAATAAAGAAAAAAAGGTAACGATAAAATAGTAAATGATTTGGTAAAATTTATTTTTTTTAGGAAAAAATTCACGTTACCTCCCTATGATATGTCAAAGTATCATGTTACTCTCCTATATTTCAAAAACTTCAAACTACCCTGTGTTATTTCCAAAATTGATCATACCCTCCCCCACCGTTAGTTCAATACTGACGCCGTTAAATCCAAGCTCAAAATGACAAAATTGCACCTCTAATTCCTAGATGGTAAATTTCAAATTACTCCCCTGTGATATGTAAAAGTATCATATCATCTCCCTGTGATATGCGAAAGTATCATGTTTCCCCATGTTCTCAGAACTTCAAGTCCCCCTTCTGAGAATTCCAGACATTGGAGTGGCGCATGTTTGCTTTTTGTTTTATTTCTTTTTTCTTCTTCTTTTGCTCTATTTTGAGAATGGCCAAGGAGGCTTTGGAGCTTTTCATTTGCAATTGCATTGATTTTAATCGAGTATGGTGATATAATTCAATATAAAGGACAAAGAAAAAAAAACGAAATAAGGAATCTTATTTTTTTTGTCCATATAGAAGGTAACATGTGAATAAATAAAAGATAAAATGAGTAAAAATGTTAGACCAGTGACGTTTCTAACGCGTGTGGCTTAATAACATGATAATTTTTGAAAAAACACGAGAGGACGATTTGAAGTTTTAGGAATACAAGGAGGTACGTGATTTGCATATCATAGGGGGTAAAGTAAAATTTACCCTTTTTTGTCATCCCAAGGATATTTTTGTCCAAATAGAAGGTAAAACGCGTAAAAATATTAGACCTGCTACGTTTTTAGCGCGTGTGGCTGAAATCTAACGGAGAAATTGATGGAGGAGGAAAAGGTGATAAATTTCGAAAAAAACACGATCTGAAATTTTTGGAAACATAAGGAGTAACATGATACTTTCGCATATCACAAAGAGGTAACGTGAAATTTACCCTAATAAATATTAGAATCATCTGTAAATTTCAATTTCAACTACATATATTCATTAGCTAATTTTAAACACTACATATGTGTGTGCATACCTGTATCTAATGATCCCTAAACTAATATAATTTCAAACTTTATACAAAACATATTTTATATATATCTTGATAGATAGACAGATAGATAATTAAGTCAGAGGTCAATTTTACTAAAATTTACTTAGTTAACAATCAGACATCAATCATCATATATTCTTTCTCGGTCAAAATTCAATACATAATCATAGAAATATCATGACATAACTCGAACAACCAGAATGTAAACAAAACTTACAAGCCAATCCAAACCGCTTTGTGTCTTAACTATGAGATTATATCTCTATGAATCAATACATTGGCATAGAAATATAATCATAAAGCTAAAAGCAACATGAACATATCTTAACTATTTTGAGCATTCAACAGTTTAGTAGTCAAACCAGGGTTGCTACAATAATTAAAAGAAACTAAAGAAACTCAAATACTTTACAGAAAAAGAAGCAATTACATTTGGGTCAATTACTCCAATGATCACCAAACTTTTACAAAGCTTCAAATTGTCCGTTAAACATTTTCGCATTTTTTTCCATTTCTATCTAATTATAAGTTAAAAGTAACAATCCAAAGGCCAAAATCGAATAACTAAACAACAAAAAGGCCACATTTGCATTTCTCTTAAGTTTGTAAGAACTAAGATAGTGCTGAATTTATTAATTAACCTCAACATAGAGACGCATGAATTGTTTGAAACAAACAAAAAGTTTAGTGAACCATCAAAAATTGAAAATCAGAGTCGGCAGCTACCGAAAATGAGAAGAATTCAGAGATTGATTTGAACTCCACAAAAAGGTTATAAAGCACAATTTTACCTTTATTGTTTTTCACAACATTTCATGATCAAAACACAAGAAGGATCACAGAAACTCTATACACACATATAACCTTTTTTATATAGAACATTTCCATAATTAGCAATTAAAATATAAAATCGATCATAAAGACTTTACACACGCGCTCACACACATATATGAGTTAAGAGAGAAAGAAAGTACAGCGGTTTTAACGAGTTTGTCGGAGTAAGATCCGGCGCGGATGACAGAGACGCGACGAGGCGAAGATTGAGGCCGTTGAGAGGCGAAAAAGTGTTGACTGACCAATAACAAGGAACAAGCGTTTAGCTTAACAAGGCTGGAGCAGCACGCCATGATGATTGGGGCTTTTGGTAGGTGTGGGTGGAAAGTGGACTTGTTTGTTTTACATTTTATATAAGAGCGAAAGGGACAACTGCCTCTTTTTCTTTTTCTTTTTTGGGGTTTTGGTAAAAGCTTTTTTTTTGGGTCGCAATGAATTCCATTCAACAAAACATGATTACAAGATTACCTAATTCCAGTTAGGGTTAAATCCTTCAATAACAACAAAGCGAGGGGAGTGAGATATTGGAAGCCCTGTCCAGAGGGAAGTAATTCTTAATTTTTTTTCTTTAACAATCCAATCACAAGGCCTATTGATAATCTTACGAATACATTGAAAATAAAAAGAGGAACTTTTAGTAGTATTTTTTTTTGGATATCTTCCACTATAGGACACAATATCCATAGACAAATCGCTCCAACCACCTCTTCATCACATTCAAAGATGATGCTTCCTAACACCTATTGGCTCGCAATGATACAAGCATTTCAAAGGCCAATTGCCTCAGCTTCACAAGCTGACGAGCAAGAGATAAGATCTGCTTAACCAAATATTAGAGTCCCAAAATCCTTCCTACCAATAAAAGCATACATTGCCTTACCCACACCTTTGAAATAATTATTAACATTTATCTTCACAGAATTTGCATCTGGTGGAATCCACTAACTAATTGTTGAGATCATTGGGCCATTGTTGGACGTCGAGTGAATATTCTTTGCCGTTTTCTGCCATTCATATATCATACTTTGAGTTCGCTGCCGTTGATCTTCTTTGGATACGTGGGCTCAAGCTTAAAGCCTTCCAGTAGCCTGATTTAAGTGAGTATTTGTTGGAAAATGTAGTCCAAAAAATAAATAATAACTGTAAAACAAGTGCAAAAATAACGCAATACAAATTATAGAAGAAACAATTTTAATAGTAGCAATATAAAACAATAGCTTGAGGCGTGTTATGAACACTGTCCTTAAGGATATTTCGGCTAACTGGTAAGCATATCCCCCAAGATTCAACAAGCTCATATAATATTTGCAACTAGGAATAGGAACAGTGAATAATATATATTATAAACCCAGCAAAATATTAAGCAAATATTAAACAGGGAAAGAGCAAAAGAGAAGTGTTGAAAAGGCTTTTTTTTGTGTGCAACTCGTCTAGTGCTGCAAGCTCTATTTATAGGCAGTGATGGCAACAGAAGCAGAGAAATAAAAGAGGTTGTAGTTAAGAAATAGAAGGAGCTAAAGTTGAGCAACTTGTGGAGCAAAATCTAGAACTGCACTGGATTTTTCACATGTGTTTTACTTATTCAAAATTTGGAGCAAAACTAGAATAAGTCTGGTAAGCCATTTTAGGAGCAAAATTCGAAACAAGTAGGTGAGACTAAAAATAAATAAATTATTTTAGGTGAAAATAAAATAATAAAATCCAAAAAAGTGGCTTAGACTGGGCCTCACGTATGTCTTGCGCGCAAGGGGCAAATCCATCGATTTAAACTAATGGCCCAAGTCATATGCATGCCAGCCCAACCCTTTATTCCATTTTCCACAAACCCACTAAAGTGTGAACAATAAGGTGAGTAAAAGTTTATTATTTTCCCAATGTGGGAAGTAAAACATCCTTTTGAGATACTAACTACAAAGTTTCAACAATTCCCCATATATCTCAAAAGGATTATAAGAAAGAAGAAAAACAACTTTGCTGGGTTTATATCATTGAGTATAGTGCGTCATATTTGGTGTCTTTCAAACTATGAACCAAACCTAGATAGAATAAAATATAACTTATAGAATAATTGGTGAAACCTTTAGCTTCTATGAACCAAGAATTCTTATTATAAGTTAAGATTTTTATCTATCACATTATACCCCCACAATTTTGCTGTTCATCGCAGTTTTGCGCTAATAGGCCATTCGCATGCCTGATTATTCATGAATGCTCTATGAAATTTTGAGCAATCGCACTCCACACTCATATAGGTCAATTTGTCAAGTGTATTCTGCAATTAATACACCACCTATAAAGGATATGGAATTAACTAAGAATATAGTTCAACCTCACTTTATTTGCAATTTTGCACTATTCACACTCGAGGAAGGACAAAAATTTAATAGTTCTCAACATATCAACAAATGGCTTATTATTACCTATATGAACCTAATTCATGGGATTGCCAATCACATAGGTTGGGTTACCATTATTGTTGATATCTCAAATTGGCAGTAGTTCCATTCCCCTCGATGTTTCACTAATTAGTTTTCTCCCAAAGGTTTAGTTAGAGGATCAGCCAAATTCATCTTTGACTTTACAAAATCTATGGAAATAATTCCATCTCTAAGCAACTGTTTTATCACATTATGTCTCAAATGTATGTGTCTATTTTTCACATTAAAGGTTTTGTTTTTTGCATTAGCTACTGTAGCTTGGTAATCACAATGCATAGACATAAAACATGTTGGTTTTATTCCCAATGGAATACTTGCCAAGAAATTTCTGAGCCACTCGGCCTCATTACTATCCAATTCTAATGCCACAAATTTAGATTCCATAGTTGATCTTGCAATTATGGTTTGTTTGGCTAATTTACAAGATATTGCACCCCTACCAAAGGTGATCACATAGACACTAGTGGATTTTGTCTCACCTGGATCAGAGATCTAGTTAGCATTGCTGTATCCTTCTAACACAGTAGGAAATCTACTATATTTAATATCATAGTTTATGGTACCTCTAAATTCAATCTTCTTACTAATGCATTCCAATGATCATGATTTGGATTATAAGTATACCTACTCAATCTACACACAGCATAAACTATATCAGGTCTAATAAAGTTCATTAAATGCATTAGACTCCTAATTATTTGTACATATATATTTTGAGAGACAACATCTTCTTTATTCTTTTTCAATTGGCTATTAGAATCATAAGGAGTGCTCACAGGTACCACATCAAAATTATTAAACCTTTTAAGAACTTTCTCCACATAATGACCTTGATTTAACATTATGCCACTATCATTTCGTACGATTGTTATGCCTAAGATGACACTAGCCTCTCCCATGTCTTTCATACCAAACATAGAAGACAAAAAAATTTTAGTTCTTTGTATTATATCAAGGCTAGAACCAAACATAAGCATGTCATCCACAGAAAGGCATATAATCACAAAATCACCATTATCAAGTTTTGTATAAACACATTTATCTACCTCAATAGATGAAAAGCCATCACACAACAAAACTTGATAAAATTCTCATGCCACTATTTAAGTGCTTGCTTTAGATCATATAACAACTTTAGTAGTTTACAAACTTTATTTTCTTATCCAGCAACCACACAACCCTCAGATGCTCCATGTAAATTTCTTCTTCTAAGTCACCATTTAAAAACGCAGTTTTAACATCCATTTGATGGATAAAAAGATTGTGGATAGAAGCCAAAGCAATTAAAATTTGAACAGAGGAAATTCTAGTTACAAGAGTATATGTATCAAAATAATCAATATTTTGTTTTTGAGTAAAGCCTTTTGCAACAAGTCTAGCTTTATATCTATCAATAGAACCATCAAGATTTAGTTTACATTTAAAAATTCATTTGCAATCAATAGGTTTAGCTCCTGGAGGTAAATCCACTAATTTCCAAATATTATTCCTAATATTGAATCTATTCAATTTTGATGGTTTCTTTCCAAAATGGTGCACTAGAAGAAGAGATTGCATCAAAAAAGGTTAAAGGATCAGCTTATATAAGAAAAGTATAAAAGTCGTTATCAAAAGAATTTTCTTTTCTTGGTCTCTTACTCTTCCTCAAATTGTCATTTTCAAGATCATTTTGAATATTAGGTGCACGACAAGTATTATCAGTTTTTAAAAAAAAGATATTCTCAAAGAATTCAGGATTTTTTGTTTCAACATTAGTATTGCATTCAATCACATCACTTTTGATTACAAGAAATCTATAAGCAGCAGTATTATTAGCATATCCAATGAACATGCAATCAGATGTTTTAGATCCTATATTATCTTTTTTTAGGATCAGGTAACATAACCTTAGCAAGACACCCCCACACTTTCAAATATTTTAAATTGGGAGAATAACCTTTCCATAACTCACAAGGGGTTTTACCAGTTTTCTTAGATGGTATTTTATTTTGTAAATGACACGCAGACGAAATAGCTTCACCCCAAAGATTATTAGGTGCAGTAGAACTAACAAGCATGTAGTTCATCATTTCTTTTAAGATTCTATTTTTCCTTTTAGCTATGACATTTGACTCAGGTGAGTGGGGAGGTGTGATCTCATGAATTATTTCTTTCTTTTCACAATATTCATTTAGCAATACATACTCACCACCTCTATCTGATCTAGCTCTTTTTATCTTCTTATTCAATTGATTTTCTACTTCAGATTTATATATCAGGAACATGTCAAAGGCTTTATCTTTATTTCTCAACAAATATACCTTTATATATCTAGAAAAGTCATTTATAAAAGTCACATACTATCTTTTGCCTCCTCTAGTCATAGTTTGTTTTAAGTCTCCTAGATCAGTGTGAGTTAGGCTATTCCCTAAAGACAGAAGCACAAGTTTAACACATATTTCACATTTGTTCATGCTAGAAGAATGGATATCAGAAATAAGACTAATAGATTGAATTTTCTTGATATAAAATAAACTAACATGTTCTAATCTGGCATGCCATAAATCACAAGAATTAATCAAGTAAGCAGAAGAACCAACATTCTCATTCATTACTTGGGAAACGTTTAGTACAAGTAAGCTATGATTACAATAACCCTTTCCAACAAAAACATTATTTTTGGTCAACACGACCTTATCAGATTCAAAAGAAACCTTCACTCCAACCTTTCCTAATAATTCCACAAAAACCAAATTGGTTGGAATATTAGGAACATATAGCAACCTATTCAATGCCAGAGTTTTTCCAGATGTGAGTTTGAGAAGAACATTTCCTTTCCTAAGAACTACAGTAGTCTGAGTCCCCAAGATAAACAGATTCTTCTCCCTTATTTAGTTGGGTGTAAGACACAAAATCATTTTTATTGGCACAAATATGCCTAGTAGCACCAGAGTCTACCATCCAATCTCTCACACTGGCTACAACATTTACCTAAGAAATGACCGCAGTAATAATATCGTCTGCTTCAACCAAATTTGCATTTGGTTTAGCAAGATTGTCATTTCTCCTCTTTCATTGTCTACATTGAGATGTATGGTGTCTAGGTTTGCCATAAACATAATAGTGACCTTTTTTTTTTTGAAGGTTTCATTGTTAGTTTTGGACTTGTAATCATTTTTCTTTTTGTACCTTTTATTTGGCTTTCCATATAGCTTGTTGTCTTGCACAAGATTTTCTTTTATGGCGATCTCCTTCCCTTTGGTAGCAGTGGACTCCGTCCAGTTGGTGTCTTCTATAATGATGTGAGTAACCAAATCAACAAGGGACAGTTGCTTGTATTTGTGCTTGAGATTTTGTTTGTAGTCATTCCAAGATTGAGGCAGTTTTTCTATCAGGATACCAGCTACAAATTCTTCTGGTAGAATGATCCTTTCTGACTTGAGATCCTTTATCAGTTTGTCGTATGCATTAATTTGGGTCTTGATGTCTTTGTCTTTGGTCATTTGTCATTTGTAATAATTACCAATGACAAACTTTTGTTTTCCAACATTTTCGGCTGTGTACTTGATTATTAAAGATTGCCATATTTCCTTTGCTTCCTTATAGAAGTAGTAGACATCAAATAATTCGTTCGAAAGAGTACTAATAACCGTATGTCTACATACCTTATTTGCGTGAACCTAAAGCTCCAATTGTTTGGATGAGGATTCATCAGGTTTTGGATCAGTAAGGGTGAAGGCCACTCTATGCATGTCAAGGATAGTGTACACGCATTCTTGCCACCTTTTGAAATTAGCTCCAGGAAATACTTCTATATTAGATATATTAGGAAATGGCTTAGCAAAAGTGGTTGCTGCAATGTTAGGAAATGTGGTATTAGTAGGTTACACTTGTTCATTTTGTGTTTGTGTTGGAATAGTAGTGATTGAAGGTGTTCCATTTGGGCTAGCAGATTCCATTAGTATAGTATAAGATATATCCATAAGATTGATGGAAAATGTAGTCCAAAAAATAAATAATAAATGTAAAACAACTACAAAAATAATGCAATAAAAATCTTAGAGATAAATAATTTTAATAGCAGCAATATAAAATAATAGCTTGAGGTATGTTATGAACACTGTCCTTAAGGATATTTCGCCTAACTGGTAAGTGTATCCCCTAAGATTCAACAAGCTCGTCTAATATTTGCAGCTAGGAACAAAAATAGCGAATAATATATATTATAAAACCTAGCAAAATATTAAGCAAGTATTAAAAAGGGGAAAAGCAGAAGAAAAGTCTTGAAAAGGCTTTTTTTTGTGTATCGTCTAATGCTGCAGACTCTATTTATAGGCAGTGATGGCAACAGAAGTAGAGAAATAAAAGGGGTTGTAGTTGAGAAATAAAAGAAGCTGAAGTTGAGCAACTTATGGAGTAGAATCTAGAACTGCATTGGATTTTTCACAGGTGCTTTACTCATTCAAAACTTGGAGCAAAATTGGAATAAGTCTGGTAAGTCATTTTAGGAGCAAAATTCGAATAAGCAGGTGAGACTAAAAATAAATAAATTATTTTAAGTGAAAATAAAATAATAAAATCCAAAAAAAGTTGGACCGGGCCTCATGTGTATCTCGAGCGTAGGGGAAAGGCAAATCCATCGATTTAAACTAATGGCCCAAGTCTCATGCGCGCGAGCCCAACCTGTTATTACATCTTTTACAAGCCTACTAAAGTATAAACTAATATAAGGTGAGTAAAAGTTTATCATTTTTCCAATGTAAAAAGTAAAATATCCTTTTGAGATACTAATTGCAAAGTTTCAACAGTATTTACCTTAAGGATTAAGAGGCCACACCAGGATGTCGTCATCATCACCCCAAGGAAGATAAATCCTTTGGATCTCTTCAGCTACTTCCCAGTTGAAAGAATTTTTTAACCAGTTCAAAGTAAAAGCCTGTTTATTGATTAATGGTTTATTGCATTGCTGTACTTTGTTAAGAAATGTAATGTATAAACTCACACACTAACATAATTAATGTATGATTAATAAGAAAAAGACACACACAACTAGCATGCTTTTAAACGCACAAAATTTTACTTCTACCGATCAGTAAACAATTACACGTGAGATTTTTTACACAACCAAAAAAGTTTAAGCACTCCTATAAAGTGTTTACAATTGCTCTGTAAGAGAAATTCTTATATTCCAAGATATGGAATTTCTCCCACCCTAATTCGAAGGAGAATAAAATTTTTACTAAATTTTAGACGAACTTGAATTTTACACTTGAGCCACAACCCAACATTCTTAACTATTTTGCTAATCTTGAAAGCTGATCCATCTCAAGTGAAATTGGTTGGTTGATGACTATGGTTTTCTTTATGATTATAATTATATCTTTGCCGTCGAATTACTAAGCTCCTCTTTAGATTAGTTTCAAGAAAAATATTTTTTAACTTGAAAAAGTATATATGTTTTGTAATAAGTATTTGATTGAATTGAAAAAAGAAAAAAGAAGTTAAAACTCTAGGAGAAAAGAAAAAATCAATTTCAACTTTTTCTATAAGCTAGTAATTTGAAATTTTCAAGTACTTTTATCAAAAATTTTACGAAAAATACTTTCAAAGTTATTTTCTTGTATGCAATTTTTCTTTTATTTTAAAACTCTAGTCTTTTAATCTAGCTTTTTATTCCTATATATATTCTCATAAAAATAATGAAATGTTTTCTTTTTGAACAAGTTAGTTTCGATAGAAAAGGTAAAACATGCATGATTGTTTTGGGACTAATGCATTTTTTTAATTTATATTTTAATTTAATTTGTTGAATAAAACACCTATTCTGTAAAAAATAATATTCAATTTAGAATGTGTGTACTTTTTGACTTAGGAAAAAGGACAAAAAGAAAAGTAGATAATTGCATATGTAGCCCTTACCAACAAAATACTCTGGATTGATGCCTTATTTCACTACTAAATATCTAAACCTTATGTAGATTTTTAAATTAAAATTAATGTTTCAAACTAGTAAAAACTATTAAGAATTAGTAGAGAAATTTGTCCAGCTCGTTATTATTAGCTCAAGTCCTATTTCAGTTCCTCGTGTTTGAATGAAAATTAAGTTAGCCTTCACTGCTACAAAATTGACATTATAAGAGCCCCTCTAGATGGGCTTTCTTACATGAAATCATTTTTTTTTGTAGAAACACATTAAATTTACAAAAAATATTTAAATTAATTTTTTTAAAAAGGTACAACTTGAAAAAAAATAATTTCATCTTTCTTTTTCAATAAAACCAAAAGTTTGACCTTTTAAAAAATATATTTCTAAAAACTTATATGAAAAATACTTCTAAAAGAAGTTAATTTAAACAAACCCTAGATCCCTAGATCTTTCTTAGAAATCCTCAAGTTGCTTCATTTCACCATCTACTATCTATAAAATAAGGACAAAATAGATCATGCGGTGTTGGTTCTTTTATTTTGACCCGTTTCAAATAAAAACAACAAGGATTAACTTGGGGACTTAAAGTTTTTAAGAACTCATTGTACAATGTTTCTAGCGATTTAGACTAATTTAGGAATCCAATCAAGCAATAAAAATCTCCATAAAATTTTCCTTTTTTAATATGCTAACGAGAAGTGTTAGATGGACTACTTGAATAGGAAATTTAATGATTCTTCTAATAGGAATCGTTAAGATTAATTAAATGCTTTCATTAATATATTCACTAAATAAGCCATAATATGGGATTTATTTAAGGGGAACCATTTTTAGCTTATTTGAGTTGCAAATTTTACTGTGCTCCGTAGGTAATGTGCTCCTGCAGAGCAATGTGCACTAAATTTAACGTGAATAATATGCGCCTATATAATTTTTTTTCCCCTCTAATTCTCACCCACGAACAGAGGCACAGGTTTCTTTCTCCCTTTTCATTCTCGCACACAGAGATCTCTCTCCAGTAAACTCAAGTCGTCCAATTTTAAATTTGGCTTCCCATCGTAATCACCATCTTTGCACGACTACAACGTTGGTCTTCAATCTTCATGTCGATTCTGTTTCACTGTCGACTATGAGGTGCCACCACTATTCTCTTTCACTCTTTTCTTTATTTTTTTTTTTGAGTTATTTTTTAGATCTATAACAATAGATCTGTGTGCGTGTCATGGTAGTGGAGTGTGTTGTGGTGGTGGTGTGCAGTGTGTGGTTGGTGCATATGATTTAAAAGATGGAGAATTTGGCTATCTAACAAATGATTTAAAATAATGCAGATTAAGTATTTGATATTTTGGCTAAATTAAATTTGTCTATTCCCTCCATCTAACTTTTGTGAACATACAATGTATAATCTTTGAATATGTAATGTAAGAATTGTGAACATAAAGCATAAAGTATTTTGGTCATACTATGTATAAACTATGACCATATAATATAAGAGTTTTGAATATAAAGTATAAGTATTCTGAACATATATTACAAAAAGTTGTGAGTATAGTATAAAACTTGTAAAATATAAAATTTAATTAACATTTATTAATATTCAATATTGAACATATTATCTAAAACTTTTGAATATATAATACAGGAGTCTTGAGAATTAAACGTATGAACTTATTATTAAAAAGTTGTGAATAATTAAAAGTGTTGAACCTAAAATATAAAAATTTTGAACATATAATATAAGAGTTTTGAATATTATTTAAAACTTTGAACATGTAATATAAGAGTAATAAAAAATTAAGCTTATGAATTTATTCTTAAAATGCTATGAATAATAAAAATTTTGAACATAAAATACAAAATTTTGAACATATAATATAAGAATTTTAAAAATATATACTACTATATACTGTGCGCATATTATTTATGCACAGTACAGTGTATAGTGCTCATGTGGAGTATTGTGCATATGATGTACAGTAGAAGGTCTGTATTTGAGTACTTTCAAATAGGCTTTTCAATTTGGAAATGGTGAATCTTTTCTCTCATTTATGTGGTGTATATGATAATTAATATAATTATTTATATGCTTCCTTTTGTATTTTATTCCTAATAGAGAATTTCTCATTTGCATTCAGAAATATTTACTTGCAAATACTAAGATTTTTCACTGTGAGGGCCAAATTTTCCTTTCGAATTCGCTATGAGAACTGATAATAAATAGAAACGCTAGCAAAATCTGCTTCAACTAAACGTTATAAGTTCGGCTCCTTTGAATTAACTTTTTCTTTTAAAAAAAAAAGTTTTGTTTTTTCTACAATTTTGTTCATTTCTTTTAATTTTTTTCTTTTTAAAAAAGTGATTGATTTAAATAAATTTATAAAATATTGAGAATTAATTTAAATATTTAAAAAATAAAAAACAATAGAAATTTATTGTGAAATTAATCTTTATGTACAATACATACAATGTATATATGACGTAGTAGCATATATGATGTGATAGGATTTGCATAGAAAAGCGTAATGTAACGTATACCTTCTCAACTGCCCTTCATTCCCCAAATCTTTTTTCAGTATGGCCCTTTGGGTGCCACCCATATCTTACTTCCTCGATGCCAGGGTGCAGAACTATTGAAAAGAGAAAGTGCAAACACATTGTGATTCTGTGAACCAAAAAAAAACATAACGAAAAGGACGTTAACGGTGTGCACAAAATACATTCACTCAATCAACTTAGAGGGAGTTTGGCTTTACTTATTTAGTGCTTATAAACACTTAAATAGTAAAAAAATATGTGAAAGAATTTTTTTTTAGGAACTTATACGTACCTAAACTTAGCAAAGCCAAACACCCTCTTATTCGCATTAAAATCTCTTCACCTATAAATATCCAACTTTCTACACGTTAAGGGGTAATTTGCTTTCATTCATCATATTAAAATTTCCGACTTAGGCATCAGAGTTCAAAATGGAGAAAAACTCTGTTATTTGTTATTTTTAAAAGTTATTGTACTTTAGTGGGGGAAAAAAACCCTTACTATAATATTTAGCCTTTGTCGAATAGTAACACTAATGGTCTATAGCGCTTTTTTAAACAATTTTTGGAAAATAGTATTTTTTGAGAAGTTAAAAATTTTGAATTTTAAAAAAAATTGTATTTGAACTTTTTCAGAGTTTCAGCTTTTTTAAAAACTAAATCAAATAATTATTACAAATTAAATATAATTTTTTTAAAAAAATATTTTTTCTTTAAAAAAAACCAATCGAAACTGGCTCTTACTGTACAAGCATCGGCAAATGCCTTTGATTCCTTCGAACGCGTTTCTACTTACCTTGCTCCATTACTCATCAATCTTTCGATACAACCTTGGTTGTCAATAGAATTATACAATTGTTCTAGACAACTATTTGATCGGATACTAAAGTCTTAAAACCAATTGTGTCAATTAATTAAAATTTTTAGGTTTAAATTTTTAAATTTTTTAACTGAAAATTTTTCAAATTTTTAGAACCAAAAAAACCGTTCAATCACATAATTTTACATCTATTCAATTTTTTTTCCGATTCTCCTTTGCAATCAAAATGATGTGCTCTCTTTTTTTTTTTCACTTTTCTACTAACCACGCTTTTTCGCTTTTGGACTTCTAAAATTTTTCATTTCAGTTGAACAAACTAATTTGTCTAAATTTCGAGTTCATATTTTTTGAACTTCTAAAGCTAATCAAACTATTAAATTGAACATTTAAAATCATTAAACTTTATCGCTTTTCGATATTTGGGTTTCGGGTTTTTTTCAAGTTTTTATTTTTCGTTATTTGTTAAATGTATTTTGTTGATTTAAACTAAATTTAAAAAAATAGATAGATTTGTTAAATTAAATTTTGTTAATTTAGACAAAATTTGAAATAGATATAAAAACTTGAACAAAAATAAATATAAAAAATTTAATTAACCTAAATTATAATTATTTAAATTCAATAATTATTAGATCATCCAAATTACTTTAAAAAATACTATATTCACCTAGATTCGCTCATTCCAAAAATTCTTTTTCACTCTCTCTTCAATTGCATCCCAAATTTGTCAAAATGAGAAAGGGAAAAATTAACACCTTTTAGATTTCAATTTTTTAGCAAAAAGAGAAAAAAAATTTCCTTGACTCTTTACAAAATTATTGAATTTTTTAATAAATATTTGTTATATATTATAAAAATTGTATTGTAATAAAATTGGACAACAGAGTGGTGCGGCATTAATTTATTAGAATTAGTATAAATTTCAGTTTTGCCTCGACAAAGAGCCAATAGGGGCGAAAGAGCCAGGCAGCCTCAAATTTCACCAGCCATCACACACACATACACACACACAGAGCTTCTAAGGATATGGATGGCATAAGAAACAAAGAAATAAACAAGAAGACGAAGGGGGTTTATCTTGAGCTACAAGTTGCCAGCCACTGATGCCATGCATCACGGCTGTGCCACCACGTGTCACCCGAAACTTCCTACGACATCAGATGACCTTATCCCCACTGATACCGTCTTTTTCTTACATGCAATCTAGTAAGTTTACAGTACACTCTACTGTCAGCTTATAATGTCTGCATCTTCTTTATCATCATATACCTCGAACGTGGTACACTTAATTTTCTTCGTATTTGTGCCATACTATATATGACATATATATATATATATATATATATATATATTTATGTATACATACAATTGAAAGATAGCGAAAAGGGTTGGAGAAACTTGAACAAAAAGAGTGAATAATTGATAGAGAGAAGTGTGAAGTTGTGAAGATGGACCATGCAGCAGATGCACACAGGACTGATTTGATGACCATAACGAGGTATGTGCTGAATGAGCAGTCAAAGCACCCTGAATCACGAGGAGACTTTACCATTTTGCTCAACCACATTGTTCTTGGTTGCAAGTTCGTCTGTTCTGCTGTTAACAAGGTTAGTATTTATATATATATATATATATATATATATATAGTTGAATTATTTGCTATGACTTTTTCTTTTATCATTTGGTTCATTATATTCTGAATGGTCTTTAACCTTTTTCTAAGTTCAACTCGAAATGGAACCTCCAAGAACTTGAGATAGTTAAACGGTTTCTTTTTTGTTGCTGATAGTTATTTATTGTATCAACACGCCCTTCACTTGCAGGCGTAATTTGTTTTAGGGCCTGTTTGAATTTACTTTTTTTTTTAAGGAAAAAGTATTTTTTCTAGAAAAAATTATATTAAATTTGCAATAACTATGTGATTTGGCTTTAAAAAAAAGTTAAAAAAAAAGTTAAAACTCTGAAAAAAATTCAAATACAATTTTTTTTAAAAAATTAGAATTTTCAGCTTCTAAAAAAAATATTTTTTAAAAACTGTTAAAAAAAGTTCTTTTGACAAAAAGCTAATCCAACCGGGCCCTTAATGCCTTGTACATGGACTGTTGTTGAATGGGGTGGCAGAGGGCTATGGTATGGTTACCTTGTTGAAAAGCTTAAACTACGGAGAGAATGTTGGTGTAATTATTTATTGTATTAACAGGTGCAGAATTGATTTTTCAATGTTAATGATAGTGAAAATTTCAGGGTAATTGTTAAAATTTTCGTTGATTGTCACTAGGTTTGGTCTATTTCGTTTTCTCATTTTGTTCTTTTCCTGGATATCCTTTCTTGATTTTAGCTATCAAGTAAACTGGATGTGTATGTGATACCTTCGATGCATTCTGGACAACTGTATAGTCCAGTTACAGAATGAAAATAAACAGATGAGAGAGGGATTTTGTTTTCTTGTATGAATCAATGGTTCAGTTTAGGACCAGCTGAGCAAAGGGATGAAGTAAATATTGCCTATACTAAGTACCTTGTATGTTTATCTCATCAACCGGGGAGGTATCGGGAAGTTAGACTTTTAGATGTTCTGATGGTAAGCAAGAAATTTGAAGCTGAGGTATATGATTGGATGTTCTCACAATAAAGGGCATTACTCTTGCAGGCTGGTTTGGCCAAGCTCATTGGACTTGCTGGTGAGACTAATGTGCAGGCAAGTGCTTCCTAAATTTCTGATCTTTGTGCCCTGTAGTTATGCATAATTGATGTTTCTGAAATTTCAGTCCAGAACATAACGCATTCAATAATGTGGTTTACTAAAGGGGGAAGAGCAAAAGAAACTGGATGTACTATCCAATGAAGTATTTATGAAAGCTTTAATCAGCAGTGGTCGAACAGTAAGTCATACCAGAAAATTGTTTGTGCATTCATATACTTATTCTAGTCATGGGCCTAAAGTTCCCTCTCTGCATGTGTAATCGTTTTCCTAGTGCATCCTTGTTTCGGAAGAGGATGAAGAGGCAACAATTGTGGAACCATCCAAGCGTGGAAAGTGAGTGATGATGCTAGCCATTAATAGATTTTCTCCTGTTATCCTATTTCTGAACTCTAATCATTTAATTGTGACTTTTATCTATGTGGTTTATCTGTTTCTGCAGGTACTGTGTTGTGTTTGACCCATTGGATGGATCATCCAACATTGATTGTGGTGTTTCTATTGGAACAGTATGATTCTCAACCATTATAGTTACTTTCTGTATTACTACTACTCCATAGTCTGTGTAAAATTGTGTTCAAACTTTGATGTCTCAGTGATCAAAAGAATAATTTTTTGTCCAGATCTTTGGAATTTACATGATCAAAGATGGTACCGAACCTTCCTTAGATGATGTACTGCAACCTGGAACTAACATGGTAGCTGCTGGCTACTGTATGTATGGAAGTTCTTGCATGGTATGATAATGGCTGGCTTTCGTTTTTTAGTGAATATATTATCATTTCTCCTTTAACCTTGCAACTTTTTCAATCAATTTTGCACTAGTTTTGTGGTTATTTTACTCTACTCTCTATCAGTCTTTCATGGTTTTGTTGAATTTGCAGCTTGTGTTAAGCACTGGAAGTGGTGTTAATGGGTTTACCCTTGATCCGTCTCTTGGAGAGTTTGTACTTACTCATCCAGATATTAAGGTTCAACTCTCAGCCCTCCCTGGATGTTCAATATCCTCCAACAACACATCTAGCAATCACGTCTTACAATATTAGTAATCTGATATATCTGGTAATCAAATCTATCAGTCATGCTTAATTTAATGAGAAAGCAAGGCAGTCTTGCAATATGCAGGGGTTTACATAAGGTTTCTGATACACTTCATTCTTTCTCATTTTAAGCTTGGCCACCTATCTCTCTATGAGCTAGGCAAATTAGCATTGAAAATTCACATTGGAAATATCATGGAGGTAGACATATTTCATAGATTGCTTTACTGAGGAAGATTTTGCTGTTTTATAGATTTGTTTGTAAGTTTCATTCCACGTGTATCTGCATTCCAGTATCTAATTATCTTGGTTTTAGTTTATTCATCCTTTGCCATGTATCTTCCCTACAGATTCCAAAGAAGGGAAAGATCTATTCAGTTAACGAAGGAAATGCAAAGAACTGGGATGGTCCAACATCAAAGTATGCAATACCAAGTTTCCTGTTTCAATATTGGATTCTATATTATCTGCAAGATCTTAACATTCTTCAGAATTCAGGTATGTGGAGAAGTGCAAGTTCCCCAAAGATGGATCATCACCAAAATCTCTAAGATATGTAGGGAGGTAATTGCATTTTTATCTTAAATTTGCTTTTCAGATGTGCTTGAACATCCATTTTCACTTGGTTTTTTCTTTTTGAGATCTCGCAGAGTTCGGTTGCATTAATATTTTATCTGAGATCTTAGGTTATGAGATCATCATCCTTCTTGCCATTTGCAAACTCAAGTTTCATATTCTTTGCATTTAAAAGAAGTTGCAAAATGAAAATCTGAGCCAAAAAAGAGAAAAAAGGGGATATTAGACATTAAGTTGTATGTTTCTTCTGTTTCTGAATTCGTGCTTTTCTATTACTTGAGGAAAGTCAAATTTATCCAATTCTGTGTCAGACTGGAGAAATCTGAGCCAAAATATAAGGAAATTAAGAAAGGGGTATCAGAAATCTGAGTTCTTTTTTACTTAAAAAGTGTTCGCTACTCAATGGAAGTCAACAATATTCAAATCATTCTCGACTAAGGTGTAATACAATATGTTGTAGTACCAATAGAGAGGATGCAGAAACTGAGTAGTGAGGGAAGATGGTTATAAAATTGAAACTAAGAAAGGATGGAGATTGTGAAGTTGTTGCAGTCCAAACAATTATAAACTAATGGTTACAAGTAGATGGCTTGGAAAGGTTAAACCCTGACTAACCAATCATAATAACCTTCTTGTTGAGATAGCTCCTGTTGATATTCGTCATTGTAATTCCATAATTAGAAACTAATGGTTTCAATAGATGGTGTAGAAAAGATTAAACATGAATTAGAATTGTAGAAAAGATTAAACATGAATTAGAATTTGAATCTGTATCTCAGTTTTTCGGTTGAGGTTTATCATTCTATGTGGAGAAGACCATCTGAGGGTGCATACTCCTTTTGGTTATTTTAACAAGGAAGTTGAACTGGTTTCGTGATTTGGAACATTATATCTTTCTGGATAAGAATATGGCTTTTGGTTAATGACGACTTGCATTACAGATTGACCTTTTCCATCTCTTTTCTTCCCTTTTTTTTTTTTTTTGGGTGGGGTTTGGGGTAGATTTAAATGATAAAAGGTTCATAAGCTTCATGATTCCTCTCTTATCTGGACATAGCTAGATTTAAACAATAAAAGGTTCTCCTTTTTTAACGTTCTTTTGACCATGATTTGCAGCATGGTTGCTGATGTACATCGTACATTTCTTTATGGAGGTATCTTTTTGTACCCTGCAGATAAGAAAAGCCCCAACGGGAAACTGCGGTAGGTTAAATGCATATATTGGAAGAAACTAAGGAACTTATTTGTCAGCAATCAATCTTGCAAATTAGGACAAACCTGTAACTGATAATATTGCATACATCACAGGGTTCTTTATGAAGTCTTCCCTATGGCCTACTTGGTGGAGCAAGCAGGAGGACAATCATTCACTGGCAAGCAAAGGGTATGAACATCAAGCCTTTGAAGATAACAAAGGGGAAATTTTGATTTATCGATTAGTTTCTAATCTTGAGTGACTTGATTTGGTACCTTCGCCGATTGCTTCTTTCAGTAATTTCTTAAGTAAATCTATGATTTTTACCTGTACCTGATTGGGCCAGGTTTACTTGAAACCCTGGGGAGGAGTAGGTCACTGTATTCTTGACAATTTCTTTTTTGCTTAGTCACAGCGAAATTTAGAAACTAGGAGGTGTTTGTTCCAAGTTTTGTTTTCTAAAATTATGGTAGGAATTAACTAAGGACCCCTTTTAGTTGCATTGCCTCCTCCCTCTGAAAGCATAAGCACGTGATGATATAATCAAATTTATATGTGTAGGCGCTTGATTTGGTTCCGAAGAAGATACATGAGCGTTCTCCCATATTTCTTGGTAGCTATGACGATGTTGAGCAGATCAAAGCACTTTATGCAGCAGAGGAGCAAAAAAAGTAAATAACTCGTCTCTCTTCTCGTCTACTCATTAATGTTCATAACTGATTGGTGGTTGTAAAAGAAATTTTTCATTAAGGTGTACTTGCTGTTGTAATTGTATGAAGGTTGAAGAATGATATTGTATCTCAAATGACAGCTGACATCCCAACTTCTAATAATCCATCAATACTTATATAGACAAGCTTGTGCAGATTTACCATTGTTGTAATTTGTTCTAAATAAAATTTCTCCACATTTCTCATACATTTGCTTTTGGCAAGTAAGCATGTCTTCAGGTCACTTGCTCCATATATGCTTTTATTGAGCAGCAGGTCAATGAAGTTGTAAATGTGTTTAGACTGGAAATAGTTCCTCTGAGCCAGATGCCGGAGTATGAGCAATAGCTGTAGTGAAGAGAGCCTCATATAAAAGGTGCTTGTTGAATATCATAGTATTGCGTAATGTCTAGGTACCTGACTCTTTCACATTGGATGAGACACAATATCTTTTGTCTCATATGACGATATAAATAAAGATGTCTAGTACCATGAGAAGCATGAAGTCTTTATTTCTCTTTTAAATATCTTAAGATTGCTCATACTGAGACTGGATTAGGTGATGGTCCTTCTCTGAACTAAAGTGATTTGATAGCTAGATCAGGCATAATCTATCAAAAGTAGAGGCAACAAGTGTTTAGTGTTATAATATATTGTTGTCTTGCACACAAGAAATCTTTAAGTTCCAAATTCATCATATAAGATTTTGGATTGCTCCTCTTATTAACGAATTAGTTTCGAATCAAACTCAATTATCTTCTCCAATTACAAAAATTTATTATACAAAATAGGTGAGGTCTATCATTATATCAATTAAACGAATATTAACAGACAAATGATTTGTGATTGTGATGTATTACATCTATAGAAAGTTCAAAGAAAAATTAAGAACACATAAGAAAACAGGGATAGGAACCAGAAAAAGTTAAAGATGAGGTATTCGCAAGAGATTAGTCAACAATGGATCCCACTAAAATTGTTAACATACTTTCTATATTCATCCCCTTGATATCAAAGTCTTCTTCCAACGTCAACCCTCCAAGCCTTATCCCATCATCTCGCACGGTGATCATCTTGCTTGCTTTTGCACCAACAATGAAAAACTCGTATATGGAAAGACAAAACAAGTGGCGAAAGTCAAAACAAGAAGATGATCGTCAGCTCAGCAACAGGATCGAAGGCTTGCCCCAAGACGTGATTCTTGACATAGTGTCCAGATTATCTGTGAAGTCCATCATTCGATTCAGGTTCGTCTGCACAACCTTTTACAACTTGTCACATGATTCAGATTTAGTTAACAGGAACCTTTCCAGGGCCTTGAACAGCAACCCGTATCTCATCTTTCATTCTGACTATCCTCTGAGCAATCATCTCTGTTTTGTTTAGTATCCCGATCGCGAACAAAACAAAGAGGTCAGAGTCGGGAAATTCCACACACCATTTTCAAACTCCATGCCAGAATTTCATGTGGTAGGCTCATGTGATGGTATGTTGTGCTTGGTCAATTCGTTGTTCAATGATGTAGTCTATATATATAATCCTTTCACTAGGCAATACAAAGAGCTCCCCAGGTCGATTGAGTTCGAACATCAAATGTCGATGTATGGGTTTGGATCTCACCCAATAACCAAGGAATACAAAGTGATCAAGATAATCCACTATGCGAATATGTAAAAGGCATCCTTGAGTTTCCGTAGATTGGCACCGAAAAGATATATCAGATCAGAGGTGCTAGTTTTTAGCTTAGGTGGGAGAAGATGGAGAAGCATCGGAGAAGCACCGTACCAACTAGACAGCAAGTCAACAGCAACTTTGGTTAATGGAAGGCGGCACTGGGTGAGCAAATATTCTTTGTACCAACGCAGACATGCTAAGCGCATCATATCCTTTGACATATCTGATGAACGATTCAGAGAAGTCCCTCAGCCTGACTGTATGGCTCGGGTGACTATGTCCGGTTACCACCTCACGGTGCTGAGCGGGTGTCTGTCAATGGCCTTACCCATCCGTGAACGGCGTGGTGGTTTTGATATTTGGGTCATGAAAGAATATGATGTGAAAGAGTCTTGGGTGAAGCAGTTCCGCATTGATGGGTACATGCCGAAGCTAAGGAGTATTGCAGAATTGAGACGGTTGTACAGGATCTGGAAGAGCGTGTTGTCGAGGAGATCGGTTCGAGTTTTGTGCCTTTCAGATGATGGCGAAATCTTGATAGAGTACAAGGGAGGAGCTCTGGCTGCTTATAATCCAGAGTGTGGAACATTTAAGGACTTGTCATTTCCAGGAATGCCTAATCTGTTTCGCACAGTTACTCATGTTGGCACCCTCAATTGGGTCTGGTAACCCCTCTTACTTGGATTAACATCACACCAGTCAAAGATTATACAAGTAATACTGTATACAAATTGCTATTGTGCTTCATTTATTGGACATAAAATGATTAAATATAATGAGCTTTTGCTTTGCATTACATTCCCTTCTTTTCTTTTCTTTTTTTTTTTTGTCTGAAAATGAACATGTATTGTGATAATCAAAAAGCTTTACACCTTAACTGATTTCTCACCAGGAAGAATCAAATAATGAACAACAACTGTGCTATTGAAAGGTTAATTTGACATGCAATTGGGGTTGTACGTCAGTCAATATTATTGATTCAACGAACAGATGATTATTTTAATGTTCTTGATTCAATGAACGGATAGTTACTTCACATGTGCGATCCTTTTGGCTCTGGTTACTTCACATATGCAATCCTTTTGGCTATGATGGTTTGTCATATTGAATCGATTTGAGCTGCTAAGATTTAGTGGTTACAAGTGTTTTGAAATAAGTGTTGCCTTTCTTGTTATGTGTTTGTGTTAACTGTAGAAGCCCTTAGACGATGTGTAGTCTGAAAAAAATAATTCAAGCTCATTCAAATTGTAGATGTGTAAGATTTTTCCTTTTCGACATGAGAAACATTGTTCAATTGCGCTTGTATTCATCACTATAGGAACTATGTTCAAGCTTCCCCTGCCCCTTCTCATCAATGGACTCCTGACATATATGTGCAAATGCGGTTTACGGAGCCTGACTCATCGTTTTTTCCTTTCAACAGGAATTCGACCACCAATAGTTAAACCCCAATATACAATAAATATTTTTCTTAGCCTCTAAACATTCTTTGAATGTGCTTTCCCTTAGCAACAAATGATAGCACCCTGCGGTATGGACATCCCCAGGGTTTTTTTTTTTTTCTTTTTCATTTCATTTTCTTTTCTAGGAGAAGATAGTGACCCATTTATGTTAGAAGACAGGACATATTAAGCTTCTTAGAGTGATGCATTGGTGGATGTCATAGTTACAGAAAGCAACGTCGTCTTAAAATAACATCAAGCAAAAATATGAAAACAAATTTATCTCATGAAACAACGCAAAAATGATCACTGATCTTAAAATTAATCACTAATCTTTTAAAATATCTTTGTGAGCTTCTATCTCTGAAAGCTAATCGGAGTTATCGTTTGCTACATTAATTTTAGCTCTCTGAAATAATAGTAATAGCTATTTTTCTGTGTTATAATGTGCAAGTATGAATTCTCCTCAATAGTGGCTTTTGTTACCACTAAGAGGTTTGAACGTCTCTATAATTGATATAGTAATGAACGACATATTTTTCCTCTAAATCTTATTAAGTTCTATCCAAGTTCGCTTTTGTCCAAGTTTTCATACAAGAAGCGATTCACAAGCCACTACATTTTCATAAAGTACACCATTTAGCGAACCTTAAGAGTTGTTAACAGCTGGACGATCTGTGTCCCAAAGGTTTGCCAAGGTGAAGCTCTTTGCACTTCACAACCTCTGGTTCACTCCACTTTCATATAATTCTTTTTTCAGTGAACTAAATGACCGTCTCCTAGAATTTTTAAGCTAGATGTTAATATCTAGCAAAAAAAAATTTACTAACTTTAGGTCTACCATATGAGACAGCTAGGCCATTCAAAATGCAATCTTGATCAAAGGGTCTACCATATAAAGAAGGGTGAAATTTTAGTTCTAGTTAAAAGCAACCAACTAAAATTTCCATCTTACAACAAACTACAAAATGTTGTGAAATGGACATTCACAAGTTGCAAAAAATTACTTTTGCTAATAAGTCAACAATTGATGCCATAAGTGCTTAGGAAATTGTTATAGCATGCAAAGTTTGAAAAATATGGAGATATGCATATCCTCTCATTTAATGCATTGTCCCTTCATTTTTTTTCTATAAAAGGAGTTGGAATGGTAGAAGCTTAGGAAGAAGAAGAAGAAGAGAAAGAAGTAGTATGTACAAGAAGTATTAGAGAAAAGAAGAGAGAAACAAGAGTGATATTATATTGTAATAGAAAAAGATTTTATTATTCAAGTTATTTTATACCACATTACATTTGAGTTATTTTATAACACGTTATCAGCATGAGTCTCTGCCGACAGGGAGTTCTGCAAATTATTAAAAAGTGCACGATCCTACAAAACTTTTGGTAACAATTCTTATTTTATTTTTTGCATTACATCATATCTGTAGCATAAAGTTTTTTTTTCCTATCCTATTTATTTTACATTGTATTTATTCTAGAAATAAAATTTATGTTGTATTATTTTTTTTAGAGTATATTATTGCAATATTTCCTTTTCAATAAAATAATAATGATAAAATAAAATAATAACAAATACCATAATTTTTCGAAAGACCTAATTACCATGACATTAAGGACGTGATCACCTTGACTTTTGGATATGTGACTAGGATGACTTAATTAAAAATAATGATGACTTCTAAGGACATAAACACTAATATAGTTATATAACGATTAACTGTAATAATTATACAACATGTTATTTAAAATTGACATCTTATATTATATTATGTCATGCTTATAAGTTTCATATGCTATATTTGTAATTTATTCCTACATGCTTATATTTATTGATTTACAAGTTACGTCATGTAAATATATTATTATTTCACTTGCTTATTTATTTTTGAAATATGCTAGATTTATAATGTCAAATTCACGAAGCTTGAATTTGTGGCCCTTGATATTTCTGGAAACAATTATTTATCATGGATCCTAGATGCCGAAGTACATCTCAATGCCAAGGATCTTGGAGAAACAATTAAAGAAGGAAATAATGTATCCTTACAAGATCACGCTAAAGCATTGATATTCCTTCATCATCATATCCATGAAGGGCTTAAAGCTGAATATCTTACTGTAAAGGATCCCCAAATCCTTTGGCAAAATTTGAAGGAAAGATTTGATCATTATAAAACAGTGATCCTTCCTAAAGCTCGTTACGAGTGGATTCACTTGCGATTGTAGGATTTTAAAACTGTGAGCGAGTATAACTCCGCTATACTTAAAATTACTTCACAATTGAAATTATGCAGAGAAAAAAGATCATTGATGAAGACATGTTAGAGAAGATATTCTCTACTTTTCATGCATCTAATATGCTTTTACAACAACAATATAAAGAGCGTGATTTCAAAAAATATTCTGAGCTAATATCATGTCTTCTTGTTGCTGAGCAAAATAATGAGCTCGTGATGAAAAACCATCAAATACGACCAACTGGCTCAGAACCATTTCCTAAAATGAGTGAAATTATATCTTCTGAGGTGAATGCTACATCATTAAATAATTATGGTCATGGATGTGGTCGTAGTCATGGTCGTGGTCGTAGCCGTAGTTATAGACATGGTAATGGTCATTATTTTCATAAGTCAAATAGACCAAATTTCAAAAGACAAGAAAACCACGACAAAGGAAATTATTCACGAAATAAATCTTTTCAACGTACTGAAAGTACTTGCTATAGAAGTGGCATGAAAGGGCATTGGCATCAAACATGTCGTACTGCTAAAGATATTGCAGATCTTTATCAAGCTTCATTGAAAGAAAAAGAAAATGGTGTGGAGACAAATCTTATTGAACAAAATACACAAATGAACTACACACACCTTGGCTGCTCTGATTTCTTTGAAGATGCCACTGAAAATATTGAGCAATTGATTGGTGATGGAAATATCCATCTGAATTAATCTTTATGTAAAAGTAGAATGTTTATTGTCTGTCATTTTAATGCTTAATTTTAGCTTGAATGTAATATCTATCTTTTATAAAATAAATGTCATATTTTTGCTAATATTTTTCTATTTTCTTTATTATTATTGTGAAGAAAGATGGATTTGCATCATATCAATGATGAAGAAATATGTTTGGCTGATAGTGCTACAACACATGCTATTCTCAAGAATAAGAAGTATTTCTCCCTACTAAAATTAGCTGATGCAAATGTCAATACAATAGCTGGTTATGCAAAATTAATTAAAGACTCTGGTAAAGCTTGTGTTTTGTTTCCTGAAGGAACAAAGATGATAATAAGTGATGCTTTATACTCGAGTAGATTGCAAAGGAATCTACTCAGTTTTAAAGATATAAGAGAAAATAGTTATCATATTGAAACCATGAAAGAAGGCAATAAAGAATATCTTTATATCACATCGCTTATATCTGGCAAAAAACATATATTAGAAAAATTGCCAGCATTATCTTCTGGACTATATTGTACTTAAATAAATCCTTTGGAATCACATGCTGTGATAAACCAGAAGATAATTGATCCAAAGAATTTTACTCTTTGGCATGATTGCCTTGGACATCCAGGGGCAATAATAATGAGACGAATTATTGAAAATCCACAAGGGCACTCATTAAAGAGTTAAAAAATACTCTCATCAAATGAATTTTCATGTGCTGCTTATGCCCAAGGAAAATTGATTATAAGGCCATCCCTAACTAAAATTGATATTGAAAATCCTACATTTCTAGAACGAATTCAAGGGAATATATGTGGGCCTATTTTTCCAGCATGTGGACCATTTCGATACTTTATGGTATTAATAGATGCCTCCACATGTTGGTCACATGTCTCCTTATTATCCACTCAAAATGTGGCATTTGTAAAACTCCTTACACAAATAATTCGCCTACGCGCACAATTTTCGGATTATACGATTAAGAAAATTCGTCTTGATAATACAGGAAAATTTACATCCCAATCTGTTAATGATTATTGTATATCAATTAAGATTATAGTTGAGCATCCTATGGCTCATACACATACTCAAAATGGTTTAGCAGAATCTTTCATTAAACGTCTATAACTAATCGCTAGACCACTATTTATGAGAACAAAGTTGCCTAGTTCTGCTTGGGGACATGCCATATTGCATGTTGCAGCACTGGTTCGGATGAGACCAACTGCTCATTGATATCGCTATTTGAGCACAAGCCTTAATAGCCCGCAAGTGCACGGGACTTGTGCAGTACAGTGTGTGCAAGTGCGGGGTCGAATCCACAGGGAGGCTACCTTAGTTTAGTTTCTGTGTACTGAGGTGCCTTAAACTAGCTACGTGCGTGTGTGTACTTTCTTTGAGATGGAAGGGAACTCGAAAAAAAAAAAGAAAATAAACTAATCTATGGAGGAACTTAAGGGAGCCAAACTAAGGAAGGAGACACTAATAAAGAAGAAGGGGGACCTAGGGCGATTGCATTGCAACTAGACCTGGGCTATGAGAACGGATGAGGTCTATCTAAGGCTCGAGACTTCTATTGCCGTTGTGTTGATCGGGGTTCTCCTAACCAATACTAGTGGTTTAACCCATTAGCTGGATTTAAAGCTAAGGGCCAATCCTCCTAGCCTCACGCAATTCGTGTGTAGAACTTATCCTCTTGGCTGGGTTTAAAGCCAAGGACTAGCATCAAAACACTACGTGACATTAAGGCTAAATTAACCAAAACTAACGTGGATGATGTATACTCTAGTCTAGGTTAACTTATCCGCTTGGCTGGATTTAAAGCCAAGGACTAGCACCTAAACTCGACTAAGCAAAGCATGTAACCTATTAGCTGGATTTAAAGCTAAAGCCTACTCTACTAAGCAAAGCCATGAGATTACGCACAATCACATCACCCAATAAGTAGATAAGAGCATTTGAAGCACAAATAACACATGCATATTCACTTAGGCATTTTAACAAACACATAGACATGCTTGATTTCCAATACATAGACATATTGAATCATGCCATAAATTTATGTAAATAAATATGTATTAAGAGCCAAATATACACAAATCCATTATTCAACGCCCTAATCTAATATACAATAACAATCAACCCTAAATCTAGCCTAATCTAGCAACATATTTACAAGAAATAGAGAAAGAACAAGAAGAACTTCCCTAAATTCTTGCTTCCAAATCCGTACAAATCCTTCAAATCTTTGTTTAATGCTTCAATCCTAGCTTGGTGTGGGGTTAAGATGGTGGTTTAGGGTGGTTTGTGTAGTGGGTCGAGGTTAGGGTTTATTAGGGTTTAAGAAATAAAAGTTCCTCCCCTCAAAAGGGCTGAAAAGTGGTTTAAATAAAGCTTTCAACGCGTCCAGCCGGGGGCCCAGCCGGTCGACCGGCTTTAGGCCTAAGTCGTCCGGCCAAAACTGGCCCAGGTTCTGATCTGGCCGGTCGACCTAGCCGGTCGACCGGCTTGGTCGTCCGGCCTATACAGAGGCTAACCGATCTTGATAGTAAAATGGTCATATCTTGCTCGTTTTAGCTCCGATTCGCGCACCGTTTTTTTCTATGGCTTTGTATCGTCGTGGGGGATCTCCCAAGCCATATTTTGCACCCTAAAATGTATCCAAAATTTGTCCATGTCCTTTTTAGGTTGCAAGATCCGAATTTGGCTCACGTTGCGCTCAGTTTCGCCTCGGTCGCTCCTTCTTTCTTCCGGCCAGTTCCAAAAGCACTTTTCTTCATTCCTTTGCATCCAAAACACCCTTGGCTTTGTTCCACACTTCAACACCCTCAGTTAAACCCCAATTATCTTCCCAAATCACACCTTAAACAAGCAAGAAACGTACATTAGTGTAGCATTTAAGTCCTAAGTTCAACTATGAACGTGTAGACCCTAATATGCATGAGTATGACCTAAATGTTAAACTAATACATCAAATGAAGCTCAAAACACCTCAAAACAAGTATATAATTGCAAAATATAAACACACAAAACAGACACATCACTCATCATAAATATTCTCCTTTACAATTAGTTCTGGTCAAGAACCAAATATATCCCATTTAAAAATATTTAGCTATGTAGTATATGTTCCAATTGCTCTGCCACAGTGCACAAAAATGGGACTACAAAGAAGATTGGGAATATATGTTGGTTTTGAATCTCCATCAATCATTAAATATCTTGAACCCTTAACTAGAAACCTTTTTACAGTACGTTTTGCTGATTGGCAGTTTGGTGAAATAGTATTCCCAGCATTAGGGGGAGAAAAACAAAAGCTGGAAAAGAAAGAAATTATATGGAATGTATCATCTATGGCTCATTTTGTTTCTCGTACAAATATATTTGAACAAGAAGTTCAGAAAATTATTCATCTACAAAGAATTGCTCATTAATTGCCAGATGCATTCACTGATACAAAGAGAGTGACTAAGTCACACGTTCTAGCTTGAAATGCTCCCGCTAGAATTGATATTTCAGAAGAGCAATCTAATACTCTAGCAAATGAGTCTACTGGATGTCAAAAACGTGGTAGACCAATTGGCTCTAAAGATAAAACTCCTCAAAAAAGGAGGGAGCTGAATAAGCAAATTAGCATTTTCGAGGTTCTTAATGATTCTGTAGATGTCACAAAAACTACTGGAAAGACAACACCAGTAGAGAATCAGGTACATGAGTGTGAGAAAAATAGCAACAATATTGAAAATGAAGAAATCTCAATTAATTATATCTCCACAGAAAAAAGATGGAGCCGAAACGAAATTGTTATTGATGAAAAATTTTCATATGCAGTAGCCACTAAATTAATGATAGAAAGTGAGGATTATGAACCAAAGTCCGTCCAAGAATGTCGACATAGAAATGATTGGCCTAAATGGAAAGACGCAATGAAGGCTGAATTAAATTTTCTTGCAAAGTGTAAAGTTTTTGGACCTATCGTCTAAACGCCTTAAAATGTAAGGCTTGTAGGCTACAAGTGGGTATTCGTGCGAAAACGAAATAAAAACAATGAAATTGTAAGATATAAAGCACAACTTGTAGCACAAGGTTTTTTAACAAAGGCCTAGAATTGATTATGATGAGACATACGCTCCTGTGGCAAACGCAATTGCGTTCAGGTATTTAATCAGCCTCGCAATTTGCGAAGGACTCTATATGCACCTCATGGATGTAGTAACAGCATATTTGTATGGGTCACTTGATAGTGATATTTATATGAAAGTTCCTAAAGGACTAAATATGCCTGAAGCATGTAGATCAAATCCTCGGAAGATGTACTCCATTAAATTTCAAAGATTGTTGTATGGATTGAAACAATCTAGACGAATGTGGCACAATCGTTTAAGTACATATCTTCTAAAGGAAAGATATGTTAATAGTCCCATAAGCCCATGTGTTTTTATCTAGAAATCAAAAAATAGGTTTTTTATTATTACCGTATATGTTGATGATTTAAACATCATAGGGACTATTGAAGAGCTTAAAGCAATAGTTGCATATTTGTGTGAAGAATTTGAGATGAAAGATCTGGACAAAACTAAATTTTGTCTCGGTCTATAAATTGAACATCTATCAAGTGGAATTTTAGTCCACCAAAAGACTTATACTGAAAATGTTTTGAAGAGATTTAATATGGACAAAGCTCATCCATTGAGTACCCTAATGGTTGTCCGATCTCTCAATATCAAAAAGGACCCTTTTCGTCCTTGACAAGATAACGAAGAAATACTTGGCCCTGAAGTACCGTATCTTAGTGCAATTGGTGCTTTGATGTATCTTGCTAACAGTACACGTCAAGATATTGCATTTTCTATAAATCTATTAGCAAGATTTAGTGCTGCACCAACACGAAGACATTGGGCCGGTATTAAACATGTACTTCGTTATATTCTGGAACAATTGATATGGGTTTATTGTATTCAAAGCATACAATCCTGTATTAATAGGGTATGCAGATGCTAGGAATTTATCTGACTAGCATAAAGGACGATCTCAAACTGGATATCTCTTCACATATGGTGGTACTTCTATTTCCTAGCGCTCAACAAAACAAACTATTCCTACCACTTCCTCAAATCATGCTGAAATACTTGTACTACATGAAACGAGCTGAGAATGTGTATGGTTAAGATCTTTAACTTAACACATTGAAGGAGAATGCAACATTTCAGCTAACAAAGGAAGACCTACTATACTATATGAAGATAATACTGTATGCATTGCTCAAGTTAAAGGAGGCTAATTAAATGTGACAGAACCAAGCATATCTCACCAAAGTTCTTCTTTACACATAAACTCCAAAAGAAATGTGAGATCGATGTTTATCAAATTTGCTCAAGTGAGAATTTAGTGGATTTGTTTACAAAACCCAGTTGAGCAATCGGCATGCGACGACTCAGAGATTGCTCCTGATTGCCTTCATGAGGGAGAGTATTATACGCGCTGTACTTTTTTTCCCTTAGCCTAGGTTTTGTCCCACTTCCTGACAAGATTTTTAATGAGGCAGCATAAAGCGTATAACAAGAATATTGTACTCTTTTCTTTTTTCCCACTGGGTTTTTCCTAGTAAGATTTGAAGGAGGCATATTCTTGTGATGAATGTCCAAGAAGGAGTGTTGTGAAATGGACATTCACAACTTGCAAAAAATTACTTTTGCTAATAAGTCAACAATTGATGCTATAAGTGCTTAGGAAATTGTTATAACATGCAAAGTTTGAAAAATTTGGAGATATGCATATCCTCTCATTTAATGCATTGTCTCCTCATTTTTTTTTTTCTATAAAAGGAGTTAGAATGGTAGAAGCTTAGGAAGAAGAAGAGGAAGAGAAAGAAGTAGTATATACAAGAAGTATTAGAGAAAAGAAGTAGTAGAGAAAAGAAGAAATAAACAAGAGTGATATTATATTGTAATAGAAAAAGATTTTATTATTCCAATTATTTTATATCACATTACATTTAAGTTATTTTATAACACAATAAATTGTAATATGAGAGAAATAAAAGATGAAAATTTGTACTTTGGTGGAAATTCAACCTCAAAACCAACATTTATATAGACCATGGTTACAAGATGAGACTGCCAAGGTAACAAATTAAGCAACAAACAATGGTGAATAGCAATATATGAGAAATAAAAAATAAATTAACGAAAACTAATCAGAAATGTGTAGTTTTCACAAGTAGTATATTCAAAAAATATAACTAATCATTTCAAACAAATCATTTTAGTATTACTGTATCATTAAATAATTTGTTAGGGTTTGTTATGCAAAAGTTAAATATGTCCTTGTACCGTTCTCCATTATGTACAAATATTCATATAACCAATCCTTTGGAGGTTTGCTCAACTGTGCTTAATAAATCCCAATATAGTATTAAGAGCGGAAGATCCTAACCCTAATTTTCCTTCTCTTTTTCCTCCTGCTTTTCCTTTGCAAGACTAGTTTATTAGAATGATTTAAAAATGATAAAATTTAATATATGTCATGCAAGTGATAATGTGACACTTTAGATCAATTGAAAAAGAAAATGATGATATGACACTTTAGAATTGTAAGAAATTTTGTGGCATTCTAGAATTGCTTAAAAAAGAAAAACTTTAAATTATATAATAGATAATAGATAATCTATAGTTTGAGGAGTGATGTTAATGGCACCAACTGAATAAAAGAGAAGCAATTGAGATGCATCTTATTCTCATACCTCCAAATAAGAAAACTTACTAAAAGATACTTTTAGTAACGTTATAACAAATATCATTTTTATATAAGACCACCAATGAGATAAGTGTCTTACTTTAAGCATTACAAATACAACATTAGTTTGGTTAATGAAACTTGGCCACCAATTATCATTAATTCACCAAATTGAGTCTTCAAGTATTTTCATCAAAAGTAGTTTCGGTGGGCTGAGAACTGAAAGAGAGAGTTTGAATAATAAATCATGTGTTAATGATAATCAAAGGAAAACATAAAATAGTTATTTTGTTAAAAATGTTTGACTTTTTTGTATTGCCTTTTGTTGCTTCGTTCAAAGCAGTATTTGGGAAGAACAATAAGAACAACATAGGTTGCAACTTATGATGTATCTGCTTACGAGGCTTGAAATTGGTAAAGTTATCTAGTGATAAAGAAAGGAAGTGATGTTTTGTGTGTGGAACTTGCGCTATGTTTGTTATATGCTTATTTGAATTCTTAAATTTGAGAAGTATATAAAATTATATATATATTTTAAATTTAATATTTTAAATAAACACAACATTAGATCTTCCATATCAATTATGTAACATTAGAATCAATTAACTATTTAGCATGACTTACGATATAACATGCACAAAACATTATAAATGATAATGTTTAACATTATTTAATTTTTTAACATTATAAAGGTTGAAGTTTGCTAAGCTTAAAACGTGAAACATGCATTGGGATTTTAATTATTTATATTAACTAAGTAATAAAGTTCATACTTGTTCAATATGCATGCAAGGTATTAGGTTTCATCATTGTTATAGTACATACTAGTAATTTTAAAACTTGTGTTTTGCATAGGTCAACTTTATTACGTAATCTTTTAGTTTAATTCTAAATTTGAAAAAAAAAATTCTAATCTTAAAAATTCAGATTGTATTTGTATTTTTTATTAATCTCATTTAGATTTTTAGTTATAATCCCAAAAATAATAAAATTCTAAAATCAATTACAATTTTTACTTTTTGAATTCTAAATTCAATATTTTTAATTTTAGTTTTATTTCTAACTTTAAATTCTTTCATGGCTCTTAAATTCGGGTCTTTGTTAGAGTAAATAAAAACTCACTATTAATTCCTAATTCTGTAAAGAATCAGATATTCTCCTTATGTCCTTTTCCGGCAAATGTTAACCTGCAAAATAGCAAAGCTAGGCACCGGTGTGGTATTGGCCGAAAAGCCTTTGATGGCTAAATTAGTTGTCCTCTTTGGGATAATTTAAGAATGGAATAGAGTGTGAAGAGTGAAGTTACCTTATTTGGACATGGAGAGATCTTATTTATAGTTTGGTAGCGAAGGACATGTGTCTTCTTGGCTAGACTGACGAGTAATCATCGGGTCCGCTAGGAACGTGGGAGAGGTCCTTAAGCTGTTTGGTTAAGCTTGGTCCAAGGATGCCTCATCAAGTTAGACCTGACAAGGTGGGTGGCATTGGCCAATCTCGTATCATTAGCCCCTATTTGGGGATGTGCCACATCAGGACGTTGCCAAATGCTTCTCCGATCGCTAGGTTGTATACTTAAACATTTTCTTGGGCTCCTGGCGAGTGTAGGCAGGTCGTCTTGTTTTCCTATGAGCGTGTGTGTCACACGATACGACGTGTCTGTCATGATGTTTCGTCTAATCGACACTTTTATACTTATTTTTTAATTCAAATTGTCTTAATCATGAGGTATAAATATCATTTAGTTCCTTTATTTTCATTCTTTCATTTTTCATCTTCACAATTTCTTAGTAGTTTTTCTTTAAGTAAAGCTTCTCTTCTCTCATTCCTATTCTTAGCAGTCTCACACCATCACTCCCACAACATCTCTAGCATGATCATTCTGGAGGCATCTTTTTCTCATGCAGTCACTTTTATCCTCCTTTCAAAAACTTTGCACTCTTTTCCCTCAAGTATGCTTACCTTAAATCCTTCATTTTGCTTCTCTTCCTTCGATTATTTCCAACAATTTAGTCTTTGCTTGTCTCTTTCTTTCTTTTTCTCCATTCCTTTTGGGTGACTGATGTTAGGTATCCTTAGTCCATCTAGGAATAAAGAAGAGGACCCTTTGTTTCCTAGGTTTATTCCTGAGGGTCGTAGGGTTAGGGATTCTTTTGACTTCTCGGATATATTTGATAACCTAGGTAATTTCAAAGCTTCCATTCCCCATAGCCCTAATTCTTTCAAATAGGCCTTAGCCTTTACTTTCTGCATTGACTTTATTTTGGACTTTCCCAGAGAGGAAGTTCGTCCAGCCTCCACTACCTTAAGCATGGATTCTGACCAAAACGCAGTTCGTGGCGGTATGGCCGAAAACCTAGAAGCCCTTGCCCCTAAGGATCAGGTCGTCAAGATGGGTGAGGTGGCCCATAATAGCGAACTTGTTGGTCCTTCCCCTTCAGAGGCGGGTTGCTTATCGAGGGGAGATGATGCCCTGACATCTGATCGTGAGGATGTTGATGATAGTGCTAGGGGCCCTGTTGACGACAAGGACCCAGAGGATGTAGAGGACGACTACGTCAAGGACGTCTAGATGGATGAAGCCTCAGCGGCAGTTGGGGCGAGTGCCCTGTTTAACTGGTTGGTTAGGGAGCCGGTACCTGATCCTAGCATTTGTGGACTTTATAGTTAATCAAAATAACAGTAATTACAATAGGGTCATCATGATTTACTGGGATTTTTTCGATAAGATCTTTGCTAGTAAAAGTCGTGTCCTCCATTTGCCTCATTTTGTTTGACGGAGTGATTTGCAATGATCGGACGTATAGCTTCCTCTTCGTTGCAAATTCTTCTCTTACTGCTAATCCTCCCAATATCATGGTGGCTGTCCTGAGAACTTTCTTCTCTCTTTTCGGGCTAGAAGGATGTTCTTTTGAAGCCTTAACCTATCGCTTAGTAAACTGTGCCAACCCGACTTTCTTGGTAAAGGATTCAATCTCGTCCTTCAGATTTTGACATTTATTGGTGATGTGCCCATGATCCTTAAAGAAATGGCAGTACTTGCTCTTGTTCCTTTTGACAGGTTGTGCTTCATCTTATTGGACCACTTGACATCCCGCTCATGTTTCAAAGCTGCAAAGACTTAAGTCCTTAAGGCATTAAAGGGCGTGTAAGTATCATAATGCCTCCTGAACACCTTCGGATTCTCCCTCCTCCGTTTCGGATCTACTTGTTCTTGGAATGCATCGAGTTGCTTTTGTTTTTGCTTTATTTTCACCTTTTCTATCTCGTATTCTCTCTCCTATTCCTTTTTGACAATATTACATCTTCTACCAAAATATATTTTTCAACTCTTGCCATCAAATCAATCAACAAAGTAGGCTTCTTCCTTGTTAGAGTGCTAGACAACTTGTCATCCTGTACCCCATGTATGAAGGCTTCCATAGCTACTAAATCGACAAGGTCAAGCACTAGCAAAGTTGCCTCGTTAAATCTCTTGGCAAATACCTAAAGGGTCTTGTCACTCCGTTGCCTTATGCCGACACTTGATACCAATAATCTAGGCGCTATTTTTTCACTTGCAAATATGTTCATAAAAGTTGTTGCTTTCTGCTTAGAAGAATGATTAAAGTGGGTCAGCAATTCGTCGTACCACGTTGGGGCTGTACCCAGCAATGTTGAAGGAAATGCCTTGCACTGAGCAGCGTCACTGGCATTATAAAACAACATCTTGTAATTAGTCATAGAGATGTGGTCGACAGGGTCTCCAGAACCATCATAATAGGGCAACTTTGGAATGACAAAATCTTTCAATATTGGCTCCTTAATAACGTCTTCCGATAGTGGGCTATTAGCAAACTCCTCTATGTTCATAACTTGCAAAGGTTCTGGGGTATGGACAATTTGCGTATTAGCCATAGCCGTTGTTAAGGCCTTGATAGCCATGTCTCCTTGACACAATGACTCTTCTTGGTTATCAGCGGTTTGTTAGCAGGTAAGGTGTTGCATGTTTATGGGTATTTCATTGTTTGTATAAGGTGTTAGATTTGAAAAAAGGAAAGTGTATGGGTAAGTTGATTGTTGAGCTTATGATGGGAAGATTTAGTTCATGTAACTTTGAATGTTAGCAAACATACTAGCTATCTCCACCATCTAGGCTAGAAAGTAAGGGGCAGCTGCATGTTTGTTGATTGAGTTAGTCTCGAGGATGACGAAGCAAAGGAGAATGATTCGCTAAATGGCTTTGGCTAATGTCTAGATGGTTATGAGTGGTTTCGAGATAGTTGTGAGCGGTTTTTGAGGGATGGTGGCTGGTGTCGTGGTTGCTGTTACTCACTACTCTTATTTTCTTCTCCAGTAGGAGAGTTGCACAGCAGCTCAACTACAAGTGATAGCCATGCGAACTCAGTAGGATTATCAAATCGATTTTCCCACAGACAATGCCAATCTGATCCTGTAAAGAATCAAGTAATTTCCTTGTGTCCTTTTTCCAGTGAATGTTAACCTACAAAATAACAAAGTTAGGCACAGATGTAGTATCGGTAGAAGAGTCTCTGTTGCCTAAGTTAGTTTTCCTCTTTGGGATAATTTAAGGATGGAATAGATTGTAAAGAGTGAAGTTACCTTGTTTGGACATAGAGAGGTCTTATTTATAGTTTAAGGGCAAGAGACATGTGTCTTCTTGGCTGGACTGACGAGTAATCATTAGGTTTGCTCGGAACGTCATCAGGAAATGTCCTTAGGCTAGTTGGTTAAGCTCGGTTCAGGGATGCCTTATCGGGTCAAACCCAATAAGGTGGATGGCATTAGTCGATCTTGTATCAATTCCTTTCAAAGCAAATGAGAGAAGCAAAACTTTTTTTCAAAATTTTATTTATCTCTACACGAAATTGATAGATGCTTAACTTGACATATTTAACTGAATTTACTACTCTCTTCTCACTATTAATTTTGTAAAGTTGAACGTATGCAAGAGATTAAATGAGCCAAAAAGTTGAACGTATGCACGAGTAAATTCTATAACAAATCGTCACATTATAATGTGCTTTTCAAGATAAAATGCATATATCATTATAAAGTGGGATCTCCACTATTATGAGCACTAAAATTGTACCAAAAATGCAAGCCATGAGGCCATGTGGTATCTTATTAAACCATCATAGAGATGATATGTCATTTCCTGAAACTTAAGGTATAACTTTATAATAGGTATATAGATAGATAGATAACTGCTATGCATATATTATTCTTTCTACAACCTTCCCTCTTTTATTTATTTCTTCCATCCTTGTCTTTTTGTCCTTAGTTGGGACAATTGTCAATCTAGATTATATTAATATCTTAGCTTAGACTAATAAATAATTGAAAACCAAATAGTTGTATTATGTGAAAGACATATTTCTTTTTAAACAATTATAAGATAATATGCCTATTAGAATATATATATATATATATATGTATATATATGTATGTATATGTGTATGTATATGTATATACGTATACAAAGTTATTAGTCTTAATTTGTAGTATCCTAACTTTGCACTATATTTCATTCTTTAAACTGTTTTTCGATAAATCAATGTGCCACTATTTCTCGCACAATTGCCAATGTTTTCTATTATAGTCAAGTAATTTTGAGAAAATTGTGTTGAGATTAGGGGTGAGCATTATTCGGTTTTAACCGAATAACCGAACCGAACCTAATCGAAATTCTCAATTCGGTTCGGTTAGTTATACATTCGGTTCAATTTCGGTTATCTATTTTAGATAATTTCGGTGTTCGGTTCGGTTTCAGATATTTAATTAAAAATTCGGTTGTTAACTGAATAACCGAAATATCAAACTGATTTAATTTTGCCTTGGCATAAAAGAAAAAAATTAGTGTTAGCTAAATATTCTTTATTGATTTTGATGATGAAAATATATATATGCATTTGACTAAACAGCTTCTTGTGAAATGAGAATATCATATGAAGCTTGGAAAATATGAAGATGTGCATAAAGGATTATTTGGAGAAGAGAAAAGTTGAGAAGGCATAAGGAGGAGAAGAGAAGACATAAGGGATACCGGACTTATTCTTTTCTTGCTCTTCTTGTGAAATGCCGTTATATTGTGTAGACTTGGCTCAAAACAATTTTCCTTATCATTGCAAAATTTTTCTCAAGTATTGCACTTTTAAAAATATGCACAAATGTATTTGAATGCATATATTGAGTCAAAATGAGTTTTTGGGGTGTTTTCATTCACAACACGTGTTTACATATTTATACAAAATTACCTGGAGTTGTGAAAATACACTTAAGCTTGTTTTTTTCAAAGGAATCTGGCTTTACTTCATTTCGAATGGCGGACCCCTGTCGGCCGACCGTGACCGTGGTCGCCCAGCCTATTCAGAGAGTGATGGTAAAAGCCGGACCCCCTAGCCGGTCGACCGGCTTAGGCGTCCGGCCTAGTCAGAGAGGGTGAAAGGCAAGCCGGACGACCAAGCCGGTCGGCCAGAGCAGTAGTAAATGCACTAGCCGCTTTCTTACCGATTACTCAGAGTTTTTTCAACCCCCTTTCACCTACCAAATCCCTAACCCTCAATCCTCTATAAATACACATTCAAATACAAGTTTTAATCAATCAAGTGTAGTGTGCTAAAGCTTTTATTATCATTCAATCCTTCTTGAGCCAATTCTTGCAATATTTTGAGCTTTCAAGAGCTTATCATTTTCTCTTCTTGAGGAAATTCTCAGATTCAAATTCTTGTCATACTTTGAATATCTACACACTTTGTGAGCTTAAATCATTGTGAGAAATATCCATTCTTAGCTTGTAAAGCGTGAGGAAATCCTATAGAGTGTAGCTCTTGGGTTCTTTGAAGAAAGACTTCAAAGAGGGTGTAAAATCTTAGTTTGTGCTTCACTAAGTTTTGAAGAAGCATTCTAGTGGAAGTTCTTGAAGTCCTAAGGGGAGATTCCTTGGGCGGTGGACGTAAGCTTGGCCGAACCACCTAAAAATCGTTTGTCTCTCCTTTCTTTGCCTTTAAGTTCATTCTAATTATCTTGCCTATATTGTGTTTGATATATTGCTTGTTAGAGTTGTAAATTTACTGCAATTTTTAAAAACGAAAATTAGCATTTATATCTTAATTCACCCCCCCCCCTCTTAAGATATTTGCACCCACAATTAGGCTCCTCTAGTCTGTTCAATTTCAATTAGCAGCCACTATTGGTCATTTCTTGTACATATGTTGGGAATTTGTTCACAAATTGAGACCCCTTATGCAATGCTGCTTACATCTTCTCTAATCTCCTTATTAATGACTAGATTTGACTCATCTAAATTACTCTTAGATGGGAATTTATTTCCTTTTTGGGTGAATGTTTGCTATATTTGACAGTTTTGACTCAAGCTTGAGGCTCTCAATAAAATGAGTTCATTAATTTTTTTGTTACTATTTTCCAGAAAACATGAATCATAAATAGTAATTTAGTTATTATATTTCCTAACTAAAAATTCGGTTATCTCAAGTAGTTTTAGCAAATGCATTTTTTTTGAATTTTCAATTATTTCGATTAATAACCGAAACCGAACCGAAAATTTCGGTTAAAATTATTTCGGTTAGTTATGTTATTCGGTTCGGTTTCGATTAGTAATTTTTAACAATTCGAAAATTCGGTTTCGGTTCGGTTTGGTTATAACCGAATACTCACCCTTAGTTGAGATTGGCCAAGAAAGTTTGGCCGAGAACATTTTGATGAATTATTACATGTGAAAGCTTTTAGGTTCTTTTAAATATATGTGTTAATGTAGTGTGGCATCTACTTCTACTTTGATTTATCATTTGTCATATGGTAGATTAAATTACATATCGTGTTAGATAATGTGGGGGGTGTGCACTTAATAAGAAAAGCCTGATTACCAAATGGAATTTTAGGCTATGTGGAAATTAGAGGGAAAATTGATTTTATTTTGGAAAAGATGTTTTGAAGAGTGACCATGACGTTATATGGCCAAATAATAATAATTAAATGAAGCAATGATAAAATCACAAAATTTATCCTATTTATCACACGAATGCAACTCGAGGGTCGAATCACAGGGAATCGGAATTGCTGTCAGGAATTGGAAAAAAATAAAAATAACTTAAAAAACACTAAAACTAAGAATTTAAGATAACTAAACTAAATACTACGAGTGAAACGATTTTTAGACTAAACGAAATCGAAAAAGAAAAGAAATTAAATTAATTGAAAGAAAAATAATTGCAAAAATCAACCAAGAAAATTGCGAGACTAGAGTCTAGAAGGGATGCGATTCAGGGTGATAGCTAGGAAATTATCCTATTCATGTTCGTCAACTCTGGGATTCCTTATTAAGCGCAAGGGATTATGCTACAAGCTCTAATACACCTAGATTAATTAACTAAAGTTCTTGAAGCATAACCTATCTCAATGGCATAAATTATCATTCAAGTTCTCCAATTAACTAATCTAATAGGCTTAGACAATTAATTAAGACTACAAGGGCATAGACTATCTCAGTGGAATAATCTATCATAATCCTGAAACAATTAATTATGTCTAATCCTATTAAAATTGATCTATATTCTTACCCACAAGAACCTATAAGATTTCTATATGGCAGAAGGTATAAATTCTTGTCTAACAAAAATTAGCTACAAGCATAATAATGATTAATCAAAAATTTAATAGCAATAAAGTACAAATATGAATAATCAAATAAATCTCAAGAGAATCTAAAACATGGATAAAAATATTCACTAACTATCACCCCGAATCATAGGGATTTAGTTCATAACAAAAATTAAAGCACAAATTGGAAAAGAGTTAAGGAAAAGAAAACTCATCATATTATTCTTGAAAAAATAATATTCTGAAATTCTTTTCAAGATCTCCTCCAAAAACTACCCATAATTTCTAAATCTAAACTCACAACTTTTCTTTTGGTTGAATTCTCTTTGAAAAGAAAGAAAAGAAATTGAATAGAGAACAAAAGAAAAATTATGAAAAACTCCTCTGCTGCACTGTTGCTCTCTGCCTCCTTGTGTGCAGTGGTATATATATATATATATATATATATATATATATGTTTATCAATGTTGCTCCCATCGACTTGGTCATACAAGAAAAGAGGAAAATAAGTCTTTTTTATTTTAAGTGGAGCCCACCTCAGTTATAACGGTCCTTTCCTTTTCATAAGTCACGTGAGCCATTCTTTTTAGCCAAAATCACAAAATGAAGTCAACCACTGGGCCGCACAATTTGGGCATATTTTTCTTTTTTTGTAATTAAAAGTTCAAACGCGATTTGGACTATTTTTTTGTGCGAATTAGCAAAAACTCTAAACAGGAAAATTGTAGCTCTTGATGAATGCTTTCCGTAGGATCCTGAATCGCCTCAAACGGAGTCCAAGAACTCAAGTTATGAATTTTTTCGTGACCCCACGCCCAGTCCCGCGAATTGTCCAGTTTTTATTCTTTCTTTTTCTTGTTTTAATTTATTCGTTTTAGTTCCAAATTCACTCATTCTTCTTCATATAAAAAATTAAATTAAATAGCTCAATTTATCACTAATTAATGATATAATACAATTAAATTAAAGGGGATTTTATTATAAGAAATATGAAGTTATCAAGGAGACAAGCTAAATATCGAAACTTGTTCATATTTCTAAAAAGCAAACTTATTCATATTTCTAAAAAGAAACCCGAAACTATAATTACTAAAAACGACTTCATCAGTTGTTCTTTGGATTATATATTTTTAGGGAGAATGCCAATTTTCCCCATGAGTAATAGTATAGATCCCAAACTCCCTCATAAAGTCTTACTTTTACTCATTTCCCCCATGATATTAAGTTATACCAAACAATGCCTTATCATAATTATTCTTTTAGTTTTTGTTTTATGTTTTTAAATTTTTAGTTTATTTATTAAAAAAAATTATACTTTGAGTTAAAAAATTATTTTGATATATATATACACACAGATATATATATATATATATGTAAAAGAAGATTTTATTTTTTTTATTTTGTACAATAATTTTTTATTTTTTATTTTTTATTTTAAATAGTTAGTTGATGGAAAATAGAATGTGCCAGCTAGGATTTAAAAAAATGTTTCAATTTGAGATGTACATATATTTAAAAAATCATTTGAAAATGAATTAAATTTTCTCTAATGTGTATAGGACAATTTTTGTAAAATAAGTAGCTTTTCATCTTTTTCTTCTTACTTTGAAATTATTTTTTTGTGATTTTTTTATTATTGACTCATTTATTGAATAATTTTATTAATTTTTTTTGTCTATTATTTTTATTTTTCTTTTTCTTTTCTTTTTTGGATTATAAAAATTAAAAAAAAAGGATAAAGATGCCTTTAATTAATATAAGGCTTTGTTTGGCAAGATTAAAGTCATGAGGGATTATGGGTAAAAATAAAACTCTATGGGGGAGTTTAGGATTTGTGCTACAACTCATGCGGGAAAATGACTTTCTCCCTATATATTTATGTATGCTTTAGACTTTTTGTTATTTGATATTGATTATGTTAAAAATTATTTTTTAATTATTTTTTCTTTTAAATTTTGGAGATTCTCCAATTCCTATAAATTTTATTATCCAAATTCTATTCCTCTGTGGTAAATTGAAGCAGAGAACAAAATAAAATGTTCTCCCTATAATTATTTTGGAGAAAAGAAGTATAGATCTAGATGGAGAATCCCAATAAACCCCTTATAACAAAGTATCTAAATAAAGGAAACACATACATTAGTAATAAGTTCTTGTTGTGAAATGGACATTCACAACTTGCAAAATTCACTTTTGCTAATAAGTCAACAATTGATGCTATAATTGCTTAGGAATTTGTTATAGAATGCAAAGTTTGAAATTTTGGAGATATGCATACCCTCCCATTTAATGCATTGTCTTCTCAATTTTTGCTATAAAAGGAGATGGGATGGTAGAAGCTTGGGATGAAGAAAGAAAGATAGAAATAGTATATACAAGAAGTAGTAGAGAAAAAAAGATAGAAACAAGAGTAATATTATATTGTAATAGCAAAGATTTTATTATCCAAGTTATTTTTATACCACATTATATTTAAGTTATTTTACAACAGTTCTTATTTTTTTTAAATTATTATCAAGAATAATTTTAAATTTAAATCATCCATACCCGGTGCATCGCAAAGGCTAAGAGTGTATATTAATAATTAAATTTTCTATATAATCAATAAGTTTTTTTAAAAAATATAAAATAATATGTATTGAAAATAAATAAAAAATACTAAAAGAAAAACTAAATAAGAAGGAAAAAATTAAGACAAGCGTTAACTGTAGGGCTATGCATTGTTCGGGGAAGCCTGATTACCAACCCAAAATTTCAAGTTTGGGAATTGGGTTCGGAAAAATGGGGAACGAGGAAAAAATATTGGGGATAGGAAAAAAGATTAGGGAATCGGGTTGGGGAGCGGCACAAATATTTTTATTTAAGGAATAAATAAAACTCGAAATTCTTTTTTTTAATCATACATACATACATATATATTAATATATCTTACATTTTTTTTAAAGAAATAACCTATTCACCAATTTTCCATTGCTCTATTAGGTGATTAGGGTTCCTGTTCCCGAATCCTCTGCTCATATATACTCTTCTTCTTCTTCCTCTTAAGTCTTCACCACTTCAACTCTTCCTGTTCGGCAATCGGCTCTTCTTCTATTCATATCTGCCTCTACTCTTCTTCTTCCTCTTCGGCAATTGGCTCCTCCAACCATCTCATTAGACATCTATCCTTGTAATTTCGTCGCGATAATGTTGCAGAGCCTCTATTCTTCTTCTGTTCATATTTGCCAGGATTTGCTTAATTTTGTTCATTTTTCCTTTTTCTGTTCTATATGTTTTGTTAATTTTTTTTCTTTTCTTTTTTTCGCCTGCCTTAGATCTATATATTTTGCTTTAGATCTATTTTTTTAATGCCTTAAATCTATAAGTTAATCTTTTCCTTCTTTTTTTTTTTTCCCATCTTTTCTCCCTCTGCCTTGTAATTTCGTCACAGTAATTTTAATTTTTTGTGTTAAAAAGCTTAAGGTTATGTTCTGCCATGTAAATAGCTAGATAAAATTGAGGTTAAGTTCTGCATTTTTTTGTTAAAATGCCTTAGATCTATAAGTTAATTTTATAATGGTTGCTTTTGGTCGAGTGTTAGATATATGAAGACATCTCAGAGTGAAGGCATATGCTTTAAGCTTAGCCTATGTCATTCTTAAGAGCAAGTATTGCCATGGAATGAACTATTTCTAGATAGTTTTGTTAACTGTAGTTTAGTAGTTATATCCTTTTTGTTTGATAGGTTAATACATTTATCGTGTTCTTACTCTAAAATTTTTTCTGAAAATGCTTAGTCCTATTGATTTCAGTTCTACGACATTTAGATTGTGGTCCTTTCCATATGGACAGGACTAGTTGTCAAATATGCTAGTAATACCTATTAACTACTTATATCATTTATCTTTTTCCTTTCCCCCCTTTCCACTTCATTTCCTCGTGGTGTGAATTCTTTCATGGAGTCATGGAGATGTTGATGCATAAGGACTGAGGAATAAAGACATGAATGGCTATTGGTTACTTGTTAAAATAATATTTTTTATTTATGCTGTGTAGTTTATTTGTATTATGGTTTGAAAGTATGGCCTATGCAGATGATTTGTAACGTGTTATTATTGAGGAGGCTTTTCAAGTGCCTTCTTTTCGTATGATGTAATATCTAGCTGAATTATGTGATGGTTTGATAGGAATTTTATTTGTGTTCTTTGGTTTGGATTTATAATGGCTTGATATATATATATTTTATTCGAGGATTCTTTGATCCCTGGTCGTTCTTCCCATTCCCTATTTTCTTAAATAATGGTCCGTATTGGTGAATTGGGGTGTCAGAAACGGAATAAGGATTCTTCCTCAAAAATTATTTCGGAAAAAAATTGTTGCGACTAAAATTCTCCAATGACCACTCCTAGTTAAAGTAAAATTAGGATAGAAAATAGTTGAAGGAAAAAGAAAGAAAAAGTAGACAGGGGTTCTGTTAGTCCAGATAGCACTTTGAGATGCGATAGCGCATTTGTAATAACGAATACACTTTTCTTCTTTTTCACAAACGGCAAACCTTTCTTTCCTTTTATTTTCCTTCAATTCGGAAAAAAAAAAAGAAGCGAAAACACATTAAAAAAATTTCTTCAATTTCCACCCTTATTTTCGCCATCCAAAAATAGTCCAACAGTAATACTACTACTATTTGTCTTCTCCCCATTTTCAATAAAACTAAAATGAACTGTAATAATTTATCAAATTAAAAAAGAATTAAAGGGTAACTCAATTCAATTGGTTAAGATTATATCTTTATAGTTGAGTTTTTCGGTTTTAAAAGAAAAACGAAAAGAATTACCAAATTAAAAAGAAAAGAAAAGGAAGTTACTAAAACTAAAATGAACAGAAATAATATTAAAAAGAAATAAAAAAAGAAAGCTACTAGAAGATCTAAGCGGCGACTTTTCACGCCACACTTCGAATAATAATTCAACTTTTTCCCTTTTTTCTCTTATTCAAACCCTACCTCTCCTCTCTGCATCAATTTGGTCAGCACTTCTTCTCTCAATTCAAGGATCTGTTTCATTTCTGTAATACTTTTGTTGCTGTTTTTTTTGGTTGTACAATAACTGATAATTTTTGTTTTATTTTTCATTTTTTTTAATTTTGTTATTTTCGATGGATGCGGAACAGTGCTAAGAAATCAAATCGGCGATGTTTGGTGTTTTAAGGCGCAAAGCCGCTACTGGCGCCTCCTCTGCTTCAGTACAATTCCTTTCCCTTTCATTCTCCAAATCATTATATGCATAAACATATACATGTGTTTATATATATGTGCGTGTGAAATGTATGTATCTATAGGTGTACTTTTGTCTATATGTTTCCTATAATGTGTATGTTTATGTTGTACAAGTGTATGTAGATGTGTGTATGACTCTGTCTTTTATTTTATTTTGTGTGTATATTAGCATAATATGAGCTGAATTATGCGTATTTTGTTGTAGAAATTTATATAAGATGGATGTACTCTGTCGATATATAATTGTATTTAATCGATTTTGTTTGCGTATTTGTCTATGTTCTAGAAGTGTGTCTACAAGTGTGTGTGACTGAGTGTTCTCTTTTGTTTGTCTATTAGTACATATATTATGAGCTTAATTATGTTGTTTGGCTATTGAAATTTTTTAAATATGTATTATGGTTGTCTACTTGTGTTTGTAGGTTTTTTTTAATTTTTTTAGTCGTGTGTGTATTTGTACATACCTTGAAGTAAATATGTTTATGTGTGCATGAGTATCTTTTTTTTGTGTGTATGTAATCTGTAACAAATGGAATTATATGCACCATGCACGTATATATATGTCATAAAAGTGTAATCTTTTTTGTGCGTGTAAGTTTTATATATGTGTTGTTTCTGTTCAGAAGCTGAATTAGGCTGTTTATACAGGCTTTAGCAAAATCGTTACGTACGCCAAGACCTGCAGTGTCTACAACTACAGGGCAAATATGTGGTGTTGCATCAGAAGAGGTAGGAATTCCTCCCGAGGAACTTGATAAAATCTTTATGGATAAGCCAAATTTTGTTAGTGCATCCCCTAACCTTTGGAGGTTCGAGAATGTAACAAGTCATCGGATGTGAACTATTTAATACCATAGCAGCAATCCAATTCATTTTTCTGCCCATTTCCTTGGCTTCAACTTCTGGTATTGGCATACTCTGTATATGGCGTTAACTTCTTATAAAGATGATGACATGTTGTACTAAAGTTCAAGCTGTTGGCTAATGAATTAGGAATCATTTAGCTGGTTATTTTTCATGCGCACATCTTTAAATATTCTCATTGACTTTAGTCATTCTTAACCTACTGTAATCCTAGGATAATGTGTGAGTTGTTAACATTTACTTCACGTAAGCTTTTATTTTCTTTTGATAAGTTAGCATAACATTTTCTTTTTTAGTTCTTGTTACTATGGATTACCGTTGTAAGGTCTGTGTCAAATTTCTGGCAGATTATGTATCATCCAAGAGGAATTTCTCATGTTCGGAACTTTAGCCATCTTTCATTCTCTGGTAAGGGCATCATGTTCTGTCGTTGCATTGCAAAGAATAACGAAGGCATGTGCTCATCCCTGTCAGGATAGTAAATTAATTTTTCAAACATTTTGTCTTCCTTACAGGATGCTCAGTGAACTTGAGGCCCACAAGGTTGATGATCCACCCTTTACTATTTTATTTTGAATAAATTCATTGTTATATTTTGAAGATCAATATTGGTGACTGAAAGAAGGTAGGTGTTAACACACTAAATAAATAAACTAATATCCTTTCTACAAGCTTAAGCTTTTAGATGAGGTGGTAACTCTAACATGGTATCAGATCCTGTAAGCCAAACGGCACAGGTTCAAAACTCACCGCCACCCATATAAAAACATTAAAACTGTCCACGTACAAGCTCTAAACAAATTACGCTGCACGTGAGGGGGCGTGTTAACACACTAAATAAATAAACCAATGTCCCATCTATAAGCTTAAGCTTTTAGATGAGGTAGTAACTCTAACAAAATATACATATAGGTACAGTCAGTGAAAATTTCCTTAACAATAGAGAACAGGTCAGGGTATCACTGAATTCATGCTTGTTAAGGGATCGTATGGATTGCCTTTTTTCAAAAGCGCTTTTTTAACAGCTTTTGAAAAACAGTTTTTTTTTAGAAGCTGAAAATTCTGGCTTTTAAAAAAAGTTGTAATTGAACTTTTTCAAAGTTTTAGCTTTTTTAGAAGCCAAATCAAATAGTTATTGCAAATTTAATGTAACTTTTTCAGGAAAAAAAGTGTTTTTTCCTAAAAAAAAAGGCCAATCCAAATAGGCTCTGAGTTGGATGGGGACCCAAATTTCCCTGTCTGGAATTAACCTTAACTGAGCTCGTCTGTTAATTCTAAAGTTTCCAAGATCTTCCTGTATGGATGGCTTGTGCATGGTGGCTGGCCCAGTTAGTTTATGGAATTTTGTTTACCAAACAACATGAGTTTGGTCTGTGTAATGTGGACTTGGCTTTGTGCCTTATTTTCTGGTTGAAATCTTGCAATGGTTTTCTATGCTTTCAACTTATTGTTTACAAGGTCTAGCTATTTTGGAGATTAATTTGTCTACATATTCTTCACTGATGGTTCCAACAATTCCAATCATGTGCAGGGAAGCTTTAGCTTGTCATCAACCAGAGGTTGCCATGGAAAGATGGAGCCGACCTTTTTGCTCCAACAATGGTATTTTAGATTTTAAAGTAAATGTTAACGTGCTCAAAATATGTTCTATACTTAAGTGCATTCACTGGGTGGGTGACATTATTGTAATCCATTCTGATTGAGTCCGTTTGGGTTTCTCTTTGCCAGTTTTTGTGGTAGGGAATTAAGTCCACTATGGGATCTGCGCATCTCCTCTTCTTTTCTCTTTTGGGTACTCTGCATATGGATAAGCAAATGGTGGGATGGTATTGGTCCTAGGCCACCTGGAAGATGTTTAAATTATTAAAATGCTATTAAATGAGGATCTGGTTGTTGTATTCTGTATCTGAATATCTCTTGGTTGTTTCTCGATCGTCCAATCTGTTTATCATTGTCCCCCCCTCTCCTCTCTCCTTGACAATATGAAGAGGGTACCTGTGACTTGTACATGTCCAGCTTAAATATAAGTCAAATTTTCTAATTGTTAAAACCAATTAGATGGGTTTGTATCAGTTCTAGGCCACCTGGAAGATGTTTGAACTATTAAAATGTTATTAAATGAGGATCTCTTTATTGTATTCTGCACCTGAACATAATAGTCGTTGTTTCTCAATCCTCCATTCTCTTTATTGTCGTTAATGGGCCCATCTGAACTACTAGTAAGCAGATAATAAATTGTTCGTTTTTTTTTTTTTTTGGGGGGGGGGTTGGGGCTGAAGGCAGCCTACATCTGATTGTAGGCCTCAGTATGAGAAGCATGTACCCTGAATCAGGACGTGAATGTATGGACACGAAAAAACTAACCAGTGAGAATATAAATCTTCTATACGTGTTGGTGTCTGACATGTAACTTGCCTTTTGAGTGACTTCATGCTTCCTTCTTAGGACTGGGTGGATCAGAATGATGATTGTCAGAGGATTTACTTTCATTACACAATTTTGTCTCCTTGATATGCTTGTTCTAAGTTGCCTTCTTTTTTTATTTGAGTTTGCACTTAATACTTTTCTTTTTCAAAATGAATCGTTGCAGGGGATCTAGTTGATGCTGTTGTCCCTTTCATGGGCGAATCTATTAGTGATGGTACTCTGGCAACATTTCTGAAGAGTAGGCTTCTTCATCCTAGTTTACGTGGATTCTTTCTCGTCATTTAGTTGCACTTGCTCATGTGTTTAATTTCTGTGCTATGTGAGCAGAGCCGGGTGACAGAGTAGAGGTTGATGAGCCAATTGCTCAGATTGAAACAGACAAGGTATTTGCTATATAAAAGCGGTAGACTATAATAGAAAGGGTCTAAGTCTTCAGTGGGGTTAATATTCATTTACTTTATGCATGGTACATCAGGTCACAATTGATGTCACTAGTCCTGAAGCAGGAGTAATTCAAAAGGTAAAAACATTATCAACATATCGTTACCCTTCTTCCTCCCCCCCCCCCCCCCTTCTTGCAAATATATCTTCCTTCTTTCTGTGAAGGTGGCCTTTCTTAAGTTTTACGTCAATATTTTTAGTTTGTAGCCAAGGAAGGTGATACTGTGGAACCAGGAACTAAGGTTGCTGTTATCTCAAAATCTGGCGAAGGTGTTGTATCTCATGTTACACCATCAGAGGAGCAGCCTGCAAAATCTGCTTCTCAGGCACCTCCTCCTGCAGAGGAGAAGAAAGAGACTCCAAAGCCTAAAGTTGAAACTACACCTGTCGTGGAGAAACCTAAAGAAGCACCTCCAAAACGATCTGCTACAGAACCTATTCTCCCCCCTAAAGATAGAGAGAGACGAGTGAGTATATCAGTGTTTTATTTGCTGTAAATAAATCTAATACCTTGAGTTTTCCTACTCTCATCATCTAATTGTAGGTAGACAGTATGTAGATCACTAATACTATCTATAACAATAGGTCCCTATGACACGACTAAGGAAGCGAGTTGCCACACGTTTGAAGGATTCCCAAAACACGTTTGCATTGTTAACAACATTCAATGAAGTTGATATGTGAGTTTGTTCTTGTTGTACTACTTATTCTTATCAGTTAATATGCCATTACCTTTTGTCTTCTTTCAGAAATTATTTTCTTGGTTTATTTACGTTTTTCATTATTGCAGGACCAATTTAATGAAACTGCGTTCAGATTACAAGGATGCTTTTGTTGAAAAGCATGGTGTGAAGCTAGGGCTAATGTCTGGTTTTGTGAAGGTGTGCAGAAGTAAAGTCGCCTGCTTTTACAAATTTACATCTTACCTTTAGCAACTAAATATTGTGTTTCATGAAATCTCAGGCTGCTGTTAGTGCACTCCAGAATCAGCCAATAATTAATGCTGTTATTGATGGTGATGACATCATATACAGAGATTATGTAGATATCAGCATAGCAGTTGGGACCAAAAAGGCAAGTTTTATCCACCTGTTGTTGTTTCCCCAAGATAGGTTTGCCTATGTATCTGATGCTTTCTCCCTCCCCTGCTCAATTGCTGAATGGGCCTCACCTTTTCTCTAAAATATCCTTAGCCTTCTGATTTATCACTTCTTGACAAGTCACAATATGCCACTAGATAAACTCTGTATTTGTCACTCAGTCACTCTATGTAATCTGTTTGTTGGATTCTTGGACCTCGGTGCATATGAATATATGAAGCTTGTCTTATTATTGGATTATGTTTTGGTTCCTTGTTTGGCATTTGACTGAACTTCGTGTGTGATGTAAAAATCTTGCGGGCAGCATTTATTCCTAGTGTTCTTTTTCTCCCTTTCAGGGTCTTGTTGTTCCAGTTATCCGCAATGCTGAAAGGATGAATTTTGCTGAGATAGAGAAGGAGATTAATTCCCTGGCTAAGAAGGCAAATGACGGAACTATATCAATTGATGAGATGACCGGAGGTACATTTACAATATCTAACGGCGGTGTTTATGGAAGTCTACTGAGTACTCCCATCATAAATCCCCCTCAGGTATGGCTGCTTTCTGGGTCAATGCGTGGGATTTTTTATCTGCTCTTTTCCTACACTACCTATTCTCAATATGTTGTTGAAATTTCAGTCTGCTATCCTGGGTATGCACTCCATAGTGAGTCGTCCTATGTTGGTTGGTGGAAACATAGTTCCAAGGCCAATGATGTACATTGCCCTAACATATGACCATCGGCTAATTGATGGAAGAGAGGCAGTCTTCTTTTTGCGAAGAATCAAGGATGTTGTGGAAGATCCACGTCGGTTGCTGCTGGACATATGAAGAGATCAGAGCAGCTGGATCTCTGTGATTACCGAGTTAAATACACCTTTTCTTGAGTGACAAGAATAAAAAATACTGGTATTTAATTACAATTTTGCAATGTTCTTTTTGTTGCATCTCCCCCTCAAAGGGGGTTCGTTTGGTTGCGGCCAGCCATATTTGACCTGAAATGAGAGAGACGTTTAATTAGCTGAAACCTTGTGTATTAATTTATTGCTTGATGTTTCCATTCATACATGCTAAGAGAATGCCTAAATTTCTATTTGAAACTCTTTGCCATAAACTGATCTTAGTGTCTGATCTTTTCCTATAGGTGTGCCATGACATTTACATTGAGATAGATGCTTTTATTGATGCACTTTGGTGTTGCTATGATCACATTTGAAAGTGAATCCGCTGCAAATATTATTGAGAATATATGTGTATATATATATATATATATATATATGTATATATATATATATGTATATATATATATGTATCTCACAATTGGGGTGACCTTTCTCTAAACCTCTCATATAGCGAGAGTTTGGTGTCTGACGTCATCTTTGGTCGATTAATGTGCTATGACTTGTGTTCCATAACTGTCATGTTACGAATACTGAATTATTTGCTGAGAGTGGGATCAATTAGGGAGTAATCCAAGTGTTAAAATTACTTCTTTTGTTAAGAATGACAATCTGGATATGAGCGGGAGTTGAGTGTGGAGTTAGATTTGAATCTCGTGAAAAATGGGGGTCTTAAGTTGAGGGTGGAAAGTAAAAAAGATTATTTGCAGGGTGTCATTTGTGACAACCAGGATTTCTAATTTCAAACACTTTATAATCAAACACAAATACCCGTTTTGCTACTGCAGTTGTAAAACCTAAAATTAGCATGAGAATTTAGTGGTATAACTACACATTGGTAATGGACGGAATGCACTGTTCTATGTTCTGGACCTATTTGTGGCATCCGTTGGGTGTCTTAAAAGACGTGTACGGTTAGGATTTGATTTTAGCTGCTGGAGAATCATTGTACGATAAGGTCTCTGACTACATCACCGACAATAGTTGGATCTGGTCACTTAATCATCTCTTTGCACATCTGGGCTTTATTGTTTCAAATGATCACAGGGAAGATGTTATTACTTGGCTTCCAAATCCTGGTGGATCCTTGATTGCCGCCTTGTCATGGGAGACCTGCAGGACATGGCTTGATAAAGTTGAATGGAGCAACCTTGTCTGGTTTAAGAATCATCAACCCTGCCTTGCTTTTTGCTCTTGGTTGACAACGCTTGATAGAAATCCCACCAAATTTCGTCTGTTGGCTTAGGGAATGACAGTTGACCCTTTGTGCATTTGTTGCAAAAGGGGCACTGAGTGTTGGGACCACCTCTATTTTGAATGTGACATGACTTGCTGGATTTAGAGGAGAGTAATGATAATGGTGAAAGGCCCACATTGGTATGCTCTTGGGATGATACTTGCTCTTAGATTAATTGTAAGTTGAATGTTAAGTCTCTTCAAGTTCTTGCAACCAAAACCTTTTTTGAAGCAATTGTGCATCATATATGGAAGGAAAGGAATCGTAGATTGATAGGTATGGAGCCTATATACGAGGAACGACTATTTTTTAATATCTCTTTTGAAGTTAAACAATTGCTTTCTTCGAGTAGAAAAAAATAGGACTAGTAGGTATATTTGTAAAGCTTGGGACATTGCTCCTGATTCCCTTGTCTGACTTGCTAGCTTTTTGTGTTTTTTGGATGTAAACTGGCTTATTTAGCCCAAAAAAAAAAAAGGGAAGGTATATGTTAGAAACAATAAAGAGGGAGATTAAATTACAATAGTCAAACTATTATCATTTCTCAAGTCTAGACTAGAAATTTACGGGTGAAAAACCAATTAAATCATGGTTTAGAAACAACAAAGAGGGAGATTAAATTACAATAGCCAAACTATGATTATTTCTTATGTCTGGACTAGAAATTTACGGGTGAAAAATCAATTAAATCATGGTTTTTCAAGAATTTGTAAACTGTGGTTTTTATTATTTCAGTTAATAGTTGAACCGAAGAAAAAAATTGGGTCAGTAGTTTCTATGATTCATCTTATTGGGTTAGATCATTCATCTTATAGAAAAAACATTAAAAAGAAAAAAAGAAAAACTAATGGAGTGCTTGTAGTATTCTACTGAAATTATGCGAAATGGTTTACAAATATTCCATTGTCGACCTACCCAAACTTTGTCCGCTTCATTTTGCTACGATACCACCAACTAATCCCAATCAAGACCCAAAACCCCAAAAAATTTAAAAAAGAAAAGAAAAGAAAAAGAAGAGATTTTGCTCTGATAATGGAAAATTCCGACAGAGAGAGCAAGAAACAAAAATCAGACATTGAAAGAGAAGGCAAGAAGCAAAAATCCAATCACGAAGATGGTGACGGAGATGGTCAACTGGGGAACAGTATACAAGCTCTATCACCCGATGTGATTCTTGATATAGTATCCAGACTACCCGTAAAATCTATCGTTCAGTTCAGGTTTGTATGCAAAAGCTTTTACAAATTATCACATGATTCAAACTTAGTACACATGAATCTTTACAGGGCGTTGAAGAGCAACCTATATCTCATCTTTCACTGCGACTATCCTCTGAACAATCATCTCTATTTCCTTGAGTGTCCCCATCACGAAGAAAACGAAGAGATCAGAATAAGGAAATTTCAAACACCATTCTCAGATTCTATGCCAGAATTCAATATTATTGGCTCCTGCAATGGTTTATTGTGCCTGGTGAATTCGTTATTCGACGGTATGGTTTGTATATACAACCCTTTCACCAGGCAGTACAAAGAGCTTCCCAGGTCCGTTGAGTTCGAACATCAAATAGTGATGTATGGATTTGGATTTCACCCCATCACCAAAGAGTACAAAGTGATCAAGATTACTTACTATAAAAATACATATAATTCACCTTCGTGTTCCAACAGATTCATTATCAGAACAGGCATAAGAATAAGATCAGAGGTGCAAGTGTTTAGCTTAGGTGGCGAAAATTGGAGATGCATCGGAGAAATACCTTACCTGCTAGATCGCAAGTCAACAGCAGCTTTGGTTAACGGAAGGCTCCATTGGGTATGCAAATATAGTTTAAATCAAGCGGGCCGGAATGCTAAGCGCATCATATCTTTTGACATATCTGATGAGCTGTTCAGAGAGGTCTCCACGCCTGATTCTGTGGGTCGTGCGTATCCGAATGGTTATCACCTTGCAATGCTGAGGGGGTGCTTGTCTATCGCGATGCCGCCCCTTGATACGTATCGCGGCTTGGATGTATGGATCATGAATGAATACGACGTGAAAGAGTCTTGGGTGAAGCGGTTTGTTATTGAGCCTTACACGCCGAAGCAAATGAGTCCAGAACTGAGAGACTCGTGTGGGATTTGGAAGAAGGTGTTGTGGAAAAGGTTGTGTGTTCGAGTTGTATGCCTTTTGGACAATGGTGAAATCTTGCTAGAGTATAAGGGCGGAACTCTGGCTGCTTATAATCCAGAGAGTGGGACGTTTAAGGATTTAGCGTTTCTTGGAATGCCTCGCCTTTTTCAGACAATTGTTCATGTCGGCAGCCTTAATTGGATTGGATAGGCCTACAGTCCCTTTTACATTTCAGAAGGGAGGAAAAGGTAAGTGTTATTAAAAGCAGTTCTCCGAGCTACTCTTATGTGCGCAATATCTGTTTTGGCTTTTTCCCCAAAGAAGTGTTCAAATGACTTGGCCAAAAAGTTGCACACTATTTTTGAAGCAAACAACGTTGGTCTTCTTGCGCTGCGGATGTGGGGACGGATGAATGTTAGAATATATTTTGGTACAGAATACATTTAGCCTGATTTAATGTATCTCATATAATCTCTAAATAATTATATTGTCTGATTTTATATTTTTCATAGCTAGGATTTTATCTTGGCCACCAAGACAACTCGTGTCTATATAAACAAGTCTTTTGTACAGCTTGTAAAACAACACATATAAATAAAATATATACTTGCAAATAATTCTCTTATCTCTTTTTTGATTTCATGATTTCTTGTTTCTATTTCGACATGGTATCAGAGCTACTATCCTAGTAGCCTGTAACACTGTCATTATCCTCTGAAATCATATTAACAAAATTGCAGAAATAAAAAAAATTTCACAACCATTATGTTTTTTTTCCTAGCAGCATCGTTCTGTTTTTTACTGTTTTGATAATTTTTTGACCATCAGAAAATACACACATGACACACGCTGCCATCATATAGTACACGTTGAGACGATTCTGACGATATAAAATTTGTGAAAATCGGAGCTATGACGAGCCCGCACATGCTGGTCAAATTTGTGCCTCTTTTTTGTTGACTTTTTCTATTTTGTGCACAGCCAAACAAGGCCTGGTCCCTTTATCAGCCACGTCATCACGGCGTCATTGCCACGTCAATAATTTAGGTGCTTAGGTGCCATGTCAGCATCGCCACATCATCAATCCACATGTTGCCACATCACTTATCAAGTGTCGCCACGTAAACCTTCTTTGTCCAGTCACTATTTGCATTGTTATTTTTGTCATTATTTAAGTTCTCTCATATTTTGGTAAAAAATAAAAAAAATCCAAAAAAAATCGAGCATACCCTTCCTAAGGTGTTTCGACATTCTGAGTCTATTTTTTAAAATTCTAACTCTACAAGGTTGTTTTCCTCTTATCTTTGCACTTTTTCAAGTTTCCTACGGAGATTTCACAACCAATTTCCATTATTTTAGATGGTACAAATGATGTACCATGGTCTCAAGTAATGGTCAGTTTTCTCAAAGGTCAAAAATTATGGAAAATTATAAGCGGAGATATTAAAGAACCTAAGCAGAAAGAGGGCGAAACTGATGACAAGTACGCTGAGCGGCTTGAAGATTGGGATAGCAAGAATCATCAGATTATTACCTGGTTCAGAAATACTTATGTTTCTTATATTAGTCTGCAATTTAGGAATTTTGATAGTGCTAAATTAGTTTGAGATTTTCTCAAAAAGAGATATGCCGCAGCAGATGGAGCTTACCAATATCAACTTACTATGACTTTGCACTTAATGCGTTAAGAACTTGGGACATCAATTAATCGATTCGTATCACAAATGCACTCTATTTGGGATCAGCTTTTAGCACCTGAATCTGCTTGGAAATGTGATGAAGATGCGAAAAAATTTGCTACTTGGCAAGACCCTGGGTGCCTTGTTCAATTTCTTATGGAACTTCATGTTGATTTTGAGCCCATTCGTGCATTATTACTTCATCGCAATCCCTTTCCCATACTTAAACAAGTAGTTCAAGAACTCATCTTAGAAGAAACTTGCCTCCAGTCTAGAAAGAGTCGATCGTTAGAATTGACGCTTACAACTTCCATTTTTGCTATAAAACGGTATACAAATTCTTAGGAGAAGTGCAAGTATTGTTATACTTCTGGACATGCTCTTCTAAATTGTCTTACAAGAACATGTCGTTTCTGCAGACTTGTCCTGGTCATTATGAATCAGATTGCCATTGTAATCTAAACAAAACAATTAATCCAAGGGTTAGTCCTTCAAAGCCTCACATTATATTGCTACTACAACTGAAGAAGACACTGAAACCATCTCTGAGACGTCCTCCACACTTATCGTCCTCTTTGATCTTCAGTATATTCTTAGACAAGTTCTCCAGTCTAATCCTTCCCATTCCACTGCTCTTTCGACTACTTCTGGTAAGTCCACTTGGTTCTTTGATTTTGCGTGTTCAAATCATATGACTTTGATGGTTGTAGTTTGACTAAACTTGTTCCTACATCCCAAACCTCTTCTATCTGTACTGTTAATGGTACACGCATGTTTGTCAGTCACATTGGCACTATCACTGCTCCCTATGGCTCTTTTTCCTATGCATACTATGTTTTGAATCTTAAGTTTTATCTCTGTGGGTCAACTCCCTGATCTTGGGTTGATAATTGTATTCATAAATTCTAGTTGTTATGTGCAGGATCCGCAATCAAGACAAACCCTTAGGATCAACTATAAGGTGGGATGTATGTTCAATCTTCACCTTCTACCTCATCTTCACACTACTGCCTATGCTACTTCCACCTCCTCTGCCTCTCTTACATCCCAGTTATGGCATTCTCTATTGGGTCATTCTTTTGTTGGGAAACTTCGTATTCTAGACTCTAAAGGGTTGTTAGGGAGCATATTTGCTGAGCATTTTGATGTATGTCTTGTCAACTTGGAGAACAGTCTTCTTTGCGGTGCAACAAAAGTGACAGTCTAGCTTCTACTTGTTATAACTTAGTCTATATTGACATTTGGGGACCGGCACCCATCTCCACTGTTGAGGGGTCACGATATTATGTTATTTTTGTAGATGACTTTTCTTGGTTTACTTGGATATATCTCATGCATAAATGTTCTGATTTCCCTCGTATTTACTCAGAATTCCCAAACATGATCTTTACTCAGTTTTCAAAAAGGATTAAAACCTTTTGCCCTAATAATGTCACTAAGTATAAAGTGTCTAGTTTTCTTATTCTTATATCTCATGCATAAATGTTCTGATTTCCCTTGTATTTACTCAGAATTCCCAAACATGATTTTTACTCAGTTTTCAAAAAGGATTAAAACCTTTTGCCCTAATAATGTCACTAAGTATAAAGTGTCTAGTTTTCTTATTCTTTTGAAGCAACATGCAACATTACCCATCGATCGTGTCCCTATACCTCTCAACAAGATGGGCGGGCTGAACAAAAGCATAGGCATATTCTAAATATCATTTGTACCTTTTGCATCTCTGCCTCTTGTTCTGAATGCTTCTGGGAAGAAGCTGCTCTTATATCTGTTTACATTGTAAATAGGTTACTTTCCACCATTATAGACAAAATTACTCTTTATGAACATTTATATGGTCATCCACCTATATATGATCATCTTAGGGTCTTTGGTTATGCTTGTTTTGTTCTACTTCCTTCTCATGAATGCAGCAAACTCGAGCCTCAAGCTTGATTAGGCTATTTCTTGGGGTATGGCATAAAACACAAAAGGTATTGCTATTATAATCCTCTTTTTGGTCGTCCCCAAGTTTCACGTAATGTGATTTTTTTGGGAAAATAAGATGTTTTCCTTTGTGTCTCCTTTCACCTCCACTTCTACTACCTCATCCCTGTTGTTCACTAATCCTTCCATTCCCTTATTCTTTACTGATGACATTGACGTAGGTATCCCCACTAATACTCCAGCTGCTCCTCGTATGGCCGTTCCTGATGTGTCTACACCTGCTAACAGGTTTACACATGATGCTGAGTCTCCACCATCTTTTGCCCTACTTGAGTCATTTGAACAGGTTGCTCTTCTTAAGTTATTTGAACATGTTGTTCATCACTTTACATGAGTAAGGTCAGTACCTTGCCATCTTTTTTATTATCACTACTTTTCTATTGTTCTCTCCTTACATAAACCTCAGACTTATACGGAAGCTAGTTCTGACCCTTATTTGCAGCAAGTTATGAATGACAAATTATAGGCTTTGGAAGATATACGCACTTGTGACTTGGTTGATCTCCCTCATGGGAAAAATGCTATGAGTTGCAAGTAGGTGTACGAAAAATGTTTAAAGTTGCAAGTGGATGTACAAAATCAAAACTTGTGTTGATGGTTCTATGGAAAGGTGTAAAGCGCAATTAGTTGTTAAGGGGTTACCAAGAATATGGGATCAATTATGAAGAAACATTTGCTCTAATTGCTCGTCTTACTTCAGTTCGTAGCCTTATTACTGTTGCAGCTATTCATCAATGGTCCCTATTTCAAAGAGATGTCAAAAATGTCTTTCTCAATAGTGATCTTACTGAAGAGGTATTTATGAAACCTCTTTCTGGTTATCCATATCCTCCACATAAAGTATGCGAGCTTCGTCGTGTTTTTTATGGTCTCAAGTAGATTTCTCGTGCTTGATTCTCTAATCAATTTTGTTATTTCTGATTTTCGGTTTGTGGCTAGCAAACATGACTCCGCACTCTTTATTCGACAATTGTCTTTTGGGATCATTATTTTGTTGTTATACGTGGATGATATGATTATCACTGAGGATGATGTGAACGGTATTTCTGAGCTGAAGCAATTTCTTTATTAGCATTTTAAGATGAACGACCTTGGCCCTCTTAATTATTCTCTTGGTCTCGGAGTCTCCTCTGACAGCACATGCTACTATTTTACACAGGCCAAGTACTCATCAGACCTTATTGCTCATACTGGTCTCACTAATAACAAGATTGCTTCCACTTCTTTAGACAATTTTGTGCGTCTTACTCCTATGGATAGTACTCCTATCCCAGATGCTACTCTGTATCGTCAGTTAATGGATAGTCTCATCTATCTTATAGTTACTCGGCCTGATATTGCATATGTTGTCCATCTGGTTAGTCAATTCATGTCTGCTCCTCGTTCCACACATTATGTTGTTGTTTTCTGTATTCTTTGGCATGTCAAGGGCACTTTATTCCATGGGTTGCATTTTTCCACCCATTTTTCTTCAGTTTTTCGAGGATATTCTGATGCCGATTGGGCAAGTGATCCTACTGATCGGGGTTCGACTATAGGTTGTTGCTTCCTCTTAGGTGACTCTCTTTTATCCTGGCATAGCAAAAAGCAGACTATTGTTGTCCATTCTAGTACTGAAGCTGAGTATTGAGCTTTTACTGATACAACTCGAGAGGTCATTTGGCTTTGTTGGCTCCTCTCAAACATGGGTCTTTCTCAGTCTCATGCGACTATTCTTCATTATGATAATTAGAGTATTATCCAGATAGCACATAAAGTGTCTTCCATGAATGCATCCGTCACATTGAATGTAACTATCACTTTATCCGACAGCATGTGCTCCAAGGTACCACCAACTTGCGATTTACACCGCCCGCTGATCAACTGGCAGATTTATTCACTAAAACTCATCTACCTAGGTAGCTGGTTGACCTCACGTCCAAACTCAAGTTGGTGTCTTTTTACTCTACCTTGAGTTTGAGGGGAGGTTTAGAATATATTTGGTATAAAATAGATTTAGCCTAATTTAATGTATCTTGTATAATCTATAAATTATTATACTGCCTGATTTCATACTTTCCATAGCTAGGATTTTGTCTTGGCCACCAAGACAACACGTGTCTATATAAACAAGTCTTCTATACAGCTTGTAAAACAACATATATGAATAAAATATATACTTATAAATAATTCTCTTATCTCTATTTTGATTTCATGGCTGCTTGTTTCTCTTTCGACAATTAAGAATCCTAACTCTCTCGAAGCCAAGTCCTAAGTTGGGTGTATTGCAAAGATGATGAAACTTAGCGAGTTTGGATTTTGGACTAGCCTCCTCAACTAAACCGACCTTTGTAATACGTTTATGGAATGCAAAAATCAGACGAAACTCCTCGTGGGTGTGGCAAAGCATGAAGCGAGGTGGTTGATTGGTTATTGTGATATTATCGCAGAGATTCATCATGTCCTTACTAATAGACCTTGCCTTAGCCTAACACTCGTTAAGAGACAAGCTAATGAAGTTGCAGATTGAATTGCTAAACAAATTAGGTGCAACCAATTATCGTGTTCTTCAGTTAGCAATTTGGCTAATGAATTGTATTCTATTCTGTGTAATGATTATCCCTTTCAAGGAGTTGCTAAAACAATTAGGAGCACCCAATTATTGTATGATTGTGCTCTTTGTGGTTTTCCATGTGTTGATGTAAGCCATAAAAACATTTTAGAAGTTCTCTTTTGAAGTGGTGCTATACCAGTTATGGAGAGGTATGATATCAACTGAAAGCTAACGTACCATATCTCTATCATGTTGAAGAAACCATAATGAGAATGAAAATATTCACAAGAATAGATTTCTACTCAGGATAACGAGTTACTATTTTCTTCTTACTACGTAAAGAAAAAATGTAAATGGTTCTATAGAACTTGTCCTTAAATATGTGTAATATTTACTTTATTACAAGTATATAATGTCAATTCTTTTATATAAAAAAATTAAGTAAATTTGTACATCTCAAGTGATTAACATAATACAGAGTAAAATATACCTTTCCACCTAGATTTTGTGAAAATCGCATAAAATCCTTTGTGATTTCAGAACTCGCGGATACCCTTATGATTTAAAAAAGGTTGCACATTGATGACTTTTTCCACTAATTTAACAAAGAGCGTAAAAGACATACCTATAATGTATTTTGACTTGTTAATGACTAGAAAAAAAAAAAAAACTCAATTAATTGGTCCAAATTCCCTCTACTTTAAAAATGGTGAAAATTTTCCTCTCCGATTTTAAAAATGGCCCAAATTTTCCCTGTTAGTTTTAAGACTAGTACAAATTCATCCCTTCAATTTGAAAAAAGGTGCAAACACATCCTTAGATGAATGAAAAATCAAAAACATGTCTCCTAAATTTTCTAGATTTCTTAATTTAAATGACTCCATATTAAACTATAACAAAATAAGCAGAAGCATATCTCTATGAATCGAACCAAAACCTATTTACTGTATCTTCTTCTTATCTTCTAATGGTAGATCACTAGAGACTAACAATAATTTTCACATGATGCAACCTTTTGCAACACACTCTCTTTAGATATACAAAGTGAATATAGAAAATGAATTGATGAATGCAGATGGAGCCTATGGGGGGCTTATATAGATGAGAGAATCTTGCAGAGAGTTATGTCTTTTTAACCTAAAAGTCACAACTCTTGAGATAAGGTACCTTTAGAGGAAAAGTTACAACTATTCTATCCATGAAACAATGTGACTACAAATTTGAAACATTTTCCAACACATTCTTGAAGCCTAAATTTTGGACAAGTGTCTATCGATTTGGCTATTCATTTGCATCTCATCTAACCGTCCACTACCAATTTATAAACGGTTAATATTTGTGCTTCCACCAACATCTAAAATGCCAATACTTTTTCATGCAGAGTTAGTTTTATTAATTATTTGCCATTGTTGTCGGATATAATGCATGAGCAAGAAGTACTCTAGTAAGTTGTCCTCTCATACATGTATTTTCTTATCTGATAAGCTTCAATATATAGCGTTAGTATACAGAAATGAACTTTTTTTTTCCTAAAAAAAGTTGTAGTTTCGCTAATTACTTATAGTTAATTTGTTATTAATTCTTACATTACATTTTCTCCCAATTGAAATCAATGATAATTATTTGATTTATTCGATTATTATATTTTCTCAAGAAAATTATTAGAATTAAAAACTTGACAACAATTTTATTTTACCAAATATATTTACATTTTATCTTATCATAGTAGTAAAAATATAATTAACTATTAACAATAAATAAAAATTTTAAAAATACTCATTTCTCTATTGCATCGCAAAAAATACTCATTTCTCTGTTGCATTGCATGGGGCTTACTCTATATTTATATACACTTACCTTTGATGCTATGTGCTAATTCTATCCTTTATTTTTCAAAAAATACGTTAAAACTCCAATAAATAGATTACTTGTCTATTATTTTTTAGACTAATCATTATCTGATTTTTTAAAATTTAAATACATGTATAGTATTGAAAAGTTATCAAAAATTAAATTTTATAAAATTTATTTATATTTGATCATCACATAGAGTATATAAAATGATCATATAAGAACATTAATTGCATTTTTCTTTATGCATCACATTAATTGCATTTTTCTTTATGTATCACATGGGTATCATTCTAGTACATATAAAGTAATATTTTTTTTCTTTTTAATTTATGCCACATGTCATTATATCACATGGGTATCATTTGTACAAAAAACTTCCTAATCAAATTTTATTCTATATATGTATTTTCTTCTGCTTCCAGATTCTTTCATCTGCTTCATTTTGATTTTCTATTTCCAAAATTATTTGATTTTACAAAAATATAAAAATTATAACTAGTGTTAAAATCCTACTAAAAATTTAATTTTCCTAAATACACTTATATTTTATAATTAAATAAAGGGTAAAATGCACCAAACACTCTTATGGTTTATTACAAGTACATCGAACCCTCCTGTGGTCTAAAAAGTCTCTCGTAACCTGCCTATGGTCCATAAAAATGCATCAAACCCCTCTACAATTAAAAATCCTTTATCTTTAACCATGATTAATTAAAATTACCCAAACTACCCTTCTCTTTTTTACAAAAGAAATGTTGCTAAAAAGATTTGAACCTTAACCTCAAAATTAAATGAACAAATATTCTAACCAACTAGGTTATAAATAATTTATATTTTAGGTTGACTTATATTTAGAATATATAATAGTATAATGATGTATTTTTAGTGTTAAAAATTTTAGCAACATTTATAAATAAAAAATTTGTGGCTACTCAAGGCAAAAATATTAGTAGTATCAGAGAAGATCTCAATTTCTTCATTGTGAGGCATATATACTTTTCGTGTGTATCTAAAGTTTTTTGTTTTTTTTTTTCCTTCGTGCATACTGTTTCAGGTCATGCACATGTAAAATGTTGTATTTATCACATTCCGATATACATTCAAAGCAAAAAAAAGAAAATTGTTATGCAGGAAAATGAAAAGAATAAAAAGTATTCAACTGTTATATCATATTAATCACCGAAGGAATAAACCTTTTATTTCACTACACTACCTATTTCCAATATATCTATGACAAACAAAAACCCCAACAAAAAAAAAAGAAAAAAGAAAAATCTAGTGTCAAATTTTTAGCAACATTTCTAAATAAAAAATTTGACATCAAAAACACATCATTGTACCATTATATATTTTAAATGTAAATCAACCTAAACTTAAGTTAACAAATAAATTGTTTTGTTTAGAGTAATTTTAAGTTGAAGGTTCAAATCTTTTCAATAACATTTTTTTGTAAAAGAGAGAAGGGTAATTTGGATAATTTCAAACAATCATGGTCAAAGATAACAGATTTTGTAATAGTAGGGGGGTTTCTATATACTTTTATGGACCATAGGCGGTCATGAGTGACTTTTTAGACCACATAGAGGTTTGATGCACTTTTGATTAACCACAGGGGGGGTCTACTGTATTTTACCCTTAAATAAATGGTAGAAGTTGACTACTAATAATAAATAAAAACATAAAAATACTCATTTTTCTGTTCATCACGTGGTATAGTAGAATATATTTTGTTACATATCATATCTTATTTTCTATTTAGCTAATAAAGTAGATATTATTTGAATTTCTAAATTTATGTGATAGTTTAAAATATATTTGAATTACAAATAATTTATCAATTATTAGATATTTATATTCAATTCTTTTATTTATATTTTTACCAAATGTGGCCTCTATGATTTGATATTGAGGTTTTCTTCATGAAAATTAGAGGAATGGATTTTGCATTTTTAATATAAGTATACATCTATATACCTTGGAGTTGAAAAATAAATTATTTTTAAAAATAGAATATATGACTTCCCATATATATATTTGTTATATAACATTTTTAGATATATGTCTTAATACTTTAACTATAATTTTTTAAAGTACAAAATAGTTAGTATTTTATTAAATGGTAATGTACTTAAATATATTTCAACACTACATTTGGATTAATTCTATTTATCTTTTCCCTCTTGTAATTCATATATAAAACCACCTAAGTTGTCCTCTTGTAATAACTCTGGTGTAAAACTACTTGAATTATCTCCTAATCCCTAATTTAGAATTACTTATTAGTTAATTTGTTCAACAATAAGAAATAGGTTATTAATTCACTAAGCAGTTATCTTTAAGATCGATTATTTTTTATAATCAATTATTTTCAATACTTTGTATACTTTCATAATATATCTTATTATTTATGAATGTATTTTCTTTTAGTCCATATGAACTTTCTACAATTTGCCACATAATTCAAATTTAGTCCAGATGAACCTTTCTAGGCACTGGGGAGCAAGCCATATCTCATCTTTCAGTGTGACTATCCTCTGAACGACCATCTTCATTTCGTTCAGTATCCCTATTGTTGAGGTGTAGTGTAGCGGAATGATAAGGCTACCGAAGCAAGATCACGCAGCTAAAATAGGAAATGAGAAAAAATGAATAATTGAGATACCAAAATTTTACGTGAAAAACCCTCAAATAAATTGAGGGAAAAATCACTTGTAAGTAAAAAAGATTTAACTATGTGTAAGAGTTTTACAACTTTCTCTCTAAAATAAGGAGAGAACTATTTTATTCTCTCTTATAATTAGAAGAAACTTACTCTCACACTAATATATATAACCAGTGGAAGAAATAAAAATATTAGGAGAAACTCTACTTATTTTCTCCCTAATAATGTTTATTACTTCTTGCTTGGCTTGGTGCTTTGCCTTCTTTCATCCTGGATATTTATAGGCAAAGTTGGAGCAAAAATTTCAAAAGAGCTTGACATAATTTACCACCCTATTACCATAGGTGCAATTCATTTTCAACTTGATCTTAAATGCTTGTGAGGACTTTGCATGTTCCTTCTATTCCCAATGCAGTGTCTTTGCTCTTGTATGTTAATACAAGATTTGCGATTTCAACTTTTGCATGCTATCTCAAGATTTCATGCAGGTTAATCTCCAGCAAATGTTGACTTTTGCTTTAACTTGTGCACAAGCTCAAATGAGCTTTACAGCTCATACCCATCTTGAAGAAAAATGAAGAGATTAGTAGATAGGAAATTTCAAACACCATTCTCAATTTCCATGTTGGGTCTTTAATTTGCATTGTGACTTCATTATTTTATGATATGGTCCATGAATGATGACCAGTGTCTACTTATTCATCACGACTACTCTCAGTGTAACAATAATCTCTATGCACTTCACTACCGTGAACTAAACCAAGACATCAGATTGAGGGAACTGCAAGATCCCTTTTCAAGGGCCATACCTGAATATTATGTGGTGGGATCTTGTAGCGTCTTGATTTGCATTGTGACGTAATCCTTTGACTACAAAGACGAAGCAGCTATCTACAATGCCTTCACCAGAAGGTGGAAGCAACTTCCACCGTCGGGTGTGTTGGAATGCTAGATAGCCTTATATGTTTCTGGGTTTCACGTAAAGACCCCATAATACAAGGTGATTACTATGCAAGTAGTTCAAACATGTTGTCTTGTCCAATATCACAGGTTCAAGTCTGTACGTTGGGTGACGAAAGATGGATGCTTATTAATGGTGAAGCCCCTACATATTAGATCGGTCGGACTCTATTCCTGTAGTCGAGGGGAAGTTACACAATGGTTTATTTTGCATTATGACTTCATTATTTAATGATGTCGTTTGTATAACCCTTTCACCCTAACTAAAGTGGTTTGGGACATATTTATACGTAAAGAATACAATTTACAAATATAGTCTTTTATAACAATATAATTTATAATACAATAATAGGGATAACAAAAGACACTGCTTGACATTTGTTAATGTTTCAAATCTGTTATTCAATTTAGGTTTTTATGCAGAGACTTTTGCAACTTGTTATATGATTCAGATATGATCAGCTTGTGTTTAATGTGTTCTAATGTTTTACATATGTAATGTTTATTCCAGTATAAACTTTTCATTCTTCTTTGCATGAATAATATTACTTCCTTGAATTTATACCTGATTTAATAATGTTGATTGCTGTTGTCAAGTGTGGGAAGCTCTTATTTTGGTTCAGGGTGAAAATAACAACCATCAAATGCACACAATTTTGCTAATTTTATTCTTCTTAGATACACAACATTTGTGTTTCTGTATTTTGCAATTTTTTTAATTCTTCAAATCACCTCACTCTACGTATGTGTGAGATACTAATATTTTATAGAAAAATTTTATAATTACGCATAATATTACTTTCTTATGCATCACACAAGTGAATTACTAGTTATTTCTATTTTTGTTCCATCTACTTGGTCCCTACTATTGTTGAATGCTATGAAGATCTTTCTTTACCCATCTTTGATGTCGAGGCTCTTGTAAATTGAAATGTCTACCTTTTACATTGTAACTTGGCAATGATAACATCATAATCGAGAGTGATGCAGAAGGAGATTTGAAAGTAATCTTTAACTTTTGACGTTGAATGGAGATTAAAGCTTATTGGAAGATATTAAAAAGATTATGACTGGAAACTCAATATTGAGGTTTCAATGCGTTAGGTCAACTCCAATAGCTTTCATATTTTTTTTTTCTCTACGTGTAGAGAATTTTAACATTTTCTTAGGTTTTCCTATTTTAATTTTACTCTAACAACTTCCCAATATTTAAATTTTGGGAATCTTTATTTCAATTTTATCCAATAGCTTCCATATTTCAAGAATTTATTGAATTTGTTTTCCTCTACTATCTCTTATTAATTTTAATTAAATATATTATATTAATTTTTTTTAATATTTGTTCATTTTTACAACAACATTCTATTTTAAATTATTAAGATATATTTAATTTTTTAGTTTTAAATTTCTAGTATTATTTTTTATTTAAAAAACTTTCCAATAACTTTTAGTATTTTATTTACATTTGTCCTCCATTTATGAACATGTTATATTTTTCATCAACCCCAATAATATTATTTCAACTGTCATTTCTACCCTGGAATTCCTTCCTTCCATCATGTCAATTGGTGATTCCATGTTGCACATAATCCAACCATTGGTATTATGTTGGAAACTATATGGCTACGATTTTCTCACTTCTTCAACTAATTACATACGCTCCTATTGTGCTATTCTGTAATTATATAAATTTAGAGGATGAATTGAGAATCTCCACATGTAGGTAAACTTGTAGGGAAGTTATTGGAGGAGATCATTCCCAAAAACTTCCCTACATGTGAGGGAAAAGGAAGTTTAGGGCATCTGTTGGATATGCTCTTAGGAGGAGTGTCAAACAACTTTGTGATGAGATTGGTAAGAGTAAGGTTTAGGGGTCGTTCTGCTTTGATTAGATTGCCAACGTACCTTCTTAATTACAATTTGGTTTCTGTTTCTTTGCCCAACTGACATTAGATAGTTTGATGTACTTTTCTTATGGTATAATACATACTTCGAACAACGTTATCTTGAAAGAAAAAGAAAGGACAAAAAATAGGAAAAGCTAATCTGGAACTAAATTCAATAACTTGTGATCATCTGTAATTAGTGTTATCGATAATAAACTTAATAAAATTGGAGCATGGTCTATATTAAAATGTTAGATTACGTAATTATTAAGCATGCCTTTGTCATTGAGGAATCTCAACTAATGCACAAGAGTCTCATCGCAGAGCATAAGGGTGAAATAATTATATGCTGAGAAAAGCACGAAAGATAATAGTCATCAAAAAATGGAAAATATCATCAAGTTAATGAAAGAGCCATATTTGCTTTGTTGCAATCACTCATCTTTGGTGAAGTGTTTTCAACCTTCCACCAACCATGAGCCACACGAAGAGGTTGGCATTTCTTAGAAGTAATTTATGTAATTTTTATTATTTTTTCATCTATATTATATGAAAGAGAATATATGTCTTTTTGGTCAATGCTACATGTGTATATGACTTTTTGATCTATGCCACATGTCTTTCTCTGATGATCTTTTCCCCTACAAGATATTGACTCTATACCTTTTCAATAATTTCCTTTTTATTTGTACTTAGATCCCTTCATTACACTGAAAACTCAATTGAAAACTTACCAAGAATAATTTAATTTTACATAATATATTTATATCTTATTTTGACATAAAATATATAAATCTATTTATCTATATCTATATACGATTTAGACTAGAATTCATGTTTAGTTTTTAATATCATATGTCCTAATTCTATCAAATTTTTTTAGCAAACAATGAGTTAAACTCTAATAACCATATTATTATTATTATTATTATTATTATTATTATTATTATTATTATCATTGTATCCTATTGAAACTCAATTGAAAACTTACCACGAATAATTTAATTTTACATAATATATTTATATCTTATTCTGACATAAACTATAAAAATCTATTTATCTATATTTATATACGATTTAGACTAGAATTCACGTTTAGTTTTTATATCATAAGTCCTAATTCTATCAAATTTTTTTAAGAAAAAAATGAGTTAAACTCCAATAACTATATTGTTATTATTAATCGTATCCTATTGCCTTTTTTTTTTTAAAAAAAAGATTCTTTTCTAATTTTACTTTCTAATTTAAATTTTAATTACTGCAAATCTTTGACAAATAGCATGATTAGTATTGGAAATTCACAAAGAATTAAATTTACAAAATATATTTATATTTTGAGTTCACAAACACGGTAAAATTTGACTATCAATAATAAATAAAGATGTTAAAAGTATTCATTTATTGCATATATTACATAAAAAATTTTGGGGGAGGGGGTCCGTGCTAAATTAAGATCCTCTAATATCAAATGCATTCTCATACTTATGATAGAAATCTTAACCATTGATATGTGGGTCACTTTATCTTAGTCATTCATGAAATTCAAATGCTGAAAAAGGATAATTTTAAAAATATTTTTTTCTCCTTCCCAATACCTATCTGTTTTAGGATTTTAAATTTTATACAATGACTTAGATGAAATGATCCTCATGTAAATGGGTAAGATACCTCTTTAATATTAATATATAAGAGAACTAATGATATAAGAGGATCTTAATCCGTCCTTGCCACGCCCAAGGATAGACTTAATGGGATAAAGAATTTTAAGGCTCAAAAGAAAACTTTCCAGGGAGAAAAACTTTTCTAAACAATAAATTTCACACGATGAAGGAAGTATAAAACAACAAAAAAATTATTTATTGCATCAAATTCTTTTCCTTTTCTTTTTTGGTTTTGTAGCAATATAAATCAATTAAGAGCCTTTTTAATTTTACTTATTTTGTTACTTATAAGCACCTAAAAAAACACCCTTCACATGCTTTTTAGTATTTGCAACTTATAAGGATTCAAAGCTTATATATTTTGTTGCTCTTAGGAATGAGAGATTAAAAGCAAATAAATTTGTAAAAGAGACATAATATGAAAGAGCAATTTGAAATGTCTAGAACTAAAATTCAAGAGCATAGAAAAAAAAGGTATGAATTTTCCAATTTGAAATGTCTACAACTAAAAGTCAAGTTCATAAATGAGTTCTCAACCAGTAAAGATAAACTTCTGTCCCAAAAGAAAAAACCAGTAAAGATAAAATCTTCAGGGTCAGGTGGTAACCACTTTTCTCACGCTTAGTTTTGCTTTTATAATTGCAAAAGACAAAGGGAAATATTATTGTGTAAGTCACAATTCTACCAACAAAAATTGTACAAATGAGTAACCAAAAAAGGGAGACGAAAATTTTTGAATAAGCACAACTTTCACAAGTTCCTTATTGGAATATTATCAATTTCATAAAACATTTCTTTTATTTTACCATTCTTAATGATGGAACGAAAAGAAAATCTAGTAGGAGGAATTATCAGAAATCTTTGAATTCTTTTCACTTTCTATCTTATATTTAGAGCTAGAGTATAACCCATGTCATGCATGACAAAAATAAGTATCTTTATATGGATTTTTATAGTTTATGGTAGAATAAGACACAAATATATTTGTGAAATATTACCTTTTTAAAGTTCTCAATAATAATTATGCCTTTTTTTTAGGGAGAGTGGAGTGATTGAATAGAATATTTAAATTAAAAAATAAAATAAAAATAAATTTGATTTAAATTAAGAAATAATTTTAGGTGAGTGGAAAGAATGGATTAATATCTTTTGGAGAAAAAAAATTACAGAACGATCATGTGGCAACAACTTTTGCAAAAATTGTGCTAACTTTATCGAGAGGAGGAACATTGTTAAATCAAAAAAAGGCTAATTTGACCTAATTTTAGAAGCTCAAAATTTTACTTTTTCTAATTAACAATAACAATCCAAAATTACACAAAGCTAACGCAAATATTAGTATGAGTCAAATTCTTGGGGTCTTTGTAGAGTTAGAGCATGCTTTAGAGTGAGATGTTACGCCAATAAATTCGTATTTTAAAATGACTAAGGGCCTCTTTGGATTTTTTTTTAAGAAAAAAATATTCTTTTTTTCTTGAAAATATTACATTAAATTTGTAATAATTATTTGATTTGGTTCTAAAAAAGTTAATAACTCTGAGAAAAGCTCAAATACAATTTTTTTTTAAAAGTTAGAATTTTCAGCTTCTAAAAAAATTATTTTCCAAAAATTGTTAAAAAAGTGGTTATTAAAAAAATCAATCCAAACAAGCCCTAATGATCCTTCCAACCATTGCCCATAAAACCATCACCCACGTGGCATTCATCGAATCAAGTTGCAAAACCATAGGCATTTCCTGCGAAACACTGTATTTCTCCCTCCTTCATCACCCTTCAGCTGCGTTCGCAAAATTTTTACTCACATTTTTACAGCAAATTTATTCATCATCGCACCTCACCCGATCCAATTAAAAAAAAAAAAAAGAAAAAGAAAAAAATCACACACACACGCGCACACACACACACGCACACTCTCTCTCTCTCTCATATATATATATATATATATAGAAATACAATTAATAGTTTTTATTAAATAAACTGTAATTAGAAAAAACTGAAACAAAATGGCGAGCGATAGTGATGACGAAGACGAGCTCTTGCAGATCGCATTACGCGAGCAAGCCCAACGCGATCTCAACTATCAGCGGCCCAATCAACAGCAGCAATCCAAGCCCGTTCGCAACTACGTCCAGGCTCCGCCGCCGCCGCCGCCGCAGCGACAGGCCGCGCACCACCATCAGCAGCCGATCAACGCGGCCATGGCGAAGAGCGGGGGGAAACACAGAAAGGAGCCGTCCGCCGTTACGGACGACGAGTCCGAGGTTGAGATGCTGAGCATTTCTTCCGGCGATGAGGATTCCTCCAAGGACAGGGCCGGGTTCGCGGCGAGGGGCCGGGCCGGAGGGAGAGCCGGGAGGGATGATGATAGGGATTGGGATGGGGGCGAGCCGGATTGCTGGAAGAGAGTTGACGAAGCTGAGGTAAAATTAAGAATACTGTTCGAGCTGAATTTTTGAGATATTGGGTCTTTTCAAGTGCTTTCTTTTGAGCAATTAAGCTGCTGAATTGAGTTAATTTTTCACATTTCTTTGTTATTAAGCGCGTGTGTAGTTAGCTATCTATCTATCTCTATATACATGTGTGTGTGGATATGTATGTGTAATACTATGTTAAATTTATGATATTCAATTTATTATTCTGAACTTAAAATATTCCATTTCCCATTTTTTCACTATTTAAATGTGTACGTGTGTGAATGTACATATGTAGAGAGAGAGGAATCCATAATTGGTTGTTCTTTTTAGAATAATTTTTTATGTTTCCTATTTTGCTTGTTTGATTGTTTCTTCAGTTATATGTTGATATGATTCTGCATCATCTTGGGATCTGCATTTTGTGGACTTTATATGTAGTTGACCTTACCTTTTGTTGCATATTATTAGTTTATGGTTTTTTCTGCTCTTGATTTGGTTTTACATGTGCTTTGCTTGATAGTTACTTTTTTTCACCCCCCTCCGAACTATTGCATATTTGTCTGTCACTTTTGGGATATGATGAGATTAATGGAAGTAAGAGAATTTCTTGAACAGCTGCGACGGCGGGTACGTGAGATGAGGGAGACAAAAGCAGTTCCAGTGGTTCAGAAGGCTGAGAAAAAGCCAGCAGAATTAGCTAGAAAGGCACTTAATAATTTACAGTCTTTTCCCCGGGGCATGGAGTGCATAGACCCCTTAGGATTGGGGTAAATTTTTTCTAAGCTGACAATTCTTTTGTTATTTCCGAATTGCTGTTTGCTGGTGCTTCCTTTTGACGGTAGCTCCTTTACAGGATAGTTGATAACAAAACCCTGAGGCTGATCAATGAGAAGTCAACAAGTTCCCCAACTATGGGCGACAGAGATCATTTAGATCCTAATATTCGTGGTATCTAGCTATGCCCTTATACTATTTTCTTTGTCTATGCTGCATTGCCTTATAGCAGCTTTTTATTTCTATTCATACTCCTAAGAGATTGTTAATCTTTTAGCCTGTTTATTAGACTGCCTAAAGTTGGGTTTTGGAGCACTTAAACCTATTGTGCTTGCATGAAGTTGCACTATCTTCAAACTCTTCGCTGAAGTGAATAATTGTAAACACTCTATTTCCTTTCCTATTGAACCAGCAATGACATCTATGCTGCTTGTGCTTTTACTTTCCACTTTCTGTTTATGAATATCACTGATTGCTGAAACCTGAAGGAATTTCTTTTTGTAACATAAAATATCATTCCACATATTTCTTTTTCTGGTGGAGGTTTGTTTTTTCTTTTTATATTTTTGGGGGGAGAGAGAGGGGGGGAGGACTTTACATAAACTTCCAAATACCTATACTGATGGATGGCCAAAAAGCTTATATGCCTGTAATTGAGCCTAATGTCATTGAAATCCATTTGAAGGTTCTTAGCCACAAAGAGAAAAAGGGAATATTTTTAAAATTAGGGTGTGAAGTGACTAGGTATGACTTGAATTACTTATTAGATACCATTGACTCTGGTATCTAATAAGTTCTACCTACTATTGGATTACCTTGACTTATAAATCATATCAAGACTTCCAACCAAACCTCGACATGCAAATTACTCTCTCTATACTGAAGTGAATGTCATGGTTTGGCAAGAAGTTTTGGGAAAGAGATGAAAATACAGCGCATTGTTATGTTAATCATGTTTGAAGTAGCTTCAAACCTCAATATATAAATTACTAGACATTTGAAAGTTTTCAAATGTGAAAAAAATAAGCTATGCAAAATGATATTGAAGATTTGTATTATTAAAATACTAGAAGAAAGATTCTATTAATGCAAAGTGGACAATATTTTTTGACAACCCAAAAATGTAACTATCGTGTTCAATATATGCACATTTCAGTTCCTATGATCCAAGATTCTATTAATGCAAAGTGGACAAATAGACGCTGTTATGGAATTTTTTATTTGGTTCTTTATTTTCCTGTCTGTTTCTCTCTATTTTTGAATTCTCATTGTGGAGTTCTTTTTGACTATAACGAATTATTTCTCATTGGCACATGCATGGGAACACAGACCTCTATTTTTCATGCAAGTTGTTGCGGTTAGGTTTTGGAAGCTGATAACAGATTATCATTTTTCTACATTTGAGAATTCCAGCAATTGGGTATGATACATTAGTGGTCTTTATCAGCAGCCAGTAAGAGTGAATAGATGTGTAATTATGGTTTTCTTTGTCAAGTGCAGAGTGTTAAGTTGTTAAGGGTGTCACTCTCATTTGTTAATAACAATTATCTTTATTATTGATCATGAAATGAGATGTAAGTGCAGTTTAATTAGTCAGGGTTGCTTCCTTAATGTTGTCTATGTGTATTTGTCAGAGAAATTAAATTACTTCTCAGAGAAATTCGATGCAAAGCTCTTTCTATCCCGTATCCATCAAGATACAAGTGCAGCAGATTTAGAAGCTGGCGCTCTTGCTTTGAAGAGTGACCTTAAGGGACGTACTCAACAGAAAAAGCAATTGGTCAAAGATAATTTTGATTGTTTTGTTTCTTGCAAAACAACCATTGATGGTGAGCCATACGCCTCACTCACACAACATTATTATATTACGTGAAACTTTCTTGCAGTCACCTGATTAAAACACTCTGGTGTCAATTTCTTTGGTGATAGATATTGAGTCCAAGTTGAAACGTATAGAAGAAGACCCTGAAGGTTCTGGTACCTCCCACTTATTTAACTGTATCCAAGGAGTCAGTTCACTTGCTAATCGTGCTTTTGGGCCTTTATTTGAGAGACAGGTAGGTAGGATCTAAATTATGAATTACGAAAGTGTTCATTATGACTTCTAAGCTAAAATGCCTAATTTCAATAAATGAACATTAAATTTGTCTAGGCTCAAGCAGAAAAGATCAGGTCTGTTCAGGGAATGCTTCAGAGGTTCCGCACATTGTTTAACCTTCCCAGTACCATACGTGGCAGCATCAGTAAGGGTGAATACGACTTGGCAGTTAGGGAGTACAGGAAAGCAAAATCAATTGTTTTACCTTCCCATGTATGGCATATGATAACTTAAACATTTTATATTATTTCCACTTCCATATTCTTTCTGATCAAAGAATGAGGTCTTATTTAACGAATGCACGCGAATTCCACTACGATACTGTTTAATCATCATTCTACTTTTTTATTTTGTTAGGTTATTTGTTCAGTATGCACTAAGAATGTTATAAGTGCTGTTTTTTGATCGACTATCTTGCTGTCCTTATGTATCTATCTTTTTGGTGGTGCATTATGCCAATATTTTTAGGTGTGTGCTTATCCTGTGTCATGCATTTACTGCTTCTGGCCGTTTGAGAACATCTTTAACAGTAGAATTCAGTTACATAAAGTTATATACCCTAAACATTTTTGTTCTTCTGTTTGTATTTTAGGTGAATTGTTGTCTACTCTCCTTTCTATGCTATGCCTGAATGACTTAGTTTGTGGGATAGCAAATTGATCCTTCTTTTCTTCTTTTCTCCCCCTGCTTTTAGTCAAACTAGGTAGAAATGAATATCATTTGTTACCTGCAATCAGAAGTTACTGCTGTTTCTGCGTTATTACCGGTTTGCCTGAGAAGTACCCCCTTGAAGTAAACGTTCAAGAGTATACGTTCTGAGAGTGACGGAACACCAAAATAAAGTTTAATTCAGGCAACCATCTGGGAAAAAATACCTTTTTGTGATGTTAGGTTCTTATGTTGTACTTCTGATTTTTTATTATCGTTTTCATTTCTTTGATTTTCTTGTATGTGTACTGTTTGTTTGGTCATCTGGTAACGTCTTCAAATAGTCTGTGCTTTCTGTAAATGACACTCGTATTTAGCAGTACTTATTTCTAAAATTTCGTCTAAATAATACCAGGAAACTCATGGATCAGTTTATTTCACTTGTGGCTTTTATGTGCAGGCGGCTTTGGTGAATCATCACTTCATTGCCGTCTCTTCTGTACCCTGTAGTATGCTATACCTAGAGTATAACTTGTGCGATGCACGGGAGAAATGAATATTTTTAGCATCTTTATTCATTGTTAATGACCAATTATATATTTGTTGTCTTGCTAGGATAAAATATAAATATATTTTTGTAAATCTTAATTCTTGGTAAGTTTTGAATATTAGTAATCTTTTTACAAGAGACATGCAATTATTGAATAAAACATTTAAATTTGGAAAGTAAAATAAGCAAAAATCTGATTTTGAAAAAGAAAAGCAATAGAAGATGAATAATATATGTATTGGAGGTTAACCATATTTGGAGGGAAAAAGTTGATAGAATTTAGATGTGTGGTATTAAAAGATAAACATGGACTCTATTTTATATAATATATAGATATAGATATGGATATATAGATTTTACAGTCTATGCAAGGATACGATATAAATATATTTTGTAGAATTTAATCCTTGACTAACTTTTCAATATTAATCTAAAAACATGCATATAAGTTACTAAATTAGAAAAAGGTATGGGTGTTAATAAAAAAGTTTTGAACTTTTTGGAGGAAAAACATCTTAGGAGATTAGTAAGACATGTGGCATGCATGAACTCTCTTTTATAATATATATAGATGGTCTGATCTTATCCTATGCCCGGGTAGTGTTATTGTTGTCATACGTTTGCGACATCTTCTATTGCTTTTGTTGACTCTGTTATGTACTATACTTTTGATGCAATACCTTAAAGGCTGATCCAAAATCAAGTTGATTCTAATTGATTAAGATCAGTGGACTGAAAGAAGATATAGGTGGAAGTACTTTTGAAAAATAAACTCTGTCTATATCTTACTTTTTGTTTTCTCTCAGAAGGCATTGATGAGACAATTAGTATCAATGCAATTTGATACTGTATTCAAATAAGGATAGATATCTATATGTCCTTCTTTGAAAATGTATTTTGTCTTTTAAAATAATATTTACTAGATATTTGGATTTCTGCACCATGTTTTCATTAAATTGCATTCTTTTGGGAAAGTTTCCATCTAATAGCTGTGTGTCCTAGGAATACTTTTATACATAACCCTCTCCCTCTGTTGTCTTACTAGATCTCCTTGTGTTTGTTTTCAGGTTGGAATTCTTAAACGCGTACTTGAGGAGGTTGAAAAAGTAATGCAAGAGTTCAAAGGCATGCTTTATAAGTCCATGGAAGATCCAAAGATTGACTTGACAAGTGTAAGTTCGTGTCTCCCCTTCTCAGTCTGATCCTATCAGAGACAGTTACGTGTGTGTGTCTGTCTTTTATTCTCTTCCTCTTCTTTTTGATATAGAAATGGATAGATTAGCACTGCTAGAAGGACTCTGCTTCTTGTTAAGTACTCTCTGTAGAGCTAGCTATACTATGATTTAGCATTTACTGAAGACCGGAGTTGATAATTGTATGTGTTGAATTCTCATACTATGACTTATGACTGAAAAAGGAAGAAAAATTAAGACTAGATACTCTATTAAATGTATCATATCCGAAAAGTTACCTATATAGTCCAGCCATTCTCTCTCTCTCTCTCTCTCTCTCTCTCGACATATGTGTCCTCCGTTGTCCATACATCCATCTAGGTTTCTTTTTATGGATCTCCTAACTTATGTATACTTGCACCTCTTTCTTTTGAGCAAAATATGCATGCATGATTCACTCTACACTTTACTTATGCTTAGCTTCTATTCTTGCATTGAGAGAGCAATTATGGCCCACATCTGTGGGGAACACTATAGTCACTGAAAGAGGGCACTGAGGCTTTTAGCTGTAAATACAAATAATAAATATAGTAATACACCAATATCTAATCTGCAAGCTTAAGCTTTTAGATGAGGAGGTAATTCCAATATGGTATCAGAGCCTAGAAACCAAACGGTCTTAGGTTCAAAAGTCACCGTCACCCATTTAAAATATTAAAATTGTCCATGTGCAAGCTTCTAAATAAATCATGCTGCACGTGAGGACGCATGTAAATACAAATGAGTAAATACATCAATATCCTCTCTACAAGCTTAGGCTTGTGGATGAGGTGGTAACTCTAATATTAGCTTTTATTGGGTTTCTCTTAGTGGTGAAGTTGGAACTTAAAATCGAAGATGTGTTTATTTTACAAATTTAGACTTCTCATTTGGCACACTGTATTAAAGACCCGACTTCACATGAGGCTAGGTGTCTTAGTTGCATGCATTTGTCATATTTCTGTCTTAGTTAATATGAACTTCAGCTATCTCTGTGATGCCACCTTTTCCGTCAACACCTATCGTGTACCTCTAAAGGTTTGAATGTCTAGTGCTATTACTTGTTGATTGATCACTCATGTGCAGCATCTCAATGATAATGCTGTCATTTGGTGCTGATCACTCGTGTGCAGCATCTCAATGATAAGGCTGTCATTTGGTGCACTATCCCTGTACTCAAATACAGGGTCACTATCTCTGACCTTATAGGTGTCTCTCTTTAATGTTTAATTACTATTCTCTTCATTCTCATTTGGTTTTTTGCTGCTTCATGTAGCTTGAAAACATTGTGCGGCTTTTGTCGGAGCTGGATTCTGAGTCCGATCCTGTATGGCATTACCTGAATATACAGGTGAGTAATTCGATATGTTAGTCTTTTTTACTTTTAAAAACATTATGCATGCGCACTACATTAAATTATAGCTACTCTATATTTATCCCTGAAGATGTACTGGTACTGATGACCCTTTTCTCCTTTTCCATCTGCTGTCCAGCATTACATTTTTCATTAGTTACGAGGAAAAAATTGCTCTTCACCACGTTAACTCTTTTCGTCGAGTTAATTATTTCCTAGACTACGAGTATGTTGCTTCTGTGGAGGGACGATTGGTCTGACCTCTCCTGTTCTGTTTGTGACAGAATCAAAGAATTAGAGGGTTGCTTGAAAAATGCACTTTGGATCATGAAGCAAGAATGGAGAATCTACAAAAAGAGGTGCGTGAAAAGGCCCTCGCTGAAGCAAAGTGGAGGCAGATTCAGCAAGATTTAGATTATCCTGTAAGTGCAACTGCTAGGATAACTCTTGAATACCTGTGTGCAGTATAAGTAGTTCTAACCTTTTCTTTGTATATGACAATCAGTCAGATCTTGATTATCCCCTTGCTGATGGGAACACAGCTGTAGATTTGACTGGTGAAGAAGTTGATGTTCTTAGAGGGAGGTATATCCGCCGGTTGACTTCTGTGCTTACCCATCACATTCCAGCTTTCTGGAAAGTCGCTCTTTCTGTTTCCAGCGGGAAATTTGCGAAGGTACCTTGTCCCTGGCTTCCCCCTCCTTCTATTTCGACCAATTCTTGCTGATTATTCTGGTATTGTTATGCCCTGATTATAGTTCTCTTTCATTTAGTGCCTTGTTGATAGAGAAGCTGCTCTTCCTTTTACACTTCAACTCCTGAACCTGAAAGTGTATACTTGTTGCAATATCCTCTTTCAAGAAAACTAAAATTGCATACCATGTTGACAGAGAGAGTTAATGTTCTTGAGAATTAATTCTCAATTATGTCGTGCTATAAATTGACTGGCTAATAGTGAAGATGGTCTGGGATATCCTCTCTGAGAAATTAGAATTGTATTTTGCTGATATTTGGGCTCCCGTTTGTTTGCTGGAAAATGTTTTTGGGAGAAATGTTTTTTTGGAAATAGAATATCTTTTGGTGTTTGGTTCTCATGCTGGAAAACATTTTCAATAATAAATTTTTATAAAGACAACGTATTTAACTATCAGAAACATATTATTTAAATAAAAAATTAAACATTAAATAATAGAAAGTTAGAAAAAAAATTAAAAAAACTAAAAAAAATTAGGAAAAAGAAAATTTAAATATTACGAAAGATAAAAAATAAAAAATTAAATAAATAGTGGAGCTAAACACCTTAGGTTGCGTTTGGTTTGCTTGTTTTCTGTTTTCATTTTCTAGTTTTCATTTTTCATTTTCATTTTCTAAAAACAATTTTCATTTTCTGTTTTCTAAAATATAGAGAATGTGTTTGGTTGCTAAAAGTGTTTTTTTTTATGTTTATTTACAAAATTGCCACCTTGTTTTCTAAATTTTTTGGAGATATTTACAAAATTGCCACCTTCTTTTCTAAATTTTTTGGATATATTTGCAAAATTGCCACCTTGTTTTCTAAATTTTTTGGAGATATCTGCAAAACTGCCACCTTGTTTTCAAATCTTTTAGAGTTATTTACAAAATTGCCACCTTGTTTTCTAAATTTTTAGAATTATTTACAAAACTGCCACCTTGTTTTCTATATCATTTAGAGTTATTTACAAAATTGCCACCTTGTTTTCAGAGAAAACACTTTTTTGATGTTTTCTATTTTCCTAGAAAACTGTTTTCTGTTTTCTGAAAATGAAAACAAAAATGGTTAACCAAATGAATTTTCTATCCTAATTTTCATTTTCCATGAAAATGAAAACAGAAAACCGGCAAACCAAACGCACCCTTAGTTTTTTTTTTGGGGGGGGGAGAAGGGGGGGGGGAGGGGAGTTGGGTTGGGTTAAGAGAAAGAGAGGAGTTACTACACAGAAAATATTTTCTTCTCCTTGGTCAGCTGAAAAAAATTTTCTCCATTTTTATCTAAAGTTTTTTGTCGACCAGAAAATGTTTTCTGGTTGACTAACATCTGGTGTTAGTGAACGTTGGAAAATCAAGAGAACATTTTGCACAGGAACATTTTCCAGGAAACAAATGGAGCTCTTAGACCATTTTTACAAAATTTTGACATATATGAATACTGAGCGTAAACATATTCATATACTGTTGAAATCTGGAAAAGGACAATAAGAAGAAAGTAACTTTAATGTTTGAATATTTTGGGATTTATACATGTGAACTGCTATAAGTCTAAACTTGAAATGTTTCATTTTGTTAAATCTGATATTGTTAGCACAGCTCTTGAAAGGTTTCATTTTATTGAAGAAAGTAACTTTTAACTTATCTTGATTGCCTGTGTAAGCTGCAAATGCTTGATGATTGCTGTGTTCTGCTACAAATATGAAATTATAATTCCAAGACATTTGATTGTCAGCATCTTGAAGAGCATCTTTGTAATATAGTGCAAAGTTTGATGATTGTTGCCTTGTACACTCAACATTCTGGGCCGTGATAAAATCTTGAGCAAATAATTTATGTAAATTCTCCAATTTCTTGCATCTGTAAACCTCTTTCTGGTTAGTCTGCAGCATTTCACCATGACTTGTAATAATTCTCTTACTTCCAGTATTTTGGTTGCTATTTGCTTCATGATATTGTTCACTTGTCTTTAGATTTGCTTCTAATTTTCCTTTCTGTTATTACTAATAACCATGTTATTTGTTTTCACCAATCTTTAGCATGTAATGCTTGCATTTAGTCTTATATTTCATCCTCCTTTTGCAGTCTTCCCAAGTGTCTTCTGATTCTAATGTGAATGCTAATTCTGAGGAAAAACTGGGAGATGGAAAATACTCAAGTCATTCTCTTGATGAAGTAGCTGATATAATACGTGGCACATTATCTGTATATGAATCAAAGGTAATTACAATTTTTATCTTGCTAATTAACATCAGAATGGCTTTTGCATATTACTTAATTACCTTCATTCTGGTAGCTCTTTCAGCTTTTATTTGTTCTTGTACACTATTTACGTCAGCTGTACAAGAAGACCTTGTCCAAAAACAAATTTTATGTCGCAAATGGGATTTCAAAAACAATATTCTGATTGGTCTAAATGAGATTATTATCTCCTCATGTATTGGATGTACCAATATAAATGGGTGTCTTTTGTAAGACAACACAGATAAGACGCACGGAAGTTATAGGTATGCTAGAGTGGCGGTGCTATTCTCTGTAATGAACATGGAAAAGGACAATCTTTTTCCTTACAATTTGGTAAATCCAAAGTAACATGAATGAACACAAAATTACCAGGCCTTCCTGGCCATAAAACTTTAAAAGATCTCCTCATGTCAACTGGAGATCACCTCATTTACAAGCTTAAGCAACTAGAGAAGGGTTCATTGTTTAAAACCTTCAACATCCCTTTGCAGTAAGGTCAATATTTCTGTGATGTGCCAAGCACCATGAAAGTTCTCATGAGACGGTGGTAATAGGACTTTGTTTCATTTGGAGATTGCTGACAAGGATATCCGCCTCATTTTTTTAGCCCTTCAAAGGCTTGCTGATTTCTTTCTTTCCAAAGAGTCCAAATGATGGAAAGGGGAATCGTGCGAATAATCTTCCTCTTATGGTTTAGGGGCTTTTATTCAAGAAGCAGCCCATTGAATCCCCAAAATGTTCCACGACACTTCCAAAAACTTCTTGCTCAATCACATCTAAGAAAAAGATGCTCCACTGTCTCCATATCATGCTTAAAGAAAGATAACATCTGTTTACAACTTTATGGTCCTGTCTTGAATATTGTCGATACTAAGAATTCTACCCCTAAGCGACCTCCCAAGCAAAAAAAGCGACTCTAGATGGGGCACATGTCTTCCAAATGCTACTCCATGGGAAATCCCTTCCCTTTGCTCCTTCCATTAAGGCTGCAGAAGAACATTTGCATAAGAAGCTTTGACCGAAAATGTGCCATTTTTAGTCAACCTCCATTTAACCTTATCCTCTCTCCCTTGAAGTAGCATGTGTTCGTAAATGCAACCAAAATATGTAGTAAACTCGTTCAATTCCTAGTCATTTGCGTCCCTAATGAAATTCACCTCCCACCCATAGGATCCATACCATTGCACACAAGAACCTATTGTAGCATGTTTGATCCTAGCTAACGAAAATAAGTTGGGAAAAAGATTTTTCGAAGGTGTAGGAGGAGAAATATTCCATCTACCAAACCATAAAAGCACCCTCTCTCCATTGCCCATGTCAAACAGAATATGCTCCCACAAAGAGCTCCAACCTTTGGCAATGTTCTTGCAAAAACCAACCCCATGTGTTGATCTTCTACTTTAAATTTTTTTCAACTTTAAATATTATAATGTACATGCGTTTTGTTTATGTGTGATATTTGTTAATAAATAAATAATCCAGTTTGGGTTTCAGTTTATTTTTCCTTTTTTTTTTTTTTGGGAATGTCTGAAACAAAAACGTAATAGATACGCCATCAGTTTTGATAATTGGATATGTTATAACTCGGATACCTATTAGTTTCTTATTTAAACCCTACCCATTTTATTACTAGGCAACACTTATTCCCTCAAAAAGAAAAGGGAAAAATAAAGGAAAAATTGGATTCACTTTGAATGTAAAATGTCATAGACGGGCTGGGCTGGCCTGGGCCATGCAGACGTCTGAGGCTAGTAAAGCTTTTACTGCCCATAGGTTATATATGTAGTTGATCTTAAGGTTATAGATTTGCATATCGTAAGAGAGACAGCCATATTCATCTATTTAACATCATTGGACTTATTTTACTTAATATTACAGCTGTGATTTTATCAATTTGTTTACTGCTCCTCAGATTAAGTGACATTTGACTAACTCAAAGAAAAAAAAAACTTATACAGGTCATCAGCACATTTCGGGATCTCCAAGAGTCTAATGTTCTGTGTCCTTACATGACCGATGCCATAAAGGAGATATCAAAAGCAAGCCAAGATTTTGAAGCGAAAGAATCAGGACCTCCAGTTGCTGGTATCTATGTGCTTGATTATATGTCTGTTTGTAACTGGTTACAATATTAAAAATTATGGTGATTAACTTTTTACATAATTAACAGTTACTGCTCTGCGATCGCTTCAGTCGGAGATCACAAAGATTTACGTATTAAGGCTTTGTTCATGGATGCGAACATCAACCGAGGAGATATCGAAGGATGAAACTTGGGTGCCAGTGTCTATTTTAGAAAGGAATAAATCCCCTTACACAATATCATCGTTGCCTCTGTCATTCCGTGCAATTATGTGCTCTGCAATGGATCAGACAAATTTGTGAGTTTCTGAATCTTACTAGTATCTTGTGCCTTTGGCCCTTATTTCCCCCTTTTGGGCTGCCCTCCCAGGTGGTGGTGGTGGTGGTTGGAGTTGGGGGAACTCTGGCCCCATTTATCCTTTGTGTACTTAATTAATTTAGATATATCTGTTGACTTTAGCTGGGCTTGTTGTTCCATTTGAATTGCAGATTAAATTTTAGATTGGACACTTCTTAGTAACATATAGTAAGGTCTAATGTAAAAGACCTTGTGGATAATTTTTTTTGAGGTGTGAAAATGCTTGAAGTAAAAGGAAGTTGTTGCAATCACTTGCAAGGGAAAACATGAGCTCGGCACATTCTCTCTTAGAAACTCTTGGAGCTTAGTGCTTGTCAGCTTTGCTAATTCAGCAGTGTGACGCATTTCGGTACTTCAATCATTTCAGGAAGTTTCAAGGGCTTAGAGAAACATGGCTTCTTACACTCCTTTTGGGCATTAACAATAAGTCAAGTTGTTTTCCAGCTTTCCAGTCACCTTAATGGGGTCTTGGATACTCAATGATACCAGTACAAGAATATTGTCTTCAAATGCAAAAACAGAGAAGGTGAAATAATAAAGTACAAGAAATTTCTTAAGTACACCCCAGGAGTGGGTTATAGATATTTGTTGATGCCAGTGTTTAGACCCTCATTTCTCACATATAAAGATTTGGAGAAAAGCCAGAATATGCAGAATTTAATAAATTTTCAGTTATGTTTATTATAGAAGTAATTGTCAAATAGCATAATGATACTGCAAGAACTTGGATTTTGTGGGTTCTGATAACCACAGGCAATGTCATCTTGTTTTCTTTGCTTTCAATTTCTCTAATGGTTATCCTTCTCCAGAATGATACAGACTTCGAGGAATGATGCTGCGAGGTCAGAAGATATATTTTTGCAGCTTCAGGAAATCCAGGAGTCTGTTAGACTTGCCTTTCTGAACTGTCTGGTAGATTTTGCTGGTAAGATGGATAAACTAATGCCTGATTTTCTTGTTTGACTTGTGAGAGACATTAATTTTACACTCTGACTTGGCACATTCGCCAGGTCATTTAGAGCATGTCAGTGGCGAGCTTGCTGAGGATAGATTGAACCAAGATAGTCCATATTTCCAAAATGGGTATTCTCATGAATCAGAAGAAGAAAAATCATCTGATCCTCTTCCTGGAAGTATTGTTGACATTCATCAAAGACTACTGATGGTCTTGAGCAATATTGGATATTGCAAAGATGAACTTGCTCGTGAATTATACAACAAATACAAGTACATATGGCTGCAATCTAGGTAGATAAGCGTTTCTTCATAATCGATAAAACAGTATTTTGGCCTAGGTATAACTTTATGATTTTGACAGTTGGATGTCATTTTGACTAAGTGCTTTCTTGACTGTGACTCTAGGGGAAAAGATGAGGATACTGACTTGCAAGAGTTGGTTACGTCTTTTTCGGGGCTTGAAGAAAAGGTCCTTGCACAGTATACTCTTGCCAAGGTACAATTTTCTTGGTACAAACATGTTTGTCACAAAACAGTAAGTTATGTATTATGTGTTCATTTAGTGTAGTTGCTATAGGCATGTAATAGTAGTTTGATTATATTGCCGTGTTGTCCCTGGTTGGCTATGGTTAAAGTGACTGAATAAGGAATTGAAATGAAAAGTTTTCAATAGTTCGTCTAAAAATATAGTACAAATGTAAACTAGCATCAGACTTAGGTCACTGAGTTAAGAGGTTATGGCTTACTCTGAAAAGCTAAAATGGTGGCAGAGGGAGAAATTCCGAAAAAGCATGAACTTAGGTTTTTTGAGAGTCCATCAAAATCAAAAGTTGTTAAAAAATGATGGATGTACAAGAATGCTAATAATTCATCTCAGCTATCTCTGCAAAGAGGATGCATAGGCATGCACACTGCGCGAGTGATTATGATATCACTAGGCTTTTCTGGGGAAACTGGTTCTATGTACCTGTTATGCTAGTGCATGGGCTACAAAACTCAAAAAAAGAAACAAAAGCCTCTAGTTAAGGAAGAGATAATTCATCTTCCTCTGCATTTTTTCCTATATATGGAAAATCATTATAGACAAGATTAAAGGTCAGGAATTGCTTTGTCAGAAGAAGGGTCTGGACTCAGGGAGGATGAAGCCTTTTTGGGGAACAAGAAGAATGAAGATTAGAAAGGAACGAACAAGTGGTATATTGAGTTTCCTGTTCACCAAATAGAGCCTTTTGGTTTTATCAGAAAAAACAATGAACCCAAGATATGTATTGGAGTTCCTTGACCAGGGCCACTCTTTCTCCTTATCTCTGTTTGAACTTTGTTTCTGTTATTACGAGTGAATTCCCCAAGCAGCATACAAACTTTACTCTGTGGCATGTGGATATGACTCAACTTGGCATTAACGCGGAAAGAAGTCTTCCTTGTTAGATTGAAGATCTTGCTGGATTTCTCGTTGATGCCTTTTTCCATAGGATTTTAATTGCTGAAGCAAGTCATAAAGGTCTTATAATTGTACTTATCCTCGCTATTAGTGGATTGCTATTAGCTGTGATGTACAATATTATACTGCACACTTGGCACAATTATAAGTGTCAGCTTTGGTTTTCTGCAATGAGGTCTAATGTATTGAGTGGTCATCCTTGGAGGTTGAGTACATGGTTATCTAATGGGCTGGACTCCTTCCTCCTTCCCAACCAAGGAAGGGTGTGGTGGGTAAGAAAAAGGGAAACAGAGTTACATGCCGGCTCGCTCAAGCAAGACACTGGTTCTGTATATTTTGAGTTATAAAGTGCTGAAGACAGACTAATTAACATGCCCCATGACTTTCTTCTTTTGACAGAAACTTTTTCTTCTTTCTATTTTTTATCAGACAAATTTGATTAGATTGGCCGCTGTAAGCTATCTGTTGGATGCTGGAGTACAGTGGGGTGGCGCACCAGCTGTCAAAGTAAGATAATTTGTTCTCTTTCTAGTCTCGGTTCTATGCTCTTTCCATAGACCTTTTTAGTATAATGTTGCTCTTTGTTGACACTGCAACAACACTTTACAGGGTGTCCGAGACGTAGCTGTTGAGTTATTACATACATTAGTAGCTGTGCATGCGGAGGTATACTTTACATATGTTCTGGTGGTTAAGATAAGCTTCTTGAATGGTTTACTTTTAAATTTTAAATTGAGATGCTCCTGAATGGTTGTATATTGTCTCCATTGTAAATATATTGATGCAAGCGCTTTGCGTATTTCAGGTGTTCGCTGGGTGTAAGCCTCTGCTAGACAAGACGCTTGGTATACTTGTTGAAGGTCTAATTGATACTCTCCTCAGTCTTTTCCATGAAAATGAGTCCAAGGATCTTAGGTCACTGGATGCAAATGGTTTTTGTCAGCTCATGCTTGAGGTGAGTTGATCCTCAACTTTCCTTGTTTTATTTTTGGGAGAATTTTGCAAATAGTCTCTATTGTTCAGAAAAAATGTCAATTTGGTTCCTATTGTTTCTAAAGTGACTTACTTGGTCCTAAATATCTGTGAAAAAAGTAAATTTGGGGCCTGTTTGGATTGGCTTTTTTTTTTTCCTGAAAAAATTATATTTAATTTGCAATAACTATTTGATTTGGCTTCCAAAAAAGCCGAAACTTTGAAAAAAGCTCAAATACATATTTTTTTAGAAGTCAGAATTTTTAGCTTTTAAAAAAAAGCTGTTTTTCAAAAGCTGTTAGAAAAAACACTTTTGAAAAAAGCCAATCCAAACGAGCCCTTGGTCCTTATTATTTAAAAATGATCCACTTAGTCCTTAATGTTTGTGAAACGTGTCCGTTTCATCCCAATTAATTGGTCATAGAACCATAATATTACTTGTCGTTGAGAGCTAAAATGAGGACCAGTTGCGGCACTTCTGCAAACATTTCGGACTAAATTGGTCATTTTGAAATAACAAGGACCAAATTGACACTTTTTGACAACATTAGTCACAAAATAGATAACTTTTGAAACAATAGGGACTAAATTGACACTTTTTGTAAAAATAAGGATCTTTTATCGAATTTGCCCCTTTTACTTTTCAATTTTTGGGTTATGCTACTTTGTTATTGTACTTGTCTAAGTAGATGTGCAGATACCTCTGAGAAACATTTGTTTACTCTTAGAGTTGGCCAGTTGTGAAATTTCGGCCGTTGAGCAGTAAAGTTTTGGTTAAAAATGCTGTTGAATAAAAGCTGTTAACTGTTTGTCTTTGTCTTGTTAAAAGTACTGTTTAGTGTTATTAGAGCTGTTTGGCCTGTTACTAAAAAAGTGCTGTGGACTATGAAAATGACCAAAAAGGACAAAGTTAATACTGTTAAAGTATTCAGTTAAAAGATTTATATTAGTTGGCAAAAACTCTTTTTAACAACAAAAGTAAGTAAAAAATAAATGAGAAAAGAAAAAGAATTTTAATAAATTATTTAAAAAAGAAGAAATTATTAAAAAATAACAAAATAACTGATTAGGGATTACGAGATCCCCTGTTTTGATAGTTTGGGGGTGATTCAAGAGCATTATATGTAGATTATATGTGTTGGTTATCAACAATAATTGTCTTCATGATAGGCGTAGCAGGAATTTTTCCAACCATGTTGAACTCTTCGATGATTCGTCTTAATTATGGATGCATTGTGTATTTGTGTTCTTGGCATTTTAATTTTGTTACAGTTTGTGTGTTGATTTAGCGATAATCTTCTACAGTAATTGATCTATGTTAGAAGGCTACTTATATATATATATATGTGTGTATATATATATCTATATCTATATCTGTATCTATATCTATATATGTTTCGTTGAAGGAGTCTTCCTAACAGTAGCCATGGCCATGTATATATACATATACATATATATGCATATACATATATACGTACATATATATGTACGTACGTATATGTATATGCACGTCACATTCTGTGAGAGAGCAGCTTTCTTGAGCAAAATAACGTAAATACATATATGTACGTACATATATATGTACATACATATATGTGTGTGTGTATGTATGTATACATATGTATGTATATATGCACGTCACATTCTGAGAGAGAGCAGCTTTCTTGGGGAAAATAACATAAAAGAAACCTAATATTTGAGGGCAATGTTGGACTATTAAAAAATATCAGAGGGTATTTTTAGGAGAAAAAACAAAAACAGCTTCCCTTATTTTTCAAAAGCAGCTTCACAAAAGCTGATTTTGAAAAGCTCCAATATGGAGCTTCTTGTTTTTTAGTTTTTTTCAGCTTCAGCTTTTACTCAAAAGCACATTTAAAGATGGGCCAAACAGGCCTCTTCCAGCTTTGAGACTTTCGGAAAGTACTTTTAGTTGTCTAAAAGCTAGGCCAAACAGTCTCTTAGTTTGCTGCTCGTGTTAGTTGGTGATGCTTTTAGAGCCAATCAAATGCATATAATTTTTGGGGTTCTCATTGTTATCCACGAGAATGATATGAGAACTATCCAGTGCACTGGAAATGATATGAAACATGAAAATCATAGGGGTTAAAGTTGACTTTCCTAAAAATGTTGCTTAGAATTAACTCAATAGGTATTTTGTTAGGTGATGTACTTGCCTCTATCCTTGTCGCTTATGTATTAAGTTGACGTTCTGTGTTTGAGGTGCCTGGGACTTCTCCTTTCCTGACAGAGAATCATTTTGGCTTTCTGCAGCTTGAATATTTTGAGACGATATTGAACCCATATTTCACGCCTGATGCGAGAGATTCTCTGAAGTCTTTACAAGGGGTTCTATTGGAGAAAGCAACTGAAAGCGTGGTGGAGTCTGCTGAGACTCCAAGTCATCAGCGCAGGCCAACACGTGGAAGTGATGATGTGCTTGCTGATGACAGGCAGCAAGGGATGACTGTGTCACCAGATGACCTGATTGTAAGATATTTCTTTTTCTTCTTCTTGATCTCCTCTCCCTGGTTACTCCTATTATTTCTGAGGCATGCTGAGCACCTTTATCTGAATTATGTCTTTATATGTTTAGTACACGTCTCTGCACGTGCACTTTCTGAAGATTCTATGCAAGCATTTCCATAGTTTGACACACATGCTTTATGCCAATGAATTCAGCCAGTATTTTGCTGTTTGGGAATTAGATGTGGGATGGCATATGTGTAAAAGGGCAAGACACGAAAACATACATTGTGCAGTAATGCTATTGTACATGTATACATGGGGTTCTGAGTACATCATGTTCATCTAACTGCGTCCACTATTTGTATCTTATGTGCTCAGGCTCTCGCCCAGCAGTATAGCTCCGAGCTTCTTCAAGCAGAACTTGAGAGGACTAGGGTAAACACAGCATGCTTCGTGGAATCTATCCCGTTAGACTCTGTTCCAGAATCCGCCAAAGCAGCTTATGCTTCATTCAAAGGATCAATGGATTCTCCCAGCAGAAATTATAGAGGTACAACTCCTGCTGGGTCCCCAAGTTTCTCCAGGCACAGGCGTAGATGAACGAGTCTTTACCACTTATCTTTTTTGTTTTCTATTTCTCCTGTTTCCATTCGCCCATTATTCTGTGTAATTGTTGTATTCTTAGTAATTCATATATTTTGTTTTTATGTGCAAATAGAAATTTTCTGCTCATTATCCGACCAATTTCGCAAGCCTTGTATCTGAATATTGTCTCTCTACCTAGGGCTTGAGTCTTTATTCGCGTGCGTTTGGGGATTGGTCGATTTAATCGAGTCTGTTGGAGTTGTTTATAATTCCATCTTCTCTGTTTTTTGCTTCTCTTTTTAATTGATCTAGTGCATGTATTGTGGTGTTATCGTTGCACCACAGGATTTGTAACCGTGGAATGGATGTGATGTGGTCTTGTTTAGAAAGTCAAAACAGTGAAATTCAGCGTACCAGTTAATAGAACGATAAGGGCCCGTTTGGATTGGCTTTTTTGAAAAGTTTTTTTTTTTAACAACTTTTGAAAAATAACTTTTTTTGAGAAGCTGAGAATTCTGGTTTCTAAAAAAAGTTGTATTTGAGCTTTTTTTAGAATTTTAGTTTTTTTGGAAGTTAAATCAATTAGTTATTATAAATTTAATGCAACTTTTTCAGAAAAAAAAAGTGTTTTTTTTTTTAAAAAAAAAGCCGATCCAAACATTCCCTAAATATCGTGTTAAGATTTGCCAAGAAAGGTTAAAAATGCAACTATGTTCAAGCTTTATATCACTTCATTTAATTGTAGAAAAAAACGAAAAGTTCAAATAGATCGATCGTTAAAATTTGTTTTCGCCCCTTGACTGTTTATTAATAGGACTCATTTGTTTTTGAATAGAACTCCACAGCACAGCACATAAGTTTCTTCGAGCGTTAGGTAAAAATAAAAAAGCTTACAATGTTCGGATCATCTCTAGATAATCATTACATTCTAAGGGAATTTTTATAGTGGTGAATTATTCATGTAATTATTATAAGATAATTTGGATAATTTTCTATTATTGAATATTTATCATAATGTTGCAAAGAAATTTAAAGTTCAAGCGATATGGACTGTAATATCAAGCTTTATGTGTTTCAATTGTAATTCCGAATTCACTCTTTTATTTATGAAACTGGGATAAAAATCTTAACTATATCAAATATTTCCTCTATGTAAAGCACGATCTAAGTAAGAAACCTTTGAAAATTCTTACAAGATTTCCTTGGCAACGCAATCTCATTAATCTATAAGATATTCATTATTCAATTTGAGACATTTAATTTGATATTTCCTCTATGTAAAGCACACCCTAAGTAGGAAACCTTTGAAAATTCTTACAAGATTTCCTTGGCAAAGCAATCTCATTAATCTATAACATATTCATTATTCAATTTGAGACATTTAATTCTTCCACCGATGGATATCCCCTTGTAATTCCTTGAAATCACGCAATTATTGTGTTTTCCCCATAACTAAAATTAGAAAGAATGCTTTGTTTAGAGAAAATGGTTATCAATACTTTTTACTAAATAACGAATGTGTTGATCATTTATTTTTTATACATTAACTTAAAACATTTATAACGATAAGCATTCACTCATCTTATATTTCACTCCTGACAATAAATTCGATGCAAATTAAACTATAACCTTGATAGTGAATAGCTTTGTAACTAGTCTTCTCAATCGTCAATTTATTAAAGTTTAGAACTGAGTCGATAAGTATCAGCTAATCTTTTATAATATTAATTTTTTAGATTTCTTTTTTGCAAGTTAGCAACTAGCAAGTTAAAAAATGCAACTTGTTAGACATGAGGCAATCAAGAACTTGAATCAGCCCCTCTTGACCAAACCTCATATTTTCGTAGGAGATCTACCAATGAGATGTCATCACACAAAGCGTTACATTATTGCTCTTTTAAGTATTGTTGGCGTAAGCTTTTAGGCTTTTTAACTTTTAAGCCTTTTTTTTCTATCAAATGCGTGTGCCCATCTGCATCCTCTGTGGGCCTCACTAGATCCTCCCCATACATTGCATCTGCATCAACTCCTTCATTGGCTTTCTCCATTTTTTTTCAAATATCTCTATTCAAAATACATATATAAACCTCTCCACCTATACATATACACCTCCTTTGTCATTTTATATACCCTCCAAAGCCCTACTGTAAATGTGCTAATCTCCATCTCTTTTTGAGCTGAATAAGCATGAACCTTTTTTGTGGCCGAAAGGGTCATCAGCTTATGTAAGTTCTTGGCTTCAAGATTGTATTTTTCTCATATTTTGTTGGAAGAAGATTCGATTTTTATTCCTGGGTATAGTTAAAAATTGTTGCTTTTTTGGATTATCTTGATGATTAGTGTAGTTGAAAGATTGGAGCTATGGTTTTGTTTGTTGAGTTGATAAAGTTAGTCCAGTGTTGGACTCTTGTTAACTAGTTTTGTTCATATCCACTTTATCTCTACTTCGGAAGCATTTGTTAAGCCGTTGACTTATGAGCTCCTTTGGATAGTTGTACAAGATTTGGGTTTTGCTTAATGAGGTGGTACATTGAAATGGGTTTTTTTCCCCTGACAAATGGCTTACATGCAGTTGGTACTTGACCTATAAGAGGGGCTTTGAGGGAATGTATGGTACATTAATTCCTCTCAAGTTCTAAGGAATTAATAGTAGCAAAGATAGAAAATTGTGAGGAGTGTGGTGAGATTTTGATCTGAATTTTTTGTTGTTTGAGGTAAATAATGGAAGGAAATTTATCATCATCAGGAAATGTGATGCAAGGTAGTGGTTCATATGGAGATTTTGATCTGCAAGGGTCTGTGAGGATTCATAATCAGCAACAGCAACCGGTTGTGTTGCACCACCTACATCATCATTCTCATCCTCAGCAAGGATCAGCGCTTCAGCCGACGATTTTTGAGAATTTTCCCTTCACAATGGGAAGCCTCAAAGATGGTGAACAGACTATGCCCTTGGCAGGTTACATGAAAAGTGATAGAGGGAAATGCGCAAGTGATGAGGAGGAGCCGAGTCTCACAGAAGACACAGCTGATGGTCACAATGATGCTGATAAAGGGAAGAAGACATCCCCATGGCAGCGGGTGAAATGGACAGATGCTATGGTTAGATTGTTGATTACTGCTGTTTCTTACATAAATGAAGAGGCTTCTGCAGATTATGGTGTTGGAGGAAGAAGGAAGTATGTGAATTTGCCAAAAAAAGGGAAGTGGAAATCAGTGTCAAAAGTGATGGCTGAAAGGGGACATTTTGTTTCGCCTCAGCAGTGTGAGGATAAATTTAATGATCTCAACAAGAGGTACAAAAGACTCAATGAGATCCTTGGAAGGGGAACTTCTTGTGAGGTTGTTGAGAATCCAGCGCTTTTGGATATGATGGATCACATACCAGAGAAAGCGAAGGAGGAAGTTAGGAAAATTTTGAGCTCAAAACATTTACACTATGAAGAGATGTGTTCTTACCATAATGGTAACAGGTTGCATTTACCTCCTGATCCTGAGCTGCAGCATTCTTTGCACTTAGCTTTGAGAAGCAGGGATGATCAAGACTGCAATGATGTGAAGAGACAACTGCAAGATAATATCAATGAGGATAATCATGATGCTGGCTTAGGCAATCGTGAGCGACATGAGGAGAATCATTTATCACATGGTGACTGTAGAATATATGGGATGCACGGTGGGCCTCCAAAGAAGATAAAAGAATATCATGGTCATGAAGAGGCGAGTTTTGGAAATTCTTCGCATCCTATAGATTGTAACCGGACCTTTGATTCTCAGCCACAGAATTTCCACACTGATGAAAATCAAGTATCGCCAGAAGGCATGAAAGAAACCCTTTTACAAAAGCAGTGGATAGCTCATCAAACTCTTCAGTTGGAAGAAAAAAAGATACAAATCCAGGCAGAGATGCTACATATCCAGGCACAAACATTGGAGTTGGAGAAAGAGCGTTTGGAATGGCAAGCATTTAGCGGGAAAAAGGACAGAGAATTGGAAATGATGCGGATGGAAAATGAAAGAATTAAGCTTGAGAATGAACGTTTGGCACTGGAGTTGAAGCGAAAGGAGATGGGCAATTGAGTGTAGGTAGCCTCAAGTTTACGAGGCTCCATAAGGGTATACAAGTTTCTATCAGTTTGCTCATGATGTCGTCTGCTCCCATCAAGCTTGAATATTAAACTAGGTTATCAAAGACTTTGGAACAATATCACTAGTTGTGTTTCTTGGCAAAATTTTAATGCTTTTCCTCTAAAGTCTCCTGTGTGAACCATGTTAGATGTATAGCAGAAAACTTCCCTTTGCCTTCATCCATACTAGTTCTCTAAGTTTTCTGTTTGTAAGCTTTTAGTGTTTAGCGGTAGGCTCCAATGTAGTTAGTTATTTTTTCTTGATTCTGTATGCTGTCTTGTCAACTTGATATGGTAGGTTTTTTCCCTTTCCCACAGGCTCTTGGTCATCATCCTTGACATATTCATCACATTATTAATAGAGACTAGAAAATATTGAAAGTATCATGTTAAGTATCCCCATCAATATGCATATATGAAACATGCATGAGAAGAGAGAAGGGTCAAGGAGATTTATTAGTTTCTGAACATGGAGAAGTCATAACCTCATCTTGTAGAAAACTCAACAAAGAATTTGTTTCAATCATGATTTGCCAATTAAGTTATACTGTGTAGAGAAACAAAGTGCTTTCAAGAAAGGGTTTGTGCTGGCTGTGCTCTTGTTCTGGATGCACCATTGGGTACTAAATAGTGACTTGTATTTTTATATTCAAAGCAGTTCCTCTTCTTTCTATAGTTTTGAGTAGTGTAATACTCTTAAGGCTGCTTTTCTAGGTGGTAGATGGCCACCTTATTGCAATTAATATAAATGTAATGTAATCAACAAATCATAGGAGAACTAGGTAAAATAAGGTCTGTTGCTTTTGTATTCACAAATACAATTCTACCAATATTAGCCCTCAATTCCTCTCAGATTCCTCGCAGAAATTATTTAACCTTTTCAGCATGGGTGTTGTGTTTACTCTTTGCTTTTACTTAATGGACTAGGAGAGGAGGTATTAAAGAAAATGTAGATGATTGGATTTGAACATCAGCAATTCAATCTTCATTGTTTTGATAGAAAAGGAGAATTTCAAACCCTCAGACTCCTACGGATGAGATACTACTTAGTTTTGTGCCCTTCAATTTAGCTGAAAGATGTGGAACTGCTTAACTAGTTTGATTATTCAGTGAGGACAAAATGCTTGGATCCTTGGAACTTAACAAGCTATAATTGCCTGTAGCTCAGTTTTCTTCGTGCCCAGTTGTGTCGTGGGCAGAATGTTTGTTCCCAAAAGTTGGAGGTTCAAGATCTTGATGTGGTTCACTTAAGCCCCAATAAGAGCTTTCCCCAAACAGGTTTTTCGTACTGAATGTTACTATTAGTTGTCTAGACTTTGGATATGTGGATATGTTATTTCTATATTTTGGCATTTTGCGTTGTCATTGTTGCCATTACTGTTTGATATTAATGGCATTTATTATTGGACATTAGTATTCGAATTTTTTGAGAATGCCATGCATTTGAATCTTCTCTTCTATTATTGTGTGAGGGATATTTGGAATATGATGATTTTTGTTAATTGATTGCAATATCATGATTGCTATTATGGCAGGCTCTGCTGTGCTAACATATACTTAAATGAAGACAAATCATTTTAGTTCTCAAAGATCCTTTGATGGTGGATAGATTAGTTATAATAGTTGTTATACTTGTAATATGTCACAAGTAGTTAGGTTAGCATAGCCCAGATAGTCAGTTAGCTTAGCTGTATAAGCTGTTACACTTGTAATATGTCACAGCCAATTAAGGCTAGCATAGCTCAGTTAGTTAGTTTGCTTGACAGTGAAGCATTCTCTATGTAACTACCTTATATATATATTTGATGTACTCCAGATTAGATGAATAACAAAAAATGACATTTCTAATTCTCTCTTTCTCTTCTCTCGTTATGGTATCATAGAGCTGGGATATATTTTTTTTTTGAAACCTAGGGTTTCGTTCATCAAATCTCCATTGGAGATTGTCTCGTGAAGCTTCATAGCTGTGAATTTGCAGCTTATTTTTATTGTTTTTCAGCTTGTGATTCTCTTCTCTAGGATCACGAACAAGTATTTCTATTTTCTTTAAGCTCGTGACTAGTTTTTCTTCAATTTCTGGAGATTTCTTCATCACTGCTTCAACTATTAGTCATGACAGCTGCAAATTATGAAGCAGATCTTCCAACTGGACTCAAATTTGTTGTTCAAAACTTCAACTCCATGATTCATGTCAAATTAGACAGCTCCAATTATCTGGTCTGGAGAGCTCAACTTCAGAGGATTTTGCGAGCTAATCATTTGGTTGATCATGTGGTAGGCAATTTACCTTGTGCTGCACATTTCATCATCAATGAAGAAGGTAAGGAAATTTCAAACTCTAAGTATGAAGCTTGGGTCAATCTAGATCAACATCTGCAAAACTGTTTGTTTGCTTCACTTTCCTCCTCTGTTCTGCCACAAATTCTTCATCTGCAAACTGCAGTTGATATCTGGAAAGCTCTTGAGCAGAGATATAGTTCTCTTAGCAGAGCACATGCACATCAATTAATGAATAGGCTTCTAAATTTGAATAAGGGCGCAAAGTATATGCAAGCCTATTTAGATGAAGTAAAAGTCATTACAGATAGTCTAGCTACAGTAGATAATGGAGTCAGAGATGAGGATCTGGTTTTGTATATTCTCAGAGGCTTACGAAATGACTATGAAAACTTCATGGCTAATATGAGGCTTAGGAAGGAGAGTATTACTCTCTCTGAACTAACATCCTATCTAATATCTGAAGAGCTTCATCATACTATCAACAAACAAAGTGGTACTGAAACATCTACCGTTGATGTTCATACTTTTGTTATATACTAATGTTTTTCAAGGAAGAGGCAATCAGCCAAATAGAGGTAGAGGTAGAGGTAGAGCAAGGAATCAAAATTTTAGAGGCAAAGGTTAAAGAAGTGCTCCTAGGGGTGGTTTGACTCAAGCTACTAACACTGTTTCTACTCAAGGACTTCTCCCTACACCCATTGGTCCTTCAAGTACTCTTTATCTTTCTCCTGTAACCAAAGTCTTCTACCAAATTTGTGATATACCTAATCACTCTGCTAAAGACTGTTGGTACAGGCTGGACTTAACTAACTATGCAGGTTCTCAATTAGAAAACAAGTGCTACATGTGTATTCTCAAGCCAATGTTGGCTTTAGCAGCTCTAACTCTGGCTGGGTACTTGACACTGGAGCCAATACCCATGTTACAAATGATCTGACTCAATTGACTATAAATACTCCTTATCAGGGAGATGAGACTGTCTTAGTTGGGAATGGTCAAGCTCTGCCTATCACTGCCTTAGGATCTGGTAAGCTACAAACTCCTTCCTCTTATTTTTTACTCTCCAATGTTTTATTTGTCCCTCAAATCTCTTCCAACTTGCTTTCCATATCCAAATTTACACAAGACAATGATTGTACACTTGTGTTTAATGCCAAGGAGGTTTTGTTGGTGGACAATTCCACCCATCAGGTGCTACCAGGGCCCCTATAAGAATGGATTATTGCTCTGTTTGTTATAGTCTTATTTTAAGATACTTATCCTATTGAAATAAGGGTATATCTTATAAGATTTAAGAAATCTTATCATGCATCCTATGAAAATTTAAACCAAAACTATACTTTTTATCTTATAAGAAATAAACAATCTATCCTATCTTATTTTTTACAACTAGAAAATGCATGGTACATGTGATAAAATATTTTAAATCTTATAAGATATCTTTAAATTTCAATAGGATAAGCATATTAAAATAAGATCATTCCAAACACACTATATATGTCCTTCCATCATCTGCATCTCCTACACTTCTCTCCTGTATATGCTCTGCAGACTCATGTGCAATGCTATGGCATCAAAGATTAAGTCACCCTGGAAAGCAAGTGGTAGCCACTCTCTCTTCTATTCTTTCTATAAAACTAGACTCTCTTTCATCATGTAATGCTTGTGCAGTAGCAAAGTCTCATAGATTACCTTTTCAATTGTCCTCTAGTATTACTACAAAACCATTTCAGCTTGTACACTTAGATGTATGGGGTCCATCCCTTTTACCTTCTTGCAAGCAATACAAGTACTATATTTTGTTCATGGATGATTATAGTAAATTTACTTGGTTATATCCATTGCAACACAAATCAGAAGCTTACACTGCTTTCATTAGTTTTAATACTCTTGTCAACACTCAGTTTATTGCCAAAATAAAGATATTTAGATCAGACAATGGAGCTGAGTATGTTAACAAACAGTTTAGTGTCTTTCTGCAACATCTAGGCACTATACATTAGACTACATGTCCTTATACTCCACAACAAAATGGAAAAGTTGAAAGGAAACATAGACATCTTGTTGAGACTGCATTTGCCTTAATGAATCAAGCTTCCATTCCTTCTCACCTATGGTTGGAAGCTATTACTGCATCAAACTTTCTCATCAATAGACTTCACACACCCACACTCTCTCATAAATCACCTTTTCAGCTGCTTTATGGCCAAATTCCTGATTATTCTCTTCTTAAAGTCTATGGCTGCCTTTGTTATCCTTGGTTAATACCATATAGCAAGCACAAGTTGGGACCCAGGTCTGCTCCATGTGTGTTTATTGGCTACTGCCCTAATACCAAAGGGTACAAATGCTTGGATCCTTGCACTAACAGGGTGTATGTTTCAAGGCATGTACAGTTTGTAGAATCACAATTTCCTTTCAGGGACAGATCTCAAATCACACACAATTGGGATCCTCTAGCTTTATTTCCTTCTACGAACACTACCACACTAGTGTCTACACCATTTTCTCCATCTACACGTTCTCCTCTTTACTCGGGGGTTCCATCTTTTCATATAGTGCCATCAATCCCTGGTTCCAATAGTGCTCCTCTTGAGCATCCTGATTCCTCATTCCAGGATTGTATCTTTTCTCAATCATCTCAGCACAATTCCTCTTTATATTCTGCTAATGATGTTATTGCATCTTCTAGGGACTGTTCTCACAATTCTCAGCTCTCACCATCCAACAGTGTATCTTCAGGCCTTGAAAATCAAGAAACTTCTTCTGTGTCACACCACTCTCAATCTCCTAGTTCTTAGTCAAGTTCTATCTCTAGTGCCTCTCCTCTTCCTGCCAGGCCGACCTCCTCTCATCCTATGTTGACTAGGTGCAAGACAGGAAGTCTTAAACCTCCTCTTTATAAGCTCCATAACTTGATTACCACTCCTCCTACCTCAGAACCTAGTACTTACAAACAAGTTTCCAAAAGTACTTACTGGATCTAGGCAACGAAGGAAGAGTATGCAGCTATTCTCAAGCAAAATACATGGTCTTTGGTTCCTCTTCCTGCTAATAGGCAACTTATTTGCTGCAAGTGGGTATTCAAAATAAAGCATAATGTAGATGGGGACTGTTTCTAGATACAAGGTTAGGCTAGTGGCAAAGGGTTTTCATCAACAAAAAGGCTTGGACTATACTGAAACCTTCAGTCTAGTGGTGAAGGCTCAAACTATAAGGATTGTGCTTAGTATTGCAGTCACAAAAGGTTGGGAATTGAGACAACTAGATGTCTCAAATGCCTTTTTACATGGAACACTCGCTGAAGAAGTTTACATGATGTAGCCATAGGGGTTTGAGGACCCTGCTTATCCTGATCATGTCTACAAGTTACATAAATCATTATATGGGCTCAAGCAGGCCCCTAGGGCTTGGTATCAGATGCTATCCAGTTTTCTACAGAGTTCAGGTTTCAGCAACAAATCAGACACATCTCTATTTAGTCTTCAAACTAATAGTGATATCATCATAGTATTGGTTTATGTTGATGATCTAATTATTACTGGATCTTCTTTAGGACTAGTTCATAAATTGATTCAATCTATGAGCAATCAGTTTGTTATGAAGGACCTAGGTACTCTCTCTTATTTCCTGGGCATAGAGAGGTCTTGTTCCTCTCAAGGCATGCTTCTACATCAACCAAAATATGCACTGGACATACATACTAAAGCAGGAATAGCTGAGTGTAACAGTGCAGATGTTCCTACCATGGTCAAGTCTACTGTCTCTTCTACTTCTTATCAAGTTCCTTACTCGAATACATCACAATTTAGGAGCCTGGTTGGGGCTCTACAATATTTGACTGTGACAAGCCCTGATTTACAATTTGCAGTCAATAGTGTATGCCAACATATGCATGCTCCTACATTGCAGGATTATGTTGCACTCAAGAAGCTTTTTAGGTTTATCAAAGGGACATTCTCTCAAGGCTTACTGATTAAACCAGGCAGTTTTCATCTATCTGCATACTCAGATTCAGACTGGGCAAGTGATTCTCTTGATAGAAGGTCTACTACAGGATTTTGCTTATTTCTTGGTCTTAACCTCATTTCCTAAAGCTCTAAAAAGCAACCAACATTTGCCAGAAGCTCTACAGAGGCTGAATATAAGGCTATGGCATTTACTGCTGCAGAGATTAAATGGATTTCCTTCTACTAAGAGATGTAGGTGTCTCACTGTCTACTCCTATTCTATATTGTGACAGTGTTTCAGCACTTGCCCTAGCCAACAATCCTGTCTTTCATGGCAGGACTAAACACATAAAGATTGACTATCACTATGTGAGGGAACAGGTTGTTTCCAAACAGTTACAAGTGGCCTACATCTCTTCTAAAGAATAGGTGGCAGACATCCTAAAAAAACATCTATCCAGGCCTCTATTCCAATACTTGAAGTCCAAGCTTCCCATGGACAAATCCCTGCTCAGCTTGAGGGGGGCTGATGGTGGATAGATTAGTTATAATAGTTGTTATACTTGTAATATGTCATAGGTAGTTAGGTTAGCGTAGCCCAGATAGTCAGTTAGCTTAGTTGTATAAGCTGTTACACTTGTAATATGTCACAGGCAGATAAGGATAGCATAGCTCAGTTAATTAGTTAGCTTGACAGTGAAGCATTCTCTATGTAACTACCTTATATATATATCTGATGTACTCCAGATTAGATGAATAACAGAAAATGACATTTTGAATTCTCTCTTTCTCTTCTCTCTTTATCCTTCTATTGTGTACAGGCACAATTTTTGAAGATCCTTTTGTTGTGTCCAGGCACAAACATCAGACTTGGACTCTCAGCAGTAAGCATTTTGAACTGGCAAACAATTAGCCGGAAAAAGGACTGAGAAATTGGAAAATGATGCAGATGGATAATGGAAGAATGAAGCTGAGTTTGGCACTGGAGTTGAAGTGAAAGGAGATGGTGCTGACTGTAGCGAGCTTCAAGCTTGTCGGATTACACAGGAAGTCTGTGTGTGACTTGGTCTTCCGCCATCACGCTTACATGACCATTGAACTAGGTTGTGAAAATTTTTGAAGCATCTCAATAGCTGTGTTTCTCAGCAAAGTTGTTACTGCTTTTCCTCTAAGGTGTGTTGTGTCAACTATTATATACATAGGAAAGCTTCCCTTCTGGCTTCATTTAGACTAGTTATCTAAGTATGCTTTTAACATTCGAGTGTTTAACAATGGGGTGATTTTCTCTTGATTTATACTATCTCTCCAACTTAATATGTGGTAGGTGATTTTCTTTTGTCACTGGTTCCCAGGCATCGTCATGACATAATTATCTCATTATTAGTAGAGGATTGGTTCAAAATCAGAGAAAGTATCACGCTTAATGACCTTGAGGGATGCATATCATGCATACGTGAGGTACACATGAGACAAAATAAATGTAATGGAAAACAATTGGTCTCTAAACATTGAAAAGTTATCACCTCATCTTTTAAAAATGTTAACAAAATCTATGATTTGCAGATTAAGGTACAAGACTCTGTACATAAACCTGTTAAAGAGAAGGTTTCTGATGACTGACCTTTTTTCAGATGCACAGCTGCACACTAAGTGGTAACCTATATTTAGTTTATATTTAAACCAGTTCCTCTTCTTTCTGTAGTTTTCAGATAGGTGGTAAAACCAACCTATTATTATCAAGAATAAATGTAACGTAATCAACAAATTTTAGGGAGAACTGACCAAAATAAGGTTAACTGCTTCTGTCTTCTTAATTACACAAAAATCCATTTTCATTTTGTCATAATTATACAAAACATGGATGGTTAGGTTTATGCAGTGGCAGTTCACCTTTTTACTTTTTTTTTTTTTTTTCCCCTCTTTTAAGAGAGAAGGAGAAAGTTGATATTCTCCTATATAAAAGATATTTTCTTAATTTCGTGTGCTGCAAGTTTTCCAAGAGTCATGAAGCTGGGGAATACTCGATTCTACAATATGGACAAAAAGCTTGGATGATTAGAGCTTGATATGCCATAATTGCTGATAGCCCAGTTCTCCTCATGCCAATTGCATCTCAGGTGGAGCATTTGTTCCTATAGCTTGGAGCAACAAGATTTTCATGGGATACAGTGGAAGTAATGATAAAAGAAATCGATATGAATAGGGCAGGAAATGTGGATTGCAGAAGCTGCCACAGTATGAGCTTGGACAAAAGAGGTTTGTTATACTCAGTGTCTCTGTTAGTTGTCTAGATTTTTGGATGTATGGAGCTTTTATTTCTATGATTTGGTGTTACCATTTGTCGCTTTTGCTGGACTGTTGGTTATGATGTTAGCTATTCTTGGAGAGTATCATAAGAATCTTCAAGCTAATAGCCATTATTCTAGAATCCAGTGCGGGTCTGTGAATATGAATATTCTTTGCTATTATTATGTAAGAGATATTTGTATTAAGGTGATCTTTAATGATGGATTTTAAAATCATGATTTTGATTATCTAGCGCCTTGCTTCGTAATATAATACACTTATTATGTAAGCAAGATAAATCAGTTTAATTTTTGAAGATCCTTATGTGCTGTGGATCTCATTTATGCTCATCCACTTATTAATATCTTGATTATTTTTAGAAGTAGAAATTTTACCTTTTTGATTGCTCCTTTGTCTTTTTGATCTTTCAAGTATATGACTTGCACTGATAATGCCTACCTTTGGCCAAGAATTGTTATGTTTTTTTTGCTCTTAATTTGCTGTGTAATAAGTGATCTAGTATCAGAAACTTTATTCAGTTGCATGTTAGATAGAAAATTATTTGATTTTGTTGAATGGTAAGAAGAAAATTTATGTAGCTTGTGCGAAGAGAAAAGGGATTTCAGGTTTAAAATGTCCATTTGAGTATTTAATATGAAATCACCAAAAATGATTGCTTGATGCTGAATTAATATGGTCATGTAGAGCTTTCTAGAATTACCTATTCACAGGAAAGTACGTTGCTTAAATCATGGGCAAAAAACATCCATTAGTGTCTATAACAGTTCCCATCAGTGCTTCTATATTTTAATATTGATATCTTTAGTATATGTTGGACAAGCAGATGAATGATGGACTGATGACTGAGATTTTGAAGAAGCAAAAATTAGTTTAGTCTGATGTGCTTCAATTAGTTTATTTCTGGCTTTTGTTCTTTGCTCATCTTCCCCTAAAGGCACATTGGATATGTATCATGTATAATATGTTTCAAATTTTCATTTGTTTGCAGTATATGTCCTTTAGGCCTCTGACTGTAATCTGACCAAACTCTAATGAGCAATTCGTGTGCGAGAAGCACAAATCTGTACTACACTCATGATGGAAAGATCTTGGAGTTGTACCATTTTATTCTGTCAGTAGATCCCTGATTGAGTACTATTTTCTGTGTTGGTACAGCCATGCCGCCTTGATTTAGCTTCTCGACATGTGTATGCACTTCAGACAAAGCATATGGACAGCTAGTATGATGTCCTCGTAGCTATGTAGAAATAGAAAATAGAAATAGAAGACCTTATGGTGAGCATAAGATAGTCTGCACTTAGGAAGCACAATCCCTTGATCAAGGCTGGCTCCCGTGGTAAGAATACATTAGACTTAATAGAAGTGTAAGAGTACTCATGTTGGGGCACAGGTGGAATTGAGATCTAAGCGAAGAGGCTAATCAAATCCATTGGAACCTCCTAAATGACTCTTTATTCAGAACTTTAATTTTGCGTGTTTGGCTGCAATTTTAGGTCAAACAAGATGCTGCAAAAGATGGTATGAAAATTTAAATCATCATTTTCTATTTTGGTAAATCTGCGCCATTTCCATGTTGTATTTGTTTACTAAACCTAGTAAGTATATATTGCTGTGATTCTTTGTTAATTGATGATGTATTATCAGAGAACTGTTGATAATGCAATCCTTGCTTTATCCTGATGAATCGTGTATTCTCAGTATTTCGCATTTGAGTGTTTAAGCTAGCCTTAATGATTATTGTTTCTACTTTCATTATTAGTATGTTCTCAGAAGTCTTAAAGCAATCCTAGACGAACTAGAGTTTGACTCTTTTGATATGTCATTCTCATCAAAATGATTCTAGGATTAAAAGAGCTTCCAAGGCTTGTTTGGATTGGCTTATCTCAAAAGTGATTTTTTTAAAGCTCAAATTTCTGTCTTCTTGGAAAAGGCTGAAATTGAACCCTTTTCAAAGTTTTAGGTTTTTTTAAAATCTAATCCTGAAAGTTATTGCAAAAAGAGATGTGCTTTGTCAGGGGAAAAAGTGCTTTTCCATGAAAATTTGCCAATCCAAACAGGGCCTCGATACTCATTTTGTTAAGTTATAAAGCTATATACTCATCATTCCTTCTTAAGCATGAAGGTTACATTGAACTGTGTATGCTTGACACCCATCCTGACATCAGTGTAAAAATTATAGGAAATTAACCTATCATTTAGGTAATTAGTTATTTGAGATATCTTGACTTAATGATTTTGGAAGATACTGGAGACTAGATATTGTAAACTTTCGCTGATCTCTGTGTCCTGCACAACCGAAGATGTAATAATCTTAAGTTAGCTGTTTCTTTGTGTGTCCTATGTTTACTGAAACTCATCAGGAATAGTTACTGCCAGTCAATTTAGTGAATTTTTAGTTTAGACAATGAGTTAAAGCATATCTTGGAGATGTCCATAATTGAACTTTAACACTCCAACATTATTTTGGTTGTTCACCATCACCTGTAAAAAAAATGAAAGGATTTCAACCTCACTGGTGATTGTATGAGAGGCTTGGTGGTTTTACGTAAATATAATGTTCATTAGCTGAAAAACTGGAGGTAGAGAACTTAATCTCAAGAAGTTCATGACAATGCTTGCGTCATTGTTCAAGCGCGATGCTTCTAAAAACGAGTTGGTTGATCCTGCTTTCTACAGCGATCTTCATTTCATTTTGTGACCTTATGTCCATACCGGTTTTTCTCTCTCTTTTTTGTTTAACACCATAGTAGTAATGTCCATGACATACTTAAGTCCGAGTTCTAGCATTGAGACAAGTGTGTTTTGGCAATTGTCATTAATCATTTGCTATTGTTCTTGTTTATGTTTATGCTTTGCTTTTTTGTTTAATTTTCTTTCTTCGGGGGTTGTTGTTATCATATGCCTTCTTTTCTTCTATGGTAACTTCTGTAATCAGAAGCTGGGGCTCCATGTCACAACTGCTACATTTCTTTGAGATTACATCATACAAGGTGCATGCTGAATGAATATGAAGCCTCTTTCCGGAACGGTGGCATCTCCAGTTAACAACTCCTCTCTCAGCCTAATGATATAGTAACTGCAAGTGTCTGCAATAGAATTGCGGTTAATAATTGTCACCGAAAAGTTGCTGGGATTTATTAGCTGCACTGGGTCCTGCTGGATATTATGCAAAGGCAGGTTGTTATAAATTGTAACATGACTGGCAGTTGATGCTCAGAAGTAAATATTATCCTGGAATTTGAAATTCTTGATTTCTGGATGATTTTTTCTCTTTATATTTCTTTTTGGGTCGAAAAAAGTGAAATTGCATTGATGGTAAACTATTTGAGTTTTCTCAGTGTCAGCTGCAAGTCAGGGCTACTACATGACTGGGGAGGTGAAAACTCCAGTCAGTCGGGAGAGATAGGGAGTTATCCCTGAGGAGTCTAATGATGTAACCCGACACTTGCTTGGCTGATGAAACGGAAATGTGAACTACAGCAGAGGTGATTTCTTTTTACATCATGAATGATGACAAAAACCTGGTTTTTGTGGTATTCCTGACTGGATAATTCTTCTCTCTGCACTTCAGCCAGCAGTTTGTTTCAAATGAGTTGGCCTTTTCACTGCTTGTACGCGAAAAATTCAAAATCCGAGCTTACAATGAACGCATTGGAGCTGCACCAAACTCGAAGTTTCTTACCCTACTGTTGAAGATGTTTCTTTGTTTCCAGGTAATATCCTGTTCATTCAAACCTCTAATGGTAAAACCGAAAATTCTTCAGCGATGTCTGCCTCCTTTCATCTTCGGGACCTACCAAGTTCTTTGTCTTCAATTAGTCAGGAGCATGTGGTTATCAGTAGCTTTATACTCCTTTCCTGAGGGAGATAGTGACAGGAGTTGCTAGCTTTTAGCCTTTTACTGCTTCAACTGTTGCAGACTTGGAACTCAGCAGTGGGAAATTGTGGAGGACATATGCATCCATAGGCGGCATGCTGAGCTACTTCTTGCTAACATTTGGCAGCACAGTTGAGACGAATTCTTGGATTTTGATCGGCTCTTACCAGATAACGTTACAGAGATTTGACGATTGTATATTAATTGGATTATCTTATTGTATCCGTATCATTAATTTATCACCATTAAATCTCACGGTGTTACGACGTCATGTTCTTTCATCTATAAACCAGTAGTCCTTACAGATCCAGTGGTCAAATCTATGTTTTCTCATTTTACAAAATTGTGAACATTTTTACCGAATTTGGTTTCCAAAAAATTATTTAACAAAATATTCTAAATCCGTTCCTAATTTTTCCCTTCCCATGAGTATATTCTTATGCTAGTGGTCAACAAGTGTTTAGCACCCAGTCAAATTGTCAATATGGGGAGTATATATATATATGTATATATAGTCAACTAGAGAATACAGTCATCGCACAGTGGTCCCAAAAATATGCTACTAGTTGGAAAGCTTAATTTTAATTTTTATGTATATCCATATGCAATTGTAGGTGACTTTTGTCAACGGGATCACATAAATTTTTTAAAAAAATTATGAGGTTAACAAAGATTGCAACCCCTACTGGCTCCTAATCATTCTTCTCCCCTACGCTACTGCATGGAAGCTTGACGAGAAAATAATATTTTAGTGAGTCGAGTTTCAAGTAGTCTAGAGCCTAGTATTAAGGCCTAAAACGGCTAGTTTCCTCATTAAGAAAAGTTAGAGATGACTTGTATTATTGAGATAATGTCTGGACATGGTTTGAACATGTAGTAAATAGCAAGAAAAAGAGTAATATATAACTTTTTGTGGTAGGCTTCGCCCTAGGTGATAGATTACATGTCGGTGACTAATCTTTATCAACAAACACGCTCTTTTTATATAGTCTATAGTGTTTATGCGTGCAAAAAAGCTTGTCACCACTTGTGCCTCACATCATGGATATGGACGTGAGTAACCAAGTACACAATAAGATGGAGTGTATGTGAGAACAATGTTATACATAAAATGTATAGGGACGAATCTAGGATTTTTATTCAGACCAAAGTCACGTAATTGAATATTACATACATGGTTATTTTTTTCAATATAACGTTAACTGAATTTTTAATTTTACACACATTTTTAGACGTCTGACTTTAATTTATTCTTGAATAATTTAGTTCCGGAGTTAGTAGAGATTACAGTCCCGAACATATGTAATTCCACCTATATACGTGTGTATGTGTGTGTGAGAGGCGTTGTGGTGAGGCACATGGGGCCTCAACCCTTCAATCACCGTGGAGGTGAATGTTGTGGCTTTTTCTTTTCAAGTGCTAGTGTTGGTCCATATATATGGGGCCATCACCAGTAGTGACTAGTGAGGCTTAGCTAGCACTTTCGCTTTCATGGCCCCCGTTCTGCATTTTACCGCGTTATAATTTTTCGTAATATGCTTTTGTTGTATTGTTCGAATTCGGAAGCATGAAAGTTTAGGATGGAGAAAATTAAGTTTTATTCTTTGTGTTTTGTAAAAGTTGTATATTTTTTTTTGTGTTTTAGAATTTGTTAATAATGGTCCTCATATTATAAAAAATATTGGATAAAACTCTCAATTTTTAATGTGATGATGTCACATCTGTATAATATAGTGTGTATTAATTAGTAACATTCTTTGTAGCGTCTAGGTGTGTACCAATGAGTTTTGAAATTTCAAAAAATTTTCATAGCTTTGACAAAACATAGGAGAGTAAAGTGCATTAAATTTTACGTTTTGAATGTTTAAAACTATTTTTAGGGGTAAATATGATTTGGTTACATCGAACAAAACAATCCAAACTAACCGAAAAAGTTCGGATTTTTTTTTTCTGTGTTCGTAACTTTTTTGTTCCACAATCAAAAGCATTTTTGTTATGTAAGATTTTGGGGCCATGCAATTGCAATCGAAACTATAAGCATTTTCACTTATTATTTTTTCCAACTCAAATGTTTCCTTAAAACTAAATTAGAGTGTTATTTTTCAAATAAAAATAGAAAAAGGAAAGAGAAATACTATTGAACTAAATTTCTTTATTTCAGTTTTTTCCCTTATGAAGTCTTGGCTACTAGGTGATTTTGAGTGGTGCAATGATGGGGTCAGAGCTCTTGATACATTTTAATATCCCTCGAAGGTTGCCTAAAACTATATATAAGGAACTTTAGTTAAAATAGAAAAAAGAATTTGAAAGGACATTCTCTAGACTTGATTGAATATAAAAATAAAATCTTGATTCATGCCCTTGATATACTAGATAAATCTCGGATGAGATAAGATCATTGGTCAAAATTCCTTTTTAATTTTTACTGAGAAGCAAATAATGTACTTGATTTTCAACTTGGATCTCCTCATAATGTATTTTGTTATTAAAGATATTCAATTAATAGTAACTATGATAAGCAAGCTAATGGGGGCCAAGACCTAGAAATGATGAGATCAATCTAATTTGCCTAGCAACTAATGATATTCTTAGGATGGATAGATTATCTTTTCCTTGTATAATATTTTTCTTCTTGGTATCCTCCAAAGGTTTTAGAAAGAGGCTTTCTATAGTAATTTCTTAATCGTGTAAAAATTAGTTCTTGGGGTACTCTTTGAGATTTAGTTTTTCCTTTTCACAAAAGAAATTGTATCGAATTGTTCGGTAATCATTCTCGGAGACGAAGCTCCTCCCAACTCATTTCTCAACAAATTCAAATTCAGAGGTTAGTAACACTAGTCATGGGTATGGGCGGCTTCTGTTAAGAATTCTTTTGGAACAACGCAGACGAACTATTTGGTTGGGTAAGCATGCACTGGCCGCAAATAGGTCCAATCGTTGTGCTCCTAGCCCTAGGGTTGCATTAACAATATAACCGAAAACTTACGCAATTTGGTGAAACTTGAGTTGACCACATATGGGTTTAGTTGGCCCAACAAGCATGGATTCTTAAAACCATGATTAGTGTACTTAATATGTATATTTCTAAATTATATATCAATGTGAATTATATGAATATTTACATATAAAATAAGTCATGAATCGAGTAAGCCGATAACTTATTCTTTTAAAAAAAAAAAAATCTCAAGTCTAATTTAAGCATATATCATCAAACTTTAATACTTATTGGAATCCCATAAGGTAAGTGGACATGTAAATTTAAGCCTGTTCGATTGAAGAAATAAGTGGAGTGATATTTGGACATATGAGATGGAGAATAGTTGATGTCACATTGTCAACACCACACATATCAATGCTATTCTCCACTTTGATAGGAGCTCTTTCGCCTTTGAATGCGGGACAGATATTTGAATTTTCACTTAAGTTGAAAGGAGTCGAAAACAAAATGTGCCTTACTTGGGTCGTATTTCAACTCTATTTCCATTGAATATTAGAATTTATAATTTTAGAGTCAGTCGTATACCATAAAATTGAAAAGCTTTTATTTTCATGGATTCGTCAAATCGCTTAAAAGTTCTAATGGCAAGAGAGGCAAATTAAAGCATATTCTATACGTAGGGTTTTGAATCCTCTTACATAAGAATTCTTAACCAATCCATTTACCTTGGTGGGCAATGTAGTGAACAAATTCTCCCATACTTTTGAGTGTTTAAAATTCGTTAATGGACAGCACATTCAGGGTGCCAATTTTAGGCGGTTATAAACAGCAGCATGTGGTTTACATGATGATTTGTTGCCACTCTCACATGCTTTCTTGATCTGATAATAACACATTATAAGCAACAAATTTATTTTCATGTGTTTTCTTTTTTAAAAAAATAAAAAAATAATAAAAAAAGAAAAAAAGAATTGTCACTCATATCAGAGCTAATATGGGTGCGCAATTGAGTCTCTGCACGTGGCTTGCATAGCTTGTAAACGACACCACTGTTATTTATTGCTCTCTCCCCGCTGCAAGCTTCAGATAAAAGTGATTCTCCAATCATTAACAGAAAATCAGTTTAACCCAACATTAGCTAAGAACAAATTAAGGGATAGTTCAAGTGATTGAAATTATTTTTTTTTGACGTGAGATCTTGAGTTTAATTTCAAGAGTGTGAGGTTTAACCAAAAAAAGAAAAATAAAAGCTAAGAACTTGTTCAAAAAAAATGTCAAAGGGACAAAAACTTCTATTGTATATTTCTCACAAGTTTGATTTACCATCGATATATGTGGTCTTACTAGAAAGTTAAACTTCATACTTTTCAGTTGATCCCTTGACTTGTTTATTTCGATGTCAGTTATCGTATTCAAAATTGTTTTAAAAAGCTAAGAACTTGCTCAAAAAAATGTCAAAGGGACAAAAATTTTTATTGGTATTATTCATATTTCTCATAAGTTTCATTTACCATCAATATATATGACCTTACTGGAAAAATTAAACTTCATATTTTTCAGTTGATCCCTTGACTTATTTATTTCTATGTTATTTGTCGTATTCAAAATTGTTTTCGTCAAGGATTTGGGATGCTTGGACGGTAGATAATATTATAAGGAAAATCAAATAGTAATGAATTGTCTCAATCACTTGCTAATGTCGTATGTATATAGCTTACCATTAATTATTAGATTTTTTGATAACATTTATAATGATATGACAAGATCGAAGTTAAATCTAGATAGTGAAATCATACGAAGAAAAATCATAACTTTTAAAATCACCATATAAGATTTTAAATTAATTATTTTTTTAATACCAACTGATTTTAAAATGAAATCTTATAATTCCCAAGACTAGTAATGTTTTTTGATATCGGAATCAAGAAAAATTGACAGTGAAATGAAGTGATAAAATCAAACAAGAAATATTATATATATACATACACATATACACATACATACATACATACATACATATATATATATATAAAGGTTTAAATTAAAAGATTCCTTCCCTGTGCAAAATGACATTGCCAAGTAACCCGAGTTGATGGGTAATTCAAAAGCACCACTAGTTGCTACAAACGCAAGTTGACAAGTCACAGTCAGTAACTTGTTTCCATTTGAAAACCCAACGCCAACCCCCCCCCCCCCCAACCCACAGTCCTCCGGGCACCCCAAAGAAATTACTTTTGATGATTAATTGTATGATTATGGTCACTTGGGAGGCTACGGTGGTGTTGAAATCACACATTCTCCCTTGTCGGCTCCAATGAGAATGTAGATTTATATATACACCTCTTATCATCACCTTTCTATATATTCTGTAATTTTATTTAACTTCTTTATAATCAAAACATCTTTTTCCTTCACTAGCCTTGTAGTTTAGTGGTGTGTTACTTACCTTTTATGTAAGAAGTTTCAAGATCAATTCTCATTTATACATTATTCGGCTACGAAAGTCTCCCTTGAATAAAAACAGATTTTTTTTTGTTTTTTTTAAATAAATACCAGGATAGTGTCGAGAATAGGCGATTGTGAATAGTTTATTAGGGGTTTCTTAAACGGCTTTGCAAAAGTTATTGGTAAAATGAATCGATTTGCTTATGGAGCAAAAAAAAAAAAAAGAATTATCTTCTTTTTGAGGGTTGAAAAGAGGCAAGAAAGAAAGTAAAAGAAAACACATACAAATGCACACACAAAATACACACACAGAGAGAGAAGAACTGAGTTGGTGGTTGCTTAGCAAATGCCAGGTAAACTGAAAGGGGTCAATCCACATGGATGACACATGATAAATGTCTATATTCACATGCGTGACCATGTTCAATTAAACCTTTGTGTACATGTAACTTTTCAAAAATGGGGCCGCCCCCACCCCCCCCCCCTCCCCGGGTGCAGTTTACATCGAAAAGCTTATGTTGATTGGTGTCTTTGTTTGGGGACTTTGACGAGTTGTGGTTTTGCTTGCACGTAAATTCTAGTGTGTACAGTAAGTACATTTAGTTTGTTTCCACTTCAATTAGATTTACATGGAAACAGAGCAAAACAATAAGAAAACTTTGTACAACTGAAATTAAATGTATAATCTAGGTCTTGTCTACTCTATCGGTTACGTTTTAGAAGTGGTAGTCTCCTCTGACCACGCAAAATATTTTAAATGTCCGTTTTAATTAACAAGTGTAATATTACATCGTTTAATATTAGATTAAAATTTTGTTTGTATGCAGTTTATCATTTTTAATTATTCTTACATTAAAGTTTATCATTTTCAATAGTTTTTTTTCCTTTTACGAATTGGGTTATATTTAATGTGAGAGTTATTAAAAATAACAAATTTTCTTGTACATGGAGTCATTTAATTAACTTTGTATACGTTTGAAAGTTCATATGTTTAAATTACTCCTTTTGTTAAAATTATATTTTGTTAATTCCCACCTAAATGGTAAATGGCAATTCAAATATTAGTTAATATTTATTGACAAAATATTTTAGATTCATATTTGTGTAGTATAATTTCTATTATTTTTGTGGAAAAAGTATCTAAAGCAAGAACAAAAATCAAATTTTAGCATTTTCAATTATTTTCTTAGTGTCAAACTTAGATCACCTTTTTCTCTTCCCACCCCAACACACGCACAAAAACCAAATCTTATGCACCGGCAGAATTCAGCTTAAAGTGCTGAAATACGCTGAATTTGATGAGATCTATTTGTACATACATACATCTCAAATGAGAAGATATTTTTACGATTATTAAAGAAGATACCTCTTCGCCACTTTTCTTAGATATCTAACGGGAAATTAATGCTATAATGGGAAAAAAAAGAAAAAAAAAATCTGGAGCCTTTTAGCACGATTAACTTAGAACATGCATTAGATCATGTTCTCAAGTAATACCTCAGTGATAGGTTCGAAGGTTTTTGTCGAAAATAAATAAATAAACTTACTAACAATTTAAATTTCTAAATGATGCAATCACTTAATATAATATCAGAGGTTTAGGTTATGAGTTCAAATTAAATTAAATTTTATTACCATTCTTTATTTAAAAATATTAAAATTATTTACGTGTAGGACTCAAAACAAGTCTTACTTACACTTAAAGAGATGTGAATAAAGACAAGTAAATAAAAATTCTATAAACTCTTCTAATAACTCAAGCTTTTGAAAGATGTCTCCAAGAGAGTTTCTTGTTATAAGATGGAAAAAAAAAAAGAAAAGAAAAGAAAGTTTTGACGGAGAAGTTTTAAGAATCTTCAAACCTTTCGCTACCAATCCTACTTAAATATTGAAGGACCTGTACTATAATTGGGTTGTGCATCAATTATGAAGAAAAACAATCCATGTGAGCATATAATGTTTAGATAATATTGAATTTTCTTGTTTCTCTTTCCTTCTCATTTTTTTTTTAATTTTTTTGGTTTCTTTTCTTTTTCCCGCCCTCCTTTTCCTTTCAGAGTGTAACCATGTCATAAAGTTAATGAGTTATTCTATGACAGCGGTATGCTGCATGTTGCGTAGAATATTTATCATTTGATTCTCATAACTACTTCTTTTTTTTTTTTTTTTGGCCTTAGAATTATACAGTTCATCCAGTCAATTTTGCAGCACCGGAAATATATAGTTTTCATTTCTTTATAAATTCGACTTTGTTGAAGATAATAAGTAATAAAAAAAAACATCTTTAATTAGTTTAAATTTTTAAATGAAGTTGTAAATTAATTTAATACCAGAAACTAACTCATCATATTTGTTATTGGTGAGTTGAAAGCAATAAAGTAAATAATTATCTTTGGGTAATTTTTCTTTGGGTAGCCCAAAAAAAAAATTCACAACTCTTCTCAATAATGTTAAGATCGACAAATTAACCTAATAATCTTTTCGATGTTGACATACCATCTTCTTCCAACTCATACCAGCTTAATAACATTTTAATTTACAATGATTAGAGTTCTTGTTTCTTGATATGAGCACTTTCATACATAATTATTCCATATTTATAAAATAGAAGAAACAAATGTTAACAACCAGAATCATTTCTTTTCTTTCTTTCTTTTTTCTTTTTTTTTGCCCTTTTACAATTAATCACCTGTCATTAGGGACCTAAACTAGGCCAATTGTCATTGAATAACAAATATAAGTACCTTGAGAATCTACGACACGATATAAAAGTAAATCGAACGTACATAGTGCTCGGCATCAAATTATATTTTTTTATCCTCCTTTTTCTAGCTTACAGCAGAGTATACAGATTAAATATAACGCACCCCACTCAAAAGACTAAGAAACATTTAATAATTTTTCCTCCATCTACCTCAAAATGATAAATTTACAATCCGTAGCGTTTTCTATTATTCTATATTAGTTAAGGGTCAGTAATATCAGTAATAAAATGGCTCGAATTTAAAATTTTTAACTACAACAAGTCGTTACTTTAGGTTACAGAGGAATTACCGAGCTTCCTATTAACTTTCCTCTTCATCTACTGTTTTTCTAATAATTAATCACAAACCTTTAATTGTGCCATGTGACCTACTTGTAATTGGCTTATCACAACTATTAAATATTGCCAACCCTTTCTACTAAGGATACATACCGATATTTATGGCCAAAAAGAAATAAATACCCTTCATTTATCCTTTGTTTATTCTTACAAAGTATACATACGCAATCAAGAGCTGCATTTATGTATATATATATATATATATATATATATATATATATAGATAGATAGATAGAGAGAGAGATAGATAGATAGAGAGAGAGAGAGAGAGAGAGAGAGAGAGAGAGAGAGAGAGAGAGAGTGAGGGAGAGAGAAACTTCTACGGCTTGCATGCGTAATTTTCGTAGCATAGTGGCAAGGCATCTCTAACAGCTAAAGCAGGCCATAGCCAGCGAAGCATAGACATAAAACAAACTAGTAAATTTTTTTTTAAAGAAAAAAATTGTTTTGTAAGACAAGCAATCACACTACCCATACATACACATTTAAAATTGGCAAAAAAATAGTGTGCAAATTATCCATTCTTTTACGGATACAATATTATATCTATTAAAATTAATTAAATGACTCTATATATATATATTTGCCATGCATTTATAATAATTATCACATTAGATGTAATCTAATTCATAAAAGAATAAATCATTGAAAAATATAAATTTAATGTGAGCATTATTTAAAATTTTTTCTATCGATAAAATATCGATTTGATATTCAGAGATACAATGATAGACTCGTTAAAAAATTAGATAAATTATTGACAAAGAAGGGAAGGCGTTTTTTTTGGGGAGGAGGAGGGTGGGGGAGAACATATATGAGTAGTCTCCTCATCATCAATTACGTGTCATTCACCTCTTTCTCTCTCTCTCTAAATAATAGACAACAATTAAAAGGTGTCAATGGTTGCCTCCCAAGTTGCCAAGTTTTATACCTACCTTATTACTTTGTTCACCCTCACTACTTTTTGATTTTACATTTCTACCCTTGTAGTTGCTTAACTCCATATGGTTGAACTTTCTCGAAATTGCTTATGACCTTTTGTTAATGATTGATTAACCACGTTAATTACTTATCATAATTGTACACGTCATCATAGAAAGTGAGCAGTTAATTAATTCCATAGATAAATGTTTTTATGATATTTGTACAGGTAATCATGAAAGTGTGTAGCTTCAATAAGTTAGTGTATATATAATTATTGTTGATTTGTGCATTTAATAGCTTACTGATTGACCTGTCCACTAGTTTGTGTAATTTATATACGCTGATCCACACCCTTCTTCATTTATTTATTTATCTCCTTTTTCTTTTGCTCGATAAAATTTAAGACTCAACTCGGAATTTTGTTTATACCCAAACAAGGTTCTATGTATCATTTATTGTCTTGGTCTTGCAATAAGAGTATATAGCTAATTTCATCATATCCAGCAAATGATTAATTGAGAAAACTACTAATTTCTTTTTCTCAGTGAAACAAATTTATATAAATTCTGAAATACAATATGTTTTTTGATTCCATTTGACACCTATAGTAATGATAAATGGCTCGTCTCGCTATGAGCTTCTCTTAAATTATCAGAGCTTGTGCCGTTCCATCCCTGTAGAAGCAAAAAATTCATCGCTGTTTTGGCTGTATTATCATTCTATAAAAAGAATGACTATAATTAATCATTCTCTTTTGTATGATTACAGTTTCACGATGAAATAATTAAACGTTTCAAGGTTGCTACAAACTAAAGTAGCATATTCCACTTAAAAGTTTGTTGATGCAAAAGGTATTGCATGAGGAGTTGATTGCTTTCGTCTGTTTGGTTTTCCTTTTAGATCCACGAAAAAAAAAAAAAAAAAGATGATTTTTGATTCCCTTTGCGCTTATTTGACAATATAGTTAGAATTCTCCATCAAGAGATGACGTTTGTTTAAATTAGCAAGTTGATAAAACTCCGGTCTATTTGAAGCTAATTGCGGCTATATTATAATATTACACACTCAAAAGAAATATCTACCCATCACCATCATAACCAGTTTGGGTCGCCCTTAAGATTAAAGCGGGATGGTGAGTGTACAAAATGCACTAACATAGAGGGCGTTTCGATTTGTTTATCGAAAATTAAAGATAACCTTTAACTTTAATTATTTATTTTATTTTTAAAAACGATGGAACCCACTGTTTCTTTATACATTTTTATTTTTTATTTTTTATATTTTTGACACCTAGCGGGAGACAATTAAATAGTTATTTGTATGAATAAACGTTGTATTTACAAGAATAAGTATTATGTGTTTAATTAAAGTGTGTTAAAAGTAATTTAAATTTTTAAAATAACTATTCCATAATATATTTATAATTTAATAGTTTAATGCATGCCATATATTGTATAAGTATATGTTGATTATAAAATAAACTATATATATATATATATAAATAATTATAAAAGGTAAATATAAGATAAAAGAGTAAAGATAGTTTAATAATGAAGATACAAAAATAAGGATAAAATAGTAAATGATTTCATCATTAAATTATTTAAAGCCACAAAAAGTACAAGTTTGGGTAATAATTGTCATTTACATGGATAGAAATTATTAGAGATTTTTATCTTTGGTTTAGGATATTATTTTCACTTAATTCTTGGTCCTATCAATCTTTCAACCAAATGTAGGGTTCAGTAATTTTTGTTCCTATTAATACGTGAAACACATTAAATATAATGAAAAGAGGAAAAATAATTAATCTAAATGTATCAGGAAATATGATTTTTGACTAATAATTTTCTAGAAATGCGATTTTAAGCAAAACCATGTTCGTTTAGATCATAATTGGCAAATCGTACTTTTAATTTTTTTTTTTTTGTTATTAAGTTAATATATTGATTAGTATATTAATATGATTTATCCACAAAAAATATGTTAATATGATTTGGCTAGTTATGAGATAGCTCAAGTGGTTGGGATTATCTCGATCTCAGGTCTTGGATTCAATCCATGAGGGTGGAGAGTCAAAAGAAATATATATATATATATATATATATATATATATATGTATATAGACACACATATACATATATATATACATATACATATATATACACATATACATATATATATATATATATATATATAATTTGGCTAGTTGAAGAACCCTATATAATTTTGAGAAATAAATGTATATCATATGTATACCAAGTTTGCTCTTGAAGTTTTATGCAGTCTATTTTTCTTATATATCAATAGTAATCTTTCAACTATATTTTCAATTTCTCCTCTCCTTTTTTTTCCCCCCTGCTGCTCTTTATAGGCCAAAATCAAATCCAACTGAATGTTGTTCGGCAGTAACATAGGCTTATTATGATAAAAACTGTCTTAAATTTGCTAAAGCAAATCTGGATGCTGATGAATTTATGGATCTCGTGAGCAATTAATAGTAATCATGAAACATTTAACAGTAAAAACGATTGAAAAAATCATCAAAACAACCTTATTTAAGCTGGTTTAATATTACAGTACTGTACGACTCTCTCTTTTTTGTGTATGTAATTTTGCATTAGTTGAACTTTCAGCATTTCTGCATTGAATGATATTATTCACAAGTTCTATTAAATAGAGGTCATGTTAATTTATTTATATATAAAAAAAGAGTATTAATGATGGCGAGTGGTTTTTTATTCACTAAATTGAGGTTGTGATCGAATTTGTGGATGGAAAAAAGTCTCGTTGCTAATCTCATTAGTAACTGATACAATGCATGCATTGCTGCACAAATGTTAGAAATGCTGACATGTAAATTAAATTTATAACATTATTAGGATGAAACACCAAAAATTTCAATAATCCGTATATGAATTTGAATTTTTTCATAATACTATAATTTTTTATTAGAAAATTTTGATAACGGCAAATTAATAACATAATTATAATTAAATATTTTGGATCAATAAATACTGCTAGAATCATTTGACTGAAGCCAAGATGAACCTTGTTCTAGGGAATTGGTATAAATACGTGGACGGCACTTATAAATGCAATCATTTGACTTTTTTAATTTCTAGCTAGTTATAGGTCATTCGTCTTGAGCCAAATTTGAGATATGGTCGTCTCCTATAATTTGGAAGAAATAAAGAAATGAGAATTACACTACTAAAAAATTGGTTTTAAGTGATAGAATTTAGTGCTCGTTTTATTTTTAATCACAAAATTTATTTTTTTGTGATCAATCCTGTGACCGATATTTTTCCTCACAAAATATAGCTCCAAATATTTAGTGATCACAAAGCGATCATTAATGTAGGGCCAAATGATCACTAAACTCTAAATGTCACAAGCAGTAGGACAAGGTTAGCTTACTAAATACGCCAATGAGAAATGAAGAGAAGAGTTGAATGATCCTAAGCCATGGTAAGACATGTACCACACGAACATATATGCGATGTATGCAATCTTTTCACTGCATCACATGTATCAAAATAAAAGAGAGAATTATCAAAATAAATTAGAGAATTAATTCCGTTATTTACTGTTGATTCCAAGTCAAACTTCTGCAGGTTGTACGTCATGCGCAACAATAATAATCTAAAAATTGAAAGAAGTTAAGTTATTACATTGACATAACATCCAGTAAGTCTTACTGTTACATTGATTTGCACATGCTGAGGAGCTGTATTATATCGTTTGTCTATGAAATTAGGTAAAGATCCTTTACCTCATGACTGGTCCCTAAATTGTTTCTTTGTAGAACTCCGTCAATTTCCTTTTTCGTTGCACAACTAGTAAAATTCTGTAATGTAGTAATACACTCTAATACATGTCTTAGGTTAATTAGATGCAAGAAGAGTAGTAGTTTTGAACTCAATCACTCTATCCAATCATCGGGATTCTAACTTTTACTTTGTCCGTGATAATATGATTCGAAGAATTATTATTATTATTTTTTTGAAAGGAAAAAAATCAATCCATTTATTATGGTAGGTTGCAACCTAACAGAACTGGTCACTATTTACTTCAATTCATAAATGGCTTTGCCTAATAACATGACCCACGTCTAACATGGGTTATTTCAACAATGGATCCCACTTCTAAAATGACTTTTCCATGGAATTCTATCTTCTTTGTGTTATCGATTGTTCTTTTTTTTGAAACCCAAAAATTTTTTGTTTACCAGCAATCAATCGCCGTCATAGTAGGCCCCTTGTATATAAAAAATATACGTGGTTGCATAAACACCATAATTTCTTCTCAAGTTTTCTTTTTTTTAAACCATAATTACATCTAATGTTTAAACTCATACTACTTAGGCATCATTATTTTTTTAAAAGAAAAATGAAAAAGCAAAGGGTAAATTAGTAAAAACACCCTCGATCCACCACTGGAGTAATCCCAGTGTTTACGCAAGAAAATCCCTTATCAATGATCAGGTGGTGTAATAAAAATGTTGAGTCAGATCAGCATCGATCCATGATTTTTTTTTTTTTTTTAAAGTATCAATGGGGTACATGTTAGGGATATTTTAGTCAATTCGAAAAAACCCCCCAAAGGCAAGGCGAAGCAAAGCAAAGCTGACCTAGATGAGCCGGCTTTTAACTATTTTTAGCTGGACGGACAAAAACGATCTTGTTATACACCATCGTCGCTTTCTGTAGCCGTTGCTTAATTTGCTTGTGCTGGATTCAATTTTTTTTTTGCCCCCATTACTGTACAAGTAGAGAAATTTATCTGTCTTTTCTTATTACAACGCTTATGCAATACACGTGTTAATGTCGACAAGTCTTTCGAACTTGCATTTGAGATATGCCTTGATCCCGAACTAATTGACCTCCTAAAGAGAATATAACATAGTGCAAGTAGTTGAGTACAAGACTTACCGACTAAATACTGTCTTTTTGTATCTCATACTTTCCCGTTTATTTTAGGGTACAACGTGCATATACCATTCTTATTAGTTACTGCTAGGAGGGCAGAAGCGACCCATCTGGTGCTCTGTGAAGTTTAAACTTTAGACTTTTTATCTTAACCTTAAAAAAAAAAAAAAAAAAGAAATGTTAAAAAGATTCCAAAGCGGCAAGCAAAAGAAAAAAATCTTTTACTTTTGAATTATTTAATTAAAGACGAAAAAAAAAAAGAAAAAAATAGGTGTGAGATCGACAGGGAGATCCCCACCGAAATAAATTATTAAATTCACCACATGCCCACCTTCATAAAAACCCACAGAATTCACCACCTCTTGCGTTTAGATAGATAGATAGATAGATTAGATATATATATATTTTTTTCTTTTTTAATTTTTCCATCAGAAGCGGCTTGGTTAATTGTGTGTGTCCCCAAGAGGAAGAAAAATAGAAAAGAAGGAAAAAAGGCCTGGTCAGGTCACGCTCCTCAGCTTCAATCATCAATCATCATCAAACATGCTTGGTGTGTCAGGCCTGATGGGCACTACTACTACTAGTACAACTAATAATTCAGGTGATGGCGCAGCTGCGGATGCAGTGGCCGCGGCGGCAGCGGCAGCTGCGGAGGCAGCTCGAAAAAGCGGTGAGATGGGAGGCGGTGGTGGCGGTGGAGGGGCGATGCAGCTCCCGGGTGGTTTTAGTGAGGAAGACAAGGGGGGAATCGAGGAAGGTGAGAGAGCAGCTGGTGGCAACCGCTGGCCTCGGCAAGAAACATTGGCTCTCTTGAAAATTCGGTCTGATATGGACGTGGCTTTTAGAGACGCAAGTCTTAAAGGACCCTTATGGGAACAAGTTTCCAGGTAAAAAAAAAAAAAAAATTAAAAAAAACCCCACATCAAATTTGACAATACATTAATATTATGCTACAAGATTTCAAAGAGATAAACGAGTTCAAATTCTTCTTCTTTTTTTTGCTTTTTGTCATACCTCTTTTTTTCTTAGCTTTGTTATGAAAAAAGATCAACGGATCAGAAAATGATTGAATTATTACCTTTTGATTAAAGGGTCATTTTTTTTTTGGGTTCATTTTCACTTGAATTCAGCAGTTCTTCTGTAATTCTGATTCCAGGTTTTCGCTATACGGTTGTGGTGTGTTTTTGGCATTTTGTTGCTAAATTTGGCAAGAAATTTGGGAAAGAATACTTTTTCACACACTCGAATTCTTGTTCATATTTATTCCATCTCATTTTTCTTTCTCTTTTGTGGTTTATTTTAGTGTAGTTCAGCTCAGAGCAATCTAAAACTCTTCACAACTTAATTTTCAGCAAAATTGAATCGAAAATATTTGGTCCAGGCAGGAAATGTGTTTTTGAAGGTTTTGTACAACTTTCTTGGCTCTTAATTAATATAATTATTTCCACATGGTTACTTTTACCCGTAATGATTAGTATTATTAGAACTTCGTTTTTTGTTTTATTGATGAATTCAAGAGTAGTTCAATCTCAACAGCAGTGATGATGGAGCGTGATCTCTTTTCCCCAATGCTTTTTTTTTTTTTTTTCTTCCTTCTTTTTTGCAGAAAATTGGCGGAGCTCGGATATCACAGGAGTGCCAAAAAATGCAAAGAGAAATTCGAGAACGTTTACAAGTACCACAAGAGGACCAAAGATGGCCGATCCTCAAAACCTGACGGGAAAACCTATAGGTTCTTCGATCAATTAGAGGCGCTAGAGAATACTTCGTCGGTTCAATTACCGCCTCCGCCACGGCCTCCTCAGCCTCCAATGCCGGCTGCAACGGCCGCGGTGGCGGTGACGCCAATGCAGGCAGTGAGTAATGCTCAGGCTGCAGCAGCAGCTCAGGTTACTGTTTCATCAACACCAAACACTGCTGTAAGTGTTGCTACTCCAACCAGTGCGCCACAGAATTTTAGTAACCTCATAAATTCATCATTTCCACCATCACAAACACTGTTGCCAACAGCACAAACAACAACAGTAGCTGCTACAAATGCAACAATAAATGCTACGAATCCTCCTCAGAACAACACTACTTTTTCTCAGATGAATATGCCCGCGAGTTTTTGGTCCAACTCTACGTTTTCTTCGTCTTCCTCGACCTCGTCGGATGAGGATATCGAGAGGAGGCACAAGAGGAAAAGGAAGTGGAAGGATTTCTTTGAGAGTTTGATGAAAGACGTGATTGAGAAGCAAGAGGAGCTGCAGAAGAAGTTTCTGGAAACGCTGGAGAAACGCGAGAGGGATCGCATGATAAGAGAGGAGGCCTGGAGGGTTCAGGAGATGGCGAGGATCAATCGGGAGCATGATCTTTTGGTACAAGAAAGATCCATGGCGGCCGCTAGAGAATCGGCATTGATCACAGTCTTGCAGAAGATGACCGATCAACAACAACAAAACCCGAAAACCCCAAATGCCACCAATCCACCTCAGGCGCAAATCCAAGTGCCGACTCTCCCTGAAAATCCATTGCCGCAGCCACAGCCACCGCCACCGCCACCCGCTCCAGCACCGCCTGCATCAGCAACAACAACTCCCGTAATGGCGCCACAACCAATACGGTCGGTGGAGACCACGCCGAGAAGTGATAACGGTGGTGGCGGCGAGAATTTCATGGGAACCACATCATCAAGATGGCCAAAAGCTGAGGTTCAAGCACTGATCAACCTGAGAACAAGCCTCGACAACAAGTACCAAGAGAACGGGCCGAAAGGCCCGCTATGGGAGGAAATATCAGCCGGAATGCGCAAGCTTGGGTACAACAGGAACGCCAAGAGATGCAAGGAGAAATGGGAGAACATCAACAAGTACTTCAAGAAGGTGAAAGAGAGCAACAAGAAGAGGCCCGAAGATTCCAAGACCTGCCCATACTTCCACCAGCTCGAGGCTTTGTACAAAGAGAAAGCCAAAGCTGACGCTTCCTACCATTCCGGGGCGGCTTACGCCAACCCCGGAAAGCCCGAAGACGCCATGGTCCCGATCATGGCTCGGCCCGAACAGCAATGGCCACTCCCACAAGTGATACAACAACAGCAGCAGCAACACGAATCGTCAGCAATGGACGAGCATGAGGGCGACAACATCGACCCGAATGATCACGATGATGACGATGACGATGACGACGACGGCGACGAGGAGGATGAAGGAAGTGGGTACGAGATAGTGACGAACAAGCCATCTTCAGTGGCTAGTACGGTTGAGTAATTGAGCACTTGAATGAGTTTGCGTTAGTAGCCAAAGCTATAGAGAGAGATGGAAGATCGAAGTTAAGAATACGGCAAACTGACTTTCCCCAAGTGGGTCAGAATTGCAGAATCTGTCAGAATGTGGGTCAAGAATCTGGGCAGCATGCTGGTGAAGGAGACGGTGAAAATTTCCAACAAGAAAAAATATAGGGATTTTTTTTTCCCTTTTTTTAACTTTTTTTCTTTCTTTTTTTTTTGGGGGGGGGGGGGTTGAGGGGGGTTGAGGAATGGGGGTGTTGTAATATTATTAGTGGTCGAAATTAGTCTGGTATAAGTTTTAATTTTCATTATTTATTTATTAATTTGCAAAAAATAAATAAGATGAGGAAATCCGGGGGTGAGGGGGAAATGAAGAGAGAAGAAAGAGAGGCTTCAATCAAAGAATAAATATCGGGGGATAGTTCATAGTTGTTTTTGTAATTTTTTGTTCCTTTTGTTCATGGTTTGTAATTGTGACAATTGATTAATTCATGTCTCTTTTGCCCTTTCTTTTATTTTTCTCTTTCCCTCAAGTATACATATATATTCATTATACATGAATTGATATAATTTCATTTCAATTCCCTTTCGAGCTGAATCTTAAATTAACGAGTTAGTATGAGTTTATATCTGTGTGTACTCTTTTACCTTTTTTCTTATAATTTATTTTTAACAAACTTTCACCCTCCAACCTAACCTATTCTTCTTGAGATTCAAACCATATCATTACTTTTGAGAAAATTTGTATTAATTACTTGAATTATCTCTAATTTCACCCGTGTAAATGTATGCATGTATACCTAGAATAGAGTACATAAGAGATAGACCCATAACATGAATTATTAATGAAGATATGTGTGTTTGTGTGTGTATATAAAATAGATACTTAAATAGTGTGGTTACATGTGAAGTGTCTGAAACGAGTCCCCACCACCCATTTGTGACACGGTTGTGTGAATAAATTTTTTTTTTGGGATGCATGGAAGCTCTGATTAATGAGAGCAAAGCACAGCTAAGTGTGTGTCCATGGAAGAAAGGACCCCACATCAAAGCATCAACATAGACAACAAGACATGAACCTTCCTCATGTGGGCCCCACCACCCTAACCATGGAGGCAATAAGAAGCTTTTTCACTAACTTCAAATCATTGTATATTATTATTACTACTACAAACACATGAATAATGTACGACATTATATATATGTATATATATGTGTATATGTATATGTGTGGATGATTATTGAACACCATAGGAGTTAGAACCACGCAGAATTGGTTTAATCGAGCAATCATCACGGATGGAATCAAAGGAAAATCATTATTAATCAGTTGTCTGAAATTCATGATGATGATGATGATATTAATGCCTTCGACATTTCATATCCTTCCCTTTCATTTCATTTCATTCCTTTTCCTTTCTTGATACTCCACGTGTGGGGTTCATGTGACAAAAGGGATAAATTTTGTAGCTCATAGCTCACGTTCATAACGTTATGAATCAAATTCGACAAATATAAATCATAATAAGAGTTATTAAATTTTATTCGTAATCATTTTAATTTGTTTATGATATTATTATTATGAAGAGATCTTTATTTTCGGGTAGAACAAATGAACATGGTTGTATACCCGTGTGAGCTTTATCTGTGAGTGCATTTTTGCGACATGGTTTAAAACAATTATGTTTGAGAAAAGAGATCTGCAGCATATTGGAGCCTGTGCCATTGGAATATGAAAAAAAGCCAAATTGAAAAAGAGAAATTGAGAGGGCAATGCTTTTCAAGCTTCCGTTTTGTATCATCGCACTTCACCACTTTTTGTCATGTGACATTTATAAATTGACAATAAAGCTCTAAGACCTTCACCAAGATTGTCCCTCGAAAAGATCAGAGGACAGAAGTGGACATGATTTGCTTTAATTTAATTTTGAATTTATTTTAAATTAAATTATATTAGTTGTTCTCATTGGAAATTAATTAATTGATTTTTAGTCATACAATTAAAAAAACCTAGCTAAACTACATCAATATCTCTAATTTGTTTTGATTTGGTTTGTTTTTGACTTTTATCCAAAAATTAAATTTTATCAAAAAATTCAAAAAATGAAGAAAGTAAAAAATTTGACCAATTATTTCAAGGATATAACATTAATTAATAGATCAATTTTGATTTGGCATCCATATTACAAGTTTAACTAATATGTATACAAAATTAAGGATGAACATAATTCATATAAGTTTAACTAATATACACATAAAATAAGAATGGATATAATATAGTTAGTTTAATTTGGTTTGGGTTATGATCCTATTTCAAAATCAAATCAGTTAGTTTTTATTTGAAAACCATAAAAAATAACTGAATCAACAAGAATCTTTCAGTTCATTTGGGTAGGATTTGGTCGGTTTAACCAACCCGATTTCACTCATAAGAAAGAAAATGTATTTTGATATTTGAATTTTTATAAAAGTTTGAAATTATTTTTAGAAAGCACTTTTAGTTATAAAGAAAAAAAATACTTTCAGAATTTAATATTTCTCTTTAATATATGTTATAGCGCAAAATTTTAATATATCTAAAAAGTTTTTTTTTTTGGTTAAATTTAATTTATCTTTAAAATTGGAAAAAAAAAGCTTTTCAAACCTCAGATAGCATCGAAGACATCTTAAGCTCTCTCTCCTTTGTAGTAGAATTTATTCTCGATGTTGGACTCCTCACTAATATAGATTGTTTTGTGAAGGATTTTTCCTTTTTTTGGGATCTTAAAAACTTTACCACTGAATAAAAATCTTTGTTCGATCGATGCAAAGGGCATAACATCACGTTTGAGTGGCATTCCCCAGTCGTACAACTTGAAAGGTCGATATTTGTCCTGGACAACTCACACCATGTTCATAGTTTGGAGAAAGGCAAGCAAAAGCTTTTAAGTGCTTCTATGCGTATGCCAGTAAGTTAATGAGTCATATATATATATATATATATATATATATATATATATATGTGTGTGTGTGTGTGTGTGTGTGTGTGTGTGAAAAATAACTTATATGAGGCTCAAATAGCTTCAACATATAGCATCAGTGACTATCCGATGAAAATAGATTGAATCCTATTATGACTTGTCTAAAGTATGTTAAATCTTCTTATGCTATCAAACTCTCTCTACATCATCTCTTCACGTTGATATCGTATTTTGTTGTAGAAAATAGAGAGGTGATATACTGAGAAATCGGACATACTTTAACTAAATTATTCACGGCCCAAATCTTTTTTACCCATGATCATTTCTTATGCTTTACTAAAACTTTTATATACAATGAATAAGGGCTCGTGACTTTTTTCAAAAGCGCTTTTTTTAATAACTTTTGAAAAATAATTTTTTTTTAGAAGCTGAAAACTTTGGCTTCCAAAAAAATATGTATTTAAGCTTTTTTCAGAGTTTTAATTTTTTTAGAAGCGAAATCAAATAATTATTGCAAATTTAATGTAACTTTTTAGAAAAAAAAAAGTATTTTTTTCTTAAAAAAAAAAAAACCAATCCAAATAGGCCCTAAATATATTGACACCCTAGAGCCGTATTTTATGATATGAGCATGAAAAGTAGATTTCAGAATGTCTTTAATATTTTCCAATTGGCCTGGGTTTCATAATTGACATTGATATCTAAGATTTATTTTCGTAATTACACTTATCATTTTCACTAAAAGAAAATCTGAATCCGTCAACAATTAGCCTCTCAAGCTTTGTTTTGTATTATCATTTTTCGTATGTAAGTAGTTTGTTATTAGGGTTCATTTCTTTAATAGTCCCTACACTTTTGATTTTATTACACTTTAGTCATTTGTCTTTTAACATCAACTTTTTAATCCCTAAACTTTGATAAATGGGGCGTTCTTAGTATTTTAAGCAATTTCCATTATATTTTTAACGGCAAACACACATGTGACACATGAATCAGTCAACCGATAACATTGTATAGTATCACGTTGACGTTAAAAAACGTAACAAAAATTGCTTGAAGGAGCAACGACATTTTATTTATTAAAGTCCAAAATTAAAATGTTTAGTTTAAAAGTCAAAAAATTAAAATACAATAAAATTCACAGTTGAGGGACTTAATAGGGAAATAAGTCCTTATTATTATCTTTGATATTGGCACCTTATTAGTCCATTAGGTTTGACTTGTGAAAATCCATTATCTTTTCAGGAGTCCATTATGTTAAGTCGACAAAGGATTACATCTATCCAAAAATTGGGTCCACAAACGAGTGGTGAAGATCTATTGACAGTAATGGATATTCTGTTAAAACAACAACAGTGGTATTACATGACGTGCAAGCTCCTGTTGCTTTCACACAGTTATGCACAAAATTAAAAGTCTTATCATCTCTCTGGTTTGAACTTATCACCACATTGGATCAGAGAAAATTCTAACGTCACTACCACTTTTAATTTGCTGTATAATAACAGGTTTTCATTCAATAGAAAAAAGAAAAAAAATTTGTGTGAGAGTTGCCAAATATGCAACGGGGTCAAGTTTGGATGTTGGAACAACTATAATTTCTTTGAAGAGAAGGAATTAGCATAATTATAAATGGTTCAATTCCTTTTGTAATTCCTAACTATAATACTTAGGATAATTTGATCCCTAAACCATCTAAATGTTCTTTTTACTCTCTTGACCATTAGCAGCTGGAGAACAATAGTCCATTTGATAAATTCTGACTGAAAATTAATAGAAAATTGCATAAGAAAAACATGTGATGATGTAAATATGAGGGCGGTTCTCTTTGCCCCGTTAGTTTTTGCCTTTCAGACAAAATTCATTAAATGGACTAACGCCATCCAATTGTCAATAGTTCAGTGACTAAAAAGTATATTCTTATAGTTTATGACCAAGTTGTTCCAAGGGATATAGTTTAAGGACCATAGGAGGAATTGATCAAAAATAAATTTATATAAACTCCACTATAGTTTATTTAAAATGCATCAGACGTCCTTGTATTATTAAAACTATCCATAATTTATTTTTCATGTTTACTTTCTAAAATTCCGTCATAATTCCCTCTACCTTTTAAACATAACTTCCATCTCCTTTTGTAAAGGGAATATCGTACTTTATTTCAGAAAGTGCAAGTGAGTTATAAAAAGGTTTTGAAACGTAATGGAGTCCAAAACACACATTAGAGTTAGTTTGTATTATTAATTTTTTTTCCCGTAAAAAGCATTTCTTATTTACTTTTTAAAAGAGTTAATTTTTCTCAAAATCAATTCAAATACTTATTATTAAAATATATATATATATATATATATATATATAAATTTGTTTAGTGGGAATTTTCCTATATGCTGCTGATACATATATAAATATCTCTTATCACTGTCTAAAGTTTTTTTTGTTAAACAAGCAAGTAATCATTTCATTTTTCATTTCTCAAAAATCTATTTACAAAAGATTCACAATGGAGTTACCGCTTGAAACCTAGCCAAGTAAGAAATTGATATTCTAGATATTACAAAGTTCTCTGTTATTTCCAGAATCACGAAAATTTTTCCCTGCTATCACTGTCTAAAGTGATCATACTGATCTCAATTGAATTTTTTCTTGTTTTGTTTCTCGACGAAGTTCTTTCTCACAGTAAGAATATCATGAAAGTAGAGTTTGCTATTTGGTTTAATTACTAGGTCTTTCATATCCCGTGCTTTACACAAGCTTATTTAGGTTTGGCATGTTTTTAGCTTTTTAAATATTGATAGATGTGATTTTTTTATTTTTTTAGGTTTTTATGTAATTTTTTATTATTTCTAAATATCTATAAAAATTAATTCTAATGCTTTTTTATTCTTATTTTTATTTTTTAATTAGAATATGATACATAAATTAATTAAATTAATGAGTTTTTTTGGACTTTATTACTTTAAACTCATTAAAAAGAAATATATAAGTGGGACATAAATATAATTAAATATCTTGTAACTCCATTGCAATGATGAAGTTAGGAAATGGTGCATAAATATAATTAAACATTATAATATATTAATTTATAATAATGTAATAATATTAAAAATAAAATTTATGATGACTTGACAAATAGATGGGTACTGATGCGGCATCTTTCTTTAAGCTCCTTTGAGTTTAATTTTTATGCTTACTAGTGCACTTTAGCACGAATTTATTTTTTGATTAAAAATGTTAAATTAAGTTGAATTTATTTACTTTTAATAATATATAAAGAATTTAGTCATGAATATTTTGTTCTTTGCATGAATTTTTTAAATAATAAATATTATTTTACTAAGGTTTAATTTTTCAAATTCACAAATGAAAAATATATTAAGGCTTTTGAGCATTAATCTATTAATAACTAAATTTCTAAATTAAAAACATATATATATATATATATATATATATAGAATAAACGAACCTTTTGAAGTTCAAAAATGAATTATATTTTAAGCATTAATTGATTGATTATTTAAATTTCTAATTAAAACTAATAATTTATTACATTCACAAAAATAAAAATAATAAAGATAAGATAAATAATAAATAGTAATTTATTATATAAGCTAATAAAAAAATATTTATTACCATATAAGTATTGATATAACACTCTTATAATACTCAAAAAAGTACTTTTTTTTCATGGTAAACATTAAATTTACTTGGATTTCACAAATGAATATTATTTAAGAATTAATTTATTGAAAATTAAAATTTTAATGCTAATAATATATACTTAATAGATAAAAAATAAAATTTTTAGAATTCACAATTGAATTTTATCTTAAGCATTAATTGATTGATCATTTAATATTTCAATTAAAACTAATAATGTATATTCATAAAGATAAGCAATAATAAAAAAATAAAAAAATAAATAATAAAATAACCATGTCATGCAAGCGCTGATATGTCACTCAAGCGCTGATATGTCACTCTCATAATGTTCAAACATAGCACTTTCACAATGCTAAAAAATGTTTAACTTATATATATATATATATATGTATATATATATGTATGTACATATATGAATGTATATATGTATATATGTATGTATATATATGAATGTATATATGTATATATGTATATATCTATATATGTGTGTGTGTGTGTATGTATATATACTTATTTAGGTTCTGTGTGTTTTTTAGTTTTTTAAATATTTATAGATGTGATTTTTTTATTATTTTTAGGTTTTGTATATTTTTTATTATTTTTAAATATCTGTAAAAATTAATTCTAGTGCTTTTTTATTCTTTTTTATTTTTAATTAGGATATAATGCATAAATTAATTAAATTAATGAGTTTTTTTAGACTTTATTACGTTAAACTCATTATAAATAAATATAATTAAACATCTTATAATTCTATTGCAATGGTGAGGTTAAGAAGTGGTACATAAATATAATTAAATACTGTAATATATTGATTTATAATAATGCAATAATATTAAAAATAAAATTTATAATAACTTAGCAAATAGATGGGCGTTGATGTGGCATCATTCTTTAAGCTCCTTTAGGTTTAACTTATATATATATATATATATATATGTGTGTGTGTGTGTGTGTGTTTCTCAAGTTATTAATATCATCCTCGGGAAAAGTATGCTTAAGAAGTTAACTAATTTTAATTAAGTTATCAAAAAGACTTTGTATATCAAAATGATTATATATGTAGGTGATCTTATGTTTAAGATATTAGCCACTACAGAGCTAAAATGAACTTTTCTTGTAGGAACTTTAGGTGATATCAGATTGACTACACATTCAAAACTTCAAAATTAAATGTTGGTGCCTCGGACATATAACTATTTATTACGAGTGTATCCCATTTTGCTCCATGATTTTTAAATTAAAATCCAAACTCCCCTTGAATTTTTAATTTTACTCGTATTTTCTCATGACTTTAATTTTACCAAATAAAACCTTATATTAAAAATATTTTTATCTTATTCTTTATTTTTATAATCCAAAAAAGAAAAGAAAAAGGAAAAAGAAAAGTAGTAGAAAAAAATTAATAAAATCATCCAATAAATGAATTAATAATAAAATAAAAAATCACAAAAGAATAATTTCAAAATAAAATGAAAAAAATAAAAATCTACTTATTTTACAAAAGTCGCCCTATATGCACTATTAGAGAAAAATTAAATTCACTTTAAAATAATTATTTTCTAATATATACATTGCAAATTGAAATATTTTCCCCCCTGTACTAGAGCATTCTATTCCAGCCAACTAACTATTTAAATATAAAAATAAAAAAAAATAATTTATTGTACAAAGTTAAGAAAATATTTAAATAAGATCTTTTATGTGTATGTGCTTGTTTATATGTCAAATTAATTTATTTTAGCTCAAAGTATAACTTTTTATAATGAATTAATAATTTAAAAATATAAAATAAAAACTAAAAGAATAATTAAAATAAGGAATTGTTTGGCTAAACTTAATATCATGGGAGAAAATAGGTAAAATTAAAATCTCATCAGAGAGTTTGGAATTATACTACAACCCATGGGGGAAATGGCATCCTCCCCTATTTTTTATAATGATCCATACCCTAATCCACTATTATATCAGTTGATGGTACTTGTAACATAGCTGTGCTTGTTGATTTTTTTTCCCGTACAAGTCTGTTTAATTTTTTAAGCTATTTTGGATTTCGCATGAAAATTTCTCTCCTTTGTCTGGAACTTTTTTTACCTCTAATATTTTAGCACCGATTATGAAATCCGACATGTCTATTGTTGTTAATATAGTAAATTAATAAATTAATATCCTCTCTACAGTTTAAGTTTTTAGATAAGGTGGTAATTCTAATTATTGTCATATCATCTTGCATGGCAAATTGGGTCATTCACACAATTAAAATAGGTTTTTTCCTTTCATTAGGATTTGTACAATTTTTTAGAAACTTATTTATTTAGATATTTATTTTTTTATTTTGCACTTCTATTGATATATATTATTATAATTTCAGTTTATTCTTGACCCCCCCCCCCCCAAAAAAAAAAAAAAAGAGAGCACCGTAAGGTATGCCAATTAAACGATAGTGAAGGAAAATTTTGAGGGGTTTTGAATGGCATTTAGCAACCGATCTGTTTCTTTGTTCGGTTATCCCAACGTAATTTTAAGTATCTCTGTCTTCCTAAAACAGCGATTCGACATGGGCTAAGTCGGTAAAAGAAATTGGGTCCTCTCTCCGAGCCCAAAATATTTGTTACACGGAAGCCTTTTAATTCTGTATTTATTTCAAGCCCAGAACCTACGAGGTCTCGATCCCTTTGAGAGGTCATGGCTTCACGACCCGGATCGCTGGCGGTAAATTGTCTGTCATTCTATCATACTATAGTAACACTTTACAATTATTAAATATTATTTTTCTTGTTTTTGCTTCGAGTTAAGATGTCCTCAAACCTTATTGGACTAAAGACTAATTCTTATCGGACCAGGAGCAGTTAAGGAAAAGCTCCCGTGACAAGTGAGCTTTCCGCGTTTGAACTTTTATTCTCCTCCTTATGAGGGTGAGGCTGCTACCACCTCAACCAACAACTTGTTGATAATTGATGTAGGCTTGCGTACATGTTTAGCTTTATTCGTTGCTGTAATTACTCTTTTCTGCTGAGGTTTCTCCACTTTCGTATAGCTTCTAGGGATGTATCTGCTGGGCTTTTCAGAACGCTAGCATCAGCTTATTCTTCACACTGAATTTCCCTAAAAAGAGGGCTTGATTTTGATTTATGTTAGGTTAATAGCTATAGGGCCTCAACATCGATTCAAGAGACCAAAACTATGGGCCTTCCTAATCCATTTAAGCCCAAGGACATTGCTTTGACAATTTTTCCTCAATTCCGAACCTGATCCCCGCCTCTCATGGGATTTAAATCCAGGTTCAAAGTAATTTTAATCACTTAAAAGGTCAAATTGCAAAAGTTAAAAGGTCAAATTGCAAAACTTTGTCTCATTTTTAAACTTAACATCAAAATGTTTGTATTTAAACATAACACCAAAATGATGTGATCTTTCAGACTTCTTCATAAGAATCTAATTTAGAAACTTATATATGACTAGAAAATTTAAGTCTCAAAATAATGGTTTGTCGTAAAAAAATCCCTCAAAATTTCATGCCATTGGTGAAGCTTCGATTGACTCTTTTTTTTTTTTTTTTTGTGCGTGAGCATCAAAGTGTATATATGCCATAAACCATCTAATCTGAAAGGTTTTTGATTAATTGATTTTGGTACGAAATTTTCAGAGATTGGATACCCAATTAACTATATATGGTTACAATATTTATATTTTTGGAGTATACTTCATTTTTTTAAGTTAGATTTTTATGAAGAAATATAAAACTTCATTGTTATGGTGTTAAGTTAAAGTTTGTCGTAAGACTGGACATGGATAATTTAAGCAAAACTTTATTACATATGTTGAAAAAGGTAAAAGTGACTGAAACTTGTCTCGATTATGTATAAAATCAAGGGGAGAGAAACAAAGTGAGGAGAGCATCGATGGTATTTTGTGGTGGCAAAACCATTGGTTAAGTTAAAAGAAAACTGTAACTGCTGAACATTTTTTGTACTAGTTTTTTAAGTATTAATTGACTATTTTACCTAAAAACTTAACATTTATCACGAAAGTCAAGGGTGGATATAGATAAAAGAAAGACCCAATTTTTAACCACAAAATGTATGTTGCGTTTGGAATAAACTTATATGTATATTATAAGATGTTTATCTTATTCATTAATTTCTAATGTGGTGATCGACGGGGCTAATAATATATTATCACAAACATTTTAAGATAATTCCCACCATTTAACTTATTAGTTTTTAAATAGGTTTGAAGCGATATAGATTCTTCAACGTAACCAAGGTCACCACTAATGGTGTTGAGATGCAACCACGTTGCCTAGGAAATTTTACTAAAATGAAAATCAGATGAATGTGGACGAACATGATCTTTTAAAAGGAATGGTCGATCTATATATAATTAGGGCTGAGCATTCAATCAAAACCGAACCGAAAAAATCGAAAACCGAATTTTAAAAATGTTAGGAACCGAATTACCGAAATAATTGATTTTTTGAAACCGATTTTTTTTTTTCAGTTCAGTTCCGGTTATTAACCAAAATAACCGAATTGCTTCAAAAAATCATAACCTAAATTTTCCATACATATTTGCAAATAAAAAATAAAAGCAAAGTCAAATTCAAATCAAATGAAGGATTAATGGTTCACAATAGCAGTATTTCATGCACCTAAAAAAATTTAATCTTTCGGTTCAATTATAAAATAAGGGCTTTGATTTGATGATTAGACCTAAATGGTTAAACTTTAAAGACTTAGAGTATTCAATTATAAAATAAAAGCCTATTACCTAATACCTATGAGTGCTAGACGTCTAAACTACATAGTATTCAATATTTCGGTTATTTCGGCTCCTAACCGAAATTTTAGAATAGGAATCGAACCGAAACAGAAAACTGATTTTTTTTTAAAAAAAAGTAACCGAAACCAAATCGAAATACTGAAATAACTGAACCAAAATAATAATTCAGTTTTGTTCCAGTTTGATTTTCGATTTTACCTGAATTATGCTCAGCCCTATATATATATTTACTATTTGTCACGCCCTAACTTAAAAAGGACAAGCGTGTGGCGCAACATGCCACGAGTCTAAGAGATAAAAACGCCCCTAAACTCGTAAGGCCAAAACATATACAAACCAGATAATAAGCATTACAACCCATATTAGAAATTCCACCACCACTTCCAAGCCACTTTAATAAATAGAAGAACTCCAAATTGACCAAACTAGAAAACTCCCAAAATATTGTAAAACAAGAAAACTCCAAAACAATTTAATTTGTTACATGTCCAATACCAAGTCCTAATATCTTAACTAGAGAATTATCAAAAGCCTAAAAGCACGGCTCCAATACCAAGTCCTAATATCTTAACTAGAGAATTATCAAAAGCCTAAAAGCACGGCTCCTAGTCTTATTAGATTTCATGGTCGTTTACCCTCTCTTACAAGCTCTAGTGCAAACTCATTCCTTAGAATCTGAAAATAAGATCGAACGAATACTCAGTACCCAAGGAGAAAGTCAAGTTGAACGAATAATTAATGAAGGCGAACAAGAGTATTAAGACTGCCATAATACCATTGTAAAATTTAACATAGAATAAACACATGCAATAACAATTGGAAGTTCTTAAAATGTACCGCAATGATAGGTACAATGCCCCTATTACGCCCACAATATTGTGTACAATGCTCTCAACTGATCCACACTATTGGGTATAATACCCTCAACAAGCCTACAATAATGAGTACTATGCTTTTATCAGGCACGAGATCTCTTCACATTTCCGTACACAAACACAATAAAAGATGTATAGCTTATGAACAATCCGAGTACATAACACCATAAGGTACAAAAACAATTGACACACTGACTTAAGGGAAATTATGGACAACCGATTAATAATATACGCAGTCATTTTGAGGGTTGGAAGAATGACTTGCATGCCAAGATGAACACGGTTAAAAATATACTTGAAGCTAACTACAAAGTTCAGGGAGGTTCCCTTTCTAAACAATTAGGGGAAAAGAAATTTTTTATTACCTAATCAAAGGAAAACATATAGAAGCAAATGATATGGAGAAGAGAAAAGAAGAGAAAAAATAGAAATAAAAATGTCATTATTAGAGTAAATACAGGGAGGAAAATAATAATAAAATTAAGAAAAACCAAGAAAAAAATTTCTCTTTGAGTAAACTAGAGAAGCGAGAACACCACAAATTTAGAAGTAAAAGAAAAGAAGACTCAATTTAGATCAAAATACATCCCATCAGTTCTTGAAACTAAAACAGTGGTAAATATGATTTTGTTTAAATAATAATAATAATAATAATAATAATAATAATAATAATAATAATAATAATAATAATAATAATAAAAAACAATTACTAGCAAAATTGATAAAAACAATAGGCTAACCATGAAAATAAAAGCAATGCCACCTATTAGAATAAATAAATTTGTAAAAGAAAACAGTTTAGATTTATTAAAGAAGTCGCTAAATAAAAAAAAAAAAAATAACTGCAGGGGTGCAAAGACAAGTACACCTTTTTTTTTAAAAAAAAATTTACTGAATAATGCTAAAATAGGAAGTATTGAAGGTATCTAAACCTGCCAGAGGTATGTTTGCAAATTTTGAGAGTTTTTGTGTGCAATTGACAAATTGAAAAGGGAAAAAAATTTTAATTAGAGAAAAAGGAAAAAGTGGTAAGCTAACGTAATTTTTTAAAAAAAAATTCCGAAGGAGCCAGAACGATTTATCTAACATGTCAGAGTTTTGTCCATTCAAAAAGGCAGTATCATCAGCACACTTCTTTTTTTTTTTAAATCTAACCCCAACACCACCTGGGTGCAATTACATTTAAAAAAGGAAAACTTCTGGTCCCCCCTGAGCCGCGGGGGGGGGGTGCTTGTGCGGGGGAGGGGGTGTGCCACGACGAAACAAGGGAACAAAAGTCTGCTTTGCGTTGGATGCTCTTTACCCTCCTCACAATGATGGCTCTGTTGTCTTGAGGAGCGTTGAAACTCTCCCACTTGTCATTACCCTTTGCGTCTTCAAACGAACTTGGTTCCCTACGGAAAAAAAATGCCCCATATCTCACTAGAACGAAGACTATTTTCTTGCGCGAAGCGACCCACCTAGAAAGAGCTCTCCTTTATTTTATGTTAGGCTAGGGGGGCACTAAAATGGAACTTCGATCGGATGCGGGTATCAAATCCGTCCCCCACTCCCGTCCCATAGCGCTAAGGGGCCCTCATTTTTTTCTTTCATGTGAACGGCCCTATCTTGTATCGAAAAGTTTTTCGTGCTATACACCACGTTGAGAAAGACCAATTAGGCATGCACGCTGTTTCTGCCTCAAATTGAGATTGTTTGGGCGTGAAAAAGGCCAACTCTAAATGCACATTAAAAGACAAGGAATAGGTAAGCATTTCAAAAAGCAAAGAGCAGGCAAATGGAAAGCTTTTTTTTTTTTTTTCTAAGAAATAAATAATTTGAACACAAAAGATGTATAAGCACTCGGTAATTTCAGGGGAACTTGATAATGAAAGATGGAAGAATCCCACTTATCTCAATCAACAAAACTATATCTCCAAGAAAAATTCCTCTGAAAGTTCCTAGGATTGAAATCCTACAATCATTCAGCAAATTATACATATTTTTTTCTATTAGCCTCGAATTGTTGGAAAATGAAGTTTTTTTTCTTTTTTTAAAAAATAACAACTGTAGAACAAGTGTAAAAATAATCGCAAAATAGATTTCAGATATAAACAATTTTAACAATAACAAAATTAAATTGTAACTTGAGGCGTGTTATAAACACTGTCCTTAAGGATATTTCGCCTAATTGGTAAGTGTATTCCCCAAGATTTAACAAGCTCGTCTAGTATTTGCAACTAGGAACAGGAACAGCAAAATATTATCAAACCCAGCAAAATTCTAAACAAACAAATATTAAACAGAGAAAGAATAGAAGAGCAGAAGAGAAGTCTTAAGAAGGATTGTTTAGTATGCAAATCGTCCAGTGCTGCAGGCTCTATTTATAGGCATTGAGGGTAACAGAAGCAAATAAATAAAAGGAGCTGTAGTTGAGAAATGGAAGGAGCTGAATCTGGAACTGCACTGGATTCTGCACATGTGTGCAAATCGTCCAGTGCTGTAGACTCTATTTATAGGCAGTGAGGGCAACAGAAGCAGAGAAATAAAATGAGCTGAAGTTGAGAAATGGAAGGAGCTAAATTTGGAAATGCACTGGATTCTGCACATGTGTTTTACTAATTCAGTTTGGAGTAAAAACGGAATTATTCTGGTAAGCCATGTTAGGAGTAAAATTCGAACAAGCAGGTGAAACTGAAAATAAATAAATTGTATAAATAATAAAAAGTGGCTTGGATCGGACCTCGAGTGCAGGGAGGGGGGCAAATGCACCATTTGAATTTTCGGCCCAAATCTCATGCGCGCGAGCCCAATCCCTTATTCTTTCTTTCACAAGCCTTCTAAGGTGTAAGCTAGTATAAAGTGAGAAAAGATTTATCATTTTTCCTATGTAGAAAGTAAAGTATTTTTTTGAGATACAAACAAAACAACCAACAAACTTCGTCTTTGGACATATAAGTTAATCTTAAAGTTTTATATATCTAACCACATAAATGTTGAGAACATTCAACTTGCAGGGACAGTAGTTTCTGGGTTTTGCTTAGAGTTTTCTGTAAAGGAATGTACGAGAAGCTTTTAGAGGAGAAGTTTTGATGCCTATTTATTTTTCAAACGGAAGTTTTCTTGATCCAGTAAAAGCTGAACCGATATATTTTTATATTGTATATACATTTATTTATATTTTTTGTCATTCATTTAGCTTCCAAAGACCGTGGAATTTTGATGTTCATCTTTAATTTGTAATTCGTGATCCTGGCCATCTTTTTTTAATAAATGCTATATGTAATGATAAGGTCTTAACATCAGCACATGGGACCCTAAATGCCATGAATCAACTAAGCCCCAAAAGTTCGTGGGAAAGTATCATCTGAGTAACTTTCTCTTTTGTTTTGAGTTATAGTATTTTTAAATTATATTAGATTTAAAATTAATTTTTTAATTCCTGTCGACTTGAAAACAGTAAAGGAAAAATAATATCTATTCTTTTCGGGACATGTATGACGTCGAAATATTGCTATGCTTGGAAGGGCTTGCCATAATTCCACGGTCCTGTTAAAGTGCCATTGGTGGTCCAAAGCTCAAAACAACCACTCTTGTTGGATGAAACTTGACATTGGTCAACACAAGCTACGATTGTGTCTTGATATTGACGGTTACCTTCAATAGTGACAATGTCGTCCTGGTGGCGCTTGTTAAAACCTGTTCTGGTACTGCTTCAAACTATTTGGCGACAGTGGTACCCAAAAACAGCGGATAACATTTGATTTTAAATAATTTTTTTTTTTTTTTTGTAGGCACGTCTTCTAGGATGTTATTAGTTTAAGATAGAATACAAACTTATAAACGATCGAATGAACACTTAAATGACTCTTTTATACAAAAGATACATAATGCCACATCGACATAAGGAGAAAATTCAAAATGTACGTCATCTATACAAATTTATGCATGTTTCACCCATATATGATCTGGATAAGCAGTGTCGATGTGATTTCATCATTGAATTGAAGTGGCGACGGATGGGATTCTATAATTCATTGTTCTTGGCGTCCACTCTATACCCCAAGGGTAAGGTTTCTGCGCTAAACGAAAATCCTTGCTTGACCAAAAATTGCCATTTGATATATCAGCCAATGATTATCGACGACGTGTAGCCAGCAACAGTATGGAGGAACTCGAAGAGATATTTCAAGAAATTGAGGAACACAAACTTCTAAATTATGATCTTGTTCCGCAGCCATTTTTAAGATAACTTTTAGTATTTTGACTAGTAAAATAGTATTTTTAGTAACTTTTCAGGTAACTTCTCAAACTTTAAAAATTTTAACATTTCACAAGAAGCTATTGGCATTTCACTTTTTTCTTGGCAATATTACCTTTTCTCCATTTTTTATAGCTTCTAGTCTCCCTTCAATTCTCTCTACATTTTACTATTTTTTTCACAAATATAAAGAAAACTAACTCAAAGATTAATTTAATTTCAAATTCTATACAAAACATAATATCTTAAAAGTATAAGTTTTATTAGTTCATTTATTATTTTATTTTGATAAAATAAATTTGAATATGATAAAAATATTTTTTTAAAAACATTGATACTAATATCTTATTAAAAATTAATTTTACTATGTTTTAATAATAAAATATTATCATAAAAATATAACTAATTATAAAATAAATCATCTTGTTTCAATGATGATGATGATGATGATGATGATGATAATAATAATAATAATAATAATAATAATTTGTTCATAATAAGTGCTATCAATCTTCTTTCCTCCAAGATCTTTCTCAAGTTTCAACCCCCCCCCTCTTTTAAGGATTGTTGGTAGCAGTGCATTTCTTCATTCCAAATTTGTCTAATATTTCTTTTATAAAATAAAAATTCCAGCAGCAAATTGTTTAACTTCTATGCCCCAGAAAATAATGCATTAACCTAAGATCAAACATATCAAATTCCTTCATAACGGATTCCTTAAATATATCAAGCACTCCTTTATCATTCCCGGAAAAAATTAGATCATCCACATATAAGCATACAATAACAATATTTCCGCCATCATTTTTTGCATAAAGAGTATGCTGATAAAGACATTTCTTAAAAGACCAGCCTTCATGAAATAAGCATCAATACGGCTATATCAAGGTCTTGGAGCTTGTTTTAGCCCATGTAGTGCCTTTTTTAATCGATACACCATATGCTCACATCCACATTTCACGTAGATAGGAGGTTGATCGATAAATACCTGTTCTTTCAAATCTCTATGAAAGAATGTCGATTTTACATCCATCTAAAATAATTGACCAAGAAATTACTAATCTGGTTGTATCAAGTCTGGTCATAAGTGTAGAAGCTTCTTTGTAATCCACTCCAAATTATTGCTTGTATCCTTTTAACCACCAAACACCTCTAGTATTTGACAATATCACCATTTGCTTTTAATTTTGTCTTGTAGATCCATTTTACCCTGTACGTCTTTTGTTCACTCGGTACCGTTTCTCCATTTTGACTCCTTCACAGTTTCATGAAATGAGATGAGATCACAACCTGAAAATAAGGCAAAGTGAGTTAGAGGATCTTCATATTGATTAATCCCAATTACTTCATAATCATTCATCCATGCTGGTTGCCTTTTTATTTTGCTGCGATTGGCGTTGTTCGTCTTTAATTTGCTAAATTGGATGTTCAATTTGTGGGCTGCTTGGACAACTTCCAATAGTAGCTGTAGGTTGGGAGCGAGGCTCTTCTTCGTCAAAATCTGTCAGGAATCAGGATTGTTCCAGCTGATTTTTCTTCCCAGGTCCAGAAGTTTTCTTCAGCAAACACCGCATCGCGGTTAATAATTTCTTTGTTTGTGTTAGGATTATAAAGTTTTTTAGGATTTTTCTTCCCGTGCCCAGAAGCTTTCTTGAGCAAACACCATATCACCATTGATAATTAATTTCTTTGTGTTAGGCTTATAAAGTTTGTAAGCTTTTGACTTCTCATAAATACCAAGAAAGACACATTTTTCAGCTTTGTCTTCAAGCCTTGTTCTCATATGATCTGGACTGTGAGCCAAACTGATGCAGGAAAATTCTAAAATGATCAACATTTGGTTTGGGTCCGCTCCAAGCCTCATCTGGTGTGATGTCTTGAACAGCATACGTTGGATTTCTATTCAAAACATGAATGCTCCATTGTACTGCTTCGAGCCAAAAATTGTTTGGAACATTGCTTCTCTTTAAAAGAGTTTGTACCATAATTCAAAATGGTACAATTTTTCCTTTCGCTCATCCCTTTTTGTTGAGGAGAGTAGGATATTTTACTTGTCTTTAGTGCCATGCAATTCACAAAAATCTATAAATTCTTATGCATTATATTCAGCAGTTCAGTCACTACCAAGATCTATCGAACTTTAAGCTTTGTTTGCAACAATGGCCTTACAGCTTTTAAATGCTGCAAAAGCTTCAGATTTGTCCTAGAAGAAATAAACTCATGTTTTCTGACTAAAATCATCAATGAGCATCATGGAGTAACATTTATCTCCATTCGATTTCAGATTTATAGGACCACATAAATCAGAATGGACCAATTCTAGTCGTTGTTTGCCTCTTCGGGATTTTCCTGTTGGAAAGCCGTCACAAGGCTGCTTCCCAACAACATAATCTCCACAAACTTCCGCAGGAGAATCAAATTTTGGAAGTCCAGTGGTCATTTTATTGCAAATTTTTAATCCTCAAAATTCAGATGTCCGTACTGATAATGCCACAACCATACAGGGTTAGTCAATTTTGTAGTAAAACAACAATGACTAACCTTTTGGAGATACAATGGAAACATCATGTTCTTAGTCATGTTGACTTCAGCAATCAAACCCAATTTGCCATTTTTGATTATGCATACTCTATTTCTAATGAGAATTTCACAACCCTTTTCTTGCACCTTGTCAATACTTAGTAAATTGGTCTTCAGATCTAGAACAAAAAGGATATTGGAAAATCGTTTCAATATTATGTTGGAGCAATTTTCAAATTTTATTAATTGGTATGTGTTCATATCAAACACGAAATACTTTATAAATAGACAATGTTGGAAGCCTCCAAAGGCATAAAAAAACACCAAAACCCATTCATAAACACCCCATTTGATTAGTTGCATCCAAATTAAACTCTAAGTACATTTTACTATAGAAAATCTACTTAGAGTCTTTAGGTATCCCTACCATCTTCTGGAGAGTGCTAGGAACTTGAATTGATAGTGCATATCAATTCAAGTTGTAGGCTTCATTGTGTCCCAAAGGATATTTGCATATTTCCCTTTGCACACCAAGTTGGTAGGGCCAAATAATCCTTAAAGAAAGTGCCATTTGCAGCAAGTCTTGAAGCCATATTTCAAGTTCCCCACACATTTCAGAAGTTCTAAATACACACCACCAATAGTCTTAAGGATTACCTGTTGTCAACAACTTTGAAATGACTTCACTGAAGGAGATGACAACCAACTTCGTGAAACTCGATCGTGCTGGCAAAAGAAGATACACTTCCTCCTTACAACTCTCAAGGTGGCCTATGTTCTGTATTTTCCAAGGCCTGAACAAGGTGATAAGGAGACTTTGGAGCAAGTCTGGGCATGACAAAGGTGAGACCACGACAACTACATATGTAGGGGACATATTTTGAATGGCATGACGGATGAACTTTTCGACACTTACCAAAACGAGGCCACTGCTAAGGATTTATGGAACAAATTAGAGGCAAAGTATATGACTAAAGATGCATCCAACAAAAAGCTCTTGGTTAGTTATTTTAATAATTTCAAAATGGTTGATGGACATTTGGTAATGGATCAATTTCCTGAACTTTGTCAAATCTTATCTAGTTTTAAGCAATATAATTTAAACATGAATGAGACTATTGTTGTTTCTTCTGTTATTGATAAACTTCGCCCTTCATGGAGAAACCTCAAGAAAGCAATAAAATACAAAAAAGAAGAGATGTCTCTTGAGTACCTTGGTAATCATCTTCGCATGGAAGAAAATTATCGGAACTAGGAAGAACATAAGAATGAGGAAGTAAAGGATAAAGTTCCTAAGCAACAACTTCCTAGGGTATCAAAGGTTCACAATGTAGAAAAAGGACCACCAAACAAGAAAAGGAAGAACAATGATTTTGGCAACAATAACAGTGAGGAAAAGAAGAAAGGACCATGCTTCCATTGTGGCAAGAACGGACATATCAAGGCTAAGTGTCAACACTACAAAAGGGCATAGTCAATTTTCAACAACAATAACCAAGATAAAAAGGACAACAATTATAGTAATAAGTTTGAGGCATAGAGGTTGTTGAAGTTGTATAGCCCTTATACTAGAAAATGTATGATTCGTTCTAGAAGTCAGGAAGTACTTAATGTCTAGTGGTCAGTTAAACAAGTTTGATTTCAAATTTATGTATGAGAGAATATTCAAACTGAATGTTGTACCAATTAGCAATTAATACGATTAGTACTTCTATTTATTTGCATTGTGTGGTAATTCTAGTTCTTTCATATGCAATAATCAAGTATATTATGGCAAATGGCCATAGACATAATATGGTGTACTAACATAGTATTGGTTGTATGGTTTCAACAAGTTTTATAAGATTACGTCATAGTTTAGTGGCTTCACTCATAAGAGCATTATCTGGGGACTTGATCTCTAAGACCTCAAGAGGGATGGGAATCAACCCAATACCACAAGTCATTTATGATAGAAGCTCAACTTAATGGTTGTAATTATTACAAGTCTTAAGTTAAATGAGCCATAGTATATCACCAAATGACTGGAAAACACTTATTTATTTTTTGTCATCCCAAGGTTTAAGTGCTTATTTTCTGTAACTGTTAAGGAGGTTGAACTTATGTTCTTAATAGACCTATGACATGTTTGTTGAGATACTTAGTTTATAGGGTACCTCTGATAGTTCTACATATATGAGTGAGAAGTGCGGTCATTTTTAAGAGTTTTGGCTTAGCTCTGACAACACTTATGAAAGGATACAAACACATGGCTTTAAAAATGTGGCTTGATACTAGTCGCTCAATGAAATAGGTAGAAAGCAGTATAGATAGAGAGCACACTAATTCTACCGGTCGAGAATAGGTCGACCGCCGGCAGGGTCAACTAGTAAGACCAGTGAGCACTTTGTCTCTATCAGTCGGTGTACCAATCGATCGATAAGGTCATCCGGTAAGGTTAAAATATGACCATTGGTGATTGTTTAAACAATTATGTTTAGTTAAACTTTTAATTGGTATGTCTGTTCATATTAGACATGAAATGTTCTATAAATAGACAATGTTAGAAGCCTCCAAAGGCATGAAAAACCATCCATAAGCACCCCAATTGTTTACTTGCATCCAAATTAAACTCTAAATGAATTTAGTGTAGGAGATCTACTTAAAGTGTTTAGATATCCCTGCCATCTTCCGAAGAGTACTAGGGACTTGAATTGGTAGTGCAAATTAGTTCAAGTTGTAGGCTTCATTGTATCCCAAAGGATATTTGCATATTCCCCTTTCCACACAAAGTTGGTAGGGGCAAATAATCTTTAAGAAAAGTAGCATTTGTAGCACAAGTTGAAGCCATATTTCAAGTTCTTCACACATTTCACAAGTTTTAAACACATACCACCAGTAGACTATCCTTTAGTTTGAATAATTACCAACCCTTTTCCCATAAATGAGACCTTAGAGTTGTCACCAAACTTCATTGTATCTAGACAGGATTCGTCGAAAGTGGCAAAAGCTAACTTGTCTCTGCTTGTATGATTGCTGCAACCAATTTCAAGATACCTCAAATCCTTATTGGTTTCTTTTTTGGCCTGGCAGACCATGGTCAGGGATATCTCTTCCTCCTTTTATTTGCTTCTACAAGATTAGACTTTTCTCCATGCATTTTATCTAAACTTGTGTGGCATTTAGAATAGTAATATCCGTGGCACTAAAAACATTCAATATTAACTTTATCTTTGTATGAAGACTTGGACTTTTTGTGACTCCAACGATGATCTCAATTATTTCTCCTTGGACTTCCTTTTCTACCCTTCCATTTGCTTTTGTTAGTCGATTTTTTTTTAGTGGTTGCTTGTAAAGCTTGCTCTTTATTGTCTTGCTAGATCAATTTTTGTTCATGAACTAGCAAAGCATTTTATAGCTCATTAATAGAGAGATTATCGAGACCCTTTGATTCCTCAAGGGAGCAAATAATAAAGTTGAAATTTGGTAGAATCGATAAAAGGATTTTTTCAGTAACAGCAACATCCTCAAGCTTGTCCTCATAAATTTGCATCCTGGTTATGATTGCCATCGTGTTGGGCTTGTATACCTTAAAGACCACTTGTACATGGATATTGAACTAGATATTTGATCATTTTATATATTTGTGAGCATCTTTATATACATTCTTTGGTATACGTGTGACACATGGTTAAAGGTTCAATGATATGGACTAATAACTTGGATGTCCAATGAGACTAGACGCACAGTAGGTCCAAGTCTAGTTTTGGATATATCATAAAAGTGTCCATAGTCGATGGTAATGTTGGATGCTCTATCGGGACAAGGCTATAGTAGGCGAGTCTTTCAATAGGGGTGATCTACCTAGGTCATTAGAGGGTTTTCTCCGGACTTCGCTTTTAGTGCGTGTGTTATGCATTAGACAGAGCCACCGTGAGTATGTCTTCTAGAACTATGCCATCACATATATAAGACGAGACACTCAGTGCTTCCGAGTGACCAAGGCTCTTAATCTTGAGCATATGTGGATGAACTGACAAAGTTCGGATGCAACACTTTGATGTACCATGAGGAGAGATCTTACTTGCTAAGATTATTTGCCTTATATAATGGGTATTGTGTTCTAGTCAATTGGTACATGCATATGCAACAATAAAGTCTATGTGCCTTCTTGGATTTGTCCTATTGGTCATCATAAACTTAGATCTAGTGATATTACCCTTCCGGGGTACTGGTCATTTGACGTGTGAGTCATTCCTTAGATCAAGAGACTCATGACCAGTGGGTGACCAACTTTTGGACTAGAGATTCCAAGATTCCAAATGTAGTCTCGAAGGTGATGGTGTATGAAATGACCGGCCTTGACTATGGATATACATAGAGAGGTATTTTGGTTATTTCACTTAGTTGGTCAAAGATAAATGTTACTTGGTATAACTAGTTCCTATTTAGCCAGTAATTATCCTTGAAGTGTGGCTTTAGTCTTATGGTAGAAATAGACCGAGGTCAAAATGGCTTTGATGTCGCCAAAGGGGTAGCGAGGACATTTTGATCATTTTGGGACCGAAGGATAATTATGTCTTTTGGTCTATTCACTAGCCGCAATTCCAATTGGATACAATTAATTGATGTCATCTAATTATGTGGATGCTTAATTTAGATATAAATTTGGAATAAAGGAAAAAGGATTTTAATCCAAGTTTTACCTTATTTAATTTATGGATAACTCAATAGGACAAGTGGGCCTCCCATGAAGTTACATATTTGGTGTGTGAGAGAAAGAAATATCTTGAATGATCTTATCCATATAGAATATTTCATTTCTAGAAAAGGTAAAGGAGGGATATAGTCGAAAATAATTTTATTCCTAGAACTTTACCTAATTTGGATTGTTATACACTATATATAGCAATATTATAACAAGACCCACTGAGTCTCTTTGCAATTTAAGAATAAGTATGCAAAAATTTTACACAGCACGCATAAAACACACACTACACCAATTGATCCTCAATCATAGTCATTTTTGTGCTTGTCCACTACATAGTATCACATAACCAAGCTATTAGAACATGATTATAGCAGAGAATATTAATTGGGAGGCTATTCCTAGCAAGTATTGCAAAGCAAAGAGGCCATCACCTTCATCTACAAGCTTTAAGGGTGCATCACCACTATCTTTATACTTGTATGTTATTTTTCATGTTGTGCTCATATGTGTAAATATGTTTTGTTGCTATTTTCGCTACCACATTAGATTTGTATTAATTTTTTTTAAACATGGAAATATAAGCCTTATGGTATTAGCAACTTGGCCCTGACATATCGTTCTTGAGAAGTAATCTAAAACTGTCTTTTTAAGCTTTATGCGCAAAGTCTCGAATTCACCACGAAGATTTTGAAGCTGTGCCTACTTCACCCTTGTATTTCCTTAATACATTTTTCTTCATAAAGCCCTAAATTTTCTTTAAGGTATCTTTATGAAGGATTGTTTTTGAGATTAAGTAATCAATGTCTTGGAACAGACAATTTTAGCCTTCAAATCTTTCAACTACTGTGTATCTAACTCCGCATTCTATGAAGTTGTTAAAAGAGTTCCAGCTGCCAGTTCTATAAAGCCGTTATCAATGACCTACCAGTACTCTTTTGATCTTGCAACATTCCATTGGCATGCTCTAATGGTCATTATATGACCATTGAAACGAGAAATTACAGGCTATACAAAATTTTATGTAGCCATGTGTTGCTTCCTTTGTTGCTACAAAGGAAATATTTCTCTCCCTCACATGTTTCACTCAATAGAATTTTAACTTGGCTCTGGTGCCACTATAAACTTCAGCTAATATTTGATGAATTTGAACTACTATTTTATTCAGCAGAGCAATACCTTTTATAGGCAATTACAAACAACTAGATAAAAGGAACTAGAGGTGAACACAGATGGGTTAAACTAACCAAACCAACCTAAATCAACCGAAAAGTTAGGGTTGGTTTGATTATTTTATATGGTTAAAAACTAGCTGGTTAGTTTAAAAAGAGAACTTGCAGGTTTGATTTGGTTTGAAATAGATTCACACACCAAACCAAACTAAACCAAACTATATTCATCCTAATTTTATTTATATATTCATTCTTAATTTTATATATTTTAGGAGTCAACCCTTAAAATCAAAATTATATTTCCAAACTTAACCACCAAGCTATAGTTACACTTGTGTTTAGTTTTGATGATAAAATCCATTGATATTAAATTTGTAATATAGATAGTAAATCGAGTTATTTTTAAAAATTTTATTATGAAATTTGAGTTTTTTATTTTTTTTAGAAAAACTAAAAACCAATAGATATATTGGTTTAGTTTGATTATTTATGTGATAAAAAACCAATTGGTTTTTCAAATATAAACCAATTAATTTTGATTTGATTTGAAATTTGATCAAAATCAAACTAAACCAAACTATGTATACCGTACCCTTAAAACGAAAGGTTTCATGACCAAGAGCCCATTTGGCTTTCTGTTTTGGAGAAATAAATTGACTTTTACAACCTAAAGTTAGTTATGAAAAAAAATAAGGGTGTTTAGTTTTTTATCTTAAAAGTTAGTTTAAACAAAAAATCAACGAAGTTTTGAGCTCAAACAGAAAAGTTTAAATTTTTTCCTTCTTCGTTTGTAGTTTGCAGGAAGGAGTTTTAAAAAACTTTAAGACAAAAATGTCCTCATTATTCTAATTATTAATATTTTTTTGAATTATAATTATAATTAAAAATAAATATAATGTAATAATAAAAAATAAAAATAAATTTAAATGTCCAAATTTAATTAAAATAAAATAATAAAAATTAATAAAATACACTAATAAATAATTAAATCAATTGAATTTTAAAAAATTAATAATTTTAATAATAAATAAAATTAATAAAAATATATTTTATTTAATATTTCTAAAAAATAATTATTAGTTAACTATAAACTCTTTAAAAATTATTCAAACAAGTTAAAATATAATTGAAATAAAAAATATATTATATAGAAAAATAATAGTTTATTATTTAAAGTGTCAAAATGTCTCTTTTAGTAATTTAAACAACCAACCATTATTTTTAAATATAAAATCAAACGTCATCTTGTTTAATAAAAATCCGTTTCATATAAAAGTAACCAAACATAATTCCATTTTTTATCAAAAATACTTTTAACCAAAAGTCCGTATCTAAACTGCCTTTTTACAAAACATTATTTTTAAACTAAAAGCCAAATTAGCTCTAACAAACTACCATTTTACTCTAACTAAATTATTATAATCCAATAAAGTGGTTCTTCCTAAAGACAAGGACAAAACAAAACTAGAAAACAGAATAACAAAATCAAAATATCTAACAATAACAGTAAAAATATCTAGCACACCTACCTTTTTTTAAAAAAAAAAATTAGGACTAATTCAAGTGGGGTTGAGATTATTTCTTTTAAAAATGATTATCTATGAATTTAGTGATGGAGTTGAATTGAAATAGGGTTAAAAAAGGGGTTAATTCCACCTAACAACCCTAAATTTTACATACATGAAGTATCATTTATTAACCTTTATATTTATTTTTAGCCACTTATTAAATCTTAACTTAAGTCAAATTTAACAAAGTTATATTTTTGTTGATGAAAGTAATATAGTAACTAAGTTGACCTTATTCAAATTTTCTCTTTTTAAAATTATAAATGCTTAAAGAAGAAAATTATAACCCTCAGCCTTCAATTAGTTTTGACTCCAACATAGCTCAGAATGTTATTGTACACACATAGATAAAAGAAAACTCTCGTTTATCTATATATGTATGTATATATATTTGATTAAGTGATTATAGTCTGAACCCTTTCTCCCTCCATTGCAAGTACCCCTACTTACCTGTAGCTTGAACCTACCTTGCAATCGCTCTCCACCTTGGCAACCTTAACCCCTATTCTACAACAGTTGAACCCCATCCCATGCTATTCTAAACCCAATCATCCCTCATCATTCTTCTACATAAATGTGCAGGCATATGCGTGTATGCAACTATTCGTGTGTATCTATTTTGATAGATGTATGCATGCGTGCCATTGATGTTATTCTATGTGTGTGTGACTGATTTTTTCCCTAAAAGTAGTTTTTATGTTCATGATGATGGTGAAGATGACAATGAAGAAGGTATTAGGGAATAGTTTAAATGGCTGAGACCGTGAGGCCTTGGGTTCAAATCTCATGGAAGTAGATGTTTAACCAAAAAAAAAAAAAAGAAATGACTATAAAGAAGAAGATGAAAAAAAGGTATGTCTGATATTTGGATTCACAAAGAAAATCAAGAAAATACATGGTGTTGTGGTTGAATGGCAAGGGTATTTTAGTCTAGAAAATAAATAATTTTTTAATAATAATTTAATAGAAGATTAATAAGTAGTGAAAACTAAATATAAGAGTTAATAATTGTCACCTTATGTAAAAACTAAGGTTATTAAATAAAATTAACCCTAAATGCACCCATTCAATGAGAGAATGAATTAAATGTCTCATTTTTTTAAAAAAAAAAATTAAAATGCCATGTTTTTTAAACTAATGAGTAAAATACCAAAAAAATGCAAAATTGGAACTTTTGTTTTCTTTTAAAAGCAGATCTTCGAGTTTAAAAACTTTAAGATACAAAAAATAGAAGAAATCTTTGAGTTTTGAAATCTCGAAGATTAGTTTTGTGGTATTTTAACCATTAATTTTAAAATTTTATTGGATTTTTTGGAGGAGTAAATTAACTTTTTCAACATAGAAATGCATTAAGGATGAACATATGTTGTTTTCAGAAAAAAAAAAAATAGAATGAGATAGAATTCTAAGTCCCATTCAACGTTGAATGAATCCGCCCTTAATTATTTATGACAAGCAAAACCAAAGAGGAACCGGACGCGCCAGCAAGGCCAACTCCGACTCCAACATCTACTTATTTTATTTTATTTTTTTCAGAATTTTGATCTATTTCTTTATATTTAAAACGTATTATTTTAACTTTTTTCTTCCTTAATTTTAACCAAACCCCTATTGTAGAGACTCTCTATTCTAATTTTGATCTAACAATTTTCCTATTTTGAGGGATTCTATTTTTATTTTACTCTATTTCAATTCCTATTTTAGTTTATGTATGTATGTATATACATATATATACACACATACACACACATATATGTATATATATGTATAGTTATCTATTGTAAGCCTCAGTATTTTGTTGTTAACTATTAACTTTTTTTTATTATTGACAATAATTTTAATTTTTATTAGTTATTGATTATTTATAATTTTTTTCTAATCATTGGAGAGAAAATTTCTGTTTTTGGTGTTATTAGATTTTAAGCAAAATGGAGTTTGACAGGGACTCCATGTGAGGTAAAAGAAAGAATGAAAGAGGGTCTTCATATCTTGATATTTGTAGGAGTTCTAAAAATGGTTTAGAAATAAAAAGAAATGGTGAAAATAAAATAATTACTTTGGTTAGATTCTTTGTTTTTGTTAAGTGGTTAAACTATAAAAAATAAAAGTTGGAATTATGAGCTTTTTTATGCATAAAAATAAATAAAGATAAAGGCGCTTTTTTCTTAAAAAAAATATATCAATTAAATTAAACTGAACTTTAAACTAATAGTTTGAATATTTCAAAAGCAAATCTAAATAACCTGTTGGAAAATCAAAGACACATACTTATATCAATACACAATAGAAACACACACATACACACAAAAACACGCAATATTTTAACATGGTTGGACCCTTTACCCACATCTATGATCTCCTCTAAGATAAATTATACTATTTGACAATAATGGATGTTACAGTTTTTGCACGAATAAAACTCTAACAAAAAACCATCCCACACACACGACTTTATAAACAGGCAAAATCTAAAATCTACTCATGCAGCTTTTTTTAACAAAAGCATGCATAAATCTCTCTGGTACTCTTATAAGCTATTTTATACATCCTCCCCACCCCCATTCCCCCACCTCTCCCAAAATGAGGTCTAACCCTAAGGTACATCAATACAAGTTAGAAGGTCCTCTATTTATAGGAAAGTAATTCTTATTTTACAAGACAAAAGATGTTTTCTGCACTTTTTTAGGCAGATTTAAAATTTGATAGCACTCTTAATTGACTTCTTCTACACCATTATAGGCAAATCTAGAATTTATCAATATTTTTAATTTAATGAACTTGAACTTTGAACTACAACTCATATACTCTTTGAAGCAGTGGCAAAGCCACCTTAGAGTGAGGGGATGTCCAAGCACCCCGTGGTTTTTTTTGAGAAAAATATTACTACTATTTTTATTTTTATTTTTATTTTATAATAAGAGGCCAAATTATATAAAATGTACCACTCATAACTAGAGTGCAGCCTCTCGTGATCGTAAATATCCCAACAATAGATTAAGTCGTCACTTATATAAAAAAAAAGATATCTTTAATAATAAACTTCAATAGTGAATTGAATATTTAATGATTTCAAAATATGAAGCTATGTCGAAGTACTATTATAAAGTCTAGTTTTATTTACAATGATTATAATTATTTACTTATATTTTTGTGTATTAAGATATCATTATTATATTAATTATTATATACTTTCATAATTAATTTTTAAAAATTTATGTAAAAAATTTATGTGCTCCCCCTGATCTTAGGGTCCTGGTTCCACAATCGAACAATTTACATAATTACTACTATTTATAATTAATTTTTTAAAATTTACGCAAAAAAAAAATTATATGTTGACAAACAAATGCCACAGTCGAAAAAAGACCAAAGGAACCTTTCCACGCTTCTTGTTTGTTTTTGAATTCCGCCATCTCATAATTACTGCTAGCTAGGGAAAGAAGAAAGTACAGTCTTCAATTGAGAAAAAATCACCCGCCCTTATATTGGGTTGAATCTGTTAATATATGGATGTATTCTAGTGTACTAAGTATTGTGTTGGGTAAAATGTATGAAACCATTCTGTGGTTTATCAAAAGTTCACCAAACTCTCCTCTGGTTTAAAAAGTTATTCATAACCCTCCTATTATCCATAAAAGTCTCATAGCCTCCCTATTGTCCATAAAAGTGTATCAAACTCCGTTGCCATTAGAAAATCAATTATCTTTAACTATAATTATTTGAAATTACTCATACTACCTTTATCTCTTTTACAAAAGAAATGTTGAGAAAAAAGATTTGAATCCTCAATCTCAAATTAAAATAACAAATACTCTAACCAACTACACTATAAACAATTTATATTATAAATAAATTTTAAGTTTATCTATATTTAGAATATATAATTAGTTATTCAATTATTCGAATAATAGTTTCTACTTATTAACCCTAATATATGCATCTGTCCCGTCTAAATTTAACTCTTCGAATGAGGAGAAGTTCTTTTACCTTGCTGAATTTGATTTTGGTTGCATGTGTGACCTTTGTCACAACTATGATTAGCTTAAATTAATTTTTGCTTGGGAACTTTTGAATCGCAAGATAAGGGATGGTGGAAGTCATGAAATTTTCTTTGCTTCTATCCACTTTTTCAATTTTTGATTATTTTCTTGAATTTTGCCCAATGTGCTATGCTGCGCGTGCTTCTAGACTTGATTGAGTGTATCTGTGCTTCCTTTCTCAGTTTATCTTTTATTATCTTTTAAGAATGTCATTTTGTAGCCGTGTCACCTTGCATGGAGGTGATCTGAATGTCACCGTTGTGGTGAAAGGTTGTTGAGGAAATTTTTTTATTTTTTACCCACGTTTTAAAAATTTATTGAAAAAATACCCTTTTTTAAAAATTTTTTTAGAAATACCCTTTTTGGTAGTTATCTACCGACCGTTTTCTTATCCCGGGATTTGAAAAAATTCAAAAAAAAAAAAATCGTTGAGGCTTTAATGTTTTCAGTAAGTCACCTACCGAACGATAAGTGATCTATCGTTTTTTTTGCCTTTAAATACCCCCTTCCCCTCCCCATTTTTCCCCACTAGTGAAAAACCCCCAGCCACCCCCCACCCCCACCCCCCGCGACAGCACTGTTGTGGGCGAAAAATACCCCCCAACCCTTTTTTTTTTGCAAAAAAGTTAGGCTTCAAGCCTAGGAAAGTGCCTTTACTTGTAAGTTTTCTAAATTCTCACCTTTTTAATTTTTATATATTGATTTTTACATGTATATACGTGTTGTTAATATGCGATAGTATGTATATGTGTAATGTATATAGCATGTACGTATGTATATAGTATATGTATGTATATAATGTATGTACATGTGACATTAATATGTCTATAACTATATGTGTTTTAATATATATGTGTTTATTTTACATGCATATGTATATATATTTTTTTACATGCATATGAATAGGATATTTAACGTAATTTTGTAATGTATGACCTTTTCTTTAGCTAGAGATTTATAGTATTTAGAAATTTAGAAAGATTTTAGAAAAAAGTTATGATTTAGAAGATTCACAGAACCGAAATTGCCCATTTGACATTTAAAACTTATGCAAATTTAGTAGGAATATAGTGTCATTGATTGTAATTTATAAGGAATATGGTGTAATTTATTAGGAACGAGAATGTTGTTTAGTTGGTTAGAAACGTAATATAATTTAATAGGAAATTAATATAATTTATTAGAAAATAATTCCTAAGAAATTTCCTTAGGAATTTCTTAAAATGTACTAGGAATTTAATAAAGTTTATTTGATTAGAAAATTAATATAATTGTTTGTAATTTATTAGGAAAATTGTACAATTTATTAGGAATAAGAATATGGTTTATTTGAATAGAAAAGTAATATAATTTAATGCGAAGTGCAAAATAATTTATTAAATAATAAATATAAGAAATTTCCTTAGGAATTTCTTAGAATTTATAGGAATTTAACAACGTTCATTTGAATAAAAAGTTAATATAGTTGATTACCATTTATTAGGAGTATGGTGTGTTTTATTAAGAATTGAATGTAGTTTATTTGATTAGAAAAGTAATATAATTTAAGAAGAAATTAATATAGTTATAAAATAAATATAAGAAATTTCCATAGGAATTTCTTGTAATTTCGTTACAAATTTCTTGTAATTGATTAGGAATTGAATAAAGTTTACAGACCAAGTGGAAAATTATATAATTTAATTATATTTTAGTAGGAATATGGTGTATATTAGGATTTGAATGTAGTTTATTCGAATAGAAAAGTAATATAATTTAATATGGAATTAAATCTTTTTGTTAGAAAATTATTACAAGAAATTTTCTTAAGAATTTCTTGTAATTCAACAAGATATTATATAATTTAATATTATTTATGCATGTTAACCATTTGATTATAGGATATAGCATAGATATCCGCCTTAGACCTCAGGATGCATCCCTTTTGGTACATTATGCCTAGCACAGGACACAGATTTTGACGGGGGACACCACGTCAAAGGAGTTACGCACCTAACAAGGCGACGGGTACTTGTTCCAGACCCTTGAGCACCCTTTAGTTTAGGAAGAGTTATTGCATGCAGGGTTCTACAAGTGTTATAAGCCAGGTTAGCATGAACTCAACCACGCCTTATTGACAGCCGTTGTGGAAAGGTGGTGGACAGAAACACACACGTTTCACTTGCCTATCGGAGAGGCCACTATCACATTACAGGATGTGGCCGTCTTATGGGAGTTACTCATGTCTGGTGATCCCATCCCGCACTTAAATACCACAAGGCGGGTGTGTGATGAGTGGGCTCCTTTTTCCACGATCTTTGTGGCATTACGGTAGATGAATCACATATGGAGGCAAAAATCGAAAAGATCAGGCTGTCTGAGCTTAAGAGGTTGTATGAGATGACTCAGCAACTGGATCCCGATGGTGCAACCGCAGCGCGACGTGCCTGTTTATGGATGTTCGGCTACATAGTTTCTCATCTCTTTGCCGATGCCAGTGGTAGTTGGGAGAACACGAACTGGCTGCTTTTGCTACAGGACGTTGAGTCCATGAAGGGATTGAATTAGGGTGCTACGGTGCTTGTACATCTGTACAGAGGGTTGGATGCCTTTGTTTTTTCCGATAGGACATACTTGTGTGGTTAGATCACCCTGCTGCAGGTACTTGGCATAAGTCACTTAAACCTTGTTTGTAAATATCAAATAAATATCATATGATTTCATAATTGTATTAACGTAACTGTTTATCTGTGGTGGTGGATATGGGACAGGTTCGACTGTTTCCGACCCAAACTCATTGAGTCTAAGCCCCAAGACATCCAGAACAGGATGCACTTTGTTAAGGTCTTATGGAACTTACCGGACGCGCCACGCAGGGCGTTGTACCTTATGGATAAGTCCTTTATAGACACGACCAACGGGGGCATACTACTCTACCGCAACGTTATTGAAGCTTCAGCCAGACCAGGTTTGTTTTGATTAGCAAATTTAGGTTGTATGTTTAATTTATTTCAATTTTAGCGAAATAGTAATAACCCGATATATCTATGCATTTTTACATTGTAGTTTATTTGGCAGTTGTATAAGGACATTATCAGGGATTTGCCGGATTACTATAGGGAGAGGTCGGACTGGTGGAGGACGAAGGGACCCCTGCTATGCAGTGGATTGGTTGAGTGGCATCGAGTTGATCGTGTGATGTGCCAGTTTGGGATGCGCCAGCCGATCCCAGACGCCCCTAAGCCGTTCGTGTCACAGTCACACTTGAAATGGAAGGAGGTCCTAAAGCCTACGGATATGGTGCGTTGGCATGGGCACTGGCGCAATGCCCAGGCAGTTATAGTGAACAGAGTCATGGAGGAAAGGCCAGATCTGGTGCACCTGCAGCAGTACATGCAATGGTACTGACGCCGTTCCATCATCCAGATTGGCAATCTGTCTTGGGTTCCTCGTCGCGCGGGATATATGGCGACAACACAGGACGAGCATTTTATGGTAAGTGTACCACATTGGTTACTTGACATTGGGCCGTGCATTTCATCACATGCAGCGGGCCTCCCAACAGTACGCCCAGGGGATGTTGGCGCAGGATCATTTTTGGGTGGAGATGGATCATGTTGTGTCTTAAATACAACGGGCCCTGGAGCAGACGCGGCACGCTGACATTTTGGCAACGCTCTCGTATTTTGACTTGCCAGATGCATCAACCCAGCCATCAATGCAGTCGCAGTGGTCCCAGCTGCCCCCAACGTACCCATGGACCCAGACGCCTCCCCAACCCGCCCCGTCATACTATTCATAGCAGGCCCAAACACCTATACAATAGCCCCCTCGGTATACCAATAGGCACATACCCTGCTGCAGCAGCCCCCACCGACCTACCAGTGGGGCTACCAGTCATATCCACTACCTCCCACACAGTGGACTCAACCCCCACAGTAGAGCCAGCCGGGGCCAAGTGGATCGTCCTACATGCAGTATACCCCGTCTAGTCAGGGCATCCATCCATTTACATGGACCCCAGCCGCCCCTTTGCGTCCACCCATGTCATCCCCGTTTGTGTACGAGCCGACGCAGATGACCATGCCACTATTAGTATCGATGGACCCTTTCACCTTCCCACTGTGGGTTGAAGACTATCTTGCCCTATAACAGGATGAGCAATGTGAGGATCAGGGCGGTGGTCAGGGTGATGCCTAGGGTAAGGATCAACAGTCCACGGCCGAGGATTTACCGCCACAGCGAGCTAGGAAACGCCCGGCTACCTCGCAGCCCCAACGAGTCTAGCCCCCTCACGAGAAGAAAGGACATCCTCCGGCATGTGGGACACAGTAGCTTGGGTTTTTATTCTTTTTTTGTCATTTATTAATTTATGCAATTTATCTTTTGATGTATATATATGAATTGTTTACCTTTAACAAACAAGTTTTACTTGCATTATAGTTCGATTTGGTATTTCTCTGTACGACAAAATTACAGCAAACATTAAAGCAATTCAATACATTATATCAAACATTACATCCCAAAACACATTCAACATTAAAGCCATTCAATACTTTAAACATTACACATAGTGAATATAATACGATATATCTCCATTAAACATTATCAGAACTATTGTGGTGTAAGGCTAGTTTGATTTTGGGGGCACCTGGAAACGTTGTGACTCGGTTGATCGCAATTTGAACACCTTCGTCTAGTAACTTGGTCCAAATGATCCATCTCATTAGGGATGCGTCTACCCCCTACGGGTTCTCTATTTCTGTGCCTCAATCTACTTGGATTGGGTTGCAATTGCCAAGTAGGTGCATCTGGCCAATAATCAACGTGTTCCAAAGGTTGAAATGGGATGGCATATGTATTTGTGTATGCTTCGATTTTATATTCAAGTGGGAACATGTTGACTAACATTACAACTATCCCTGGATTAGTTGCCTTGACAACTCTAAAAAATCGCTAAAGTAACTGGTACGACTCGTCCCAATGGCCGTACACCATTTCGGCCTTATTTTGGTCACGCCATGCCTTTCCATATGAAATGTTCACGTCAAAGGTGTCCATAATGTGTGCTCGTACAAAACCCACCTCAAAATCAGGCTTGTGTTTTACGAAGTGCATAATCGTATATCCGACCAGTGCAGTGGTAACATTTTTATGGTCGGACCTTCGTCTATCACTGAAACAATTATGCACGCCCCAATACTTTGTTATTTCAAATTGGTGGTGCATGGATTTCCGAAGTGCCCGTAATTCCCACCTATATGGATTTCTAATGTTGGAAGCATTTACGCAACAAACAACCTATAAATCTGGTTCAGACCTCTTGACTTTGTATTCACGTTGTACCTTTATTGAGTACATCTGAACCGCCCAAATCATGTCCTTCTTCAATGGGAAAATCATTCCTTTGGCCAATTCTTTCTCGTTCTCGTCCCAAAATATGTGCGTTTTGTATTTCTCCATACTATCCATATAATATTCTTGACTAACGGTATGAAGTTGAGCAGTTTCATGCACACTGTGCATCGGTACCGCATCGCCAGTGGATCCCGCACCAGCTGACGGGCCCTCACATTCGGCATTAACATTCGCAGTGTTTTTATTACCATTGAAGACGGCATCATCATCGTACCAAGCATCGTTCTCATTCAGGGCCATGTCCTCATCTTCTTTGTCAGGTTCAAACAGAAATGTGTCCATGTTCAAGTCCACCCTCACACTATGAGATGGCCCTGGTATGTCACTCCCAGTAACATAATGTGATGGTTCGACATTCAAGTCGGGAACAACGCAACCACATTGGAAATCACTGATTCGTTGCGGGATGTACATGTCGTCTTCCTTTACTTCGACAATAACATGAGCATTATTCATGTTATCTTCATTACCCATCAAATTATCATCGTTGCTGATTGCCGCCTCGCTAAAATATGGATACTATAACTGTAAGACCCCTGATTAAAAACGATGCGATAGCTCCACCCTGTCGATGCCATAATGCAAATTAAACTTCTCATAGACACTATAAACAAATTCATTGTATGATATTTCATGTGTTATTTTGACCTTACGAACAAGTTTTGTAGTTTTATATTCGATACCGTAAAGGCCATTAATTTTTTCTCCACCATAATATAAAAGAATATAGACTGTATTCATATTTCTTACTAACTAAAATATTAAGTGAATAGTATACAAGTATGTATGTGTGGAAGATAATTGGAAAGATTTTAGGTGTTTCGAAAATTAAAGATACTAGGCGGATTATATATGGGTAATAAAAAATTTGGATCTGGACTATTAGGCCTTCCGAGAATGAAAGAGAGGGGATTAAATAGGGGTTCAAGCCATAAAGGGTCAGTAGGTGAATTACCGGTCAAGGAAAATAATGGCACAAATGAACGGTAAGTCACTTACCGTTCAAAGGGCAGAACGGTAAGTCACTTACCATTCTTGTCTGACAGCCTGACAGATGGTAAGTGACTTACCGTTTTCTCAAAAGATGCTCTGACAGATGCGAGAACAGTAATGGTAGGTGACTTACCGAAAAGGTCATTTCTGAAAAAAATTTAAAAAGAAGGATATTTTATGATAAAATTTTAAAATAAGGGTAAAAAAAAATTTTCCGCTTGTTGATCAATTTCAGTTTCATCAGCAGATCAATGCCAATGCATGTATGTGAGGAAACAAAGAAAAAAAACTTTTTTTTTATTGTTGTCGAAAAATATTAAATTACTTTTTTTATTGTTGTGCAAAAATATTAAATTAAGGTCAAAGATTTTTTTTTTAGAAAAAAAAGGTCAAAGATTTTAATTTTAAATTTATATCTTGTTATAATATATTAGATTGTGTATTTGTGTTATAAGATTTATAACCGAATCTAATATGATTATATTTATGAACGATGAATTATTTATTATTAAAAGATAACAAACTGTTGATTTAGCTTTAAATATGTCACATTTCTTTTACTTCTTTTAATGATAAATAATAAATCTAAAATTAAATTAAAATATAAATTGTTTATAGCTTAGTTGGTTAAAGTATTTATTGTTTTAATTTGAGGTTGAGGATTCAAATCTTTTTATCAACATTTTTTTGTAAAAAAAGAAAAGAGTAGTTTGGGTAATTTCGAACAATAATAGTTAAAGATAACAGATTTTTTAACCGAATAGGGGTTTGATATACTTTTATGCACCGTAGAGGGTTATGAGAGGCTTTTTAAACTAAAAGAAGGTTCGTGCATTTTTGATAAACCACAGCGAGGTCTCATGCATTTTACCCTATTGTGTTTGCACCAATTTAGCTTGTAAACTTTGGTATTTGTTAGATTCAGTTTCCAAAACCATGTCTCTTTATTTCATAGACATCTTCTATCAAAATTATTTTTTTCAGAAATTTAAAATTTATAAACAATTAGAATAATATTATGTATATATTAATATTAATAATTAAAATTTCTCTAGTATATGACTATGAAAAAGATAGTTGATATGAACCTATCTGAATTAATTTTTTTTAAAAAAAGTATTTTTTTAAGAAAAATATTTCTTTTGCAATAATTATTTGACTTAGCTTTTAAGCTGAAACTCTAAAAAATATTCAAATATAATTTAAATAAGCCCTAACTCTCGTAAAATAGAGAGGATGCAAATAGAAGTATGTAGACCCCTTGAGTGATAGATATAGACCAAATGCTGCGTTTGTTTGGGTCTTATTTTAAGACATTTATCTTATTTGATAATTTATATGAAAAAGATTGTTTGTTATTAGTTTATTATAAGACACTTATAAGGTATTTTTCATAAGTTATCTTATTTCTTATCTTATATCTTATCAGTTATAAAATAATTAAAAATAAAATTTTAACAATATAAAAAATAAAAAATAAAAATAAAAATAAAAATTTTAAATTTAAAAATAAAAAAAATTAAAGATTAAAAAATTTAAAATAAAAAATTTAAAAATTTAAAATTTAAAAACTAAAAAAATTAAAAATTTAAAAATGTTAAAAATTAAAATTTCAAAAATTTAAAATTTTCAAATTAAAAATAAAATTTAATTAATATTTATATTTTATAATTCATTATTTAATTATAAAATTAAAATACCATGATTCAAAATTAATAACATTATTATCAAAGTGACTTATAACAATATTTCGGCTTACAAAATAAACAATCTTATTGTATCAGACATTTTTTTCTTATAAAATATTTATAGATAAAATATTTATTAAATTTGAGATTTAATATTAGACTATTTCAAACAAGTTATAAGTCAAGCAACACAATCTTTGACCCAAAGGAAAAAAAAAAAAATGGCAACGCAACCACGTGCTAATATGCCTTTTGATAAATTAATGTCCCTTCAAAAGAAAAAGAAAAAAATATAGAAGCGTGTCGTTTGAGGAAGAAATTATAAGATACATGGAGACTATTTATGCAACTTATTGAATCTATCATGTCAACAAGTCAATTCAAAGAGCGAGTTTTTCCTTTTTCTTTTTCTCCTTTTTTACTTTTTTTTTTTTGGTGGCTAGGTGAAGTGCGAGTGTTTGAGGAACTCCGTGGTTGAAGTCTTCATTATCTAATTATTCATTCATTATTGATCTTCACGAACTGGCAAGCCCCAATTATTGTGATGCATCATCTGAAGGAAAAATTGTGGATGGTCGCCAACTTGCTTCACAACTAATCTTTCATAACAAGTCCTTAAGCCCTTTTAGTCACCTTTGGAGTTCAATTGGGGACCTTTTTCGATTAAGAATTTTTACCTTCAATACTGGTTACACTGGCCAATCGTGTAGTGAATTGAGCCGTGCAATTAAAATAGATTTTTTTTTTCCATCTAATTAGACTTGTAATCTAGTCTAGCTAGAACTAGCCCTTCTTGTACAAAATGATTGTACAAAATGATTGCTGTTGTCTGTGATAATGGTTGATGTAATGTTCAATGTTTTGTGTTAATAATATAAATATTTTCTTCACCGAAAAGAAAAAAGGAAAAAAGAAAAAGGGCATGGCAAGTGGCTTGCTTTTGTGGCCAGTAGAAAACAAAAATTGTGGGCTATAGGGTTCCACTAGATAGGCCTTCCCAGCAATTCAAAGTAATCTTTTGTGAATCAGTGACCACGATGCCTGATCTACTCGCAGCACGCATATCTTGCGAAATTGATAGTCTCATCTAAATATTTAACTTATTATAAGTATATTTATATGTGAACAAAATTTCACAAATAATTTTCAATCTCTATTAAAAGTGTTAATTTCATCTTTAATTTTCAAAGTGATTCACTTAATTCTATATTTGTAAACGGTGTCACTTTTATCGCAAGAGTAGGTGATGTGCTAGTCACATCAACATCTTTATGTCAAAATTAAGAAAATTGATATTTTTTTGTGAATATTGATAACTAGGGTTATCATTGAAACAAAAAAAATCAAATTAAATCATTTTGCAACTGTTAGTACTCAAGTACGTTACTTTAGGATAAAGATGAAATTAACACTAACCATTTGTGATATCTGTCTTATATGTAACTCACAAAAACTCCAAATGTTACAACTACCGGTCGTTGGATGACTCTTGAACTTCATTAGATCCTTTTCTAAATCATATATTGCTTTTATTTTTCCGGCCTCAACTCGTTGAAGAAGAATTAAATCAATGAGTGTAAATAAATAGGATATAGATCCTCTGCGAACTAATGTTTTATCTTAAAATTCTAACACTATATCCCAATTATATATTTTTACTCAGAGTATATAATATTTCACTTTTCCTTATTGTGTTTTGAAATTTGAAAATGAAATGACTAGTTGAGGTGTAGTGTTAGAATAGTAAAACAAACATTAGTTAGGCGAGAATTTTGATCCATATAATAAATACATAGGGTCTTGTTTGGCAACAATATTTGTAGATCAAAACACTCTTTCTTTTAGTTATTATTATTTGGTAAAATAGTGTTCTTATATATTGTTTGGGTTAGCTTTTAGTGTTTCAAGTAATTCTTGTAAAACGTTGTAACTATTAGTGTTTCAAATAGTGTTTAGCCTTTTTTTCCCTTACCCTACCCTTATTTTATTTCTTTTTTTTATTTTTTATCCTATATTTTTTTTCTTTATCCCAGTTTAAGTCCTTAATTAGCTTTTTTCTTCTATAATATCATTAATCATATCTTATTTTTATTTTCTCTATCCTATTCTTAATAGTTTCTTTTCTTTTTTTTTTCCTATATCATATTTCTCTATTAAAAGAAAATTATTTTTATAGTAATAAAATAGTTTACTAAAAGAATCATTTTATTGTGCTTTGATAATCAATTATTATTAAATAATAATATGTTTTATTTCAGTAATAATATAATAATAACAATTATATATTATCTTATTTCAACAACAACAACAATAATAATATTAATTAATAAAGTCATAGCGATATCCTTTTATGTAATTTTAAATTTATTAGCTAATCCGACAACTACTTTTATGCAACATGTCCTTTTTTCAACTGGCTAAACATTTATCTATTAACCGTTAAAATGTAATAGTTATTAGCAATCAAATAGTTGTTAGCTACCTAAGTGGCTAATTGTACTAAACAAGACCATAGAACTCTCTTATGTTTGATTGAAATTGTGCATAAAACTTTGAGTTCTGAAAAGAGGTAATTCCATTTTCTTTCATGAGCTTTTAATTTTACCCTATTTCCCTCGTGATATTAGGTTTTACCAAACAAAGCCTTTACTGAAGGACATTTTTAATAGTTTGTTTGACTATTGAGCTATTTAATCTTTTTATTATCTTTAATTTTTGTCTTTTGTTTTATGTTTTCAAAATGGTAGCCCATTATGAGAAAAATTAAGCATTTGGGCTAGAAAAAAAGAAGATTAGATCCAATTTGATATATATAAATGTATAGAAACAAAATTTAAACTGCTACTTTAGTATTGTGCATAGCGCTAATTCTGCGCAATAAATTATTTTTATCTTTTATTTTTATATTTAAAAGGTTAGCGTGTTGCGGGGACAATTATGCATTGGGTTAGAACAAAATTGATTCAATTTGAGATGTATATTGCAGAAACAAAATATTTTTTCGTTGAATACCGTGTGTAAATAAATTTTGTATAACAAGTTGGTTTTTTGTCTTTTTCTTCATATTTTAAGCATAAATATTTATTTGATGCTAGACTCAGTTACTGAATTTTTTTATTAAACTTTTTTGTCTATTATTTATTTATTTTTGGCCTTAAAAGATGAAACACATAAAAATGCTTTTAAAGCTTTGATTGGCAAAGTTTGCGTTGTGGGTAAGTTCAATTCACTTCTCCTATGTTAACTGTTACATCAAATGTCAGTGGAATATCCCCTCCATCCACTTGAAAGGAGATTATTTTGAGAAAGCTGCACCTTTTTGCTGTTTAATTTGATTATGAAGTAATAAAGCACATAACCAGATTATACAGAGCATTCTACAAGCTTAAAAATCAGAAACTAATCACTGGCACTAATTCTGGACACTAAGAACGCACTCAAGTACATATTATGCTTGGGCTTATCATTATATGTTCCCACTAATGCTAATTCCACTAAATATTTTTTTTTCAATTTAAAGAAAATTTTTATAGTCAGATAGTATATATAACAAGAATTAATTTCGGAACCTTTTACACAAGATAAATAACACATTATTAGACTATAAGACTAGTGACAAAATGATACAAGGTCAATTTTGTGCTGCTTGGAACATTTTGGTGCTTTAGGATGAAATCTATAATTCTTACCAGTGTTTTAAAAATTAGATCAGTTGGCGAATCAGGCATCTTACTAGTTCTCGGGTCAATTGATCCGACCGGTTGAACTAGTGGTCCGACCAGACTGACTTTCATATAATGTCATCTTCATATCTTAGTTTTGTTTACGTTCAATAAACAGTAAAAACTAAAGAAGAATATGATTTATATGTGAAATGTGTATAAACATTTTTAAGAAAGACATAAATACATAAAAATATTGCAAAAAAATAAGATAAATATATAAAAATGTTGCAAAAAATAGCCACATAAGCACCCTTAATAATCAAATATTCAAATTGCTGACTCCTAATTATATGAATATTGCTATAGATTTTGTTTTCTTTATTTTTTTCACTCTTTTAGTTGTTTTGGGCTAGTTATGGACTGTGGTAATTGACAAAGTTAAGCCCAACAAACTAAAATAACATGTAGCCTGATAAATTTACAAAATCCGGGTTCGACTAGTTCTAGTTGGGTCAACCGGATCGACGGGTCTAAGCGGTTTTTTCCGATTTTTTAACTTTTTGGTTTTCAATCGCTACTCGGCCTCACTATTTTACTGGTTCCCAGTCGAACCAGTTCCACCGGCCGGTCTGGTCCGGTTTTCAAAACATTGATTCTGACCCAATGGAACAATTTATTTGTGGTCTTCCTAGTACCTAGTCAAGCTAATGGTTTCTAATTAAGGATTGTGATTTGGACCATTTCATTAGTTGATGTCCACATAAGGTGTTTACATGAATGCTTTTTTGCAATTCATCTTTAATGTTTAATATCATTAATAATGATGTTCATATATATATACTTTTGTTTGAATAGAACCTTGTATACAAAATTGAATAGTTGACAATATTCTTGCATATGTTATTTTTGCTTCATTTTTGAGTCTTTGTAAGTGTGATGTAACTTTTTAGTGAATCAATAATATTCTTTTTTTTTTCCCTTCTAATGGAGGACAAAGCAAGTTAAGTAACGATCTTTTTTGGGCGGGTTACCTGTTTCTTGTCTTCATTCAAAAGACTCTGAAGCTGCCCCAGAACATCCCTGCTGATCCAATACCCAACAGGTAGACTAAGATTGTGATTCATTTGTCAGTCCGTGCATCTATTGGTTTTCTTGTATATATGTGATTTTAAATCCAATTCTGTAGTGGAAAATACTATAGCAATCTTTTAATAGAAGTCTAAACAGGCTCGTACTTGGGAGAGGACCATCCATCAATTTGAGAATCATCATTGACTATGTTTCAATAATAAGCTCATTCAATTCCAAGGCCATCGCCATGGGCAATCCTTCTCATAAGGCCATAACCTTTGATTTCCCGATAGGCGCCACTCTAAGATTTACTGAAAAACTTGTTTTCTAATCTCTCAGTTCATACCAAAGAAAACCTTCAGCTCCTGCAAATCTTATATTCCCTTTAAAGTAGCCATCAACACTGAATTTCCATCCCCTTTCAGGTTTACTAATTTCCTCAGTAAATAGAAAGCCTATATCGCTGTAATTATATATAATATAATTTCTGAGGACTACGATCATGAAATTGTTTAAAAATTTTTGATATTTCATACTTTTGGTCTGTAAAATCTTTTTTTTTTCTTATTCATTCGTGTCATACTAAACGCACTTTTAATTCTTACTTTATTTTGACAAAATATTTTAAATCTATCTCTCCTATGATAGTCTACATTGTTTGACGCAAAATTGGGCAAGCATACGCACACATTATTGGATTAAATCCACCTCCTAACTCATAGATCCTACTTTAGGCACATCAATAAAGCTAAAATAGGAATTGGATTTGGGATGATGTAAGTTATCATTGGCGTTTCGTTTGATCTAACTTTTAGATCCTACTTTGGGCACATCAATAAAGCTAAAAGTAGGAATTGGATTTGGGATTATGTAAGTTATCATTGGCGTTTCATTTGACCTAACTTTTAGATACTTATAGGGAGAAAGGTATTCAGGTCCTTACAAATTTATGTCTAATCCCAAATAAATTCTTTATTTTTTTTATCATTCTTTAGGAAGTCTTTTCAATTAACATCATTAGTAAAATTTAATGATTAATACATTGACATTGTTAAAAAAATTAAAAATACCCTTGTGTTGATAGTCAAATTTACAACGGCATATAACTTTTATATTTGAGACTTTGCTGACACATTTTTACATGTTTGTTCCTATGTCTTTGCAATATATTCGCACCAATTTTTTTCAGTGCTTACCCGTATCCAACTTTATCCAAATTTATTAACTGTAATATATATAAAATTTGAAAATGTAATCATTAGGCATTAATTAATAAATTATTGAACTTATATTACTTATTTTAATTCATAATACTTTGCATTTTACTATTAATTGGATACAAGCCGACAATAAAAATTTGGTGTAAAAATGTTGGCAAAAGAAATAGACATGAATAGGCAAAAAAAAAAAAAATATCAAAGTCTCAGATGTAAAGGTTATATGTTAATGCAAATTTGACTATTTATGTGAGGGTATTTATTTTGATTTTTTAACAAAGTCACTGCATTGATTGTTAAATTTTACTAAGGTGTTAATAGGAAGAATCCTCTAAGGGATTTTAAAAAGTTGGAGGACTTACTTGGAATTAAACATATACTTAAGAGATGTGTATGTCTGTTTTCCAGATACTTAAAATATTTGGTGTTAGTTAAAAAATTTCAAAAAAATAATATGAGAAGCTCCTAAATTAGAACTTCTCACAAGAAAGTAGTTTTGCTTTTCGCTAAAACTTATCACCCCATATTTTGAAAGTTTGAAATTACTATTGAAATGATAGCTAAAAGCTTAACATTTAAAATATAAAATCAAAAGAATTAATAATTTTTATTTAACAATACTTTCACTCAAAATTCTACAACTCAAAAACTAAAATTTTCCAGTTAGAACAAAATTAAACCTTAGTAATAATGTGTTGCATAAGAAGATTTTTCCGCACATATGTCCTGTTTAATACCATGATCCGCTAGATTTAAGAAGTTCCATGAGTTCAACTATAAATTGAATACATATAGGTTCTAACAAACTAGACGTTCATAAAACTAGAAGTTCTACTATTTTACTATAAATAATACTATATAAGTGAAAATTATCGTGTATAGTGATGGTCCATGATTGTATATAGTAACACGTGATTAGTAACAATGCTCTCAACCTATGGCTCTGATATCACTGTTGGGGTACAACGTAGCATAATGATAGGGTTGTTAAATCAAGATCATGCAACTAAAATAAGCCATGAAAAAAGTGGATAATTAAGACACCAAAATTTTATATGAGAAAATCCTCTAACAAATTGAGAAAAAAACTACGGACAAGTAAAGAGGATACTCACTATGTTTGGAAGTATTTTACAAACTTCTATCTAAAATAAGAAGAAAGTTATATCACTCTCTCTTACAATAGGAGAAACTAACTCTCACACAAATATATAGAATGAGTGGAAGAATAAATAACACTTAGGAGTAACTCTATATATTTTCTTTTTAAATGCTTAATGCTTCTTGGTTGCTTCAGATATTTTGCCTTCATCCATTCCAGAGTATTTATGAGCTCAATAGGAAGACAACCAATTAAATATAGCTTTAATTTTTTCATCTATATGCATGAAATTAAATATAGCTTTAATTTTTTCATCTATATGCATGAAGCATTAAATGCCATGGAAGTTTCTCTTCTTAGCTCGCATATAACCTTATTTTGCTTCTCAACCTTCGCCTGCAATTGAATGTTACTCAGTTTGCTTAGATTGCCTGGCAACAAAAGATTTTGAAGCTTGTTGCACTTTCAACCTTTGTGTGCTCTTCTTTGACTTGTCACCAAAAGTGACTTTAGTCACTTTGCAAATACTTGGTGTTAGTTTAAATGTTAAAGTCAACATATTTTGACCTATTCTTAAAGGGAATTTAAGATAAAAGTTAGAGTTAAAAAAATTTAAAAAAGTAAAATGCGTGTTATTCCCCTGTAATTTGTATAAATAGCTAATTAATCCCTTATGATTTAAAACACAACACATTATTCCCCCTCTACTTTTCAAATGTGGCACATAATCCTCAACTTTAACTTTTTCCGTCTAATTTAACAGAGAGTGCATTACACTCTCTTTTGTTGTATATGTGAATGTGAAATATTAAACTTTGCTAAACTTTTTATCAAAATACCTTTATTTAGAATTATAACATAATTTATGTATTTTCACTTTATAAAATCAAAAAATTTAAAAGATATAAAAATAAAAATTTCAAAACTTAAATTAAAAATAAGAGTTAAAAATTTAGATACTAAATTAAAATTTAAAAATTACAAAAACTTTAAAATTCTAAAATAAAACATTAAGATTAATAAATTAAAATTAAAAATAAAAATAGTGTTTAAAATTAAAATTCAAAAACTCAAAAATTCAAACTTCAAAATGTAAAAATTAAAAAAATACAACTTGAGTGTAGGCTACAAAATTTAAAAATAAAAATTTAGATTTAAAATTAAAATTCAAAAACTCAAAAATTCAAAACTCCAAATGTAAATATTTAAAAACAAATACAAGCTTGAATGTGGGTTGATACATTCTGTAACTTTCTTTTGTGAACGAATCGTCTTTGACCAAAAAAAGTTAAAAATTAAAAGCTTGACCAAAAAAAAGTTACAAATTAAAAGAAATGTGTGTATGTTTTTTTTCCCTTTTTTAAGTAAAAAAAATTGATATTAAGAGGGTTTTTTTTAGTAAGGGCAATTTGATACTTTTGAGGTCTTATTTAACATTGTTAAGTTGTTAACGGAAATAGAGAGATTGCGTTACTTTTTAAAAAGTACAAAAGCGTAATATGGTGTACATAGGAGGGGCAACTAGCTATTTATACAAATTACAGAGGGATAAGGTGTATTTTACCCTTAAAAAAATATGAGAGGGACCTTATATCATGGTTATTCACCAATCGCGACTTCATTAAACATTGTGTTCCTCCTATACATGAACAATACATGCTACTGTTCACAGCTAGTATTCACACACAGTACATATTTGCTCACTACCCTACAACTATTTGTTCCCTGACTATTTATTCACTACCCCACAACTATTTGCTTATTGATTATTTGTTCAATACCCTGCAATTATTTGTTCACTAACTGTTTATTCATTATTCCACAACTATTTGTTCATTGACTTTCATATATTTGTTCACCACTTTCTTACATGGGCAGACTTACACAAATACATCAAATATTTATTCACTAGCCCATAACTATTTGTTTACTGACTTTCATATATACATCAAATATTTATTTATTAACCAACAACTATATGTTCACCCCATATGTATGCATATTTGAAGGTGAAAGATGCTGAAAACGGATGAATGATAAATTTGATGAGATTTTTTTGGGTCATTAATTAGTTAATGACAATATTCACATATCATCAAATTGGCTGCAAATGATTAGGTAACGTCTTTGGAGTTACAAATTGAATTTGGACATTAGTTTGTCTCAATTCATAAGACATTTACATGTCTTGGTTAGCCATCATTATATGTAGCATATGATGTGAGCTTGAGAAGTGGAGTAACTCCTAGTAAATGGTGAAAATGTAGAGACTTTTTGGGATCCATTTTATTCTTCCCATTAAGTAAGATTTATTTGGTCAGAAGCTTTTACTTATAAATAGTGGTTTCTTCACATTGCTAGAAGAACAATTTTTTTTTTCTTTGAGCATTTTGTCTTTCTAGCATATTGCATATACACTTTCTAGCATTCTATTGGCCTGTTAGTGCATTATAAAGAAAGAGTTTTACTCTGTCAGTTCGCAAGTTCTTGCAAAGGTGTGCTACCTGACGTAAGAGGTAAAACCGTTGTATCCTGGGAGAGATACGCCATGACTCTTATCACTATTGTGAGGGACATAAATCCCTTAAGGAAATCATTCTACGGGCCTCAATTTATTTATTTTTCATCTTTATTGTACAACTTTATATTCGGGTTATCTCCTTTCAGTTTCTAAATAATAATATTTTATTTATCTATTTTGTTTTCGAAATTTTAGATTTCAGTTTCGTATATCTTATTTCTAACAATCTTAAGGGAATTAGCTTTCTAAAATTTTATGAGTTTGAAAAGCTATAGTACCTGTTGCTTACAGTTCTCAAACTTGTTTTACAATTTAGATTCATCTTAATAACTAGAAACTAACTTTGAAGCAAGATTTCTGCATTTGTTTATTCTAAACTATTTTAATTTATACTTTGAGATTCTACTAACAAGGCTTGTCTTTTAAGTGCAGAGAATCTTATACCTTAACTTTTTGGAAAATGTCTAGAAATAATGAGAACCAAATCTAAACTGGAAATGAACAAATTGAGGAAGTTGGGGATAACTTCTGCATGGTAACTGTTCAAAATGGAAGTGTGGGCAATTCCCAAACTATCACCCTAATTGGAGAGACAGGTAGGTCCATTAATGGAGATAGTGGAAATAAAATGACATTACAAATATTTGAGACTGTGGTGGCATATGGAGGTTGATGGATCGAACTTGATAAATTCGGTTGATCTACTAAGCCTGGGTCATGAATATACTCAGGCAGAAGGTTTACGAGTTGGAAAAATTGGATAGTAGACCAGTTAACCTCCTTGGGGCTCATTTCAGTACTTGAGTGATGAGGCTTCAAAGTTGAACAAAAATTCTAATATACAAGATATAGAGGCATATTTTTAATGGAAGAATGGTGACCACTATATACTCGGTCACCTAGACATTGAGTTTTATGGCCTCTATTCAGTGCTTGGAGAGATTGCTAGGGCCATGTGGTGAAGACTAGTTTCTATAAAAGGATTGAAACCTCTAGATTTTGGCCTTTAAGCCATATTTGTAAGCCTTTGGGCTAGTTAATAATGTTTTGAGAATATTATCTCTATTTAAAATAATATTTATGAGAATATTATCAAGTGTTATTGTTGTTATTTCTATTTTTTTTTTTAAATAATGTTATTAAGAACGTTATTTTGTTGGAGAATAGTACCTAAACGATATTACTGGGAATATTATTTATGGTTATTTATTCGTGGTTTTTAATTGGGTGGCATGAATATTCTTCTCAAAAGCCAAAAATGGTTATAGCTTTTCGTGAAACCTACTATTGCTCAAAGTAATGTTATTTGACATAAAGGTACGGAGTGGAGTTACATTCTCTGCAATTATGATGGCATAGTAATGGCTTTGCAATTACAATTCTATGTGATTATGATGGCATAATGAGTATGTAATCATGATAGCCTAATCATTGAGTCATTATGCTTGTGAGTGGAGCGTGACTCCATGACAATTTAAAATAATTTTAATGATATTTTTTATTAAAATAAAAACTCATGAAAGGGACTAGGAAAAACTTATAAACGAGAATGAGTTTTCTTGAGGTTAACATGAATATTTAATTTCATTAGCCAATCAAATATTAATAAGAGAACTTTAGGACCACTTGTCAAAGGTAAGTTATGTGATAAATTAATTGATTTTGGAGTGACACCTAAAGGTGACACTAGCTCACATGTGAGATGTGAAATAAGCTTTTAGTCACAACTTGATTTATCGCTTGTGGTCTATCGTTCATGCAAATTAGAAGTGGAAAAATATTCTTTGTTACTTCTATTGGAGGTTGCATGAATAATTGAGTTTGTGTGATTCCATTGCAAACGAATCAATTGGAATGAGAAATATGATGATAAAGATGTTAAAAGAAACATCTTTGATATAATTTGAGTGGCTATCCTTATCATCATCTTTTGGTGAAAGACGTTTCTAACTCAAACGCTAAAAGGGCATAGACGTTACGAGTTTCGTTCAAGGCCATATTAAAGCAAAATGATTATCATAATCATAAGCCCATGATAACCATAATTAATTAAGCGATGGCTTGTAGTTATGACTTGTAATTATAATTATAAAGGGATAATGGCTTATGATTATGGCTTATGTTTTAAGAGGCTAGAATACTTGAATGGAAGGAATATTTAAGGATATAATGGCTCACATTATATATGCTCTTTTGGCAGGAAGGTTATGAACATTATCATTTCTTCTTATCTGATCATATCTTGGTGTAATGGACTTTAGTCTCCTCTTTATGGCATGAAAGATTGAGACTTGTGAATTTTGATTCTTTAAATAGACTTGTGAAATAGGTCTAATCCATAGATTGAATTTTTCAATTATAGAAATGTGAACTTTGGGTGGAATCAAAATTAAGTAATCTGAAAACCTCTTGAGTTTATCCATAGTGACTTAAAATTTGTGCAATTTATAGGCGGTAAAAAAAATTTTATATTTTGATTGATTATTGCACAAGGTATTGTTATGTGTATCGGCTTAGCGTCCAAAGAGGAAACTTTGGATGTCTTTAAACAATACAAAGTTGATATTGAAAGTCAACTGGGCTAGAAGATCAAAATTTTGAGAAATGATAAGGGTGGAGAATATGTATATCCTTTTGAAACATATTGTGCTAAACAAGGGATAGTCCACCAAACGATGGCTCCTTATTCTCCATAACAAAATGGTGTTGATGTATGCAAAATCAGAACTCTTAAAGAAACGATAAATGCCTTGTTGATATACTTGGGATTATCTTAGAACTTGTAGGGGGAAGTGGTTTTAACCATAAATCATGATTTGTGTAAAGTACCCCACTGGTAATTGGAAAAGACCCTGTATAAGTTGTGGAAACCGCCTTCCTAGAAATATCTAAGGGTGTGGGATGTTTGGCTAAGGAAGGAATTCCAACTCCTAAAACGGTCTAAGAGGACCAAAGACAGATAATTGTATTTCTATTGGTATATGCAGAACAATGCTGCGTTTAAATTTCATGTACACAAGTTAGAAGCATCTGATATTCATGAAAATATGGCCATGAAACACTGAGTTCTGGGAGACGATGTCTCCGTATAGAGAGTTGTAAGAACCAAGTTCTTTTGAACTAGGAAAATTCTTAACCTTTCAGATGCAAAGGCTACAATTGGCGAACCCAAATGTGGTTTGAGCTTGACTTTAAAACTTTCATATTAGAAAGTGTGCCCCTAACTTTCATATTAGAAAATGTGTCCAAAACTTTCAAGAAAGCTGTCTACTACTGAGGCACCTCTTTGAATAAAGGTGGTGAATAGTGAAATTGAATCTGTCATGTCGAACCACACATGGGAATTGGTAGATCTACCACCTAGAAATAAACCTTTAGGGTGTAAATGAATTTCCAAGAGAAAGATGCAGCTGATGGATCTATAAGGCCGATTGGTTATAAAAGTTTATAGCCAAATATTTTGACACCTATTCACCGGTTACGAGGATTACGCCTATTCGGATATTGATAGCTATTGTAGCTATACTAGGAGATCTACTAAATGGATGTAAAGACATCTTTCTTGAATAAGAATATGAAGGAAGAGATCTATATCGAACAACCTGAAGGGTTTGTAGTTCTAGGTCAAGGGAAGATGGTATGTCGACTTATGAACTCCCTTATGAACTAAAGCAAGCTCCTAAATAGTGGCATGGGAATTTTGATCAAGTCATGCTTGTAAATGGGGTTAAAACAAATGTGTGACAAGTATGCCTATTGGAAGGCCATGGATCAAAATTCTTATTATTGTTTGTCTTTATGAAGACGACATGATTATCACTGGAAATGGTAATGAAGCAAATAAATGCTTTCATGGGGATTATATAATGAAAGACATAGGTGTCATAAAGGTGATTTTAGGCACTAAAATCATAAAGACATTTGGTGGTCTAGTCTTGTCCCAATCCTATTACATTATATTGGACAAGTTCAATAAGGGAGAGAACAGGATTGCAAGAACTGCTCTAGATGAAATTGTACAAATAAACAAAATATATTTCTTGATCATATTGCACAATTAAGCAATATATGGGTAGAAGGATACATCAATTATAGGAAGCTTAATGTACACAATGGATTGTACAATACCTATATAGTTTGCACCATGAACAGGCCAAGGAGATAAACTAGTAATCCAGGCCTCGCAAGTTGGGTTGCTATTTTGAGATACTAGAGGAACACCATGGACAAAAGATATCCATTCGTACTAGAGGTTGATAGTGACATCAACTGGATATCTATAGACTTGGGATCCACAAGTGGATATGTCTTTACTTTAGCGGGTGTAGTTGTGACATGGATATCCATTTAACAAACATGTTTAATCAGATTCTCTTTGGAATCTGGAACCTGAGGTTATAAGGAAGGAAGTGAGATGGCTTCAGCAGTATCTAGAGGATGTTCTATGTTGGTTGAAATTTGTGGCCACCGTCAGTATTTATTGCAATAGCCAGTCTACAATTGGTAAGGCATAGAGCATAACGGATGATGGTATATATGTTGTATCATTATTTAGTTGCTCTCTAATGGGGTTATCGTTCTGGACTATGGAAAGTCAAAGGATAACATTAAGGATCCATTCACCAAAAGGGTGAACAGAGAGCAAGTACTCAAGTTGTCGATGGGAATAGGTCTTAAGCCTATAACAAATTAAAGGGTCATCATAATTGATAATTCTACTTTGTTGACAAGTGATCCCTGAATCTTGGTTCAAAGGGGAATCTAGATTATGTATGACTCTATTCAAGCACTGTAGGGGCTTAGACCTCTTTTACCTATTCCTATGGAAAGTGAACAGTGCGGCCCATGAGGTTTAGGATAAGCTTTGCTTTTAATGATTCTTACAGGTTAGAAAGACCGAATAGAGTATAGCAGAGTATTCCTCATGAAGAATCACCGATATGAGTAAGGAGGGGCCGCTCCTAAGAGGACTGAAGGTTGAGTTCTCTGGATATTTATGAATACCGGGAGTTATTCAGGGCCGAAACGAACACAAACGTGAGAACTAGTAGTGAATTGAGAGATGTTATGTGCATCCTATTGTCTTGGCTTACACTAAAGCTGAATAGTTCAAGGCCTCGAGTCTATTAGTCAGTGAGTAAACCCGATGGTATTCATTGAGGAAGGTTCAAAGTCAAAAGCTACCTATCCTGAGGCAGTATCTATCTTTGAACTCTCTCTTGTGTCTGCATGTTTTGCATCTTAACCATCTAAATTTTCATTCATGTGGGGGAATGTTGAAAATAGACGAATGACAAATTTGATGAGATTTTTTTTGGGTCATTCATTAGTTAATGACAATATTCACATATAATCAAATTGGCTGCAAATGATTACATAACGTTTTTGGAGTTATAGATTGAATTTGGACAATAATTTGTTTCAATTCATAAGACATTTACATGTTTTGGTTAGCCATCATTATATGTAGCATATAATGTGAGTTTGAGAAATGGAGTAACTCCTAGTAAATGGTGAAAATATAAAGACTTTTCGGGATCCATTTTATTCTTTCCATTAAGTGAGATTTATTTGGTCAGAAGCTTTTACTTATAAATAGTGGTTTCTTCACATTGCTAGAAGAATATTTTTTTGCTTTGAGCATTTTGTCTTTCTAGCATATTGCATATACACTTCCTAGCATTTTATTAGTCTATTAATGTATTATAAAGAGAGAGTTCTATTCTTCTAGTTCGAAAGGTTTTGCAGAGGTGTGCTACCCAAGTGAGAGGTAAAATTGTTGTATCTTGGGAGGGATATGCCACGACCCTTAGCACCATTGTAAGGGGCGTAAATCCTTTAAGGAAATCGTTCTATGAGCCTTGATTTATTTATTTATTTATTTTATCCTTATTGCACAGCTTTATATTCGGGTTATCTCCTTTCAGTTTCTAGATAATAATATTTTATTTATCTATTTTTTTTTCAAAATTTCATATTTCAGTTTCACATATCTTATTTCTAACAAAAGTAGAGTTAATGGTAGATTGATCTTAGAGCATCCAAACACCACGTGGAAGGCACGATTAAAATTATGACATGGAGAGGAAGAGATTGGTAGTTGCGGCGCAACGAGATGATGCCGGAATTTTCACCGACATGAGGAAGAAGACGATGGGTTTTAATGGCAGATCAATACCTAGAAGGTTTTCTTAGACATCATGCATATAGTTACGATCAACAAAGAAAGTTGAATTTTATGGTGGTCTTTATTCGTCGTGAGATTGTCGGTGGTGCCATTGGTGAAGCAAAGAAGAGAAGAAGAGAGAGGTGAGGAAAGATAAGAATGAAGAGAGATAAATGAGAGGAGAGAGAGAGAGAGAGAGAGAGAGAAACGTGTTTAAAGTCTACTGAGCTATTTTTTGTTTTTAATGTGAAGGAGCATGATGCTCAATGAAGGAGTACCTTGTGAGGAACTATTGTATAATTTGTGAATATGAGAAGCTTCAAATTAGAACTTTTGAGAAGGAAGTTGTTTGTTGTTCTTTACTAAAAGTTATCACCTCATATTTTGAAAGTTTAATATTACCATTTATAACATAGGTAAAAGCTCAACATCTAAAATATAAAATCGAACAAAAAATCAATAGTTTTTATTCAACAACATTTTTATTCAAAATCGTAAAACTCATAAATTTACCAAAACTTCAGCCATGTTCGACAACACTAAAAAGAGCTTTTCAAGTAGTTTTTAATGTTTTTGACTCAGTTAATACACTATTTCTCAAAATTACTATTACTCAATAAATATTGTTTCAAGTAACTTTTAGTATTTCAATTAGTTTTTCTCCAAAATTAAACATTTTAAAGTTTCACAAAAACTTGTAGTGTTTTATCTTTTTTGGACCATTCACTTTTCTCTGTTTCTTTTAGAAATCTTAGTCTCTCTTTAATCTTTTCTCTATATTTTTACCTTTTCTTTCACAAATATAAATAAAAAACATAATAACTTATTTTAAATTCTATTCAATTAAAACATATTTAAAGGTATAAGTTTTATTAGTCAATTTATTTTTTTATTTTGAAAAATAAATATTGAATCTATTAAAATATTTTTTACAATATTAATATAAATGCTTTATCAAAAATTAATTTTATTATATTTTAATAATAAAATATTGTTATAAAAAACTATATATCTTATTATGAAATAAATTATTTTATTCCAATAATAGTAATACTTATTATAATTATTGTAACAATAATAATAACGTGATATCACTGTCCTTTTCGTTATTTTATTTTCATGTGCTAATCCAACAAATAATTTTATCAAACTCATTTTGTTTAATCATCTAATTGAATATCTATGGGATAACAATTAGTTAAATAGTTATCAATTACTTAAATAACTCTCAGCTATTCTAATAATTAATTTTCCCAAACAAGTCCTTAATTAGTAGCAATGTGATGCATAAGTTGATTTTTTCCGCACACGTGTTCTGTTTCATTTCATGATCCCCTAGATTTAAGAAGTTCCATGAGTTCCGACTTTTCTATAAGTTGAATATATATAGGTCCTCACAAGATAGAGGTCCACAAAACTAGAAGTTATTCTACATTAATTCTCATATGAAACATGAAGAATTTTTTTCGTGTTCGTCGATTGGCTTTGAACAAATATATGCCCTACGTTGCAATGCTCATTGTACAGTTGGTTTATTCAGGCATGGCCTTGTTGTCTAAAGTAGCTGTTGCTCGTGGCACCAACCCCTATGTCTTTGTCACTTATCGCCAAGGTTTTGCCACTGTTGCATTAGCTCCTTTCACTTTCCTCCGTGCCAGGTTACATTTATTCCTTTGCTTCTATCTCTTTAATTTGACATGCAAAATTTCTATATTCATCGATGATTAATTAGTCTTTCGTTTTCACAGCAGCAACAAGACTGCTCCATTATCATACAAAGTATTGTGGAAGATTTTCTTTGTGTCTTTATTCGGGTACGTATATGTAGGCGATCGGAATTAGTGACAGATTAGTGTCCAAAAATATTTCTGTTTGTAACGGAGAATTTTCCTTTCATAATCCATCCATAGTTAGCATCAAATTTACGACAAAAGATTCATTTGATTGAGAATATCTTCATGTAATCATGCATATATATTTTTTTCAGGATTACTCTTAGTTTGAATCTCTACTACATGGCATTGACCTACACCACTGCCACATTAGCTGCTGCCACCACTAACACAATTCCTGCCATGACCTTTGTGATGGCTGTTATACTGAGGTACTTCTTCTTTTGCAATTTTTTTAACAAACCTCCCGTCTCTAAACCAGCCCCCATCCTTCACGAAATTTGAGCCCAGGTCATTACTCTTGGAAAAATAGTTTCAGTCACTTTAGCTGCCGCCATCTGATATGTTATACTAATCAGGTGTATGTCAATAGCTAAAACAAACGTAAACATGTGATTTACAATTACCATATTAATGCTTTCCAATTTTGATCAGGGTGGAGAGGGTTTCAATAAAGCAATGGCATGGAATGGCTAAGGTGTTGGGTTCTGCTTTTAGTGTTTCTGGAGCTTTGGTGTTTGCTTTCGTTAGAGGACCTCAGATAAAATTCATGAACTGGTCGAGAGAAAATCAAATCCAAATTGATCATCAAAGCTCAACTATGCAAATCTATTCTGGAAAGGAGTTGGTAAAAGGTGCAGCCATGATGCTCTCGGCCAACATGGTCTGGTCTCTGTGGCTCATCATGCAGGTTCAACCCAGCTTTCATTTGCCTGCCCACATACATACAAAACTGTAGTTTGAGCAAAAAGCCGCATAGTTGACGTTTTTCGAAAACTCCGTTTTAGGCTTATCAAAACTCAGTTTTGTCTACAACCAAATATTTCATGCACCTGTTTTTTTTCTTTTTTTTTGGGTCAAACTTACTTTTTTTTATTACCAAACAGCAATCCCAAACAAGTTCAAAGAAAAAAGAGAAAGCATAATTAATTTTACGCTTTATTCCAAGTAAACATATTCCATTACTTTTTTTTTTTGGTTGAACTTTATAGAGGCCTCTGATGAGACAGTATCCAGCAATGTTACGACTCGCGGCTCTGCAGTGTTTGTTTAGCTGCTTGCAGTCATCAGTTTGGGCCATTGCAGTGGAAAGGGACATCTCATTATGGAAGCTTGGATGGGATGTTAACCTTGGCTCTATGGTGTATTGCGTATGTTTCTTTTTATCCACAACTGCATGGATACTCTAAGTGCCTGTTTCGGTCGATCTTTTCTTGAAAAAAATATATATTTTTACAATAAGTATTTGAATTGAATTTTTTTAAAAATTGAAATTTTGAAAAAGAAAATTTAAATTCAATCTTTTGTTTTTAATCAGAAATTTGCGAGCAAAAAAAATGTTTTTAAAAGAACCAATTTAAATGAACCCTAAATAAATATGCACACAGTTGACATTTTATCACCAATTGCCAAATGTAGCCATTAGATTTCTTGGGACCTCTTTACCATGATTTCATTTTTCTAAGCTCCACTAGAAGCTATTGGGCCTTGTTCCTCAAGTTTTCCAAAACTGTGAACATAAAATATTGGAAACTTTATGTACTGTGCTGTGTGAATGTTTTTGTTTTTTTTTTTTCTTTTCCTTTTTAGCTACAAGGAAGGGTGAACTAGTCGTGTGAGTTAAATAACTGTTCTAGGAAATGTCACATCCTTCTTGTCATTCTCCATAGCATTTTTGTTTCTTCTTTTCTAAAAGAACTGGTGAGTTATACTCCCAAATAGTTACTCCCGGTATAATGCGAGAACACTTCTGAATGGAAAGTAAAGTGCTTTTAAAAAAGTTAAAATTTTTATCTTTTTAAATGACACCTTTTAATTTATTGTTATTTTTTTATCGGTTCTCTGGTCAATATCCATTAGACATTGGAGCGAAAACTAAATATCAGGGCCCCCAGAGGCATAGGTGAGTTGGTAAGTGGCCAGGTGACTGGGGTGGAGACACTCCGACAATGCGGGTTCGAGTCCGTGTGGTGGCAGTACCCTGCTGAAATATTGTGGGGGCTGTTGCTGGATTTCGAAACCCGTTGGTCCTCTCCCTGACAGGGCTGCCACTCATGCACATCCCTGTTTAACATCCCACCTGATCATGGGACCGCTGATCAGGTGAGAAAGAGATTCACCTTTAGTTAACCCTTTTTTAGAGAAAACTAAATACCAGGTGGTTGGTATGTGACTGTCAGAAACATTAAAAATTGGATACAATTGTGATACTTCCGGTCCAACTTCTAACAGATATTGATGGGACTAATGCGCAATAAAATAGAAGCATCAAAGACAAAATGTATCACTAAAGAAAAAAAAAGATAAGAGGATTGGAACCCTTGATTTTTAGAGCTTCCAACCAAATAAATTTCCTTCTCTAGTATCTATGATTTTGCTGTTACAGGAGAAGCATTTTGACTAAAATTGAACTGAAAAAACCTACAGGATTTCCTATTGGAGATATCATTCTATGTGCTTTTGTGAATACAAATACTAGAGTCCTGTCTCTGTCATCATCGAAGGTAGCTAGGCTTTCAAGATTTGGAATCTTTCTTTATTGGACCTCCCAATATTAAACCACCAGGCTTCCATGACTGATATGAAATTTGAAATAGTGAAAGTGAAAATTGGTTCTTGTCAACCGAACTTTATATGTGGCTAGCTTTTTGCATAATTAAGAAACATAAACTTGCTTACTTTTATGCCTTTGTAAGGTAAATAGCACATGATACTCTTGTGTTTTGCTATAAGTATATATTGATCCTTTATAATTTTAAAATAGGCACTACACCCTCCTTTGCTCTTTAAATATATAGCGTACTTGCCCTTAAAAGAGGTACGAACTTTGTTGCAGTTCTCAAATATGTGGCATACCCATCCCCTAAAATGAGAATCCGTATCAATTTTGAAATTACAACAATGTACATTTATGACAATCACAAAGGCAAGGGTAGTGTTTATCCTGTCTTCATATGTGTAATATCAATAACTAATGGCAGATCATGTACCAGTGGATAATCAAGACAAAAGAAGTATAATTCTGAGAAATTAATGATTCGACGAATTGTGATTAGTACAGGGTGTAGTTGTCGCTGGGATGTGCTACGTTTTGCAACTTTGGGCTGTTGAGAAGAAGGGTCCTGTTTTCACAGCCATGTTCACTCCATTAGCACTTGTCATAACAGCCATAGCTTCAGCATTCCTGTGGAAGGAGATCCTTCATTTGGGCAGGTACCCAATTGTTGAAGTTTATTTAGATTTTTAATATATATTGTTATCTTATGTATTAGATTAGATAGATTCTCATCTTTTGGATTTCAAGCAACTTGAGTACCAAGCAATTTGGTTATCAAGTAACTTAGTCTATATATATATATATATCTTAGTAAACTTAGGATATTGGAAGACTGAGAACTTATAATGTAGTTTTCATGAGTATTTCTCTTCTATAGCCCCTGGTGGTGGTGGCTCCAGCCATTTTTAACATTTTTCATATTTTCCTCTCATATTTTATCTTTTTATATTTTTTCTCCACATGGTATCAGAGCCAAGATCTTTGTCCTGGCTCGTCCATCATGCATCCGCTCTCGTGTCCACATAGCATCAGAGCCACCATCTTGGTGGCTCGTATCATTGTTATCTCATTGTTCATTGTTATCTCATTGTTCCAACCATTATTTCTCTACAGTTTTATTTAGACTACTCCAGTTTCAGTTCTTAGTTTGCTGGTTTTTTATTTTAGCTCGTATGAGATGTTGATTTTTAGTTCTTGGTTGTTCTTGGTTTCGCAAGATTCTCACATATCCCTTGCTTTTTAGCTCGTGTGAGCACTTAATTCATGGTTCTTGGCTAGTCTTGGTTTTGCAGGATTTTTGCTTTAGCTCATTTGAGCTTAGTCTCATTCTTGGTTATTCTTAGTTCTTGGCATTTTTGGCTATTCTTGGTTGTTTGGCTCTTTTGAGCACTTATTCTTAGTTCTTGGCTCATATGAGCACTATTCCTGGTTGTTCTTGGCATTTCTGTTATTCTTGATTCTTGGCTCATATAAGCACTATTCCTGGCTGTTCTTGGATTTTGGCATTCTTAGCGTTCTTGTTATTCTTGTGGGATTCTTGCTTTGGCTCTTGTTGAGTTTAATTCCATTTTTGACATTCTTGGTTCTTGTTCTTAGTATCTACCATTGTTGTACCTTCAAATTCAATTATCGCTCAGTTCAATTCTTGCTTGGTTCAGTTCTCAATTCTCAGTTCTTGCTCTGTTCAAGATCAATTAAAATACTTTCAACAATTCAGTTGTCAAACTCAAGTTGGTCTTTGTTTGACTACTTAAGTTTGAGGGGGGCTGTTGAAGTGTATTTAGATTTTTAATATATGTTGTTATCTTATATATTAGATTAGATAAATTCTCATCTTCTTGTATTATAAGTAACTTGGGTGCCAAGCAACTTGGTCATCAAGCAACTTAGTCTATATATATCTTAGTAAACTTAGGGTATTGAAAGACCAAGAATTTACAATATAGTAATTATTAGTCTCTATTTTCTAGAACTACCGTTAGTGGTAACTCCATTTTAATATACATGTTTTTTCTCCCCCATACTTGCTCTCTTTTCTATTTTCTTCTTCTTATTTCAACACTAATCATTAAGCTGTTACATTCTAATAACTCAACTTTACCTAGTACGATAAGTTTTAAACCGATTTGATTTGATGTGGAACTTTGTCATATTTCAAATACCAAACCTTGCGAGAAAATTACTTGTGGAGTATTCGTCACTAGTTCGCTATTAATCTTATTCAGTAATGAATTAGTAACGAAAAACGTGTCATCAAATTGTATATAATTCGATTGACATCCACGAATATACTTTCATGGCAGTGTTTGTGGGGGCATACTGCTGGTTGGGGGTCTTTACTGCGTGTTATGGGGGAAGAGCAAAGAAGCGGAAATTGAGCCGAACCATCAAATTTCAGAAATCAGAGTGGAATCTTCATCAGTGGAATGCGATACACGTCAATGATTGATGGGACGATGGTGCTACAAATAATTACATAAAATTTTGGTTGTCTGTTTTGGTAATCTCAATTATGAGTGGTATCAACCACCAAAAAAAAAAAAGAAGACATGGTGATATCTTTGTCTTTTTATCTTTTTCCTTTTTATTTGCTCATCTTTTGGGCAGATTTCTCGGCTTTAATTTCAAAATTTAAGGAAAGCGAAAGTGTGTTTTCGAATTCTTTTGACCAACTTAATAAATTGGTCTGTCGTGCAGACACTGCAAGACATATGTTTTCGACGTACCAACTAATTATAATAAGAAACGATAAATAAATGATAAAAATTATGATATATAACATCGTGTGCCTCGAATAATGTTTTTGCTTTGTTACTCCAAAATATAAAATCCATCAAGATAATTAAAAATATTCTAGGCTAATCTCCTCCTTTTCTCATCTTTTTGCTGGTCTTTCCATCAATTATCAGTGTTGATGTTACATGATGCATCTCTTCACATATACGTGTGTCTCTGCTCCTTATCTTTAATTTCTTTTCCTCGGGGACAGAATGAGAAAGCTTTAACTTTTGATAAACTAGATTATACCTCATATAAGATATCCGAGAAATGTATACTTTTCATACCTTTATTTATTACTAATAATAATTTTTTACATTCTATCATATAAATGTAAATTGAAATTTTTTGAAATTCAACCCTCTTTTGGAGCCAAAAATTTCGATAGAATTAGGATATATAAATATTTACACAATTGACGCAAGGATAAAACACAAAAATATTTTTTAAAATTTAATTTTCAGTAAGTATTTTTTATAATTATATATTCTTTTATAAGAGATATGCAGTATTTGAATAGAACATTAAAATTGAGAAAGTAAAATTAGAAAAGGATGTGGTAGATAAAAAAATAAAAGAGGAATAATATATTTATTGGTTTTTGAAATAAGAATTGATAAAATTAGGACATCTAGAATTAAATGATAAGCTTGAACTCTATTTTATAGTTTATACAATATGAAGATATATTCTTTCTTGATTAGAAAAAATTTAGATTAGGAAATAACTATACATAGATAGAAGGGAGGAGCAAATGGCTTTTTGGGGAGAGAAAAAGTGATAACGTGTGGCATATATAACAAAGGCATATACTCTATTTCATATAGCTAGTGTATCGCATGTGCCACGCACAGATTTATTAAGTTTACTAATAGAAAATATAAAAAAGTTTCTAATTACTATGAATAAATAAATCAGAACAAAACTCATGTTAATTTTGTTATATATTGAGAATGTATCCTCATAATTTTTGTAGCACAATAATTAATATTTAATAATAATACTAATTTACTATGTGATGACATTGATTAAGGCGTTTACAGATTTAATAGTAATATTTGTTTAGCTAACCAAAAATATTACATTCAATTATGTCAAAAAATTTAATTATAAAATAATTTATAAATAAAAAGATAATGTTCATTTTAAATTAAAATCATTGCATGGATATAACTCTAATTTTTTGAGTTACTTGATTTTTAAATATATTACTCAATTAAGATAGATCTTGAACTAAAGGAAATAAAATTTGGAGTGAAAAAATATATGAAAGAAAGGCACATGTCATTTTTAAAAATGACATGTATCTTACTTTTATATAATATATAGATTAATATTTAACAATACTAACTTACTATATGATGACATTGATTAAATTAATTCTAGATTTAATAGCAATATTAATTTAGTCGACCAAAAATATAATGTTGAATTATGGAAAAAATTTAATTATAAAATAATTTATAATTAAAAAATTAATATTCATTTTAAATTAAAATAATTGCATGGATATAATTCTTATTGGTATGAGTTACTTGATTTTTAAAAATATCAGTCAATTAAAATATAGCACGAATTAAGGGAAACAAATTTTGGAGTTTGAAAATGTATGAAAGGAAGACACATGACATTTTTAAAAATGACATGTATTTTATTTCATATAATATATAGATATCTTAACCATAAAGGAGATGAAGCTTGACACATTTTGATTGAAGATCATGTTCTCTCAATTCCCATTGTCAGATTAGTGAATGTACTTTTTAGGGACTAAATTATGATACAAAATGCCCTTCATTTGGCTTAATACATTATTAACTTAATTGAAAACTATTGTTTCATTGATTCTTTAATTTCTTAATTTTCTCTAGTTTGGCTTTTTTTTTCCTTTTTCATTTTTGGTTTGATTGAAGAGCAATAAAAATCTAAGAGACAATAGAAAATGGAGTTTTTGTTTTGAGCTTTTCATAAGATGCTTGGCTTGATAACTCATTTAAAAAAGTACTAGTTGTATCAACTTACTATAAAATGCTTATAGGACACTTTTCATAACTTTTTTTTTTTTGGTAAAAGGGGTGGCACCCGTGGAATTTTATTAATATGAAAATAAATAAATACAAAGTAGAGGGGATAAAGACCTAACCTTCTAGTTTACTCCTAAGGATGCCAGGTTGACTTACAAAGAAATGCAATGATGCAAATGCAAGCAAAATACAAATAAGGTAGTATTACAACCCTGACATGGAAATACAAAATAAAATAAATAAGGTAGTACTTACTACCCTTACAAATTAAAACCTAAAACTAGGAAGACCTAAACGATCGCAATGTAGCAAACCTTGCAAAAGCTATTAATGGTCTATATCCAGAAAGAAAACCATTTTTCATAGTAACAAGACAGAAGAATAATTTTTCAAAGTCTACTTCATTTTGACTTCTATCAACAATCAACAACAAAGTGCTCCCTGGATTATAGTTCAATGTTGTTTGGCAATAATGCCTCAACAAAGTATACTGCTTATCCCAATCACCATAAATCAGTTTCATTGCACCTCTTTTAGCCCTTATCACCTTATCTTTACTAGCTAAAACTTTAACAAGTTTTTGAATGCTTTGCTGCAGGTCTACAATTGATTGGTTGGGGTTCTCTTTAAGAAGACCTTCAATCCTTTTTTCCAAGTATTTATAAGTTGCCATTTTGTTGCCCTTGTTGAATTCACAAAAGTGTTTACCTTGAACACATTTTACTTGAAAAGTTTCATTGCCCATAATTGGAAAAGCATGCAATCTCCAAGTGTATTCATTCACCGTACACCTAACTATAACTCTTGTCTTTTCATTTCTAGTATACTCCAACTCTATGCCATTCCTAACACCCCAATCCTTAATCACAACCCTATACTCATCAACTGATTTAAATTTCATTCCCACTTGAAACTTGAAATCTTTCAACTATATGCCATCATGATAAACAAGACATATTGTCACTTCCTCATTATCTAAACCCTTTAAACTCACAAGTTCATCAATTGAAACATCATTAAACTAGCCATCATCTTGCTACCCTTCTGCTACATCATTATCATTTATATTTTCAATCCATGCAGCTGTATTTTTAGTCTCTGCAGTTGCATTTTCACTCCCTTCAACTTCATTTTTAGTCCCTGTAGCTGTATTTTCACTCCCTGCAACTATATTTTCACTTCATGTAGTCATATGTTCATCATTTAAGACATCTGTTGCAGTGTGTTCATCATTATTTAACACAAGTTCATTATTTAACACATCTGCTGCACTAGTTTCATCATCATTAAACCATGTCTAGTTTCATTTTCATCATTTAACATAGCTATTGCACCAGTTTGATCATCAATTAACACATCTACAGGTTCATTTTCAGGTTGATTAACACTAGTATCTTCATTTCCAGTCCATCTTCTTTCATTCTCATTATACACTACCAACTGATTTAAGCTAATAATGAAACCCTGTGTATCTATTGCTACTAAATGTTCATACTCTTCAACAATATAAATTCTAGCAGTTCATTGATTAGCAAATGCATGTTGAAAATGCCTAATGCTATCATCACCAACCACTAACATAAGGCCATTTTCCAATGCAAGGCCTGGAATTGCATAGTAAATGGATATGTTAGAATTACTGCCACTGCATTCTTTACATAGTGTGAAAAATCAAACTCACATAGTGTATCTAATGGAATCATAGGAAACTATTCCTTTCTACCCCTTACATATCTCATCACAGGTTCATTTTGAAACTGTCCATCTACCCATATCTCAAAATCACAACAATCATATCATCATATACCATTTTGGCACTTCCACGTTCACTATAGCTATCACTATTATCATCACCCATCTAAACACTTCCACCACCTATATTGCTATTATCATCAACCATCTTGACAAAAAAATTGCTAACAATGCCAATAACCAAGTAAATCCATCGTGTATGAACTCTTTAACACGCTATTAAGCATCTATGAAATGCATGGCAGCGAAAAAAATTACGCCTCAACAGTTATTAAAAGCAAGTTAAGCTACCCACGTACTACAGTATTTAATATAGAAAAAATTATTAGAATAATGCATTAAAATGTTGTTTAGTGCCTTAGTTTCATCAAAATATGATTTTTTAACCTAAATGCAAACAAACCCTAATTTTATAATGGTTGTGTCATTTTCATGTCTAACAAGAGGGACCCGTAACCCTAGAAACAACCAAATGCTGTCGTTTTGGTGTCTTAAGAAATGGAACAGTACCCTAAACCCTAACCCGACAACAACAAAGGTAAAAACATATTTAGGGACCACAAAAGCATATAAAGTGCACCATAACTTTTGAAAAACAAAACACAAGGATTTTTGCTCGTTTATATACATATATATTCACTTACACAAATATATCAAAGAAACAAGAATCTTCATTCCTCAGCATATTATTCATTGGGAAAAGAAGCATACCTTTTCTTGTAATTTAATCATTGTTAACAACGAATCTTGCTTTGTAACAACTCCAAAATGTAGCTAGATTCACTGATTTAGAGCTCCAATTTAGGGATTTCTTGTGTGTTTTGATTTAGGGCTTTGGAGTAATTTAGAGATTTTTTGAAGTAAAGGGTTGAAATGAGTTGTGAAATGGTAATTTTTGGGGGGTTGCTTTAACATATATATGGGTATTGAAGTCATTTCGTAGCCTTCATTACAAAATTTAAACGGTATTAACATTTAGGGCAAGTATGTCGCATTTGTTTTGACGATAAGGGGGTTCTATGCCTATTTTGAAAACATAGGGAGCAAACTTACATTTATGGCAAACCATAGGGGGTACTATGCCATTTACCCATATATTTATTACTATAGAGTTATTGTTTAATGGATCGAAAATTTATTTTGTGAAGAAAAATAATGAATAGACAAATAAGTTTATTTTGACATAAATAGAATTTTAAATTGATTTTTATGTCATTTTAGATTTATATTTGTGAAAGAAAATCTAAAAATGTAGAAAGAGATTGCATAGTAGGAAGAATTGCCAAAAAGAATTGAAGAGGGTAAGATTACCAAAATGAAAAGTGAAACATTAACCACTACTTGAAATGTTAAAAATGTTAATATTTCAGAAACACTACTTCAAATACTATTTCAATTAAAAACACTACATAAAACACTACTTTACCAAATAATAAAAATTGGAGGAGGTAGTGGTCAAAACACTAAACACTAATTGAAACACTATTGCCGAACAAGGCTTTTGTTTCTTTTAAGACATAAATCTACACTACCTGTTAAGTAGATAAATAAATCTAACTAAATCTTCTCTACAAGCTTAAACTTTTAGATGGGGTGGTAATTCCAATATGGTATTAGAGCCTAAGTCATGGGTTCAAAATTCATCATCACCTATTTAAAAATATCAAAACTCTACACATGCAAGGCTAAAAAACAAACCCCGCTTGCAGATAAAGAGGTATGTTAATATAATAAATAAATAGACCGATATCATCTCTATAAGTTTAAGCTTTTAGATGATATGGTAAATCTAGTGCGACTCCAAGTTATTGAAGGAAAGAAAATTAAGCATTTGAGTTTTCCAAAACAGATAATAAATCAATATCCTCTCTACAAGTTTTAACCTTTAAATGATATGGTAATTCTAATATGACACCAAGTTACTGAAGGAAAGAAAATTAAGCATCTGAGTTTTCCAAACAAGAGAATTGGTATTGTCAAGGGAAAAGGTAACAAACATCTTGACCTTAGCAACAAGAACATACTACTAAAAAACTGGTCTATAGCTATCGAATATTAGCTACCAACACAAATCGGTTGCTAAATTTAAGTTTTGTGACCGATTTTGCAACCGATGTTGACATCGGTCTCAAAATATGTAGCCAACAAATTAGCGGCTAAGATTAGGTTGCTAAATTCTACAAATTTGATCGCTAAATATCAAGCAAAAAAATTCTATTGGCAATTTTGTGACCGATAGAAAATCAGTCACAAAAAGTAATTTGGGACCAGATTTAGCGACCGATTTGAAAATTGGTCACAAAATTAGCTACCAATTTCAAATTCAGTCGCTAAAATTTGCAACCACTTTTAGTCAGTCACAAAATTAGTGACCAATTTTGACGTTAGATTGGTCGCTAAATTTAGCAACCAATTTTGATATCGATTCCTAATTTGTTGACTGAATCAAAAATTGATTGCTAATTTTGGTGGCCGATTTCAAAATCGGTAACTAAATTTGAAATTTCAAAAAAATTAAATAGATACTTAAATGAATTGTAGTTTTAAAAAATGCAAATATTTTAGATCCTATTGTTTTTGGGCTATATATATGCATATTTACTTTATATGCATATATTCATATTATATTTACAAGATTATGTATTATAAATACTACAAATCAAACTATATTATATTAATAAATATGTCTATTAAAATTTAATCTGGTTTGTTTTCTTTTAAATCAAATTTTCTTATCTAATGAATGAATAAATTTGATCATTGCATATACTTAGTAGCTAATTGATGGTTTTATGTATAGTTAAATCACTGTACTTAACTTAATTGATCTTACTTACAGTGGTAACTTTATTCACAAGTTACGTATGTAGTATAAACTTTTTAAATTTTAATTGTACTATAGGACCAACTTATTTTTAAGTAGCTTATAAACACTTTGGCTAAACTAACAAAAAGTAGCATATAAATGCTTTGGCTAAACTAACAAGAAGTTTCTTATTTATCACTAGCTTATAAGCAACTTTCTACTTATATATAAGCACTTAAAAATAAGCTTAGTCAAATGGGCTTTTAATTATATTATACTTCTAGATAGTGTTGTTTGACTTGTAACTTGAACATGATTAGTTTAATTAATTTTATTATGACATATAATTACCAACTTAATCTTATAAGTATTATTATTTGAATATAATATTATTAGTGTTTAAGTTAAAAGTTTAACATTTTAGGATAAAAAATTAAAATTATTAAAAAAATAAAATTAAAAATTTAGAATTTAGAGTTTCAAAAATTAAAAGAAAAGGTTTTAAAAATTAAAAATTTTAAATTTTTAAAATGAAGAATTTTAATACTCTCCCCATCTACCTCCACCACCCTCAAATGAAAACAAGCCCCAAATCTTATTGAACTATATATCAGAATTGTGAAAAATGGTATGTATATTTGTCTATTTGTTGAGGCAATGATATATGCTACTTTTTTTATAATGTCTAAATGATCTTATTTATTAATTAGTTTAAAGTTTTCCTCTGATGCTTTTTACTATGAACCTGATCTTCTTTCAGTTGCTTATAAATTGTAATTAGTTGTTTTCGACATCATTTTGATATAAGATGTTGGGATTTGTTTTACATGTTTGTAGCTTTAAGCATGATCATTGATAAGCATATATAGGTAGGTGAATATGGCTTAAGTCTAACTTTGTTGGTTGGATTAGTTTGTTTATATTAGATTGAATAGGCTTAGCAAGTGATCAATTGAAAACAAAATGTGTCCATGTACTTGGCATATACTAAGGATAAGTGAAATTTACAACAACAAAAAAAATTCCAGTGTGCTTTGATTTTGACCAAGATGGTCTATGACATATTGGTGATCAAAACTTCATACTTGGAAATATGAACCACTTAGTTGTGTATTGGTTATATCCTGGATCAGTGGTTTATTTGTAGGGATGAAATTATTTTGGATGTGTATTAGTTATAAGTAAGCAAGCAAGTATAAGCAACTAAGAAATTATGTAAGTAAAGTGTTTAGTTAAGTTAACTAAGTTAATATAAGTAAATTAAGTACATTAAGTAGGTTTAATTTAAGTAAACCAAGTTAAGTGAGTTAATAAGAAACTACATAAGTATATAGTTAACTAAGTTAAAGGTAAGTAAAGCAAGTTAGGTGAGGGAATAAAAAATGATCTTACAATAAGCTTATCTCAAATATAAGTAACTTAAGTTAGTTAAGTTAAGTAAGTACATTAAGTAAGTTTAAGTTAACTGAAGCAAGTTAAGTAAGCATAAGTTAGCAAACATAAGTAAGCAAGTAGGCATAAGTAAGTAACCAGGCATGCAGGTAAATGTGAGTAAGTAAGTAAGTAGATAAACCATTATTAGTCTTTGATCTAGTATTTGCATAAGTTGAATTATTGATTGTTTAATTTTATTAAGAAGACAATATTTGTAGATCAAAGTTGGATGTATTCTCAAGTAAGGAACAATTGGATAACCAATAAATATATTACTGGGATGAAAGAGTTCCTTGATTTTGCATACAAAAATATGCCAGTAAATGATGAGAATATTAAGTGTCCTTATACAAAGTGCATATTAAGGAGGTTTTTGGGCAAGGATGAAGTGGCAGATCATGTGCTGCATAATAGGTTCTTACTTGGCTACACTAACTGGGTAAGACATAGGATAGATGATGTACCTATACAAAGTAGTTCATCCATTCGAATAGAATCAAGAAATGCATACGTGAACATGGTAATTAAAGCTGCTAGACATCAGTTTGGCTGAGAGGATAGAAATGAGACAAAAGAACTGAATCATAATGCAGTAAAGTTTTATAAACTATTAATGGATGTAGAGCAACCATTATAGGAAGGATGTCAGATGCACAGTACTTTATCAGTAATCTCACAGTTGATGAATATTAAATCTGAGCATAACATGAATGAAATTTGTTTTGATTGTGTCATTAGTTGCTTGAAAAGCATGTTACCTCTTTATAAATTGCTAGACAATTTTTACCAGGCTAAAAAGATGATGAAGTCACTTAGGCATAAATATATCAAGATTAACGCACGTCTAGATAATTGCATGTTATGTTGGAAGGATGATGCTAGCCTTGATTTATGTAAAGTATGTACGCATAGAAGTTGCAAGGACCAAGGCATATCTAAAAGGAAGAAAAAGAACATTTCTTTCAACATCTTGCGACACCTCCTAATTATGCCTAGACTTCAAAGGTTATTTATATCTAAGCAAACATCTAACCATATGGCTTGGGATAAACATGTTTGTTAAGAAGAAGGTGAACACTTGTTAGATGGACAAGCATGGAAACATTTTGATTCATGCTATCCAGAGTTTGCTAACAAAGCTCGTAATGCAAAATTAGGATTATATACAGATGGTTTTAATCCATTTGGTAATAGATCTGCCTTATTGTCATGTTGGCTAGTTTATGAAAATTGATGTGTTGTTCATAACGCTACTCATTCCCAGTCCTTATAGCCTAGAAAACAATCTTTGTGTATACTTGAGACCATTAATAGATGAGTTGAAAATATTGTGGGATCATAGGGCTCTCACGTGTGATGTGTCTACAAGTACAACCTTTATAATGAAGGTTGCACTATTGTGGATAATAGGTGATTTTCCAACATATGGAATGATGGTGTGTTGAAGTACTCATGGAAAAATAGCTTGTCCTTATTGCATAGAGTGGTCTAAGGCATTTACCTTGAGAAATGATAATAAGGCTTCATTTTTTTACTGTCATTGTCAATTTTTGCCTTAAGACAATCCATATAGAGATTTAGCATAGGTTTTCAGGAAAGCTTGAGTTGAATATGATACTCCTCCACCTTGATTCACTTGTGATGAAGGATCATCTAGATTATTATATTATGAGCAAATTAATTTCGACAAAGTATCACAAAACCAAAAGTGGCCAGGCTAAGGAGTATCTCATAATAAAATTTGTGTATTTTGAGAGTTGCCATATTGCCACAACAATTTGATTAGGCATAATCTTGATGTGATACATATTGAACAAAATGTTTTCAATTTTTGTTCAATATAGTCATAAATGTTAAGGGCATGAGTAAAGACAATGCAAAAGCTCATAACGATGTGGCAGAATATTATAACTGTAACAAGTTACATCTGTATCTTTATAGAAGGACAAATAAAACAAAAATATCCAAAGCGAAATATGTCTTGTCACAAAAATGAAAAGAAGGTAGTATGTGCTGGGTTAAGGATTTAAAGCTTCTAAATGGCTATGCATCAAATGTTGGAAAAAGTGAGAATATAAATGATCTGACAATCTATGGGTTAAAAACACGACTGTCATGCATTTATGAAGAGGTTGTTGCCGATTACTTTTGGTGACTTGTTGCCACAACTCATACGGGAATCAATGATGATTTGTGTAAAATAACCTTAAAAATGGACTATGTGAAGAAGATGGAGGCAAACATTCTAGAAATCCTTTACAAGCTTGAGAAATTCTTTTTGGCAGGATTTTTTGACTCAATGGAACATCTATCAATTCATTTGCCTTACGAAGCGAAAGTCAGTGGTCCTATACAATCCCCGTTGGATGTTTGTGTTTCAACAGTAATTCTCTATCCAATTACATTGTATTACCTATTATATTCAATGATTATCTTTTAAGATGAAATGTTTGTACAGATATATGGGCAATTTAAAGAAAAAAGTTAGGAACAAGGCTTTTGTGGAAGGATCATTTTGTTATGCTTTATCTCATTAATTTTCATGTTATGTTATACTCTTTATACTTGTATCTAAATTCTATGTTAAAATCTTTACCTTTCTTTTTTTATTTATATGGATTTTCTATGCTTGTTTAATGATATCTAAAAGCAACGGGGTAAAGGGGAAAGGCACCTAGTTAAATCTTCAACAAGATCGATGACATGGTGAGGTGGGCAGTTCAAACACTTCACAAGATGTTGAAGAGAAGACACCTACATCTTTGTCTACTGGAAGGGGTGGATCATTTATTCCTCAAACACAAGAATCGCTTTCATCAGCTCGCCCAGACACCACACTCCCGTACACTTCTACACTTCTTGCACCTTCACAAGGTAAATGTTATATTTATGTATATTTTTTTCATCTGTGTATCATATCTATAAGGTAAATGTTAGTCTTGTATATTTTGGTAACATGTGTTTTATTCCACCTAGTGTAATAAAATTTTGGTTTAATTTGATTTAGTTTTCTTCATTTTGAATGCTTAAGGCCATTCCTAAACCAATCATCATATTGGTCCCTAGGCCCCATTGCTGGATAGGCGTTCATATGAATTGTTGGTTTGAAAAATTGATGCTCATTGATATGGATCTTTCTATAAATTTTCTCTTTTTGCATTAATTTGTGGTATAATTATCAGACTCTTATCTTCATTTCAACTAATTATATAGGGTAAATTACCTGATTATTATGTTGCATTGCTTAGCATTGGTAATTATTTATGAGAATCTATTGTATAAGTGATGCCTTTCTCTTGAGGTGAATGTTTAAAAGGCAGCGTGTGTAAGTTCCTTGCTTTTGTTGTTTAATGGTTTATGCTACACTAAAATTAGCATATGTGAGTATTTATCAAGTTATGGTGCCTTTCTCTTACAGGTTGAGATTGGTTAATTTCTTAGATTACTTGTTATGTTTAGTGAGCGAACGATATATAGTCATTTTGAAATTTCAGTTAATAATGGTAAATGCTATGTTTATGGATTGTATAAGCATTGGCTTTATCCTTATTCTGTATTTTGCTGAACACTGAAAGTTTGCTTCAAGAATCAGTTGAATTGTGTGCTAAATGTATATTAAGGAGTTCATTAGCTGTACTAAAGATTGTTATGGACGTTTCCCATTTGGGATAATACAAGATCTCAAAATTTATCTCTATTTTGTCCATAGGTGGTGGTTTCACTAAAATTTATCTCTATCTTGTTTATAGTTGAGCTATTTATTGTTAATTCTTTAGTGTGATTGTTATTGATACTGACTCGTTTCATTTGTGGTATATCATTAGGTGAATCCTCATAGATATAGAGAATTGAGAACTTTGAATGCCTTTGAAAACATATCACTTGTGTTAATTGCACCTAAGTGTTTGATCAAATGCTTTTCTAGTCTTGCTTCTATTAATTCTTCGATTATCTTCATATTGAGATAATGCTTATTATTTGTTCTAGTAACTTTTGTTTTATCTTCTTCTATCAACAGAAGAGCATGACAGTGACTCTTATGATGATGATGAGACAAAGATAACCAATAAGAAACATTGGGGTTTTGCTTTGCCTCCTCCTTTGAATCCTGAGGCTTGAGAACAATTACATGTCATAAATAGATGGTATGTATCATAAAATATTAGTTGAATATTACAAGTTAATGAAGTTATTACTCATAATACTTTATAATTTATTTCCATTGCAGTCTCCACCATTACAAAGAAGCAAAATGGGTAAGATGCGCATCACACATGATTAGAAGCCACTTTGGAAGTCCTTGGGAGTCACGGGAAATGGTTCCTAAAGATTATAAACAACTGATATGGAAAGGTTTTCTGGTAATATTGGTAATAAATATTAATTATATTCTCATATTTAGCTAAAATTTAACTAATAATTAGTTTTCATGTATGTTTCTACATGTTATTGTCTTGTAATGTACACATCAATATTATAAGTTCGAAATGCCTAAGGAAGAGAATGTTGCATAACCAATTTGACACTAACATTGTAGTATGAGGATGAAATGCTTGTTATTCAATGCTAGAAAATTTGCCAGAAAAGAATCTCAACAAGAAAAACCTCATGATGTTGGGAAGGATTTTCCACCACGTTGGATAAAGCAACAAAATTGGAAAGATCTTGTGGACATGTGGAAGGATATCAAACGGATAAAAAAAACCTGAAGTGGGTAAAGTAAACTGGACAAAAGAGGTAATAGATGGATCATATTCCTTGCACATTGTTGGCTTTATAAATTTTGAGGAAGTGGATCTGTGAGAGGTTTATGTGCACATGCATAAAAAATATATATTGTTCCTCATATATAAATCTTTAATGTTGTATTCTCATGTTTTGATGTGCCTTATATAGCTTGATAACTATTCAAATTTTACAAAGATCGGTTTGTTTGAGGGGCACATAAGAAGAATAAAGGAACTGGTGATTGGATTATCTCTAAAGCAAAAAGAGTCTCGGTAATGTATTTGTCTTGTTGCTATATTAGGCTCATATTTTGTTAATTTATGATTTTGGTTAGTTGTTTTGAACTAAACTATGTTTGCGGACTCATTAATTATAGAAGCATTAAAACGACAACAATGTGATGAGGGTGAAAAAGTAGCATCAACTAGTCAGATAATTATTTTGACTCTGAAATCTTTTATGAAGCAATTGGAGGTGCGATGAAGGGTACAACATTTGGTCTACCCATCAATAACTTCGAAGGAATCATTCTTGCTCAAAGGCATGGGTTAGCACCTTTTTCCCTAGGTTATAATTTGCTTTCCCAAGTAGATTTGGACGCTCATCTTTTTGAATAAGAAGAGAAGTACAAAATGCAAATATAGCAAATGTGACAAGACAAAGCGCAACAAGTGTAAGAAGAAGTTTAGCAATAATTATAGCGCAAGGAAATGGAGTTGGACCAAAACCCTAACGTGAACGAGCTGTGATGATGAAGCAAATGAAATTGATGTTGAAGTTAGTAGAATTGATTGCTTAATTGCCACCCTCAGGTCCATACCCTCCTAATATGTAATTATGTTAAATTGATGAAAAAGACAACTTTATTATGTGTGGATGAATACTATCTAATTTCATAGAATATTTGGTGTATTTATATTTTTAAGGTTTAATTTGGTAGAACATTTAGTGTATGCAGGTTTTGTGACACTTTATTTATGTTTATGTGAAAAAATATGGATGACAGTTTTTAAATGTATTTTGTTGTAGATTGTGTTACAAATTTGTCATGATATGTAAGAGTATGACATATAAAATTGTTAGTAGGTTTGTATTTTAGGGTTTAGGAGCAGCCATAATATTTAATAAGGTGTTCATCATTAAATTAGTGACTAACATAAGATTAGTCGCTAATTTAGAAGATGGAAAATTACCCACCGATACTTCAATGGCTAAAATTAGCAACCCAGGACTAAAACTTAGCGACCGACGAGTCAGTTGCTAAATTTAGCGACCCACTTGTCAATACCTAATTTTAGGAACCGACCTATTATTAGGTAATTTTGAGCAATCGCAAATTTAGCTACTGACTTAGCTAAATTGGTCATTAAATGTTTTGTGACTGACACACGCATGCTATTTTAGCTACCAACATATGTGTTTAGTGACTGACTTTGCAATCATTAATTAGCAATCGATTTCAAAGTCCATCGCTAATTTCAATTTAGCGACAATGCTTTTAGTGACCGTTTACTTCGGTAGCAAAATCAATCCCTAACGCGATTTAGAGACCGATTTTGCAATTTAGTGACTGATTTTGGCGATAGCAAAGGGCCTTTTTTCCAATAGTGAACAACAAAATAAGAAGATGAAACGAAATAGGAAGCCATGGTAAGAATCACAGGTGAAGGATAGTGACGTAAGTCAGTGATCTGCGGATACCATGAAAAGGTTTTTTTCTATTGATTTTTACTAAGACAACAAGTTACGATTTATACACACATACACACACATCATAAAGGAAATTTTAGAGATTACAACAAATAAAAACTTTAAAAAAATAAAAGCAAGATTTATATTTATCCGCTTTTGAAGCTTAAGCATAGAGGATATTGGTGTATTTATTTGTGTATTAACACGTCCCTCACGTGCAGGCAATGTTTATCTCTAAAACTTACACTTGGACAGTTTTAATGTTTTAAATAGGTGACGTTGAGTTTCGAACCCATGACCTAGACTTTGATATTATATTAAAGTTACCACTTTCTCTAAAAGCTTAAGCTTATAGAGAGGATATTGGTGTATTTATTAATTTTGTAGATGATGTAGTAACTCCAATATAGTTTTAGAGTTTAGACATCAAATGGTCTTAGGCTTGAAACTCCCACCAAACATTTAAAAATATTGAATTGACCACGTACAAGCTTTACACAAATGACACTTCACGTGAGGTGGTGTATTAAGTACAATAAATAAATATAACCAAATTCTCTCTACAAGTTTGAGCTTGTAGATAAGGTGATAACTCTAGTACTTTTGCTAAAAAAATCCTACTTAAAAGTCCAGTAAATAAAGTATCATAACTTAGCACCATTTCTATAAAAGAAAAAGAATTACATGTTGGCAAGTAGTGACCCAATCAAAAAAAGCTCATACTTTTAAGGCATCACAAAAAATTTTTTTTTTTTTGTGATGTGGAAACACATTTCTTTTATAATAAAAATATTTGGTTCGTCTTTTAAAAAAAAGCTCAAAAATCAAGTTTCTTATATAAGAAGTCAGAAAATTTAACTTCTCAAATGAAATTTTTTTTAAAATTTAAAAAAAAAAAGTCAATGCAAAGAGGCCTATAATGGAGTGATCACAATTAACCTATTGAGACTAGTATCAAGAATTTCAATTTTATTTGTATCATATTAGACGATAAATAGTTTTTTGACATATCTTTTGGCTTAGCTTACTTCATATATTTCAGTATCTATTAGATAAAACTTGACCAATTCACAAACCCTTCAACTTATGCATAAAAACAAAGGATTTAAAGATCCTCCCATTTAATGGGTAATTATTGGAGAATAGAACAGTGACATATCACCTTCACTTATAAATAGTTAAAGTTACAACACTTTACTATCACTTATATTTAATACCAAGATAGCAAATATATATATTTACATGTATATATATTTATGTATATTATGTATATATATATGTATGTATATATATATTGATAAAGGTAAAATATTCTGTCCTATAGGAACATGCCACGTGTCCAGGAGGAATGCCCCCATAGCTATGGCCAAACCCGAGGACCCTTGCTTCGACCTTTACTTAAAAACCAATGGCCTTATGGCCACACCACGTGGTAGAGGCTTCGGCTACCTCTACTACCCCAGCACCCCCTGAACGAAGCATGAAAGGTGTGTAGCAGCCAATACCTTAAACACTATCATTCATGATCGAAGTAATAAGGCAAGGCTTCAGAGCTTCTGTTTGGACATGAGACATATAACTGAAGCTTAAGGGGGACACTTCAGCCATTCATCAAGACTTGATAATGACATCATTATTTCCAGGAAGGAGACAAATCTGATGAAAAGGGATTAGAGCAATTAAGGTAGCAAAGAAGAGGTAAGATTCATAATTGGTGCCCAAACATCTATCAAAACCCCTTTCACGCCATGAATAAGGGATCTTGACCTATTCTTTCATCCCTTCCTTATAATCTTATTTTTTTAAATTCTTGTTCTTACATCCTTTTGAAGATTAACTAACTTGAGTGTCAAAGGTGAAACGAGGGATAGCCCCACATATTGTCTTTGTAGAACGAGGCTACCCATTCCTCCTTTGGAGGGCGAATCCCAATTAGCGCTCTGTGGAGGTCGAAGGAACAATCAAGCTCTCTAGAAACAAGGCACAACATACCCCCTTCTATTGATAGAGTACTTCCAACACTTCGGAGTTAGTAAGAAGTTCTATAAGTTACTGATGTGGCATAGGTGATTTCCCACACCACACTAAATGGCGCCATATGTGAGAATGAGACTAATTCCTACTGAGAAAAAGGTGGTGAAAAGCCATGGCAAAGTGAAGGAAACATCAATAAGCACCGCCCGAGCAAACGAAACATGTTGAAGAGTCCGAGTATCAAGAAGAACCTGGCAAACAACTTGATGAGAATGGGGCAGCAAACCAGTATGCCAAGATACCAGGGTACCTAGGAGATGGACACTCGTGCCCTCGAACAAAATGTGAACTTATAAAGGGAGGCGATGAGCAAACTCTACGCCCATATGGAAGGATTGATGGTGGAGTACTAAAGAATGGAAGGCATCCTATGGCACCACCTATTATACTCGTGCCACCAATCCCAACCATGGGGACACAAGCCCAAGTCCCAGCTCCTGCAAGCTATCCATATCTGCCACAATGTCACTCATTCATGTAGTACGGCCAATACCCTGTACCCTTTATGTATCTATATCAGGGTATTTCAAGGGAGCACAAGAAGCAATCTTTATTTACACTTTGATCACACACTTCCCAGAGAGAGTGGGGGAAGAACCATGACTTAGGTGTTCGCCATGGCAATTATAAATCCACGGGAGATAACTAGACCATAACAATCCCGATGCCCATCAAATGATGAGAAAAGTCCATAGGCTCTTCGCATCGGAGATAGAAGCAGTGAGACTGCTACCATAGGTTCACAAACCTCTTCTCCCCATGTACAATGGGAGCGCAGCCCTAGATAACCATATTAGCATCTTTGAAAGAATCCTCATGATACATGGGTTGTTTGATGAGTTGAAGTGCCAAGCCTTTCTCACTACCTTGGTGGATGCAGCGTATGATTAGTATAAGTGTCTACCGAATCGCTCTATCCACTTCTTTGATCAGTTTGCCTTAGCATTGATAGACAGTGTCGCCAACAGCCGAACCATACCAAGGACTTTCGTAACATTGTTCTTTTATTAGAAGGAGGCCCAGAGACTCTCCAAGAGTATACGGAGAGGTTTAACAATGCAGCGTTGAAAGTGGCTGACCTAAATGATAGGGTGGCTATAATTGCTTATAACTAAGGACTAAGGTCGGGTGAGTTCAAAAACAGTATCTCAAGGCATAACTACCACTCTTTTGCCAACTTAATAAAGGAAGCCAAGCACTACATTCAAGGGAAGGAAACTAATCGCAACATTTAAGTTTGTGCTAAGGGAGAAAGAAAGACAATCTAGGAAGAATCAAAAGGGCAAGGTCAAGGAAGAAACCATCCAAAGGAAATGGTAAGCCTGTGCCAATCCCAGTCGATATCAATCCCAGTTTGAGAAGTACACTCCACTGAATGCTCCTTAGACCGAAGTGTTAGCTGCTAGTCAAAGGGGTTGTACGCGACAATAGCTAGAAAAGTTGCTAGGGAACCCTTCTAAAAGGGATCGTAACCTCATATATCAGTTTCACAGGGACCATAGACACTCCACAGAGAACTGTAAGCAGTTGAAAAATGAGATTGAGATGTTTCTCAGGTATGGGAAGTTAGACCAATTTGTTGTCTGCGACCGTTAGAGGAACCATGATTGGAGATATCTAAGGGCAAAGGATGAAGGGCATCTCGCAGAGCATTGACTGTACCTCAGAGTGGTGGAAATGATATGAGGGGCTATTATGGCAGGAGAAGAGACTCCATCAGGCCGTAAAAAGTATGTCCAAAGCCTAAGAATGCTAAGTTGCCCCAAAAGAGACTTAGGCATAGGGATATGCAGACGATCATTAACTCTGACTTAGGCCTAGTCGTGATTCCCTATGACGACCCACTAATAAAATAACTCTCATCACTGGCTACTTGGTGAAAAAGATACTTAGTGGACACGGACAGAGATGCTCTTTATCAAGGCATTTTTTAAGATGAGATTGAAGGTAAAAGACCTCAGACTAGTGGCTCCACCCTAAGAGCGAACTAGAACCTTGGGATCATCAAGCTGTCAGTTTCTCTTGGGTCCAAAGACTGGTGTACTAACTTGAAGATAGACTGTAGCTCAACGAATAACAGGATTCTCGGTAGGGTGTTCCTCAACAGAATTCAAGCTGTGATTTCCACTTACCATTTATGATGAAGTTTTCCACCAGGAATGGAGTGGCAAAAATCTGGGAAAATTGGTTGGTGGCAAAGAAATGTTATGCAGTATCCTTAGAGAGTGACAAGAAAGGGAAGGAAGCGATGCAGAAGGTCCACATAGGCTCCGAATTGCCCAAGGCGAACGAGGAACGTTTGATTAGTTTCTTGGCAAAGAACAAGGGTGTATTTGCCTGATCGGTATTGGATATGACTGGTTTTGGCCCTAGGGTATCGATCTACAAACTAAAAATCGATCCCAGTGTGCTGCCTGTGCAACATAAAAGGAGGTCCTACTTCGTGGAGAAAAATCAGGTAGCGTTGGAGAAAACAGAGAAGCTCGTTACCGCCCAACACATAAGGGAAGTGGACTATCCAAGATGGGTAACCAATCCAGTACTGGTGAAGAAGTCAAAAGGGGGTTGACGAATGTGCGTAGACTTCACAAACTTGAACAAAGCCTGCCCGAGTGATTGCTTCCCTTACCAAGGATAGACTGGCTAATTGACGTTGTGGTTGGGTTCGTATGGCTAACTCTTATGGATGGTTTCAAAGGGTACAACCAGATCATGATAGCTCCTGAAGATGAGGAAAATACCATATTCATAATTGAGTGGGGGCTGTATTACTATAGGGTGATGACATTGGGTTGAAAAATGTCGAAGCAACCTACTAGAGGATGGTTAACAATGTGTTTAGGCACTAAATAGGTAGGAACATAAAGGTCTATGTAGATGATATGTTAGTGAAGAGTGTCAAGGCTAAGGATCACCTGGTAAACCTCCAAGAGGCCTTTGATGCTATAAGGAGGTGTAACATGAAGATTAACTTAGAAAAATGTTCTTTTGGTGTGAAAACCAGGAAGTTTTTAGGTTTCATGGTGGCACATTGTGGGATAAAAGCCAATCCCGAGAAAATACAGGTGATACTAGAGATAGAACCAACTAATAATACCAACCAAGTCCATTCCTTGGCTGAGAAGGTGGCCGCTCTCAGTAGGCTCATGTTATATTCCGCTGACAAGTGTTTTTCCTTTTTTAGGATTCTTTGCAATCCAAGCACTTTAAGTAGAGTAGCAATGCCAGGATGCATTCGACGAGCTTAAGCCATACTTATCTTCTCCTCTATTACTGTGTAGCCTAGAGGAAGAAAAGGGATTGCTATTATACTTAGCCATATTCAGAGTAGCAACGGTAGCGGTGTTGATCAAAGAACACGGGAGAGTGCAAAAGCCCATATATTATGTGAGCAAAGTACTCTATGGAGCAGAGCTAAGGTACCCGCCTATCAAGAAGGTGACTTTAGCCTTAATCATAACTGCCAAGACGCTAAGGCCTTACTTCAAGGCGTACCTAATTAAGGTGCTAACTGATACTCTGTTTAGGCAAGTGCTCCAGAAGCCTAAAGTTTTCGGTTGGTTGCTAAAGTAGGCAGTTGAACTCATATAGTATGATATTAGCTACCAGCCGAGGATGGCAATCAAAGCTCAAGCTTTGGCAGACTTTCTCACAGATTGCACGGGCGAAGAGGGAGAACCTTTAGAGTCCGCACGGATTCTACAAGTTGATGAGGCCTCAAGAAAGTAAGGGTCTAGAGTAGGAATAATCTTGACTAGCCTAGCAGAGGAAGAGTTCCAATTTGCCTTGAAATTTGATTTTCAAACTTCTAACAATGAGGTTGAGTATAAAGCACTACTTGTAGGGCTGAGTATGAAGCACTACTCGCAGGGCTGAGAGCTAACCATGTGTCAAGGGAGTACGAAGCTAAGGATCCAACAATGATGGCTTACCTAAAACAAGTCAAAGAAGTAGTCTCGAACTTCATCAAAGTTATGGTATGGTAGGTCTCTTGGGAAGAGATTGAGAGGGCTGATGCTCTATTAAAGTTGACCGCTGGACAAGTCAAGGAGACAGAGGTCCGGGTGGAAATATTAGTTAAGCCTAGCATCAGATAAGGGCCTGAAGAAGAAGTTAATTGCATAGAAGAAAGGCTGAACTAGGTAAGGGACATGAGGAATTACTTGGGGAATGGCACCCTTATTGAGGGTAGAGAAAAAGCCAAATCCGTAGAGAGACGTGCCCAACGCTTCTTAATGAGTGGAAGGAAACTTTATAAACGCTCGTACGCCTAACTGCTGTTGAAGTGCATAGGAGAGCATGAAGGGAATTACGTGCTAAGGGAGATCCACGAAAGGGTATACGACAATCATATAGGTGCTAGAGCATTAGCTCAAAAGGTTCTCTGCTTCAAATACTATTGGCCGAGCACGTAGAGGGATACCCAGGCATTGGTACAGAGGTGTGACACATACCAGCGTTTCTTTAACATCCAGCATTTGCCCTCGTCCAAGATGGTTCCTATCACAAGTTCGTGGTTGTTCGCATAATGGGGGTTGGACATTATTGGTCATCTACCCTTCGTGACTGGGTAGAGGAAGTTCACCTTCGTAGCAGTAGATTATTTCACCTACTGGGTAGAGGCCGAAGCAGTTCCCAAAATCATTTAAAGGGTCGCTTAGAGTTTTGTGTTGAAGAATATAGTCTGTAGATTTGTTATCCCAAACAGTATCATAACAGACCATGGTCAGCAATTTAATTGTGCGTTCTTTCGCAGAAAGTGTGAAGAGCCCTAGATCAAGTTAAAGTTTGCATCCGTGGTACACCCTCAATGCAACGAACAAATGGAGGTGACGAAGCGAATCTTGCTGCAAGGATTGAAAACTAAGTTGGGGAATGCTAAGGGATTATGGGTCGATGTCCTACGTGAAGTTTTATGGTGGATGAAGATTACCCTAAGTACTGTGACTAAGAAAACTCCCTTCAGACTAGCACTCGGAGTGAATGTGGTGATACCTATCCAAATTAGGTCTCAGAGTTAGATAGTTGCAAACTCCAAGACTTAATGATCAAAACATGAATGAGCACTTAGATTTGTTGGACAAGGTCAGAGAAACTGTTGACCTTTGAACCCTAGCACACAAAGAAATGATGGCCTGGAGTTTTGCAAAAAAATTTGAGGCCCAAGCCAATCTATAAAGGCAGCTTGGTCTTGAGAAAACTTAAGTTCATGGGGAACGAAGGAGAAGGGAAGTTGGGACCCAAGTGGGAAGGTCCATACCTAGTCACCGAAGAAATCCTCCAGGGACTTACAAGCTGGCCGAGGTGGACAGGAAAAAGCTCAAGAATGCATGGAACGCAGAGCACCTATGTCCCTAATATGCTTAGTCTGCTTTGAAGCATGTTTATTGTATTTAATCAAGGCCAATAGGCTAGCTAGAGTCTTATGGTTATGATGTATTCAATCATGGCCCAGAGGCTATTTGTAGTTTCATTTAAATTTTAATGAAAGGCACTCCGCTACAATTCCAATCCCAATTCACTTGTATTACATTCGCTCTAGCAAATAAGAGGGAAATTCCCTTATACGCAAAGGCCTAAGTGGGTAAGGCACAAATGTGCACCCGAGGATACTTTTCGCCTAACCTAACTACTAGAGGAGCCAAATCTCACTAAAGGTAAAAGGGTATAAACCTGCCTTGAAAAAGAAAGTGGTAAAATATATGATTCTACCCACATCGGACTCCAAAGTGAACATAAAACCACATAACCATGCATACATTGATACATAACTGAAATAGAACATTCATAGTTAATATAAAAGGGTCCTAGCCTTTACAAATAAGATGATAGTAGAGGTACGTCAATAAGAGGGCACTCCATGCCATACAAAACAAGATCCAAAGCATAAAGGGATAGGAACTCCTAAGAAGCTACACTTCCACACACATCAAGAAGCAGGGGGGACCGGGAAAGCCAATGACTAGAGAAGCCTCAATGGCGTCGTTTCTATGGCTGGGGAGATATCTTAAAAAGGAGTCAAAGGAAGGGGTCGAAGCCTGGAACCATACAGGTAATAGACTCTAAAAGCTTCGTCTTGAATCAGCGACCTTCGACTCAAACTCTTCCTGAATGAAATTTACCACCTCCTGCCTCTACTTGAAGTACTTAACGCCTTTCTCCTCTTTCTCTCCAACTAACTTGACGAAATTGTTGTACTTATTTTCTGAGATGGCAAGCTTTTCTTGCACTGACTTTGGCATAGTACGCGTAGAATTGCGATCAGAGAGCGCAAAGTCAAGATCAGATAGCGCAGAATTGCGAGCCTTCTTGGCCGCATTGACCTTGTCTTTGGCCTCCGCCAATTGCTCCTTCAGGGCCTTATTTCTCTTTTGAGCCCTTTAATGGCCTCATATGCTGCCTGGCATTTGTAATATTCATTGTCACAGCGAGTATTCAACTCTTCTATAAGCACGGATCGGTGGGTATCCTACACCGGCACCAAGAAAGTTAGCAAAAAATAAACGCAAGCTGGGTAGTGATAATGAGGCTACCTCTCCTAGCTTTAGCATTATTTCGATGCTCTTCATAGACTTTACAATGTGAAAAATATTGGCCCCAGTCCTTACTAGGAGGGTTGCCAAAAGTAAAACCTTTAGGCACGTTCATTAGAGAGCCAAAGCTACCGTCAACCACGCAAGGCAGATTCCTAAAAGGATGAGATGGTGGACGAGGTGGAGTTGAATTGCTGGCTTCAACACTCTTCCCGAGCTTCTCTAGAATGACTTGCGGAGAAACACGTAATGAACTGCTACCATCTAATGCTTGAAACTGCTTCCCTCCAGCCGATGCTCCAAAGACTCTATGGTGTTAGAGCGAGTCGCAGAAGCACGAGAGCTAGACTGCAACTTTTTACATTCTTTATCAACAGCACTAGAGAGGCAGCTTCGAAGACGCTTCTTGTCTATGCCTGCGTAAGAAAAACAACCCATCAAAAATATGTTAGACATCAAGAAATAAGGGTAAAGCATACCTTCTATGGAGCAATCCTTCTCAGGTAAGGCAAGGGGTTCATCCATAGCAAAGGTGCGGGACTCAACAGAGGTGAAGTCTTCCCTAGTCTGGGACACCTAGACTGATGATCTCTGCTCTCATCAATTACTTCTACCCTTAACCGGTTATTGCCCATGGCTTTGCTCTCAAACTCGCCCTCGGGGCTAATGGGGGTGACACATAAAGGCACAACCCGACAACATTACCCTATTGTCATCAGCATAACCTAATTAATGTATTCCATAACGTCAAAAGGGTTATCGCTCAGGACTAGTCGATGGACAAGCCGTACCTCCGGGTCATCTGGCTCTGGGGTCTTTGACTTATAAGTAAACCTTCAATGCTTCAGAACTGACCAGTTGCCATTATCCACCTTGATAAAATAGAATTTGTTTCGCCAAGACTTCTTGGGCCTCTCTTCAATTGAGTAGAACATATTATCTGTATGTGCAGAGACGTAGTACCACCCCATCATCATAGGGGACTTGCCAAGTTTGAAGAAGCAACTAAAGGCATCAATGATGGGCTTGACGTTGTTGTACTTCAAGACCGGTATGAAGACAATCAAAACTTTTCACCCGTTGGGCAAGGATTAAGTTGCGTAAAGCCTGTAAAAGTTGAACCATTCATTAAAAATTTGGTCGGGAAGGGAATGGATAAGGTTAACTCTAACATCTCCTTATAGAAGGCATACCCCATGGTGGAGGAGAGCAATCCCTTTATTTATGGCCCGGGACTCTAGCCTAAACATTAAGAGGAAACTACCTACACTCTATGAACCTTCAGAACCTATCTATCCTAGCCCTGCTTCTAATATTTAGAGCGGTCCACTGAGGACTCAGCTTTATCATTTTGGGTTTCCCAGGGCAGGGTAACGCTCCTTGACTCGTTCAGGTCGTGACGGAGCTGAGATCAACAATCAAATGTCGAAGGTGAATTAATAGGAGGCACAAAGCAAGAAGCACTAACCTATATCAAACAAAATTCGTAAATTCAAGAAGTATGAGGAATAAAGGTGAATGGACAAAGAACGTAGAGCCCAAGTAGTATCTTTAGTAATGCTGAGTTAGCCCAGTAAAGAAGTAGAACCTGCACAAGCCAAGTGAAATATCAATGGAAGAAAAAGCTCAAGTGACAAACAAAGGGGCAGAGTGCTCTTAAGCCTTAGCAAAGCGCCGTCATTAATGCATTGGCTAAGGGCAAAAAGACTTGACCAAAGCTGATATCACATATCTTGGTTGCACCCCTCCAATAAGCAAACATGTACAAAACACCCCCCAGGAGCTTCGGCCTAGCAACTGATATGCAAAATGCACATAAGAAGTCAGTGCCCTGCGCTTTGACAACAACCAATCCATAACCAAGAACATTGGTTAGCACATCATGACAGATCCCAAGGTTCAAGTAAACGCGAAATCCCTGCTGGCCATAGAAAGTACCTAATGTGGCAAGCCTGGAACAACAAAGGCTGAAGGGCACGACACAAGATGTAGCCTCAATTAAGCCTGATCAAGTATCTGAAGCCTATGCCCAGTGCTTTGACCAAGCCTAGACTAGAGGTCGGAGGTTTGGCTATCGTAAGGGAATTCCCTAAGATATGGTAGAAGTTAAAACCTAGGGACCTAGTGGACAGCTAGCAAATGGTTCGTGTATGGAAGGCAAGCCATCATAGCAACATATCTTTGACCGAAGATGAGGCTTCTGCCAATAAGGTGACCTTGGGATGGGCGAGCTGCATACCTGTGGGGTCGAGTACTGAGGCTCGACGCGGCAAGGATGCAAGGATTGGACAATGGTGATACGCAAAGGTGCAAAGGAATGGAAAAACCACAAAGCAAGTCTAAGGGGCATTCTATCAAACATCCTATATGCGTCCCGCAGAGTTACACTAACTTATAAGTAAAGAGCACAACAAACCCCAAATTTTGAGCTTAAAGTGCCTAGATCTGTGGTCAATTGGAGACATAACTTTGGCCTAAACTTGCAGTTTGGCATTCAAAAATAACACAAATTGTAGAAGTAATCAAAGGTCGAGGCTTTGAGAGAACTTACCTTAGAAAAACGGCACGCCTACTCTAAGAGAAAAGAATGCCAAGTTGGATAATAAGGGGGTTACAGGTATAAGAAAGCAGCGGCCGTAGATAGTGCTTGCGAAGAAAGTAAGGCTTGGAGTTAGCAACGCAGCTGGACCGGAAGAATAACTCTTCAATGCTACCTTGTAAGGTGCCACGCGCCTTGGAAACTATAAGGTCTTCGCTTAAGAAAGTTTGGGGAGCTAGTATTGTCAAGGCATCCAGGGCTACATCATATGGTGAAATAGGAAAAAAAAAGTAATCCGATCCAGCAAGTATCTATTGCTTCGACGGTGAAAGCGTCTACGGGCGACGTTGGTTAAGGCCTCATCTTGAGCTGGGGCTTTTTCTTCGAGCGGTAGAAGGTTATATCCTTAGGAACGCTAAGGCAACAGCGCTTATCTCGTGGTCTTAAGAATCATAAAGCTGCAAGGCTTATATAAGCGCGAGAAAATAGAAGAGCATACCTGTAAAGCCTATAAGCCTCGACTACTTGGTGGATAGGTGCAAACTAGTAAAGGGTTGTTGTAGCCTGAGTAAAATTACGCATGAAGCACTAAGGGGTAGCTTCGTACATTGTTAAATAATTCTTAACCAAACTTATTTGCAAAGAGTAAAAGTTGAAGATGAAAAATGAAAAGGGGCCTATTTATAGTTCAAGCCTTGCCCGGGAAACGAAGCGTTTGCACGTCGTTTCATATTGTCATATCAATCAGAGAACCAACAAAGATTAATCAAGTGGCCCCCATCGACACATGTGTACAGTGAAATCCAAGGGGGCAAATGATATGGGTAAAATATTCTGCTTAATAGGAACGTGCCACGTGTCCAAGAGAAAAACCCCAATAGCCATGGCCGAACCCGAGAACCCTTGCTTTAGCCTTTACTTAGTAACCAGCGGCCTTATGGCCACACCACGAGGTAAAGGCTTCGGCCAATTTTACTACTGAAGCACTCCCTGTACGAAGCATAAAGGGTATGCGTCTGCCAGTACCTTATAAGCTGTTATTCATAATCGAACAAATGAGGCAAGGATTCAGAGCTTCCATTTAGACATGAGCTAGATAGCTGAAGCTCAAGGGGGACACTTTGGCCATTCATCAAGACTTGACAATGACATTATTATTTCCCTATAAGGGAGGAGATAAATCTGATGAAAAAGGATCAAAGCAATTAAGGTAGCAAGGAAGAGTTAAGATTCGTATTAGTGCCCAAACACCTATAAAGACCCTCCTCACTCCATGAATAGGGGATCTCAACCTATTCTCCTTCCTACCTTGTAATCTTATTTTGCTAAATTCTTATTCTTACATCTTTCTGAAGGTTAACTGACTTGAGCATCAGAGGTGAAACGGGGTATAGCCCCGCATATTGTCTTTGTAAGACGAGGCTACCCATTCCTCCTTCGGAGTGCGAAGCCCAATTAGCACTCTGCAGAGGTCAAATGAACAATCAAGCTCTCTGGAGACAACGCACAACATACCCCCTTCCAGTGATAGAGTGCTTTCAACGCTTTGGAGTTATTAAGGAGTTCCATAAGTTATTGACGTGGCATAGGTGAATTCCCATACCACATGATATATTTATGTGTGCGTGTGTGTGTGTGTGTATATATATATGTGTATGTGTATGTGTGTGTATGTATGTTGTATATTTATGCCTAACATACTGCTAGTCCCTAAATTCTCTAAATAAGCTTAAAACATCCCCTATGATTTTTTGAACATTGCATCCTTGCCCTTTCCCTTACAAAATCCATCCATTTTGACAATGAGGAGCTAGCATGCAGTTGTATTGTTTCTTCATTCTGGGCATTTTATTACTTCACAAACGTTCAAAAATGCCCTTGACCATCTCCTTAAAATGTATTAAAGCACAAAATAGTAGATCTTACACAAATAAAGCTTTAAGCTTCTACTCTATTCCACTTTATTTTATATGATTCTCAATATGTATCGGTTTTTTAAGTTTTAAATTTTGGTTTTTTAAAAATTTTGGTTTTTTAAAATTTTTTTAGGGTTTCAAAATAGCAATGTCAACATCACATTGTGATAATAGTAAGGAGAAGACTCCAAAACTTGTACTGTGCTATTGTCATCAAAGATGTTACAAGCGTAGAAAATATTGCCCCATTTGGATTGTGAAAGGTGATGAGAAGAATTTTAAAGGCCTTTGACCTTTAAGTGTGGTCTTTGCAATTTTTTTGCTGGTCTAAGCAAACAAAAACCAACTTGGTTGCATAATGGCTCTATTGGTTAACCATCAATGGCAGGTAGCTCAAAGTTGAAGAAAGATGCAGCTAATGAGTTAAGGTAGCTCTTTCAAGGCAAAGAGAGTTGATGAGTCTGTAAGGGTTTCATACCCTGCCAATTTTATGGGAAGAAGGTTTGGTGGACATGTTACAAGCTACTATGAACATGTGCAACCTATTACCAATGTGTAGCCTATCAACAATATGCATCCCATCAACAATGTTGAGCTATTGAAACAAATTCGTTTGGCTTTTTTCTATAAGTTTTTGCTTAAATTTAAAACTTCCTCATAATGTTTCAATTTTTTTTCTCCATGATATCAAGTTTTTCCAAATAGTGTTCTATGTTAAAGATATTTTGACCTTCTTATGTGTCTATTCATTTTCTAATTTAATTTTGTTATTGTTATTTATATTTTAGCTTAATTTTAGAATGTGAGCTCATTGCAAAAAAGCCATATGTTGAGTTAGAAAAAGATTACTCTAATTTTGATATATATATATATATATGTGTGTGTGTGTGTGTGTGTGTGCGCGCGCGCGCATGCATGTGTGTGTATGAGTATGTGTCTATGTATGTGTATGTACTTACTAAAAAATAAAAAAAAATTTAAATTGGACTTGATTTTTATTTAATTCCAAAAAATAAAATATAAAAATTAAAAATAAAAATTGGAAAAAGATAAAATTAAAAAACTAAAATCTAAAAAATTAAAAAACCTTAAAAATAAACAAATTAATTCCATGTCTTTAATTTTTAAAATAATTTACCCTTAGTTTTTCAATTTTTAAATATTAGTTTTTAAAATTTATAATTTATAATTTTAATTTTTAATCTTTTAATCACGTAATTTTTTTAAATTTTTTAATTTTTATTTTTTCATCTTCAATTGTTAAATTTTTATTTTTTATTTTTTATTTTTAATATTTTTAATTATTTAGCTCTTGAATTCCTTAAGTTTCGTTTTTAATTTTAAAGGGGTAAGGGTAAGGGTAAGGGTTGCGCGTAGGGGAAGGTAGGTTGGGAGTAAAATTTTTTTAATTAAAAGTTTTACATTTTTTATTTGATTGAAGACTTTTTTCATTGATTGATTTTATTATATTGTTTTGTCTGGTTCTCTTTTTTCTTTTGCTTTGACAAATAAAAAATAAAACTAGCCTTCAACATAAGGTTTTATTTAGAAAAATTTGATGGCATAGGAAAGTATGCGTTTCCTTATTTTATTTTATTTTATTTTTCCTTTTAACCAGGAGGAGAAAAGACCTAGCCCTTGCGGTGATGCCAGTCCTATAGAGCTAAAAATGTGAAATTTGTAGAATTTATTGCATTCAACTTTTAATGGAGACAGTCAGTTAGAAGGATTCGATTTAATAAAGTTGTGAAATGGGAAATTTTGGTAGGGACGAATTTCCACCTGATTGTAGCGTATGTGATTATGTCTTTCTACTTTGGGCCTTTAATTGTAGACTCAAAATGATCAATTGAATTATGAATAACTCTCTCACAGTCTCACGTGATAGAAGTACAAAAAGATGGGTCAGGACATCTCAGCCCAACAAAAGGAAGAGCACAGCCCCAACAATTGACAGGCTGAAATAAAATAAAAGAAATATGTGGGTCAAACACATAGCCCAAGAAAATGGAAATACCAAACCCTAATAACAACCAAAAAAGAACAACTTTCACTAAGAACCGCTCATTAAAAGGGCTACACAATCATGACCAACGGCTTTCCAAACGCAAAGTTGCCCCCCTGCGAAACTAGAATACCACATTCATCGTTACCAAATTTTATGGAATTAAGATACTAATTAATCAACGGAAGTTGAAACCTCATTTGTCACTTCCCGACATTTAAAATACATCACCTAATTATATAATCTTCTCCTATTTATATATTTGTCTTTTTATTGAACCACGACTAAGAGCCTGTTTGGATTGACTTTTTTTTAAGAAAAAATATTTTTTTTTTCTGAAATAGTTATATTAGATTTGTAATAACTATTTGATTTGGTTTCCAAAAAATTTGAAAATCTGAAAAAAGCTCAATATAACTTTTTTTAGAACCCAGAATTTTCAGCTTCTAAAAGAAAGCTGTTAAAAAAAAAAAACTTTTGAAAAAAGTTAATCTAAACAAGCCCTAGGTCTACTGTAGATAATGAATATTGAATATAAACCGCTTAATGAGCCTATAACAAGATATTACTCATTAGATAATTGCTTTATTTGCATTTGAGGAAAAAAAAAGAAAAGAAAATGAGGGGGAAAATACATATTACCTCCAATGCTATGTCTACTTAATTAATTATTTTTTTATTTTAAAATTTATCATATTACTATTTGTGCTTTTAAAAAGGTAGTACATAATGTCCACTTTAACTTTTTTGTTCAAGTTATTGTGCATTATATATACTTCTTCATTTTTTTTTTTTTTTGCTAGAACTTATAATGTGTTATATACTTTCAAAAAATTACCTTTATTTTCAGTTAATAACTTCTAGATAGTAACACAAAAATAAGGCAATTGTGCCACTTTTGAGAAATTCAGAAGATAATGTGGTCCGAAGACACTTGAGAGAGTGTACTGCATTACTCTTGTTACCCTCACTAGAGAATAATAGGCCAATAGGTACTTTGATGTTTTAAAATCATATAGATTAGTCAACTAATTAGTCATTACAGACATTAGTCAACTAATTAGTCAAACTATAAAGAATAACTTGTCACATCTTGAAAAATACAAGCAAATAATGCAATAAAATTAATATAGAACGTTGGTTATTACTAAGTTTCATGGAATTTCGTTCATTGTTACTAAATTTCGTGGAATTAACATGCTAATCAATGAAAGTGAAAACAACAGTTGTCACTTTCCGGGATGTGAGACAAGTCACGTAATTAATGGCGGAGCCACATTAGGCTAGAGTGTTTGGATAGGCTTATAAAAAAATTATTTAAAGTACTTTTAGATTTAAGTAATTCTTTTTGTATTATTAACTTTAAATAGTTATATGTTTGAATAAAAATTATAGTTATAAAAATAAGTATTTACATGTTTAATTAAAATGAGTTAAAAAGTAAGTTATATAGTTAAAATAACTATTAATGACATTAAAATAGAATTTAAAAAGGTAAGTATAAGATAAAATAGTAAAGATATTTTAGTAATAAAAATAAAAAGGTAAGAATAAAATAGTAAATAATTTGGTCAAACTTGCTTTTTTTCAACATGCTTAAAGCTATAAAAAGTTGGGGAGCTTTTTATTTTCTACTTAAAGCCACTTAAAAAAATAACATTTTTAATTAAAACAAACACTTCTATTAGCTTAAATTAGACTTTAAGCAGGTTTGACCAGAAAAAAAGCCAAACCAAACACCCTAAGTAGTTACGTATTTGAATAAAAATTGTAGTTATAAAAATATATATTTACATGTTTGATTAAAGTGGGTTGAAAAGTAAATTATATAGTTAAAATAACTATTAAGGACATTAAAATAAAATTTAAAATGTAAGTAGAAGATAAAAGAGTAAAGATATTTTAGTAATAAAATAAAAATATAAGGATAAGATAATAAATGATTGGGTCAAACTTACTTCTTTTCGAAGTGCTTAAAGTCATAAAAAGCAAAAGTTCGGGTTGGAAAACTTTTTATTTTTCACTTAAAGCTACTTAAAAAAAGCACGTTTTTAATTGAAACAAACACTTTTATTAGCTTAAATTAAATTTTAAATAGGTTTGACGAAAAAAAAAACCAAACCAAACACCAGCTCATTATTAAGGCTATTTGCTAGTTTAGAAGAAAAACTTGCATGGCATTTAATGTGATGAAGAAAATTAAGCATTGCATTTGATTGATTGTCTCCAATTTTTCCCTATAAATAGAGGGATTCGGGAGAAGGCAATGCATCAAAGCGAGAAGCAATTCAAAACATTTAGAGAGAATAAGAAAGAATTCTCCTAAGTGTAGCATTTCTTCCACTTGTTATATAAATTAGTGTGAGAGAGAGTTTCTCGTATTATAAGAGAGAGTAAAATTGTTCTCTCCTTATTTTAGAAAGAAGATTGTAAAATATTTTTATACATAGTGAAATCCTCCTTACTTGCCCATTGTTTTTCCCTCACTTTGTTTGAGGGTTTTTCACGTAAAATTTTGGTGTCTCAATTATCCATTTTTTTCTCATTTCCTATTTTAGTTGCGTGATATTGCTTCGACAACCTTATAATTCCGCTGCGCCATACCCCAATAGTGGTATCAGAGTTATAAGTTGAGAGTATTGTTACTATTCACACATTACTATATACAGTTATGGGTCGTTACTATACACGGTACTGTTCACATATATAGTATTGTTCACAGTGAAATAGCGGGAGCAGGTTCAATTCTAGAAGCAGTCATCAACACTATGGTGGCGAAAGATGAAATAGAGAAGTTCAATGGGAGTAATTTCTTCATTTGGAAATTGAAGATGAAAGCCATTCTGAGGAAGGATAATTATCTTGCGGCAATTGAAGGCAGGCCAGCAGGGGTAACAGACACAAGTGGAAAGAGATGGACGATGTTGCTATAGCCAATTTGCATCTGGCATTGGCATATTCGGTGCTGTCAAGAGTCGAGGGGAAAAAGTCAACAAAAGAAATTTGGGATACGCTGACTAAATTATACAAGGTCAAGTCATTTCACAACAAGATCTTCTTGAAGATGAGACTTTATACTCTTCGAATGAGTGAGACCACATCAGTTATGGAACATATCAACACCTTAAATACGCTATTTTCTCAACTCACTTTGTTGGGTCATAAAATAACAGAGCTTGAATGTGCGGAGATCCTATTTCAAAGCCTACCTGACTCGTATGATCAACTTGTCATCAACTACACCGACAATGTTCTCACAAATAGTCTTGTCTTTGATGACGTTGCAGCCGCTGCTCTGGAAAAGGAGTCTAGGCGCAAAATCAAGGAGGACATACTAGAAGGCTCAAAACAAGTAGAGGCACTAATAATGACGAGAAGCAGACCAATGGAGCGCGGCTCAAGTGGGGGCCATAATTACAGTAGATCAAAATCAAGAAGCAGGAAGAATATCAAGTGCTACAATTGTGACAAAAAAGGGCACGTTAAGAAGGATTTTTTACGCAATAAGATAACTCCTGAGGTCACCAACTCTCAAGGATGTGTTACAGGTACTCCTGGTGATGGAGACGTCTTATACAACGAAGCAGCAGCAACTTCTAAAGGTAGAAAGGAGCTTGCTGATATATGGATAATGGATTCAGGAGCGACGTGGCACATAACCTCTCGTCGAGAATGGTTCTACATATATAAACCATGCTCTGGAGGATTTGTGTACATGGGTAATGATCATGTCCTAGAGATTGTTGGAACTGGGACCCTCAAGATAAAAATGCACGATCATACAATGTGTACCATTGAAGGAGTACAACACGTGAAAGGCTTGAAGAAGAATCTATTGTCTCTTGGATAACTAGATGACCTTGGCTGCAAGACCTATATCGAGGATAGGATCATGAAGGTCATTAAAGGTGCGCTTGGAGTGATCAAGGCAGAAAAGATCGCGGTAAATCTATACATGCTGTTGGGAGATACATTGCAAGAGGTAGATGTATCTGTTGCATCAGCCAATCAAGAAGAGTCAACAATAATGTGGCATCGCAGACTTGGCTACATGTTCGAACGAGGTTTGAAGATTCTTGCAGAACGTAATCTCTTACATAGGCTCAAGTCGGTAAACTTACCGTTCTGTGAGCACTGTGTGATTAATAAGCAGCACAGATTATCATTTGGAAGATCTACAGCCAGAAGTAAACATATTCTGGACTTGGTTTACTCAGATTTATGGGAATTGCCGGTTTTGCCCCTAGAAGGAACAAAGTATCTTGTATCATTCATTGATGACTACTCCAAGAGATTGTGGTTGTGCCTGATCAAGAATAAGTCAAATGTGTTTTCAATATTCAAGGAGTACAAAGCGCTGGTGGTACTTGAATCCAGCAAAAGGATCAAGTGTTTGAGGACCAACAATGTAAAAGAATATACTGATAGGAGTTTTCTGGCATTTTGAAAACATGAAGGTATTTATAGACAGTTCATGACTTCACATACGCCTTAGCAAAATAGAGTTGTAAAGTGGATGAATAGAACTATACTCGAAAGAATGAGAGCGATGTTGGAAACTTCAGGTCTAGACAAGTTATTCTAGGCAGAAGCAATCAAAACTGTCTATCACCTGATAAACCGGTCACCATTAACAGCAATTGGGTTAAAGACACCAATGGAAATGTGGACTGGTAAACCCGTAAATTGTTCTACCTTACATGTTTTTGGATGTCCCTTATATGTGATGTATGGTTCCAAAAAAAGAATGAAGCTGGATCCAAAGTCCAGGAAATGCATATTCTTGGGGTATGCCGACAGTGTTAACGGGTATCGCTTGTGGGATCCCACTAACCACAAGGTTATCATCAACAGAGATGTGATCTTTGTAGAGAGTAAACTACAAAGTGAAGATGATAACAGCACTGGAAAAGAGACTACTGTAGTGGAAGTTGAAGATAAACTAGAACAAGGAGACGCTTCTTTTGAAGCTGCGTCAAAGCACGAGGAACAAGAACTAAATGAGGCCGAGGTTACAGAACTCCGACGTTCATCGCATCAGACAATAAGACCAGCATGACACTCTGATTATGTTATGGCAAGCAATGTTGCATACTGTCTTCTAACGGAGGATAGAGAATCCTCAACTTATCACAAGGCTATAAATAGCCCGATGTTGCTCTGTGGATGATAGTAATATAGGACGAGATGGAAACTTTGCTCAGAAACAAGACGTGGGAGCTTATTTCACTACCACTCGGAAGGAAAGCCATCGGCAACAAATGGGTCTACAAGATCACACGAGATGGCAATGATCAAGTGGAACTATATCGTGCAAGACTAGTGGTGAAAGGATTTGCTCACAAAAAAAAAAGTATTGACTTCAATGAGATCTTCTCTTCTGTGGTTAGACTTACAATTGTCAGAGTAGTCCTGGCTATGTGTGCTGTGTTCGATTTACATCTAGAACAGTTCGATGTAAATATGGCTTTTCTTCATGGAGAACTTGAAGAAGAGATTTATATGCTCCAACCAGAAGGATTTTGTTCAGAAAGGAAAATAAAACTTGGTTTGCAGGTTAACCAAATCTCTATACAGTCTAAAGCAGGTGCCAAGGTGTTGGTACAAGAGATTTGATTCCTTCATAATTAGCCTCAGGTACAACAGACTCAATGCAAACCATTGTACGGGCTACAAGAGGTTTGGAGATGATGATTTTATCGTTTTGCTGTTATACATGGATGACATGCTGGTAGCAGACCCTAAGATCGTGTCCAAGAACTGAAGGCACAGTTGGCTAAAGAGTTTGACATGAAGGATTCAGGACCAGTAAACAAAATTTTAGATGTAAATTCATCGAGACAGAAAAGGCAGAAAAGCATGGATTTCCCAGAAGAACTACTTTAGGAAAATCTTGTGGCGCTTCAACATGCAAAATTGCAAAGAAATCTCGACCTCACTTCCTGTTAACTATAAATTATCCTCAAGTATGTGCCTAAGTAATAAAGTAGAAATGATAGATATGTCTCCAGTACCGTATGCATCAGCAGTGGGAAGTCTCATGTTCGCTATGATATGTATGAGACCAGATATTGCTCAAGCTATTAGAACGGTTAGTCGGTTCATGGTGAATCTTGGTAGAGAGTATTGGAATGTTGTTAAGAGGACTGTGAGATACATCAAAGGGACCTCGGATGTTGCATTATGTTATGGAGGATAAGAATTTACTGTTAAAGGCTACATCAATTTAGATTTTGCAGGTTATACCGATAAACAGAATCCACTACTGGCTATGTGTTTACATTTGTGGAATGAGCGGTGAGCTGGGTATCTATGTTATAGACTGTTGTGGCACTTTTTACAACAGAGGCAGAGTACATGGCAGCTACACACGCTTGTAAAGAAGCAATATGGATTCAGAGGTTAATGGAGGAACTCAGGCAGAAACAAGAGAAGATTTCCTTGTATTTTGATAGTCAGAGTGCCTTGCATATTACAAGGAATCCAGCCTTTCATTCCAAGACAAAGCACATAGGTGTCCAGTATCACTTTGTCTGTGAAGTAGTAGAGGAAGGAAGTGTGGGAATGCAGAAGATTCACACTAACGAGAACCTAGCAGATGTTATGACGAAGCCGACCAACATTGACAAGTTTGTCTACAGTAAATCCTCTTGTGGCCTTATAGAGACGTAAGCAACATGGCAATGGCAAGTTTGGAGAGATTTGAAAAAGAACTCAAAGTGAACTTTAAGTGGGAGAATGTCAGGAGTAAAGCTCACTTTGAGCTTAAAGTCAAGTTGCTAGCACACAAAGATTGAAAATTAAGCAAACTTGATGATCTTTTGTCAATTCGGTGCATGGGAAATATAAGAAGCAAACAAAGTCTTTATAATTGCATGTAAAGGTTGAAAAACAAAGTAAGGCTATTTGCTAGCTTAGAAGAAAAACTTGCATGGCATTTAATGTGATGAAGAAAATTAAGCATTGCATTTGATTGATTGTCTCCAATTTTCCCCTATAAATAGAGGGATCTGGGAGAAGGCAAAACATCAAAGCAATAAGCAATTTAAAGCATTTAGAGTGAATAAGAAAGAATTCTCCTAAGTGTAGCATTTCTTCCACTTGTTATATAAATTTGTGTGAGAGAAAGTTTCTCTTATTATAAAAGAGAGTAAAATTGTTCTCTCCTTATTTTAGAAAGAAGATTGTAAAATACTTTTATACATTGTGAAATCCTCTTTACTTGCCTATTGTTTTTCCCTCAATTTGCTTGAGGGTTTTTGACGTAAAATTTTGATGTCTCAACTATCTATTTTTTTTTCATTTCCTATTTTAATTGCGTGATTTTGTTTCGACGACCCTATCATTTTGCTGCGCCATACTTCAAAAATATATTGATTTCGTACTTTGCAGATGTCCGTGAGCATTTATCTTGGTTTCCATATTATTCTCTTCTGGTAGTCTTTCGTTTAAGGAAATCCACATCACTCTCCTTGCTGTCTACATGTAACTCTCTAGCCTCCAAAATTAAAGAGTTCAAACACTCCAAATTCATAATTCAGCCCAAAAGATATCACATGATCATTTGTATTGGCTTCTAGAATAAGTGCTTTTTTATAATTTTTAAATAAATTAAAGTATTTTTTGTTTAAAAAAAAGTTTAGACTTTTAAAAAACTCACCTATTCTTTAAAACAATCAATTTACAAATTTAATGTAAAAAAGTATTTCCTATGAGAAATATTTACTATAGAAAACTAATCTAAATGAATCGTACACTAATTTGGACTCAAATACATAACTTCTGCTTTGTTTGTTATAGTCTTATTTTAAGAGGCTTATCCTATTGAAATGAGGGTACATCTTATAAGATTTAAGAAATTTTATCATACATCATATGAAAATTCAAAGCAAAACTATAATTTTTATCTTATAAGAAATAAGCAATCTATCATATTTTATTCTTTACAACCATAGAATACATGGTATATGTGATAAGATATCTTCAAATTTCAATAGAATAAGTATCTTAAAATAAGATCATTCCAAACACACTATTCATCAATTAATTATAGGTTTGTATATGGTAAGCCAACACCCACTGATGTTACGTACGAAAAAGGGAAGCAAATTATTACACGTAAAACTGTGCAAATATTTTCTTTTTCTTCTTTGGTCAGCTTTTATCACTTTATCTTTCTCTCGGCACCATATTTGGACTTTTTTTTTAACCCAAAATATAAAATGTTATGCAAAATTAACCGCGTTTGTAAATGGATTTTAAAAATAACCCAATTTGGTTCCGAAAATACGTTGGACACGGGCCGCGCTCACAGCATGCGGCCACTGATGCGGTGCACTCTGGGAACGCGGTCCGCATTCCATAAATTCACTCCGCTTCAGTTTTTTCTCATTCTCCGCCTACCCCACACCCGATTTCTTTTGTTTTTCTCTCATTCCCTCACATAAAAATTTTAGCTTTCTAGCGTCATTGCGAGGATATTGCCATAATATTGTAAGTTAATTTAATTTTATGCTATTTTTTACAATTGTATTTAACGTTTTAAGTTACGAAATATGTTTTTAGATCGTGTAATGTTTTTTTTTAGTTAATTTTTGTTTGTGTTAATTTGAATTTTAATTTTTGTTGGAATTGTAGATTAGAATTTTAGTTTGTGTTAATTTGTAATTTAATTTTAATTGTTGTTAAAAAATATAGCATGATTATTAGAAATAGACTTAATATTATTGTTGTTGTTGTTATTATTATTATTATTATTATTATTATTATTATCATTATTATTAACAATGTTATTATTTTTATGACAGCAATGTTATATGTTATATGTTATTATTAATTTAATTAATACAATTATTGATATTATTATTATTATTTATTATTATTATGATGATGATGACGACGATGACGATGACGATGGATGGTTATGTTATATATTAGAGGTTATTATTAATTTTATTATTACTATTATTGATATTATTATTATTATTTATTATTGTGTTGATGATGACGATGATGGATGATTAATGCTATATGTTAGATGTTATTATTAATGTTATTATTACTATTATTGATATTATTATCATTATTTATTATTATTATTATGATGATGACGATGATGGATGATTAATATTATCTTTGTGTTATTATCATTATTATTAATACTATCATTGATATTATTATTGATAATATTAGTGTTATCATCGTTATTATTTGATAAAATTAGAGATTTAATGTTTATAGTGAAGTAGTAATACTTAGTTAATCGTTATTATTATTTTTTATTTTAGGAGTCATTATGGATTCACGACCTGCACAAGTAGATGCCACCTTACTGTGCCACTATATGGAACACCAGGTGCAGTATTTGTAGGACCCACACCATCTGGGTACTTTTAGGTGCTACAAGTCAAATAGGACTTTGTTTAATGAGCCGGAGCACCCATTAGTACAGCAGCAGTTGGTGGGGACCAGATTCTACGGGTGTTATATATCCCAATACCATCAGCTGAACCGCAGATTAATTACTGCCATGATAGAGAGGTCACGGCCGGAGACCCACACATTCCATTTACCCGTAGTGGAGGCCACCATCATCCTGCAGGATGTGGCCGTGTATTGGGGTCTTCTCGTGACCGGTACTCCTATCCCAGTGATTGATACGGTCCCACGGTCGAGGGATGATTGGATTGCCACGATCCGGGATTTGTTGGGGATTGATGCAAATGGGGTTGTGGACGTCTGGTCTTGATACGACGTGAGGGAGCATTTGATACGACGTGTCCCAATTGCCACATCTGAATTCTTGGCCATCACAACACTACCTGGATTCTTAGCCATCACGGCACCAAGAAACTGTGGGAGCATTTGATACGACGTGTCCCAATTGTTATACACTAGTTCAATTGCTTTATTCTGGCCGTTCCATGCTTTTTCGTAACTGACATCCGCGTTAAGCTTCTCCTTCATGTGAGCTTGGATAAGCCCGACCTCGTAATCAACCTTTTTAGCTATGAAAATGCCTCACCAAATATCCAACCAATCCCGAGGTCAAATTTCTGTGCCCCGACGCAGTTATTTGCTCCATACATACATGTCTGGCGTCATACTGCGCGATCTCCCACTGTTTGTGCGTTGCTTTCCATATTACACGTACATACCATGGGCATTCTACAATTCCACTGTGTGCTTCCCTACATCCTACCTTCCACAGGGTCTTACTCGACTCGACGACCCTATATTCCTTTTGCATTCTTATTGCGTACTGTTGAACAGCCCTTATCCCATCCACTTTGGATGGGAACACCATTCCTTTGGCCAGTTTCATCCTGTCCGGGTCCTATACTGGACGTTTGGTGACCTCGTACCTGCTTGTCGTGTAGAATTCATTCCTAGCAGTATGGAACTCCACTGCTTCCTCCTCATCTACCTCTGCCTCTGCATCGACGTCCGATCCTTCTACCTCGTTCTCAATTTGGTGGTTCAAACTTGCTTCTGAGATTGCATTTTCTTCTTAATTGTTCAATTCACCGTCCTCGTATGCCTCAGACAAAATAGTATCTGCTGCGACGTCACATCTCTCCTCTGTGCCACCACCGTGATGAGAGGGTCCTCCGACTTCAAAAGTGGAATGTGATTGCGGGGAAATGGAAAAAGTAGCAAACTCCGCCGCTGTTGTTGCAATATTGATATGCTCATCTTCTACATACGATGGTGGTGCATTTAGGTCTGGCATGGTAGACTGGTACGGGAAGTCGGGCATTATTTGCGGCACATACACGTTGTCAGACTGAACGGACTGCACGTCCACTATTACATGCGCCACACAGCGGTTCCATTCACAACGAGCTGTGCCATACATCTCCCGCATATCTTCATCATCAATTATTGCACTTGGATAATAATATATCTGCTGCAACGTAGCATCCCATCTAGGGTCAGGATAGCATAAGTTAACCCTATAGATGCTCGAACGCAACCCTAGTTTTCTAATTACATGAGAAACAAATTCATCGTAAGTTGTACCTGGATGAATTTTTATTTTGCGTGGTATATTTGGACTTCTATAATCAAGACCGTAATCGATCATTATTGTGTGACCGCCGTAGTATAAAAGAACAGTAACATCGGTTGAATTCATTCTTTTAGGTGCTTTGGTAGAAACTTATACTAACAAATTGAATGAATTTGGTAGAAAGTTTATTTGGTGGAAAATTATTGTAATGGGTAACGGATTGAATGATCCGATGGAGGAAGGGGTTGGGGTTTATATAGGCAAAAAATGCATTTTGAGAGTGCGATTTTTGAAATTTCTCATGACGTAAAGTGACTAAAGCTTCATTTGTGGTAGCAAATATATTTTGGATACTGCAAATGCACTCCCAGAATGCGCTGCTAAGAATATTTTCTCTTCCTCGCAATCAAATCAAATTGGAATCGAATCAGATCTGGCAAGGGAGTAGGGAAACCCAAAAAACGGGTTTCAGAAGTGCGGAACGCGTTCCTGGAATGCGGGCGCACTCCTGGAGCACGGTCGCGTTCCCAGAATGCGTTTTGCGCTCTGGGATTGCGTGCCACGTGTTCCTGGAACCTGATTGGATTATTTTTCAAATCGCTTTACAAATAGGGTTAATTTTGCTTAATATTTTAATTTTTGGGTCAAAAAAAAAATTTCCCACCATATCCTCCCCCCCCCCCCCGGCCGGCCCCCCCCCCCCCCAAATAGACGTTTCTGACTAGTCATTTTAACTCTTTTTAATATCTTATTGCATGGTGTTTTCGAGGTCTTCTTTTTGGTGGGGCAAAAAAAAAAAAAAGCTAAACTAAATCCCAAGCAAATGGAATTAAAATTTAATAAAAAGTAAAGACAGCTTTGTGATGCATGCAGTTCATTTTTTTTATAACATAAACCTGTGCAAATATTTCTTTTTCTTCTTTGGTGAGCTTTTATCACTTTATCTTTCTCTCGGTGCCATATTTTTTCCCCCTAAATTAGACGTTTCTGATTAGTCATTTTAACTCTTTTTAATATCTTATTGCGTGGTGTTTTCGAGGTCTTCTTTTTGGTGGGGCAAAGAAAAAAAGAAGCTAAATTAAATCCCAAGCAAATGGAATTAAAATTTAATAAAAAGTAAAGGCAGCTTTGTGATGCATGCAGTTCATTATATATATATATATATATATATATATATATATATATAATGTCTGTTGAAATAAATTCTTTAAGAGTTAAAACTTCTAGTCAGTTGATGCGGATATTTTTGCTTTCGTTTCTGCTTCACCGCAAGAGAGAACATTTGCCCATCATGCCTTAGAGGATATACAGAAAATGTAGCGAGCTTTCTTAATTAACTAAACTAGGTGAAAATTTCTTACTCAGGGCTGATTAGGATTGAGTGTCTTTTGTCTTTTTTTTTTTTAAATAAAAAAGTACTTTCTTTTAATAAACATTTTGAATTAACTTTTTAAAAAACAAAATTCTTTAAAAAGTTCAAATTAAATTTTTTTCAAAAATAAAAATTTAACCCATAAAAGGTACGTACTTCTCTAAAAACTATACAAAAGAAGGTTTTTTCCCCCCTTAATAACCCAATTCAGACATAGTTTCTAAACTTAGGGCAACCCGTTTGGATTGGTTTTTTTTAACAGTTTTTGAAAAATAGTTTTTTTTAAAAGCTGAAAATTCTAACTTTTAAAAAAAAATGTATTTGAGCTTTTTTTAGATTTTCGGCTTTTTTGGAAGTCAAATCAAATAATTATTACAAATTTATTTAGGAAAAAAAAGTATTTTTTCATGAAAAAAGCGAATCCAAACAGGCCCTTTGGGGCTGTTTGAATTAGCTTTTTCATACATTTTTAGACTTAGGACCTATTCTAATTGGCTTTTTTTAATATAATAATTATTTAGTTTGATTTCTAAAAAAGTTGAAAACTTTAAAAAAATTCCAATACAACCTTTGGTAGAAGTCAAAATTTTTAACTTTTCTAAAAAACACTTTTTCTAAAAATTATTAAAAAATATTTAAAAAAATTAATCCAAACAAACCCTTAAAACACATGATATTAGTTTTCAAAAGAAAAAAATTCCAATACAACTTTTGGTAGAAGTCAAAATTTTTAACTTTTTTAAAAAACACTTTTTCTAAAAATTATTAAAAAATATTTTAAAAAATTAATCCAAACAAACCCTTAAAACACATGATATTAGTTTTCAAAAGCTCAGTTGAGCCGAAAACAAAACACGATGCATTTGGAAAATTCAGATGAGGTAGCATTCTCTGTTTCTTTCACTCTTTCCTATTCAACTTTTTGCGAGTAGAGCAACTCCTTTTTTTATTCCCTCCCTCTCTTTTTCTGTTCAACAAACAGTCGAAAATGGAAATTTGGCAGTCAAAAAGTATCCGCAGTGTAGCATTCACCATCTTCGAGACGATCTAAAGCTAATTATATTGTTATGTTCACAAACTTTGAGAGGGGCCTTTTTCTTTTCTGGTCAATGTCTCCAACTTTTCTTCCATAATGCGTGTAGCAATCTAGCAAACCTTTTAACTGCTTTAAAAGCAATTGAAGTATACATACATATATATATATAACATAATATATGCATATATATGTATATAATATGACATGAAAAGAAAGTGAAGGGTCTTATTTTAATTATCTAGATAGCAATTACGTACGATGCATACTAATGATAAAATAATAAAATTGAATGATTAGCAAGCAAAACGACAGAAAGCGCCAAGCACCAACGTGTCCAATATAATATGATTTTTTATTTTATTTTTTCGTACACACACATGACATATCATATCAGTAAGCAATCTTCCACTCTCTGATTATGTCTCTGTTTCTTTTCTACCATTAACAATGACAGGTTTAGCTTTTTGGCCTTCTAATTTTGATTAAGTGACTTATGATTCATCATTTTTTTATTTGGTTTATTTGTAGGTCATATATATATCAGGAGTTATAAATATGTTATTTATCTTTAATTTGCTCTTTGTTCATTTATTGAGCTCTAAGGTGCTCTTGACTAAAGTCATTCTAGATTAATTTGCAGCTGAAGTGATAAAGCTTCAAATATAGACTAGATCAAGCCAGAAACGACTCCCAATTAGTCTTTCTAAGTATTACGTTTTGGATTCTGAATTTGTTTATAAAGAGATAGACGCGTACTAATTAAAGTGAAATTTGCCTCATGCAACTAGCTTGGAATCCTTAAACTTATTTTCTATTGGATTATAATACACTAATCGATTAAGAATTTAGTTCTCTAGAGAGAATTTCTTTTTTGAAAAAAATATTTAGTTCTCTAGAGAATTTTTTTGTTAGATTATTTAACTATTTTAAAATATCGAAATCACATGGAGTAAAATCTAGTATATTTCAATTTTTTTATAATAAAAGATTAATTATACATAAATGTGCACCCATAAGTCCTGTCTTCACTCTTGATTTAACATACAAAAAGTGGACTTCATATTAAAGTTAGTTTATTGTAATTATGTCGACTTAAATAAATAATGTACTAAGCTTATGCCAAGTAAAACGATAAAAGTTAGAGGATGGTTGCTCACTTGCACTTTTTATTTTTTCACGGAAGATGAACAACTAATTAATTAAGTACCGCCCTTTGCATTTTCATTTTGTGTGAGGTCATTATTCCACTTGATCATCTAAATACTTCTGGTCGCGAGATGATTTTTTCTCAGACTATAAGCTTCATCTCAAATCAAATGGTAGGAGAAGGCCCCCAGGGGCATAGGTGAGTTGGTAAGTAGCCAGGTAATTAGGGTGGAGACACCCTGACAACGCGGGATCGAGTCCGTGTGGCGGCAGTACTCTGCTGAAATATTGCGGGGGCTGTTGCTGGATTTCCACGCCCGTTGGTCCTCTCCCTGGTCGGGCTGCCAATCACGCACATCCCTCGATTTACCTCCCGCCTGGTTAAGGGGCCTCTGGCCAAGTGGGAAAGGGGTTCTCCTTTGGTTAACCCTTTTGAAAAAAAAAAAATGGTAGGAGAAGATGCAATAGATTTCTTTAGCTGAGAAATTAATCTCGATTAAGAGAGAGAATTTTTACCCCGCACACGTATGCTAGCACACACGCACATGCATATGCAAATTCAACCAGCGTACGTAGAGTTTCCACACAACATTTTTAGTGAATTATATGTTTTCTTTTTCTTTTGGTGGTCGAAAAGGAAATTGACAAATAAATTTAATTCATAAATTATTCATAATAATTATATTATTAATCTATTACCCGGTTTATATACATTGAGAAGATCCTTCCCTAACCTCATTGTATATATATTCACACAGCTGAGCTCGGCTGTACTATGCATGATAAAGGGCGCAGAAAGGTAATGCCTAGCTAGGGACACGTGCATGTGTTTACAAGTTTTTCAATTAGAGATTCACCATGTTAGGTCCACATTCTTTTTTGTGTCGCAACAATTTTCGTTAAACTAAACATTTCTCGTAATGGTCTCTCATTTCCTTTTTCCCACTTTTGAGAAAAGCTCCAACGCAAATTATAACATCAATTGGCGAACACGAATTGTTTGTACATAAGCATTTGAAAATACTTAATTTTTTTCTAAATAATTTGCTTGTTCTTGATAACTATTTATGTCTTTTGTATATCTATCCAAACGTTGTTGACTGTAGCTGATACCATGTCTCTTTTTGTTGCTCATCAGTAGTGTTGTAGGGGCTATATTAGTATTTTTGCTGGTGGCTGCTGGCCTATACACAACTTTTTATGGGGGCAATAATAGAGAAGCAAAAGCCCCAAAATATGAAGAGAAAACTAGGTAAAACAAAACTCATATTAATATTAGGTTGCATTTTGTGGCAATGATGAGGTAACGGCCGAAATGGGATGACTCCCAAAAGCATATTAGTATGTCAGTGGATTCTATAATTCTAAGTGATAAGGAACATGTATGTATATGTGTTCTTCTTTCTAAATTCTATGTAGATTGACCTTATTAATATTCACACACATATATATATATATATATATATATATATATATATATATATATATGTACATATATTTAAAAAATGAGTTGTGAATGAAAATTTTCTTAAAGAAAATTTCATACTCAGTTGAATGACTAGGTGAACCACTTTATCACTTAAAAGGTTGTCTTAATCAAACAAAAAGCTAGTTATTTTGTCTTATGTTATCCATTCATGTAGGACCAATTTGTGTTTTAGGAATTGATTTTGGCATCAATTATGAATTTCTTAATCATGAAGACGACTCCTGTTTAGAATTGAGGTTCAACAAAAGAAATTAGATTTTGCGAGAAGTAAGTGTATAAAATATTTAGTGGATCTTGAGTAACTTAAAATGAAATTTAAAAACTCTATCAACTATGCTGCTTCTCTTAAATTGCATTTGACAAACAGAAGGTGTATATATATATATATATATATATATATATATATGTATATATATCAACAATTAGAATATATTCATTTATGATTAAAAATTAGATATATTATTGACAAAAAATTAGAAATTTAAATATGTAAGAAGCTAAAGTATTAGAAAATTAAAATATTTAAAATTAAAAAATTTAAAAGTTAAAAAATAAAATACTAAGAATCAAAAATTAAAAATATCAAAAAATAAACTTAAAATTTTAAAAACTAAAATTTAAAAAAAAATCTAAAATATTAAAATCAAATAAAAATTATAAATAGCAATTTTAACCAAACATAAAAAAAAATTGCTCTTTACAGCAATTTTAACCAAACAGATCAAAAACTGCTTTTTTATTCAAAAGTAATTTTTTTATTTTTTTATTAAACAGTAAATCAACTTTTTTCCAACAACTTGCGCTTAACACTTTTTAAAACAGCAACAGCAGAGGAAGAAAGGAAGAAAACAGAAAAGAAAGGAAAAAAAAAAGAAATTAAATGGGAAAAGTAAGAAAAAGAAAGGGAAAACAAAATCACAGGACAAAGATGAAAAGAAGAAAAAGTACATTATAATTGTATATGTCCACTTACATATAGAATTTATCCATTTCTTTAGTTTTCTTTGCAATCCCAAAAATTCAAAAAGAAGAAAAAACACACCTAGACACACGCTCGTAATCCTCTATCACTTCTTCTTCTTCTTCTTCTTCTTATAATAATAATAATTATTATTATTATTATTATTACTACTACTGCTGTTGCTATGGCTACTATTCATTTATACACGAAACAAAAAGGGGTTGCTTCAAAGTACGTAATTCTGTACTTTAAAAGCTACATACAGTCAATAGTAGGTATAAGATTCTCCTCGTCTATTTTTCCTCTCGCGTTCCCCTTTTCCAAAAGTTGTGTATCTTTTACTTTTTCCTCGATTTTTCTGGAGGTAAATGAATGACATTGTTTTGACTCTTACATAAATTGACTTCTGAAAGCACCCTCTCCCTCTCCCCCATGACCAACCTATCAACAAAGAGGAGACGAAAATAAAGATAAGGGAAGAAGTTATGTCTTGTTTGGGTTTGGGGAAATGGGAAAAGTGTTAATTCAAATGAATAGACAAACCCATTATCACAAAACCAAAACACCTTACCATAATAGACAAACCAATATTTTTGGTCTACTCAATATTTGGGCAATTTTTGGATAGGCCAAACTCTACAAATAATAATTCAAATGAACTGAGCCAATAGTAATATATTGTTATATAAATGCATTAAACAACAAAATAATTATACAAAATTTTGTTAATACATAATATATGTACATATACACATATGCATACAAATATATATGACATAATAATAGTATAGCAGGTAGTTTCGTTTGAATTATGGTTTTGACTCATGTACACTTCATTCAAACTACTTTAAAGGCCAATAGTTTATAGTCGACTTGGTTTAGACAAAATAATTTTTGCATTCATACGATTTTATTTTTGCCCTTCATTTTCAAACAGCTTAATAAAGAAAAGGATGAGTAAGCGTCTCAAAATCGTTAGCAGCTATGAACAGAGAAGAGTTTCATTGTAATTGATTGATCAATGGTAGAAACTCATTTTTTTTCTCCCTCCCTTGTTCATATATTAACATGGTATCTAGAGCCAATTTTCCTGGCAGATTTTTTTGAAAAATCACCATTTTTTTTTTTTTTCAATTGGATCAAGCTCCAGTTGCATTGGGATCGAGCAACTTTATGCTGCAATGATAGTTGTTTTTCTTTGCACTGATTAATTCTTCTCAAATCCGATCTTCTCTAATTAAATTTTAGGGCTTTTGCCATTTTTAAGAGCTTTGCTTGAGCTTGAATATTGATTAACTCATTTCTCTATCAGTATGGCTTTGAATCCTGAGGTTAAACTTTCTTCTTTATTCAAGTTGTTTTTAGAAACTTCAATTCTATGGTTCACACAAAGCTTGATAATAACAACTTTTGTTGTGTGAAATGGAAGCCATATTCAAAGCTAGTTGAAAAACTCAAATGGAAGCCATATTCAAAGCTTTATAATCTATTAAATCATCTTATATAGAGCTATACCTTTCCACCTAAAATAATTAAAGATGTTGCTGGTGCTGATATTTTGAATCCTGACCTATAAAACAATTCTAGACAAGATTAAAGTATTAGCTAATAATATTGCCACTGTTGATGAGTATCTCAAGGAAGAAGATACTCTTTGGTGCAGACTGATCGAGAGGTTTGCTTGAACAATATGCCTCAATTAGAGGATTTATCAGAGTTAGGCCTGAGCCAATTAGTGTGGGCTGAGCCTTGCGGAATCCTTACTACTAAAGAAGTTAATCTTAACTTCTCAAATGTTGTCACTCTTCAGGATTCAGTGACTTTGAGCACTCAAACTGCTCTTTATGAATTTGCTAATTCCAGAGGTGGCAATAAACTTTAACAGAAGAAGGGGTGTAAATCGAAGTCAAAGAGGTAAAGGTAGGAACTTCACTCCAAGATGAGGTTCTCAAGCTGTTTTTCCTCTCCTACACCATCTTCTCCTACCCCTACTCGGTCATTTTCCTACCAATCATCTCCATCCACCTCTAAATTTCAATGCCAGATGTGTGTCAATTATAATCATTCTATACTGGACTACCAGCACAGGCTTGATACTGCAAATTATCACTAGTTCAAAGCTTACCTCTCAAGCTCTTATTGCTTAGACTGTGCCATTTCTTGTCAATGCTAACTGTTTCTTAATTCAGAGGCTCCCAGTCATGTCATAAATGATTCCTCTCAACTGGAGCACTATCAATCCTATCAAGGATAGGATATTGTGATTGTTGGGGGTAGCACTTCACTTCTAATTTCAGTGTATCACTTGACCAAAGATAATAATTATAATGTTGTTTTTACTTCTAAGGAAGTAAAAAATAGTAGACAACTGCATACATTGGTGAAGTTCTAGGGCCTCTATAAGAATGGACTATATCCTCTTCCTTCCAGATCCGTTTCTACCGCTGCACCTTCCTCTTCTCAAGCTCTCCAATGCACTTTTCATCTCAAGCTCAAACTCCAAAGAGATATAGCACTAAGGCTGGGACATCCAACAGCCTTATGTCCTCTTTGTTAGCAGTGTTTTTTTTAAAAAAAAAAAAAAATTCTGCTCAATGCTTTGAATGTTCAGTGTCTAAGTTACAACTGTCTGTTTCTTTTAATTCTGCTCAATGTTTTGAATGTTCAATGTCTAAGTCACGTCAACTATCTTTCTCTAGTTTTGATAGCCAAACAACTGCCCCTTTTCAACTTGTACATTTAGATGTATAGGACCCTATTCCTATATTTGTAAGGGATTTCAATACTATATAATCTTTTTAGATGATTACACAAGATTCTCATGGCTTTAAGCACAAGTCTGATGCTGTATTTGCCTTTACTAACTTTAATAATGCAATGGTTTTAATGCCATCATTAAGATATTTAGATTAGACAATGGTAAGAATATATGAGCAACTAGTTTTAGCTTCTCTTACCGAGTCAAAGCACCATTAGTCAGACCTCTCGTCCAGACACTTCACAACATAATAGAAATGTAGAAAACATTAGCACTTAGTTGAAACCGCCTTATTATTGCTTAATCATAGTAAATTTCCATTTCCATTTCAATATTGGCTGAAAACCTTATCAACTGCCAATAATTTGATAAACAGAACGCCCACACCTCTATTGTTAAACAAATTCCTTTTTCAATGCCTTTATAGCCAATTGCATGATTACACTACTCTTAAGGCCTTTAGCTGTTTGTGCTTTCCCTGTTGGGGTGTGGTGCAGCAAAATGATAAGATAATCGAATCAAAATCACACAGCTAAAATAAGAAATGAAAAAAATGATAATTGAAACACTAAAATTTTACGTGGAAAACCCTCAAACAAATTCAGGGAAAAATCACAGGCAAGTAAGGAGGATTTCACTGTGTGTAAAAGTATTTTACAACCTTCTTTCTAAAGTAAGAAGAAAATAATTTTACTCTCTCTTATGATAGGAAAAACTCACTCTCACATTAATTTATATATATAACAAGTGGAAGTACTGAACACTTAGGAGAAACTCCATATTTTCTCTCTAAATGCTTATTGTTGCTTTTTGCTTGGGATGGTTTGCCTTTTTCCAGATCCCTCTATTTATAGGAGAAAATTGGAGACAACCAATTAAATGCAAGACTTAATGTCCTTCATCACATTAAATGCCATGCAACTTTTTCTTCTTAGCTAGCATATAACCTTACTTTGTTTTCAACCTTTGCATGCAATTGTAAGATTTATGATGCAGTAAATCTTTGAATTACTCGGTTTGCTTAGATGGCCAGAGACCAAGCTTGTGGCATTTTCAACCTTTGTGTGCTCTTCTTGACTTTGTCACCAAAAGTGACTTTAATCACTTCATATTCTCCCACTTAAAGTCACCTTTTGGTTCAAATCTCTCTAAACTTGCCAATTCCATGTTACTTACATCTCTATAAGGCCACAAGAGGATCTACTCTAAACAAACTTGTGAACATTGATCGGGTTCATCATAACATCTGCTAGGTTCTCGTTAGTGTGAATCTTCTACCTGTTTACACTTCCTTCCTCTACTACTTCACAGACAAAGTGATACTGAACATATATGTGCTTCATCCTGGAATGAAAGGCTGGATTCCTTGCAATTTGCAAGGCACTCTGACTGTCATAATACAAGGAATATTCTCTTGTTTGTGCCTGAGTTCTTCCATTAACCTCTGAATCCATATTGCTTCTTTACAAGCGTGTGTAGCTACCATATACTCTGCCTCTATTGTAAAAAGTGCCACGACAGTCTGTAACTTGGATGCCCAGCTCACCACTCCCCCCGCAAGTGTAAACACATATGCTGTGTTTGTTTTGATCTTATTATAAGACACTTATCTTATTTGACAACTTATGTAAAAAAAATTGTTTGTTATTAGCTTATTATAAGACACTTATGAGATACTTTTCATAGGATGTCGTATTTGTAGTTATAAAAAATAAGTTGGGTTTAGGGTACTTATATCTTATCTTATATTTTATTAGTTAGAAAATTTAAAAATATAAAAATTTAAAATTCAAAACTTAAAAATAAAGAAAATTAAAAATTTTAAAGTTAAAAATAAAATATTAAAAATTAAAAATTACAATTAAAAAAATTAAATATTAAAAAATTTAAAATTTAAAAACTAAAAAAATTTAAAATTTTAAAAATAAAAAATAAAAAATTAAATATTAAATATTAAAATTAAAATTTCAAAAATTTAAAATTTTTAAAACAAAAATAAATTAATTAATATTCATATTTTATAATTTATTATTTAATTATAAAATTAAAATACCATGAGTCAAAATTGATAACATTATTATCAAAGTAACTTATAACAGCATTTTAGCTAACAAACCAAATAGTCTTATTGTATCAGACACTTGTTTCTTATAAGACACTTATGAGATAAGATGCTTATCAGATTTTAGATAAGACTATTCCAAACAGGCTAATACCCACTAGCAGACTTCTGTTTAGCAAAATCACCTACACAATCTGAATCGACAAAGCCTCCAACAATAAATTTTGATCCTTCATAACATAATGCAACATCCGAGGTCCCTTTGATATATCTCACGATCCTTTTAACAGCATTCCAATGCTCTCTACTAGGATTCGCCATAAATTGACTAACAGTTCTAACAGCTTGAGCAATATCTGGTCTCGTACATATCATAGCGAATATGAGACTTCCCACTGCTGATGCATACGGTACTTAAGACATATCCATCCTTTCTGTTTCATTATTAGGGCACATACTTGAGGATAATTTATAATTGGTAGGAAGTGGGGTCGAGATTTCCTTACAATCTTGCATGTTGAAGCGCCAAGATTTTCCTGAAGTAGTTCTTCTGGGAAATCCATACTTTCCTGCCTTTTTTGTCTCGGTGAATTTGCATCCCTAAAATCTTGTTTACTAGTCCCAAATCCTTCATGTCAAACTCCCTAGCCAACTGTGCCTTCAATTCTTGGACACGACATTAGAATTATGAAATTATTATCTCTAAACCTCCTGTAATACGTACAATGGTCTACGTTGAGTCTGTTGTAACTAAGGCTAATTATAAAGGAATAAATCTCTTGTCCTAGCACCTTGGTGCCTACTCTAAACTGTATAGAGATTTGGTTAACTTGCAAACCAAGCTTTCTTTTCCTTTTTCAGAAAATCCTTCTGGTTGAAGCATATATAAAGTCTTTACATCTACTATTCTAGATGTGAATCAAACACAGCACACATAGCAAGAACTACTCTTATAGTTGTAAGTCTAACAACCGGAGAAAATATCTCGTTGAAATCAATACCTTCTTTATGAGAAAATCCTTTCACCATGAGTCTCGCATTGTATTGTTTCACCTAATCATTGCCATCTCATTTGATCTTATAGACCTATTTGTTGCCGATAGCTTTCCTTCTAAGTAGTAGTGGAATAAGCTTCAACGTCTTGTTTCTTTGTAAGGCTTTGATCTCTTCCTGCATTGTTGTCATCCACAGTGCAACATTGGCGCTACTTACAGTTTCGTGATAAGTTGATGGTTCGCATTCTCCGTTAGAAGACAGTACGTAGTGTTGCTTGTTATGACATAATCTAAGTGCCATGTTGGTCTTGTTGTCTAACACAATAAATGTCGAACTTCTGTAACCTCAGCCTCATCTGGCTCTTGCTCCTTCTGCTCCATTGTAGCTTCAGAAAAAGTGTCTCCTTGTTCTAGCTTATCTTTAACTTCCAATACAATAGTCTCCTTTTCAATGCTGTCATTTTCTTAACTTTGCAGTTTATTCTCTGCAAATATCACATCTCTGCTAATGACAACCTAGTGGTCAATAGGACCCTACAGATGATACTATTAACACTATCCACATACCCCAAGAATACGCATTTCCTGGATTTTGAATCCAGCTTCGTTCTTCCTGGGGAACCATACATCACTTATGTAGAACATCCAAAAATATGTAAAGTAGAATAATCTGCGGGTTTATTGATCGACATTTCCATTGGTGTCGTTAACCCAATTGCCATTGACGATGACCGGTTTATTAGATGACAGGTGGTTTTGACTGCTTCTGCCTAGAATGACTTGGCTAGACCTACAGTTTCCAACATTGCTCTCGTTCTTTTGAGTAGATTTCTGTTTATCCATTCTATAACTCCATTTTGCTAAGGTGTAGGTGGAACCATGAACTGCCTTTGAATACCCTCTTGTTTGCAAAATGCCAAGAAACTCCCATCAGTGTATTCTCCTCCATTGTTTATCCTCAAACACTTAATTCTTTTACCGGATTCAAGTTCCACCTGCGCTTTGTACTCCTTGAATATTGAAAACACATCTGACTTGTTCTTGATCAGGTACACCCACAATCTCTTGGAGTAGTCATCAATAAATGATACAAGATACTTTGCTCTTCCTAGAGATAAAATCGGCGATTCCCATACGTTTGAGTGAATCAAGTCTAGAATATGTTTACTTCTGGCGACAGACCTCCCAAATGATAATCCATGCTATTTACTAGTCACACAGTGCTCACATAATGGTAAGTTTATCAACTTGAGCCCGGGTAAGAGATTACGCTCTGTGATAATCTATAAACGTCATTCTGACATATGGCGAAGTTTGCAATGCCACATTACTATTGACTCTTTTTGGCAGGCTGATGCAACTGATATATCTACCTCTTGTAATGTATCTCCTAAAAGCATGTATAGATTTATCTTGATCTTTTCTACCTTTATCACTACAAGCATGCCTTTGATGACCCTTTATGATCCCATCCTTAATATGGATCTTACAGCCAAGGTCATCCAGTTGTCCAAAAGACAATAGATTCTTCTTCAAGCCTTTCACGTGCCGTATTCCTTGAATGGCACGAATTGTACCATCGTACATTTTTATTTTGATGGTACCGATTCTAGCAATCTCTAAAGCATAATCATTACCCATGTATATAGATCCTCCAAAGCATGGTTTATATGTGTGGAACCATTCTCGACGCAAGTTCATGTGCCACGTCAATCTTTTCTACCTTAATCACCACAAGCACGCCTTTGATGACCTTCATGATCCTATCCTCAATATAAGTCTAGGAGCGAAGGTCATCTAGTTGTCCAAAAGACAACAGATTCTTCTTCAGGCCCTTCACGTGCCGTACTCCTTGAATGGTTTGAATTTATACCATCGTACATTTTTATTTTGATGGTACCAATTCTAGCAATCTCCAAGGCATGATCATTACCTAAGTATACAGATCCTACAGAGCATGGTTCATATGTGTGGAACCATTCTCGACGCGAGTTCATGTGCCATGTCGCTCCCGAATCCATTATCCATACATTAGTGAGCTTCTTTCTGCCTTTAGAAGTTATTGCTGCTTCCTTGTATAAGATGTCTAGAAGTATTTGCAATACCTCCCTAAGAACTGGTGACCTCGAGAGTTGTCTTGTTACACCAACAATCCTTCTTAACATGCCGTTCTTGCCACAGTTGTAGCACTTGATATTTTTCCTGCTCCTTGATTTCGATCTACCATGATTATGGCTCCCACTTAAGCCATGCTCCATTGCTCTATCTCTCATCATCATTAATGCCTCAGTATGTTTTGAACTTCCCAGTCTATCTTCGCTGTTTTTGAGCTGGGACTCTTGTTCCAAAGCAACGGCTACAATGTCGTCGAAGACTAAGCTGTCTGTGAGAGCATTGTTGGTGTAGTTGATGACAAGTTGATCATATGATTCAGTAGACTTTGAAGTAAGATCTCTGCATGCTCCGGCTCTAATATTTTATTCCCTAACAAAGTGAGTTGAGAAAATAGCGTATTTAAGGTATTGATATGTTCCGTAACTAGTGTGGTCTCCCCCATTCGAATATTTTAAAGCCTCCTTTTCAACAAGATCTTATTGTGAAATGACTTGACCTCGTATAATTTAGTCAGCATATCCCAAATTTCTTTTGCTGACTTTTTCTCCTCGACGCTTAACAGTACCGAATCTGTCAATACTAGATGCAAATTGGCCACAGCAACATCATCCATCTCTTTCCACTTATCGTCAATTACCTCTACTGGCCTACCTTCAAATGCATCAAGACAATTATCCTTCCTTAGAATGGCTTTCATCTACAATTTCCACATGGAGAAATTACTCCTGTTGAACTTCTCTATTTCATATTTCGCCGTCATAATGTTGATGACGATCTGCTTTCGGAATTGATCCTACTTCCACTATTTCACTATGAATAATACTATATACGTAAATAATACCGTGTAAAGTAACGGTCCGTAACTGTATATACTAATGTATAAATAGTAACAATACCCTTAACTCGTGGCTCTGATACCACTGTTGGAGTGTGGCGCAACGAAATGATATGATAATTGAAGCAAGATCACGCAACTAAAATAGAAAATAAGAAAAATGGATAATTTAGACACCAAAATTTTACGTGGAAAGCCCTCAAACAAATTGAGGGAAAAACCACCGTCAAGTAAGAAGGATTTCACTATGTGTAAAAGTATTGTACAACCTTCTCTCTTAAAATAAGGAGAGAATAATTTTACTCTCTTATAATCAGAGAAACTCACTCTCATACTAATTTATATATATATATATATATATATATATATATATAAAACAAGTGGAAGAACTAAACACTTAGGAGAAACTCTATATTTTCTCTCTAAAATGCTTACTATTGCTTCTTACTTGGGATGGTTTGCCTTCTTCTGGATCCCTCTATCTATAGGGGAAAGTTGGAGACAACCAATTAAATGCAAGGCTTAATTTTCTTCACCACATTAAATGCCATGCAAGTTTTTCTTCTTAGCTAGCATATAACCTTACTTTGTTTTTAAACCTTTGCATGCAACTGTAAGATTTACAATGCAGTAAATCTTTGAATTACTTGGTTTGCTTGGATCTCCAGAGAACAACCTTTTTGTATTTTTAACCCTTGTGTGCTCTTCTTAACTTTGTCACCAAAAGTGACTTTAGTCACTTCACATTCCCTAGGTAAAGCCATATTCCAACCATAAGTTAAACAACAAGTCTACTCTACCAAGGGATATAAGTGCATGGACTTAACAACATATAGGGTGCATATCTCTAGAAATGAGAAATTCTTTGAATTTGTTTTCCGAGTAATCTTTTACTCCTTTATCAGTTGATCTTTTCCTTCCTCAATATTTCTTATCTAAACCATTCCTTTCATTTATTACTTTAGCTGATAGTCCTTCTAATTGGTCATACTTTTTGGCCAGATGTCTCATATTCACTAGTTGCTACCCTAAACTCAACTCATGATAATTCTTCTTCACCTTTAGCTCATAGTCACTGATCACTATATCAAGCTTTTATTAGCTCAAACCAAGATGTTACTTTTTCTCTTGACTCAAATGCCTATCAATCATCCTTACTAGAACATTAGTCTACAACATCGTCTCAGTCTTTATCTTCTAAACAAACTTCTATTTCTTCATCAAGTCCTAATCACAATAGCCATTCAACGATAAGCAACTCGAAAATAGGATTTCTCCCTCCTCCTCCTATTAGATTCATTGCTTATGCTACACTAACCATATCTATGAAATCGCCTCTCATTAAACCAACCTCGTAAAAAGAAACCTCTCAAAACATTTATTGGATCAATGTTATGAAATAGGAGTTTAATGCCCTCCAATAACAGAAAACATGGACTCATGTTCCTTCTCTATATGATAGGTTGTAAATGGGTGTATAAAATCAAAAGACACTCATATAGCACTGTGGTAAGGTACAAGGTCTAGCTAGTTACTAAAATTTTTCACCAAGTACAGGGACAGGATTACATTAAGACTTTCAATGCAGTTGTTAAGCGACAAAAAAATAAGAATTATTCTTGCAATGGCATTGCATTTCAATGGGCTCTTGAAACAACTTGACGTGCCTAATGCCTTTTTACATGTTTCACTTGATGAAGCAGTCTATACGACTCAATCTCAAGGTTTGTTTATCCTACTTCTCCTACATGTGTATGCAAATTGCAGGAATCCCTTTATGGCTTGAAATAGGCTCCAAGAGCCTAGTATCTAATGCTATCTTCCTTCCTCACGAATTAAGGTTTTAAATACAACACAACAAACATATCCCTCTTTGTTCTTCATAGTTCTACTCACACTCTTGTTCCTTTATTATATGCTATCTACAACAGGTTTTTGCTTCTACCTTGGCCTCAATTTAATATCATGGTGCTCCAAAAAGCAACCTAATATGGTTAGATCATCTATGGAAGTTAAGTATAGGGCCTTGGCACAATCAGTTGTAGAACTTAAATAGTTGGTTTACTTACTTAGAGACTTGTACATTCCTCACTTAGTACCAAGCTTCAATATGACTCTATTTTAGCTCTTGCCTTGGCAACAAAACCAATGTTTTAAGGCAGGACAAAATATATAGAAATCGGCTATCATTTTGTGCGTGAACAAGTCATCTCTAAGCAACTTTAGGTTCATTACATCCCTATATTTGATTAGGTGGCAGATCTATTAACACATGTAATTTTATATTATAAATAAGTTACTTTGGCACCAAACTAACACTTGCAACTATAAGTAGAAATGAGTTGTATTATAATTGATTTATCAATTATCTGAACTCATTTTTTCTCTCTCTCTTGTTCATACATTAACATACATGTCCATATCTCATTGTGTGTCTCTACCGCCTGTGTGGGTAACTATCTGCATAAGTCGAGTAGATTAGCATGTAATCTATTTTTTAAATTTTATTTTAGTATCACATGTAATTTTTTTGTTATAAATAAGTTAATGCCTCTAATTGAGATTTATTGGTGTCAAATAGATTTAGCATCTGGTGAATACCATTTTGTTCACGAAACTACTTATTTTTAGGTTATATTACAACATTGTCTTTTTTTTTTTTGACGGAGCTCTATTACAACATTGTTATTACTTAATCCTACTACATTTCTACCCATTGAGATGCCTACTTTGGCTTCATTTTTTCCTAAGCACTAATTTACATTATTTATTTATTTTCTTTCCTTTTTTTTTTTTTGTTTGAAAAGAATCCTTCTTGAATCTCTAGTACCTAAAGGTTGATAATCTCCAGTACCTAAAGGTTGACCAATCAATGGCATGAATGATTATTATAATTACCATAATACTCAAATTGTGAGAAATGAACGATACTGCAAAAAGAACCACAAATTTGAACCAAATGACATTAAGCCATTGCTTATATTCAATACCACTATCTTAATCCATATTTGAACACGCACTCTCAGTTTTCTCGTAAAAAAAAAAAAATTCAAGCAAAATGTTTGTTATTTGATTTGATTTCTAGTCATGTGCTAATATTTTTAACGGGTGTAATGTTGCATTCATTAAATACAAAAGATCTAGTGCTCAAATAGTACGTCTCTCACCTTTAGCAGAAATAGGTTCAGGGATTAATTTCTACTAGATGCATATTATAATTGACCTTTGGCCTCCTTTGAAGTGAAAAAAAAAAATTTAAATGACTCTATATATATAAAAAAATTACTATTTTTAATCATTGTCAAATTAAAATGAACCAACAGGTAACATGTCACTTTTTAAAAAGTATAATGGAGTAATGTGGTAAATTTTAGATTATAGGAGAATAATTAGTTAGATTAGACAAATGACAGAAGATAACGTATATTTTATCAGAAATTAAAAAAAAAAAAAGACCTGATGGAACAATTGAATGGTATTCATAGCTCAACTTTGATCAGATATGCGGCAAACATGTAAATCACAATCGTATATATTGGTTGTAATTGATGGCGTAATTACCAAAACGCAAGCGAACATCTTCCAATCACTCTTGTAAAGGTATTAAATACTAACATTTGACTCAGTAATTTTGTATTAAGGCTCAATTACTCTAAAAAGTCATAACCTATTTCGTGACTTTTATTTTGACCTTTAGCGATCAATATATATGGTAAGTAAACTCTCACTCTTTTTAGTCCTACTTTGATCATTGACCCAACTTCACATGGAATGCTACATCTCCAAAGCTTTGCATCACTTGCTGTATTATTCAGTCACAGAAGGTTGTATCAAAGTTTATCATCACAAAACAATTTAGTGCTTGCTGCCATCGAGTTGCATCAGAAAGTTCTCTCCGCCTATATTTGAATAGTTCAAATCAAAACGAAGAAAAGGATGGAACAAAATACAAAAATGTCGCACAATCTCGTATTAATAAGTGCATAAGTCGATTGGCTAGGTAATAATTATGAGCTAATTAAAAAAACTATCAGGTTATTACTGAAGTTGTCCCATATCTATTATCGAGATAACATAAAACGTAATGCACATCGACTTTAGGTTATAAAAGAAGTACCCACAAACTAGCACACACTTCCAGATCACAAAAATGCTATCATTGTTGGCTTACACTAGCAGCCCTTTTTACTTGTCAAAGTTTCCAAGTTTGCTTCCCGAATTGATATGCAGCAATCCCTTTCTATCTATATCGTGCATGCTTGCCGATAAAGTGGTTTATAACGAGGACCGCATCATAGCATGTGTTGTTTTTGCTAAATTATATGTTCCAATGGTTCGTGTTTGCTCTTTTTAGGAAGGTTTAATGTAACTATATTCTCTAACCCCAAAAAAAGGAAAAAAAGATTCACATTCTCTAAACCAAAAAAGGAAAAAAAGCAGGTTTAATGTAACAACATTCTCTAACCCCAAAAAAAGGAAAAAAAGATTTACATTCTCTAACCCAAAAAAAGGAAAAAAAGAAGTAATGTAACTACTTCCTAAAAAGAGCAAACATGAACCATTGAAACATATAATTTAGGAAAAACAACACATGATACACATGCTATGATGCGGTCCTCAAATTTATATATATATAAAAGTTAAACCCAAAGGAGCTCAAAGAAGGGTAACGATTTATTTGCCAAGTCATTATAAATTCTATTTTTAATATTATTAATTTATTATAAATCTATATATTGTAGTGTTTAATTTCATTTATGCACCACTTCGTGACCTCATCATTGCAATAGAATTATAATATATTTAATTATATTTATGCACTACCAATATATTTCTTTTTAATGAGTTTAAAGTAATAAAGTCCAAAAAAACTAATTAATTTAATTAATTTTTGCACCATATCCTAATTAAAAAATAAAAATAAGAATAAAAAAGAACTAGAATTAATTTTTATAGATATTTAGAAATAATAAAAAACACACGAAAACCTAAAAACATTAAAAAATCACATCTATAGATATTTAAAAAACTGAAAAACACACAGAATCTAAATTAGCTCGTGCAAAGCACGGGGTATGAAAGCACCAGTATATATAAAAATTAAATCCAAAGGAACTCAAAGAAGAGTGTCACATCAGTACCCATCTATTTGCCAAGTCATCATAAATTCTATTTTTAATATTATTACATTATTAAAAATCTATATATTATAGTATTTAATTATATTTATACACCACTTTCTACCCCTCATCATTGCAATGGAGTTATAAGATATTTAATTATATTCATGCACCACCTATATTTATTTAATGAGTTTAAAGTAATAAAGTCCAAAAAAACTCATTAATTTAATTAATTTATGTATCATATCCTAATTAAAAAATAAAAGTAAGAATGAAAAAGTACTAGAATTAATTTTTATAGATATTTAGAAATAATAAAAAATATATGAAAACCTAAAAATAATAAAAAAATCACATGTATAAATATTTAAAAAACCACACAGAACATAAATAAGTCCGTGCAAAGCACGGTGTATGAAAGCATTAGTTAAATACTAACATTTGACTCAAAAGTAATTTTGTATTAAGGCTCAATTACTCTAACAAGTCATAACCTATTTCGTGACTTTTATTTTGACCTTTAGCAATCAATATATATGGTAAGTAAATTCACACTCTTTTTAGTCGTACTTTGATCATTGACCCAACTTCACATGGAATGCTTACATCTCCAAAGCTTTGCATCACTTGCTGTATTATTCAATCACAGAAGGTTCTATCAAATTTTATCATCACAAAACAATTTAGTGTTTGCTGCCATCGAGTTGCATCAGAAAGTACTCTCTGCCTACATTTAAATAGTTCAAATCAAAACGAAGAAAAGGATGGAACAAAATACAAAATGTCGTACAATCTCGTATTAATAGGTGCGTTAGTCGATTGGCTAGGTAATAATTATGAGCTAATTAAAATAACTATCGGGTTATTTATTTATTACTGAAGTTGTCCCATATCTATTTTCGAGATAACATAAAACGTAATGCACATCGACTTTAGGTTATAAAAGAAATACCCACAAACTAGCACGCACTTCCAGATCACAAAAATGCTATCATTGTTGGCTTACACTAGCAGCCCTTTTTACTTGTCAAAGTTTCCAAGTTTGCTTCCCCAATTGATATGCAGCAATCCCTTTCTATCTATATCGTGCATGCTTGCCGGTAAAGTGGTTTATAACGAGGATCGCATCATAGCATGTGTTGTTTTTGTTAAATTATATGTTCTAATGGTTCGTATTTGTTCTTTTTAGGAAGGTTTAATGTAACTACATTCTCTAACTCTTAAAAAAAGAAAAAAAAAAACAAAATAAGAATGGTGTATAATTTCGTATTAATAGGTGCGTAAGTCGATTGACTAGGTAATAATTATGAGCTAATTAAAAAAACTATCGGGTTATTTATTTATTGTTGAATTTGTCCCATGTCTATTATCGGGATGAGAAATAACTTAATGCGCATCGACTTCAGGTGATAAAAGAAGTACCCACAAACTAGCACACACTTCCAGATCACAATAATGCTATCGTTGTTGGCTGACACTAGCAGCCCTTTTTACCTGTCAGCGCTTCCAAGTTTTGCTTCCCGAATTGATATGTAGCAATCCCTTTTTATCTATGGACCGTGCTAAACGGCTAACAAGTACTTGGTTAAAAATAGCCAAAATGCCTTTAAAGTAGATAAAAAGATATTTTTATTTTAAATTATAATTAAAAATAATTACTTATTTACATTCTTTCTCCTTATTATAACAGCACTTTCTCTCTTCATTACAATTCTTTCTCTCTCTTATCATTACTACTCTTTCTCCTTCCCCATTTATTTATCTTAAACTCATACTACTTTCTCTCCCCCCCTTCCCGCCTCCCCTTACGTCTCCCCCACTTTTTTGGTCAAAATATTAACCAGCATTTATTTCTCACTTTTTTTTTAATGTTTGCCTTTTATCCTTCCAAAATTTGATTACATAAAATCCTAATAAATATCCCTCTAAAATTGTTTGTCAAATAGAAGTAAATTCACACAAACATATCTATGATGTATCATTACGCTTTTACATTATAATAATATTATAATCATAATTTAAGTTTATAAAATAATATAATTATAACAAATTATTTATTATATAATTGTTATAAAATTATTTTCTAACAAGAAAAATTTATATGTTAAATTTTTTTAGAAAAATGGTTATTTAGGTAGAGAAATAAATAAAAATGTTGCATAACTATTTTCTATCCATTGTACGTGTAAGAGGCAATACAGAGTTTAAAAAAAATCATAAAAGACAAAATTTGTGGTACATTATTGAGGTGGATAACAATAGGTGGCTAAAAATACTTTTTCTCTGGTAAAGAAATATAATAAATAAAAAAAGAATGAAAACATATTAGGATAAGGTAGGGAAAAGAAAGGCATAAGGCATATGATAGCGGAAAAAAAATGTAAGAAAGATAGAGAAAAAAAATATAAGACATGAAAAAAAAAAGTAGGATAAGGCATTAAGGCTATGATTGAAAAAATAAATAAAATAAAACACTAATTGGACAAATAACTATTATAATAATCTAATGCTTTCCATTTTCTTTTACTTACCCATTTTCAATTTTTTCTTTTCCGTTTTTTTCAAATCAACATATCATTATTTAGTCAATTGACTATGAAGTAAAAGTAAGATTCTAGACGCAAATTAATTATGTTTGTTTTATTATTATTATAACTTATTAGATTATTATAAATCACAATATTATAACTTAGTTGATTAATCAGGGTGAAGCCAAACATAAATTAATTATATTTGTTTTATTATTATTATTATAACTTAGTAGATTATTATAAATCACAATATTGTAAATTAGTTGATTATTATAAATTACAATATTATATGGACAAGCAAACTCTTGTGTGCCACAATATTCTACTAACAAATAGTTAATGAATTTAGGCATGAAAAATTTCAAAATGAACAATCAAGGCGGAACCAAAACCTTGATTAAGAGGGGTCAAAAAGTTAAATATTACAATGTAACATAAAATACATCTCTCTAGCAAATAAAAGAGTTTTTTCTTGGTCTTGAAAGTTTTAGTTGCATAGTTAGAGAGAGAACAATAATAAAATTTTATAGAAGTAAAAGAGTCTAAAGAGTAAAGATGGTTAGTTTATCAATTATTAAATTATTTATATATTTTATTGTTTGTAAAATTGATTTATGAGTTAATTCATTGATTTTGCAAGTCTAACTTTATTAAATTGTAAGTATAAGAATATATTTTTGTTGTTTAACTAAAAACCACATCTTTTCATTTATCTTTAATGAAACATCAAATGTGAAATCTTAAGGGACCCTTTATAACTTAAGATGGGTCATATACATAAATTAATTTAAAAAATATTTAAAATTACAAATAATGATGACGATTTATCAAATACAAGGGAGTCATTTGACCCTTTTAATCCTATGTAGTTTGGCCAATGTGGGTAATATTATATTCTAGAAAAATCTTATTAATACTAATTCCTTGATTATCTATAGATCAATATTTATATACTACTATTAAGAAAATTATAAAGTATTTATACAGTACTATTAATAAATTATGCCTAAAAAAATTAAAAGGATTTAGAAGATGCCACATCATTTTCCAAGAAGCATTACGAGGTGAAACATCATATTACTATCATCTAATTTGAGGCCACAGGAGTAATTTTTAATTTTTGTGGGCTTCGCTTTTAATGATCACTCAATAACAAATATAAAAAGTACAAAACATTAAAAAAAAACATGTTTATAGGACGTCTAAAATGAAAAGATACACAGGATTACATTTATAGAATATTTATAGAAAAGAAAAAATATAAAAATAAGTATCTTCATGAAGTTTTGAAAGGTGCTACATCATCTTAATATATCTTAACTTGAGACGGAATCAATAATTCTTAATTTTTATTAGTTATGTTTTATTAATTACTAATTAAAAAAATAGAAACAAAAATGTAAAAAATAAAATTACAAAATTGATATATATATATATACACACACACACACACACTATTAATAAAATTATAAAGTATTTATATAGCACTATTAATAAATTAATAAAATTATATCTAAAAACTTAAGAAGTTTTAGAAGATGCCACATCATTTTTCAATAAGCATTACAGGGTGAGACATCATATTAACTATCTTCTAATGCATATGTTTTTATGAATATTTGGTATTAAATTATAAATATTCACCTCATAAGATCTTGTGATAGTCAAAATAAGTCTGATCACTGAGACAATAAAGCAGCACTTGGAATTCTTTACCCATGTTTCATTCTTTCAATAAAATATCCCAATAAAGCAGGAATATATATGATCAAACTAAAGGCAAACTATATTAAAATTGTGGATCCAAGCAAAATCTTTTTCATTTTTAGTGTTTTATATGATGAATATTGCTTCATCAACAAACTAAAAAAACTAACTATAAATAAGATCATGAGTAATAACGTTGATGTAACTATTTAAAATGTTAAATTTGTCCTAAATGTTTCACGCACATAATTTAATTAGTCCATATTATTTTAAAATATTCATATTAATTCTTAATATTTTAGAAATTTACTCAAATTAATTTTTTTCTTATTCATTTTTATTAATTGGATGGGCACTAATTAAAAAAAATAAAAGTTATTAAAAATGAATATTTTTTAGATAATAAAAATTAATTTGAGTGTATATAAAAAATATTGAGAATGTTGAGAAACAACGTCCAACAAGTACTAGACTGACTTATTGTCTTGGCATTGTATCTAGTTTTACAATTAGCTTTTCAGTAGCTGGTTTGACTTCTATCTATTTCATCTAATGTATATATACACACACATGTTAGTCAATTTATTAGATATATAATGTGTGTTGGTCAATTCATTGAAAATGATATACTTGTTGGTGGTTGGATATTGAATGATGAAAGAGAAACAAAAGGTTTATTTCAAATTAAAAATTTTACTTTTTCTCATTAAGGGTAAAATAGACCACAAAATATTAAAATTACGAATTTATCCCCATTTTGGCCATTTTTGGCCAACTTTTTATGGCCACAAATTTTTATTCTTTATCTATATCGTGCATGCTTGCCGATGAAGTGGTTTATAATGAGGACCGCATCATAGCATGCGTTGTCTTTCCTAAATTATATGTTTCAATAGTTCATGCATGTTTGCTCTTTTTGGAAGTAGTTACATTATTTTTTTTTTGGGTTAGAGAAACTTTTTTTTTTGGAGGTTAGAGAATGTAATTACATTAAAACCTTCCTAAAAAGAACAAACATGAGCTATTGAAACATATAATTTAGGAAAAACAACACATGCTATGATGCGGTCCTAACATATATATATATATATATATATATATATATATATAATAAATTTTTTTTTGGATAAAAGAAAAGATAGAAGACACACTCGCTTTGCACAATTTTTGGACTATTTCAGAAGTATTCCAGTGTCCATTAGTTGTAGAAAAAATAGCAAAATAGGGGCAGCAATCGGGTTAGAAATAATCGTGAGTTTAAGATCAGATTTGCAAACCAAAATCAACAAGGTCAAGGTAGGGGTTTTGACAACTGTGAGACACAAATAGGTGCACCAAGGAGTAATTCAGCAAATCGAACAACTAATGTGGCACCAAATAATAGAAATCAAGGTGGTGGATCAGCAAATTGTTGCCACAAGTGTGGGGATCCTAATCATAAATCCGCTGAGTGTAGAAAAAACAATAGTATAAAAGGGAAGAATTTGTTGATAAAGACTAATGATCAAGAAAATGAGAAAGAAGAAGAAGAGCCTATTTGTTATGAAAGTTGTAAAGATCATAAAGCTGATATGGTATTCGGAGATGTTGGTGAGTCTCTCATGATCTGAAGAAGCCTTATTACTCCAAAATAAGACTCTATGGATGATTGGTTATGCACTAATATTTTTTGCACTACTTTCACTATTGGTGGAGAGGTCATTAATAGTGAAATTCGAGAAAATATCATATCTAAAGAGGTTGTTTCCAAACTGAATTTGCCAGTAGAGCCACACCTTCTATCTTACAAGCTTGCATGGTTCAAAAAGGGGAGTGAAGTATTTGTTACTAAACAATGTCTCATTTCTTTTTCTATTGGTAATAAATACTTTGATAAGGTGCTTTGTGATATTATGGCTATAGATATGTGTCACATGTTATTAGGTAGACTTTGGCAATATGATCGTAATGTGAAGTATGATGATAGGAAAAATAATTATATGCTATATAAAGATAACAAGAAGATTATTTTGGTTCCTACTAAAAATGAGAGTGTGTTAAAACAAAAGAAATCAGATTCTATTAATTTTCTTTCTATAGCCAAATTTGCTGAAGAGTTGGAGAAATCTGGAATTGCATTCACTTTGATTGTAAAGGAAATATCATTCCCCACCGCTATACCAAATAAGGTGCAACCTATTCTTGATTAGTTTAGTGATGTCATGCCTGATAAATTACCACCAGGATTACCTCTAATGAAAGATGTGCCACATTGTATTGACTTGATACCAGGTACAAGTTTGCTTAACAAAGCTTACTATCAGATGAGTCCAAAATAATAAGAAGAATTAAATAGACAAGTGAGTAAACTTTTAGAAAGAAGTTATATTCGTGAAAATGTGTCCTTGTGCAGTTTTAGCATTATTAGTTCCAAAGAAGGATCGAAGTTGGCATATGTGTATTCATAGCGGAGCAATTAATAAGATCACAGTCAAGCAACAACGAAAACAACAAAGACAATGGCGATGACAACATATTGTGTTCAAAGTTGTAGACTATGTTTGGGCTATTGTGACACGTGATCATTACCTTGTTGAAGAATACCACAAGTTTAGTGCATGAAAGATTGGACCTTGTAAGATTGTTGAGAAGATAAATGATAATGTTTATCACTTGGAGCTTCCTAGTCACTACTTCAGATGTTTTTAGTGTCAAGCATCTTGTTCCATATCATGGTGATTTGGTGGATGATGGTGTTGAAAACTCGAGGACAAGTTCTTTTTACACCTGGAAACATTAATGCAGCCCAGAATTTTATTATTTTAGTTCGTAATTAAAATTGGTTAGGATTTAAGATTTGTTATTTGTTATTGAGTCCCAGTTATATTAGGATTGGTTTATTACCTATATTGTGTTCAAAGTTGTAGACTATGTTTGGGCTATTATGACACGTGATCATTACCTTGTTGAAGAATACCACAAGTTTAGTGCATGAAAGATTGGACCTTGTAAGATTGTTGAGAAGATAAATGATAATGTTTATCACTTGGAGCTTCCTAGTCACTACTTCAGATGTTTTCAGTGTCAAGCATCTTGTTCCATATCATGCTGATTTGGTGGATGATGGTGGTGAAAACTCGAGGACAAGTTCTTTTTACACCTGGAAAGATTAATGCAGCCCAAAATTTTATTATTTTAGTTCGTAATTAAAATTGGTTAGGATTTAAGATTTGTTATTTGTTATTGAGACCTAGTTATATTAGGATTGGTTTATTACCTATTTTGACATGGAAAGGATTAGTAGAACCAAATCCTATTTAGTTTTAGTTTTCTATTTAGTTTTGGATTCCTATTTAGATTTGAATTCCTAAATAGCCTATGTATAGAGGTGAAAGCTTTCATTGTTGGACAACCTTTTCCAGAAATTATTCATTAATATTTTTATTCCCTCTTTTAAGGTTTATTATCTATGGAATTTCTTGGCAAATTTCAGTCTTGAAATTGAGCTCCTTGATTATCTTCTTTTCTTATTATGTTCTCGAAATATCCATTCCGTTACTTTTGAACTTCTTTTTTTTTTTGTTGTTCCTGCCATTATGACTTGGTTCAAAATGCTTTCTCTTCTTGCTTGATGGACTCTATTCTACCACATTGGCTTTGGACTAATAAGAATGACTTCCATTCTTTTTCTCAGAGAATCTATTATCCTTCTCGATCCTCAATTGAACAATCAAGCCCTCCAGTTTCATCTCCTTGTGCTTATGGTTCAAGTAGTTTTTGAAATCTTTCCAAGAGATGGTAATTTTTAAACCAGTGCAACCACTTGGAAAGACTCACTCAATTTCATACCTTTGCCATGAAGTTCATAGAGGATAACTTGAAACTCTTTGCTCTTGTAGTTTTTGTCCAGCGATTCCTATAGCGTTTTGCCGTCTATAAAGGACTATATACATTATATAACATAGTGTCTATACCATTGATGATTTAGTCCTTTAAAAGAAAATTAGAATGCTTCCAAGCATCCATGGCCACTACCGTTTGTCTATCTAGATCGTTTCCTAATTTTGGAGCATCATTTGTAGGAATCTAGCCAAGTTCAGAGTGATCAAGTAGAACAGCATCTTATGTTGCCATCATTCAAAGTCATTCCCGTTGAATTCTTTTTTTTTACCTCTTACCAGGTCTATATGGTCTAGGAGTTTGTCCTACTAATGGAACAACCATTAGAGGATTGACATTAGCATTCCCCGGAGCACTAGTTTGGCTGGTTGGAACAATGTCTGCACTTCCTGGTGGTGCATTATTGTCCAACTATTGGAACGTTATTTCCTTCCGTCGACATTGTGAATCCACAAACTAGAGGAAATATTTTAGTTTGTCTTTTCAAAGAAAGACCAACTTCTAGTTTCCCTTCAAAGTAGAAGTTCTCCAGAATATTTTTGAACATACAACAAAAAATAGGAAATACAATATTTTGTAATGAAACTTAAGTATTAAACCAATAAAACAATTGTAATCTAACTATAATTGTCTATTGCAATTTCTAGAAGATCAAGTTTTCTAGAACCACAAATTTTAAGTAAAACAAATAACAAAACAAAGTCTCCATGAAAAAGTTTCTGAAGCAAGTTGTTCAAATTGTAGAATAAGTCTTAAGATTGTTGAGACTATAGGAGTAACAAGTTTATAAATCTTGTAATTGAAAATTGGAAATAAAATTATGAAATATTGCAAAATAACAACTTACTATACTTTGCAATACTGAAATATGTAATGCAATGCAAAGCCGAGGCCTGAATTGAATTCAGTGTCCTTAGAATTATTCGTCCTGCACTTGTGCTCACGATTAATGATGAATAGCCTCCCATAATAAAATGACTATGTTTTAGAATAGGAGCACTACAAATTCTGAGACTCCGACAAACCACAATAGTAATGGACTTCTTTCTTTTTACAAGCCTATGTCTAAAGTGTATGTAATATGATAATTTTTGCAGAGCATGTGTAATGCAATGAATACGATAAAAAGATGTCAAATCACAACCTACAAATGCCTAATTAGATGTAAGATCCCTGTTCTAAGCAACAGATCCAAATAATCATTTCTGGAATCTTTATAACAAAATAGACTTGACTTCCTGCAAGTAGATATGTCTACTCGTTCAAATTAGGCTAATCGGTCGATTGCACGGGTCGACCAAGAGACTGATCAGTCAAGGCAGTGTCTGGACCACTGCAGTTTGTATCAATTAGTCTCATCAGCTTGTAACCAATTGACTGGATATGCAACCGGCAAAAAATAAAGTTGGAAAAAATTTTAAAACACCTTTTGTATAAAATAATAAAGCCATTTTGGCCAAGGCCCAAGCCCAATCTTAGGCATAGCTCACGCCCATGCCCGTGCATGTGTTGTGCTAAGCTGAGCTGGTCGGACGGGCAGGTGGTGCGTAGCCACGTGTTTTTGGTAACTAATTTCGAACCTACAATTATGTAGGTACTTTCCCCATTCACACATGTGGGTGCCCCTAGGGGCCCAAACCTAAGTCACATATTGGGTATATATGTCGCATAAGATAGCTCTATTTTTACATTATGGCAATTTTGTCCTCACCAAGTTAAAGTTCCACTTAATTCTCTAATTTTAAACTTAATTTTCTCATTCATTCTCATTCCTCATTAGTCTTAAATAAGTAAATACACTATGATCGTATATTGAGAACAAATATTCAAAATATGCATTGTCCTTCGTGTTCCAAGATCTAGAACCCAAATCAAAATTTACTCAAAGTTTAATATTTACACAAGTTTAAAACTACAACAATGGTATCATCTAGCAAAAATTTATCTTGCTATTAACAATTTTTCTTCGAGAATTTTTCTCATATTCATGGAAAAGCCAATCAAAGGGCTGACATGCTTGCCGACATTAGAGCTATAAGCAATGGTTCCTTGTTGTTTCATGATTATCAAAATATACAATTACTCAAAGGGCTAGTTAAGAATATATACCATGAATCTTTCTTACTTTTAGAGAACAGCCATGGACATCTCTACTAACCATGGTACATGTTTTTCTTTGTCCTGTTGGTTACAATAGTTTGTTGTTGTAGGATTGTTCTATTTTCCCTTTTTTGGCTAGTGTATTGGTCTTCTTTGTAAGGGGTGGTAAAGTCTTGCGCCTGCCTTTATTTCTCATTAAAAGCACTTTTTCTGTGCTTTTAAGATTTAGCTTTCAAGTTGTATAATGGATTGTATGCCCTTCATTAGCTAGTTTATAGAGGTAGACATCATGCTCTGCTTCTATCTTGTAAAAATTTTTGGTGAAATAGAATATCTCGAGAGTGTTCCCTCTCTTTCCTTTAAAAAAAAATGATCCTAAAGAAGGATAACGCCCTTTGAACTTGTGCGATATCACTTGACATCACTCACATTTTCCAAAAAAAAAAAAAAAAGCATGCATGCATGCATATGTGTGTGTGTAATAATTGACACCAGTAAAATAATAAAATGAACCCGTAAATTGTTATTCTTTTAGCAAATAAAAGGGTCTGTCGACTGTTTCACTTGATAAAAAAGAGGCAAAAAAAAAAAAGAAATAGTACAGAGAGAGTAGAGGTGAAAAATCAATCTTTTTCAAATGTACAAACAAAAAAGATTTATTTTCTACTTGAGGCAAAGAAAAATAATGTATCTTTTTATTTATTTGTTAGTCAAATTAGTTTTTAATTTTACAAATTGCAATTGCAAGTGTTGAAATAGCATTTTTTATATTAATATTGCAAACAATCAGTTGATAAATCAAATGAGAGATAGATTTATAAATGATTTTTTCTAGTAAATGCATTTGGTAAATGCTAAAAATAGTGATTATAAAATATTTTCAAAATATGAGACCCTTCAAAAATAATTATAATATATATGTTCTTAAAACAGTTCAAATTATACATACATACATATATACATATATACATGCATACATACATACATATATAGATATATATATATATATGTATATATATATATATGTATATATATATATATGTATATATATATATATGTATATATATATATATATATATATATATATATCTACACACACATATACATACACTGATACACTGACCCTATTGAAGGAATATTCTGGCTCTGTCCCTAATCCTAAACATTATTGAACAAGCTTTTACTAAGCATGATAATAATGAAGATGATTCATAACAACATGTATTTTTTCAAGGATCAACTATTTGATAATATTTTGAAGAGGAGTAAGAGTTTTGTGAATAGGATGGGAAGGGAGAAGGGGAGTTCTAGATGAGTATATAATATTTTTATTCCTATAGATGGGTCTTAGATGATATATTTATATATAGTTGACCTCTTCTTAATTACGACTTTTTTGTATGTAGTTTGAGTTGAGGATGATTATGGATTTTTTTCCTTTGACCCACTGTTCCAAAACGATTGCAAAAGTAACCCACTTTTCAATTCGTTTAAGGAAATAGCCTAAACAAATTCTAGGAATTCATCAAAGAATTCTGGGAATTCATTTAAAATTTTTTTAGAAATTTTGAGATTCTCTATCATGAAGTGACACTGTGGCAGAGAACGAATTCTGGGAATTCTTGAATGAATCCTGGGAATTTTTTAAAGAATTTTGGGAATTATCAACAAATTCTGGGAGTTCTTCATTTCATAGAAATTGAAATTAAAATTCAAACTAGTCAAAAGACTACATTAATTTTCTAAAATATAATATTCAAATAAATTCTATTAAACATATATAAAGTTCTTCAATTCCTAATATTCAAATCTTACTATAAATCCAAATATTTAAATATATATGCACAGTAATTAACATATCACATAATTTTAATAAATTAAGAATTAGATGTTTAATCATAATAAAAAATTAAAATCCTAAATTCATATCAATCATATCTCTACTACATTAATTTTTTAATATTGAAAAGTTACTATTAGTATTCATAATCGATAAATTCATACTAACAAATAAAAAATGCTTAGTCATAAAACCACATAAATTTCTTTAAATCTAACTATTAAAATATTTATATTAATTAAAAAACTACATAAATTTTCTTAATTTTTTTATAATTTTATGGTCAATAGGAATTTATGATCTAAGGAAATTTATGTAGCTTTTTAACTAATCTGAATATTTTAATATTTAGATTTAAAGAAACTTATGTAGTCTTCTGATTAAATATATTCTTTTTAATTTGTTAATATGAATTTATCAATTATGAATATTAATATGGATTTAGGATTTTAATTTCTTGTTATGATACATCACTTAATTCTTAATTTGTTAAAATTATGTGATATATTAATTATTGTACACATATATTTGAATTATTTGGATTAATAGTAAAATTTCAATATTAGGAATTGAAGAAATTTATAAATATTTAATAGAATTTATTTGAATATTATATTTTAAAAAATAATGTAATTTTTTTACTAGTATGAATTTTAATTTTAACTTTTCGGAAATCAAGAAGTCCCAGAATTCTTTGAAGAATTCCTAGAATTTGTCAAAGAATTCCCAAAATTCGTTTTCTACCATGGTGCCACTTTTTGGCAGAGAATCTCAAAAATCCTAAAAAAAAGCCTTAAATGAATGCCCAAAATTCTTTGACGAATTCCTAGAATTTGTTTGGAGCATTTCTTAAAACAATTTGAAAAGTGGGTTAATTTTGCAATGGCTTTGGAACAGTGGGCTAAAGGAACAAAAAAAAAAAAACCATGATGATATCATTCCGCTTATTTAATATAGGGGAAAAAACACAAAAAAGAACCAAATTAAAACAAAAGCTCTTGGGGGGCTTGGGTGTTGAGGCTAATCACATTTGTACACTAACAGAGACCTTATAGTTGATTTCATGCAAAGACAAATAATAGAAACAAAATGATGCAAAGAAAATCATACTTGTCCAATCACGGCCAAGAAAAATTTCCAATCAAAATCTTTAATATGAAATAGTTTTATTTTCGACAATTGCAGACAACACATATACATAAATTATATAAACGTATGAACAAATACACTATATATACACACACACATACACGCACACAAAAAAAAAAGAAATCTTGTATGTATAGTTAGCGAGAGAGGAAATGGTACAAAGAGGGGGAAAAAAAGAAAAAGAGAAAAGAGAGCGATAATTGTATACATACATACATATATAGAGGCTAATCACATCCGTACACTAACATAGACCTTAGATTTTTTTAAAGGGTGGTGACACTTCCTAAATTTTATTAAAAACAGAAAAATTTACGTGATAGAAGGGGGTCAAACTAATACCTTCTATTCTTACTCCTAGATGTTTTGATTAATAAGACAATCACTACATAAAGAGATGCAATGCAACCTAAAGGACGAAGTACTACTTAGTACTTCATCCCAAGATACAACCAAATGCTAATGCAAAAAGCTAGAAATATGGTGGTACTACCACCCTTACAAAAAACAAAAAACAAAAAACTAACGATGCAAGTAAGGGAGCCCAAGCTTATCGCAACTTAAGAGGCCAACAAGGTAGGATGATCCTAAACTGAGTGAAAAACATGCAAGCCTATGTTGTTAGCACCGTGATTGCGAGAAAGTTAGCGACATAATTTCCTTCTCGAAGGATATGAGTGCAGCTAGGCGTAATGTTAGTCATCAAGGACCTAGCTAGCTCGAGCACATAACAAACGTCCCAAACACCACAAGAAGAGTCCTTAAAAGAGAATCAATTTCAATCCATAACAGAGACCTTATAATTGATTTCACAGAAAAACGAATAAGAGAAACAAAATGATGCAAAGAAATCATCCTTGTCCAATCACGGGCAAGAAAACTTTCCAATCAAAATCTTTAATAAGAAATAATTTTTATTTTCAAAAATTGCAAAAAAAAACATATACATAAATTATATATACATATGAATACATTCAAACACTATATATATGAACACAAATCTTGCATGTACAGTTAGCTAGAGAGAGAATGGTAGAGAGAGAAAAAAAGTAAAAGAGAAAAAGAGCAATAACTGTATACATACACACATATACATAAAGGTTGATCACATCCGTACATTAACAGATACCAAAGACAAATAACAGAAACAAAATGATGCAAAGAAAATCATCCTTGTTCAATCACGACCAAGAAAAATTTCCAATCAAAATTTTTAATACGGTAGTTTTATTTTCAAAAATTTCAAGCAACACATATACGTAAATTATATATACATATATATGAATACATACAAACTCTGGGAAAATTTTTATTTTTAACCCTATTTTTTAATTTGCTTCTAAAAATAACCCAGTTTTGAGGGGAGTTGCAAAAGTAGACTTTTCGAACTTATGAAGTTCGAAAACAAAGTTACAAAGTTTGACTATGTCAAGGAAAAACAAAACGACATTATAATATGATATATCGAACTAGAGAAGTTCGACTAATGAATTCGAAATTCAGAAGCTCAGACTCGAACTTCTGAAGTTCGACTGTGGATCTCGGAAACCGCATAAGGAAGCTGGCCGTTTTCGAAATTTGAAAGTTCGAATGCGCGCGTCTCGGAGTAACTATCGCTGCACGTAACAGACAAGGCATTAAAGCAGAATCTCAAAACTCAATGTCGAATTTCTGAAATTCAAAATACATAAAATCGAACTTCAAAAGTTCGAATACCGTTTATACTCGAACTTCAGAAGTTCGAAAACTAACTTTTCTTCCTTGATGTCGAACTTCTGAAGTTCGGCTCCTCGGAAACAGTAGAAGGAAGCTGGCCATTTCGAAATTTGAAAGTTCGAATGCGCGCGTCTCGGAGTAACTATCGCTGCACGTAACAGACAGGGCATTAAAGCAGAATCTCGAAACTCGATGTCGAATTTCTGAAATTCGAAATACATAAAATCGAACTTTAGAAGTTCGATAACCCTGTATACTCGAACTTCAGAAGTTCGATAACCCCATATACTCGAACTTCAAAAGTTTGAAATCTAGCTTTTGTTCCTCGATGTCGAACTTCTGAAGTTCAACTCCTCTAGTATTTAAACCCCCCGCCCCAAACCTTCCTCTTCCATTCGAAATCTCACCTCTTTTGCTCTCTCCAGTGCTCTCTGATCCCTCTCTCATTTTTCTCCCACCCAACTCGAAAATTTAGTACAAATTTTTCACATCCTAGGATTTTGCCTAAATCTTGTAAGTTTTCTCTTTTTTTTTTTTTTGGTACCGAATTTATATGTTTTAATGTGTTTGTTTGTTTAATTTATATGATGTTAAATTTTGAAATTATATGTTAATTACATGTTGCCTACGTTTAATTTGAAAATTAGATTATTGTTTAGTTTAGTGGAATATTAATCATATTGGTTCATTTTATATGTTAATTATATGTTGCTTAATACGTTAAATTTTAAAATTAGACTATTGTTTAGTTTAGTGGAATATTAATTTTGTTGGTTTAATTTATATGTTAATTATATGTTGATTTATTTTTGGAATATTAATCATTTTATGATGATGGGATGTATTAATCATTGTGTATATAATTTGTGTGCATATAATCGTATGCATATAATTAGTGTGAATTTATAATTATTCAATTAATCATATGGAGTTTTAGGGTTTTAGTGGCGTTTAAGGGTTTTAGTGGAATTTTAGGATTAATTATGTTAATTATTAGTCAATTTAAGATGACGTTATGTATTAATTAAATATTAAAGTTGTAGTTCTAAAGTATTTAATATGAATTTTTATAAATTTTAAATAATATAAAATTTAAGAAATGAGAAAATCAAAGTTATAGGGCATATAGGAAGTAACTGAAGTTAGGGTTTTAGTAGAGTTTTAGGATTAATTATGTTCATTATTAGTAATTTTAAGATGAAGTGATATATTTGTTCAATATTAAAGTTGTAGTTCTAAAGTAATTAGTAATAAATTTTTTGACGTGTAGATAATGTTAAGCGATTAATTTTATTTGTTGTGCAACTTTAATTTGAAAATTAGATTATTGTTTATTTTAGTGGAATATTAATCGTGTTGGTTTATTTTATATGTTAATTATATGTTGCTTAATACATTAAATTTCAAAATTAGACTATTGTTTATTTTAGTGGAATATTAATCATGTTGGTTTATTTTATATGTTAATTATATGTTGATTTATTATTTGAAATATTAATATTTTTATGATGATGGGATGTATTAATCACTGTAATTTTAATTAGTATGAATGTAGAAAAATTAAAATATTATGAATTTTACAAAGTTAGCAAAATTAGTTAAATATTAAAGTTGCAATTCTAAACTAATTAGTAATAATTAGTACTTTTACATTTTTTTATTTTACTTAATGCTCGTAGGATCTATGGCTCATAAACCGGCTCCTAGCGATAGTTCAGTGTTATGCTATTACTATGACCACCCGGTGAATTATTTGTCGTCACCCCATCAGTTAGAAGAACACAAGATTTATAGGAGTGATAGAGAGTTATTCCTATGGACGGAGCATCCTGCTGTGTAGACGGCTTTATTGAGAGCCAGATTTTTTGGATGTTATGCGGCTCGCTTCTATCAGGTTGACAATCCTCTTATTACTGCCTTGATTGATGAGTGGCGACCAGAGATGCATATATTTCATTTGCCTGTAGGCGAGGCCATGATCACACTCCAGGATGTCGCTGTATATTGGGGATTACCGATTGTTGGTCAGGTTGTCCCGGTGCTCGACGAAACTAGTCTAACTCCGGAAGAGTGGCGGACACGTATTCATCAGTATATGGGGGTACATGTATCTTTGGACAAAATTAGTGGAAATTCGATTAACATACCCCATCTGAGGGAATTGTACATAGCCCAAGGCACTCTGGAGAATCCTAAGGTGGAGGAAGCAGAACGGTGGGCCCGTTTGTGGATTTTTTTTGTTATTTGGCACCTATATATTCACTGATACGACAGGAAATAAATTATCGTTACATTGGTTAGACTTTTTGATTGACTTTGATCATATCAGTGAATATAATTGGGGGGCAGCATGCCTAGCGCATATGTATAGATGGCTTTGTAAGGCTTGTTGCCGTGATTGTAGAGGCATGTGCAGGGCCGTCATGCTCATTCAAGTAGCACACTTAATCATCTCATTATTGTTAATGATATTTGAAGACGTATTATTGCTTATAATATAATTATCTTGTACAATGCAGTTTTTTGCTTGGGACAGACTCACGGCTTTTAGGCCAACACTGTGTGAGCAGACGGATAGGCACCATCAGAGGGATGGGCACGCTGTTTACCCTGATTTCCCGTTGCCAGGCCCACCACGCGGCTACATGTTCTTTACGAGGAAGGATCTGAAGTGCGTTGCGGGCGGGGCTGGTTTGAACAAGGCGCGGGACATGATTGACCGTTTGCAGCCCAGCGAGGTTTGAAAAAATTTACATCTCACATTTATTACTCTCCCTTGTTAATTTACGTTGTATGTTTTATAAACTAATCTACCGTTATTGTTGTGTTCCCAGTTTATTTGGCAGCCATTCGAGCATGCAATGGGTGATTTGCCACAGTATTGTTTGCAAAATGCGGAAGTGTGGCGAGCATGTATACCCCTCATCGTTGGTAGGCAGGTTGAGTGGCACCGTCCTGATCGGGTACTTCAGCAGTTCGGCATGCGGTAGACGATCCCCGTTAATCCACCAGCGTGGCAGAAGCACCAGGACAGGAAAGAGAAGATTACAGCCGAACAATATAATTTGGCAGTCGACATGTGGGTCAATTGGGAAAACACTGTTGTGGCGACGGAGTTAGAGGACTTTCCCGATCCTGGGGCTTTGAGGGCGTATATGAGATGGTACCGAGAGATAACCATATTACATGCTGGACACCCTCGGACTAGTCATACAGACAACGGCTATGTTGCGTCGGCCCACGATAAGAACAGTCTGGTTAGTGCAATATGAATGTTTTCCCATAAATTCGAATTTAGTATGCATTGATGCAATACCTATTGATAGTGCCCGTAAATTTTTCTTTAGGCGGTATACGCTCAGCATGTGGTTAACCACAGTGGGAGTATTATACGGCAGTACGAGACGGGAGACTTACAAGTAGATGTGGCTACTCTTAATTTTATGGTGAGTCATCTGCAGGTCCTGCACATCAGAGGCCAGGCCGTACTTCAGCAGACCCAGTATGAGCACCTGTTGGACGACACGACAGCCATGTATGACGTCCAACGTCCGCAACCACCTCCACAAACGTTACATCGGTCGGGACAGCGGGGCCGTTATCATTATCCCACTCAGGAGCCCAGCACTTCGTACACACCGCCGCAGCCTGGTAGGTTTAGCCAGTTTGAGTATGGCGGTCCGTGGGTCGATCCCAGCACTTCATACATGTCGCCACACTATGGTAGGTTTAACCAGTTTGAGTATGGCGGTCCGTCACATCAGGAGCCTAGCACCTCGAACACGCCACCGTAGGGGCCGTTATCTACCAGTGATTATCTGATAGATGATCAGACTGCTGAGCTGGTGCTCGAGGAGGACCATCTACTGCATCATACTCGTAGACGCACATAGTCACTGCATCCACCGCCACGCGTTTTACCCGACCGGACCAACAGGGGTCGGAGGCCCGATTATTACACGCCTTCTCAGTATTGATGTAGTTGAATAAACATTTTACATTTCAAACTTATTTTAGTAATTCTATGTAATTGAACTTTCATTTTTCATTGTTTTTTTGTACTTATTATCATATCTAGATATAAATTGTGTTGATGTTGACAATATTTTGAGATAGAAAGATTTGACAATATCTTTTATTGAAAACATTACACACCATAGTGGAAAAGACCAATTAGCTTCACATGCTACAACTTCATGATAACCATTCGAAGCTACGTATCTATTCTTAGGGGGCAATTTGGTGCAATATGCCCAGGGTTACGGCAACAACCACACTTTCTTCTGCCTACTTGGTCGGAATTGTCCATCTCGTTTGGTATACGCTGAGCTCTTTCCCGCCCACGTCTTCTATCGCGCACTCATAAAGCATTCGGGAGTAACGTCCAACTGGGTCCTGGAGGCCAGTAAAATCCATGTCCAAGGGGTTGAAATGTCATATTCTATGTTGCCTCGAATGACTCTACCATATAATGAAGATCAACCATGGTTGAAGGGTTTCCACCCCTATAACAGGCAACATATTGGGCATGAGAGCATGGCATATGATAGGCTGTCCACTTGCCACATGTACATGTTCGTCCCACCCAATCTACCTCTTGTTCGTTGGGAACATCGTTCCATTGTTCTGGCATTCGACCGGCTTGGTACCACTCATCTAGTCTGAATGCATGCAATCGCATCCGGTGTGAAAACGTCTCCCACTTTTCATATTTTTCTCTCGCTCGATCCGTCAGAATACGACCATCTCTATGCATGTGCATCGCGTTTGCCAACCTATCGTGGAAATATCCCTTTAGCTTTAAAAAAGTGTTATTTACTAGTGCTGTAATGGGCAATCCCCTGGCTCCGACAATCACACCATTGAAGCATTCAACATTATTTGTTGTCAGCACTCCCCATCTATAACCCCCATCGTGGCTCAATGTCCATGAAGCTGGACCGAGGTCGGCTAACATCTGGTGCACCCATGTACCAACGCAAGTGGGTCGTGGGTCGATATTACGAATAATGTCCATGGCGGCGATGTGCTTCTGTTTTTGGCTTTCTTTTCCAACTATCCAACACATGTCTTTTGCGAATTGGTTGTGCTATCTTTTCATCACATTGCTTTTTAGCTGTCTCAAGCCAATGCAATGCTTCACTTGAAGTCGGACGTCGGATGTTATTGTATTGATGGCTGCCGAGATTCCTGCGTGCCGATAAGACAGAATGCAAACTGTTGACATGTCATTTAAAAAACACTGATTTACCTTCTCTAGGAACCACCTCCAACTATTTGTACTCTCGCCATCGACAACTACAAATGCCAACGGTAATATATGGTCGTTGGCATCTGTCGCTAAGGCGACGAGCAGGTGGCCCTTGCACTTCCCATGTAGATGTGTCCCGTCCAACGAGAGTACAGGTCGACAGTGCCTCCATGCCATGATGCACGGACCAAAAGCCCAAAAAAACATAGTGGAAAATTTTTTCTGTTTCAGTTGAACCCTGGGCGAACTTGTAGTGGACAACGGTTTCTGGATTCTTTGCAATTACGGCGCCAAAAAAGCGCGGCAGCATCTTGTATGACATGTCCCAGTCTCCAAAAACTAGTTGGATTGCCTTATTCCTACCACGCCAAGCTTTCCCGTATGTTATATCAACATTTAAAGTCTTCTTTACGTGGGCTTGGACAAGACGTGCCTCGAAATTAGGCTTCTCTGCAACAAAATGCCTAACCATGTAGCTGACCAGACCAGATGTCAGATTTCTATGGTTTGGCCCGCATTTATCTCCTATGCAAATATGCATGCTTTGGTACCTCGTAATCTCAAACATCTTGTGTGTGCATTTTTTTATTGCATGAACATTCCACTTGTATGGTGTCCTAGGATTGCTTGATTCGTAGCAACTTATGTCCCACAAGGACTTATTCGACTTCACCACCCTGTATTCTCATTTATGTTTGATCACGTTTTGTTGGACAGCCCGTATAAGATCAACCTTTTTCGGGAACACTATGGGTTTGGCCAACTCCATCCGTCTCTCGTCCCACATTGGTCTTTCCATTGGAGGCTCATTTGAAGTGATGTAATACTCTGTCCTAGCTGTGTGGAAAGCTACTGGTTCTTTCTCCTCTAGATTCGGCTCCAGCTCTTCGCCATTGCCTGGCCCCACATCAACCTCTTCGTTTTCGTAGATTAAACTTTCTACTGACACAACATCTTCCTCCTCGTTTAACTGGACGTCCTCATCTACTTCTTCAAGTTCAGATAAAATAGAATCTAATCCCACCTCGAACATCTCCCGAATGTCACTAGGTTGTGAGGGTCCTCCAACTTCAAATGTGGGGCATGGCAGTGGAGAAAGGGAAAATATGGCAAATCCTGCCGTTGTGGTTGGAATGTTGACTTCCGCATTGACATAATAAGGTGGTTCCACATTCAAATCTGGCAAATCACCAATAACTTCTTGTAGTGTTGCTTCTTCATTTGAAGGCTGTGGATTGTACACGACATCACTTTGCACGTCTACGACAACGTGCGCACATCTATTATTCATATCCATGCAAGCTGTTTCGTACACGTCCTGTACATCTTCGTCGTCCTTAATGCCACGGGGGTAATAATATATTTGTTGTAGGTTTGTGTCCTATTTGGGATCACGATAACACAACTCAACTCTATCGATAGTAGGCCGCAATTGGAGCTTTGTGAATATACGAGATACAAACTGATAGTATATCGTTCCGGGAAAAATTTTTATTTTACGTGGTAAGTGTGGACCTACATAGTCGAGCCCATGATCTGTTTCAATTTTGTTGCCACCGTAATATAAATATACATTAACTACATCAATATTTACATTCATCTTTTTGGGTGAAAAAAAATGTATAACGTGACTTAGATGTGAATGAGTTGCAGAAGGGAGGGAAGTGGAGTGGTTAGTGGTATAGCAGCAAATCCAAATTTTGAAAATGCTACATAATGTGACTTATCGTGTGAACGTGTGTAGGGTTAGTGATTTTGGAACGAGATGATGAATGGAGAAATGGGGTGTGCATTATATAGTAACAAAAATTCGGATTTTAAACTTCTGAGTTTCGACTTATAACTTAACTCGAATTTTAAAAACTCGAAACAACAAAATCGCACGTCAGAAGTTCGAAAGTGTGAAAAATTCGAACTTCGAAAGTTTGAATTTTTCAAAACTTCGAACTTCAAAAGTTCGAAAAGGACATCTCTGACAAAAATTTTATTCTCTGCTCTGCTCTGCCCTCGATCACGTCGGAATATTGTAAACTCGAACTTCTAAAGTTCGAAACACGATATTATTGTTTCCCTTCTGATATTATTCTCTGCCCTCCGTCACATCGTCGCAACATCGTCACAGAAGGAATCCTGCAAACCCTAGCTCCTTATTTTCGAACTTCATAAGTTCGAAGTTGTTACTGTTGATAATTTCGAACTTTTGAAGTTCGATATTGAAGTTCCGTTATTCGAAAATATTTTCGAACTTTCGAAGTCCGATATCGAGTTTTCATCATTTGTGATCGGGCTTCTGAACTTCGAAAAATCTACTTTTGCAACTCCTCTTAAAGCTGGACTATTTTTGAAAGTAAATTAAAAAATAAAATTAAAAATAAAAATAACCCACAAACTCTGTATATGAACACACATCTTTTACAGTTAGCTAGAGAGGAAATGGTAGAGAGAGGAGAGCAATAATTATATACACATGCATATATACAAATATAAATATATAAATATATATATACACACACATATATAGGTACATGTAGACAAATATAAACAGAACAACGAATGGACCATAAACTTACAACTTATAAATTTTAAAGATTGGTGGGGAGAGAGGAAAAAAGAGAACGAAAAAGATAGATCATAAATTTACAAATTATTTATATAGCCATATTTACCCGTGCGAGAGAAGTTGCACATTACCATTTAAGGTGCACGGTGACTGAGTGCAGTATAAAGTAAAACCTGTGAAGCGACATCGACAAGATGACAAGCACATTCTTAATATTCTATTTTATCATTCTAAAAACACGTGCACATCATTCGGTGCTATCTTATCAAAATTATTTTATATATATATATATATATATATATATACTATATAATAAAACAAAATAAATTATAATTTTTTATTACTAAATTATGTTTTATATAATAAGTTTTTTATAATTACTTATTAATTAAATATACCCATTTTTAGGTTATTTTTTATTTTTCATCATTTATTCAGCTTCATTCCTGTATTAAATATTTTAATTTAATTAATATTATGCCTTATATATATCATTATTGTTTAATTAATTTTATAATATATAATTATTTTAATAATTATTTAGCAAAGTATAAAAATTTTATAATTTTAATATATTCAATTATATATATCGTTCTTTTTGCAGAGCATAGTTGTTCATGCCATAATTGGAGAGCATTTAATTTAATGAAATACAAGTCAGTGCGACTTCATCCACTGGTTGGTGTGATGGACCTCGTGTTGTGTGAGCCATTTGAGTTTCGAGTACAAATATTTTTTTTGCTACATTATTGAATTTTTTTATTTAGCCTTATTTTTAAATAATCTTCAAAACTAACGTTGTTTTGAGTGGTTCTACAAAATTAGACTGAACGCAATCCTAAGATTACATCTTAATATTAATTGGTTTTTAGGATCTTATATAGTAAAGTTGGAATTTATGAATTTTTTTTCCATGTGCAAGCTAACAGCACTAATTGATTTCATTTTTAACGGGCGGCCTTATTCAGAAATTATTTGTAGAAAAATTTTAAATGTAAAGGTGGCTCGTTAATAATATTTATAGTAAGCTTTAATTATTAAGCAGCTTTTTATATTATCCTCACTCGTTCTTAAACCGGATAAGTTACTTGTCATAGGGTCCCTATAGAATGAATTATGTATTAAAAAAACTTCGTGCATCTTTGTTGTTTGACAGTGATCCTCTGCCCAACTTATAACTCTTTTTAGCTTTCACCAGAAAACCAAATTGATGATTCTTTGGAATAGAATAAGCACTTTAGTAGATATTTGAAATTTTCATAGAATGCATAATAATATTTTTTAATTTTTATAAGATTTATTCTCATTTTAATAATATAAGTATCTTAAGACAAAATTATGACAAACAGAGCTTATATATTGTGACAAAATAATTGATAACGCTTTGGTAGGTGTGGAATCCACTCACTATGAGCCTATAAATAGTCAGAGGAGCTTCTGAATGTGTTGTGCGACTCAAATTCAACAATGACAAACTTTCTAAACCCAATGGGGAAGCTGCAAAATATTCTTCCTTACATTGCAGTGGTGACTGTACAGCTTATTAGTACAGGCCAAGGTCTCCTCTCTAAGGCATCAATTTCTTCAGGGATGAAGCCTTCAATATTTGTCACGTATATGCAAGCAATAGGCTTTGTATTCTTGGCTCCATTCGCTTACTTCCTTGAGAGGTGCAAATTTATGTCCAAACTTAGTTTAATCTCCCCTGCCCCTAACCCTACTAGCACCCCTCGTAAAATTCAAACCCAGGTTATTATTTCTGAGGGAGTAGTTTCAGCCCTTATTTAAGCTTCTCACTGCACACCGTCCTTTTGTTCTTTTTTTTTTTTTTCAAATTGTAATGAAGGAGTATTTTGGTGATATTTGTTTCTTGTAAGTCTGCAGAAAAATATCTACTCCCGTATCGTTGAGGTTATTCGTTAAGATAGTCATTATGGCTGAGTTCGGGTACGTGCTCCACATATCATCAGAATAAGCAATCTTCCTTCTATTTGTACAATAGACACTAACATTTTCTTTTATTTATTTATTTATTTTTCTATTTTGGGGGAAATAAATTGCAGGGTCGCGTTGAATCTCCTCCTCTTATTTTCGGTCTTCAATTACGCTTCTGCGACATTTGTCATAGCCATGAATAATATTGTTCCTTCAATGGTCTTTATCCTTGCTGTTATTTTGAGGTATAAATCAAAAAAAAAAAAAATCAACACGTGAAATATATAAATATAAAACTTTAGGCGTAATATCCTACAGAAAAAATGAATTATCAAATTTGTTTTTTTCCATGTCTCAGGTTGGAAAGCCTTGCCATAAGAAAGTTACACGGAAAAGCAAAGGTGCTAGGGTGTGTAGTTTGTCTCTCTGGGGCTATGGTGTTCTCATTTTATAAGGGCCCTGCTTTGTATCATTTACATGCGAAGCATGCTACTAATCAATCAACACGTGCACATGACAAAGAGGATTGGGTAAAAGGGTTTTTCATGATGGCGGCAGCTAGCTTCACAACAGCTTTTTGGCTTATCATCCAGGTCGATAGCATGTTTCGGAGAAGTTAAAATTTTTTATTTTTAAAAAAAATTAAATTTGAGTTTTTTAAGTGTTTTATTTATTTATTTTTTTTGAAAACCTAGCCAAATAATTAGTGAAAATATGTACTACTTTTCAGAGAAAAATACTTTTTATGGAAAAATCCAAACAGGTCCTTTAGCCTTGGTTTCGAACTCTCTTTTTTCTTTTTTTGCGACAAGAGTAATTTAGTTAGTGAAACTCAACTATTAATTGATAAATTTTAGTGTATAATATGTCTCTTATATTATTATGCACTAGTATAATATTAAAATGTCTTTAATCATTAATTCTTTTTATATGCTATCTCTGCAGGCTAATATACAGAAGGAGTTTCCTGCAAAGCTTCGGCTCACAGCCTTGCAGTGTGGCTTGAGCAGCATCGGGGCAGGAGTTTGGGCAGCAGCGACACAAAGAGACATATCACTATGGAAGTTGGGATGGGACGTCAATCTTACCTCTGTGCTTTATTGTGTAAGTCATCTGATCATGTTTTATTCTTCTTTTTGTTATCATGAACAAAAAAGAAAGCTTACGACGTACTTTTCCGCTGCTAATTTGGATAAACGACACGTATAGTGTCTTATCTTCATCTTGCATCTTAAAAAATTGAACATCCTATATCTTTGTTTTCTTGGCACTGGTAACCCTTAAATTAAAAATAACCAAAATTTTAACGGTTTCAACATGTGGAACCTACATGAGTTTTGATCCGTGTCATGGACGGCTCCATGTTGAAGCTTATGGTCGTCAATTGACACCACTGAAGCTTTGAGAAGCAAAATTATGCATATATACATTGTATTGAAAAAGTTTTTTTTTTGACCTCTTTAAAAAACTTATTGACTCCACTAAAATATCTATAAACCCTTCATTTCATGACCCACTTTTTCCTTTTCTTGCTATAAACATCGTGAAGAACCTATTGAGAAATCGAATACGAGATGAGTTTATAAATAATTGTTTAGTTACTTTTATCAAAAGGAATGTGTTTGATAGTATTGAAAATGAAGATTATTTAACGCTTTTAAAATATGAAATCTTGTTAAAGTCAACGGTAGCATTTGTATTGTGAAAAAAAATATTCGAGCTTTTTATTTATGAATTATTTTTATATTAACATCAGTAAATATAATTTGTGGCTTCGTCACTGTCCATGTGTGTTTGATCATGTATTCAAATAGTTAAAATTTTGATAATTGTTTAACTTAATGACTAACAATGTCATAAAAAATAAAAATGAGAATTTGTTACATTCAATTTTAAAGATACAGGACTTAAATGTCAAAATAAATAAAATAAAAGACTATATGTGTCATTTTACCCTTTAATTTTTTTTTGTTGATACAGAAACTAACGAATATTATATTGCAGGGCGTAATGGTTAGTGGGATATTATATGGGGCTCAAATTTGGATCATAGGCGCTAGGGGCCCTGTATTTGCTACTATTTTTACTCCACTGTCACTTGTCACGACAGCTTTCGCATCAGCTCTCATCTTCAAGGAGATCCTTCACTGGGGAAGGTGCACATTCTTCTTCTTTGGCTGCAATCTTGTTGCTAATTTGAAGAATATTTCTTTTTTCTTTAGAACTCACACGTAATTTCTCGCTCGATGAAATATAAACGTAAGTCATCGTTTTTAGAAGTATTCTCAGGCCCCAAACGAGACATAAATACAAAACATAATATAGTATAGTTACAACGCACTGCAGTACGATATGCTCCACAAAAAAAAAAAAAAGCAGTACGATACGAAACATAAGTTGTCGAGATGAATTATTATAATACTTTATTTTCTTTTAGTGGTGGTGGGGGGAGATAATTATGCGTGCCATTTACTTTTTATTATTTTCTCATTTTAATTTATATCTTATTTTTCAGTCTTTTGGGGGCTGTTCTACTAGTAGCTGGCCTGTACAGTTATTTGTGGGGCAAGAACAAGGAAATAAAAATCCAAGAATATGAAGAAACACTAAAGCAAACTAAAGAGAACATCACATTAGAGTGCATCACCACGACCACTCCTGAGCCGAAGAAGAAGAACCCAGAAATGGGATGATGCCATAGACCATGATGACAAAATTGTTGCTATGTTTTTTATGCCACTGCTTTTGTGATTTCGTTTCCAAAACTTTCTTAAAGCTTCATTTAATAAATTGATCTTTGCGTTATATTAATATTGTCCATAGCTCTTTACCACTACTTCTTCTTCTTCCTCTTTTTTTCTTTCTTTAGTTTTATTTTTTTGAGAAGAAGACTTAAAAATTTCTGATGAGATTCTATCATAAAATCAATTGATTCGTATGAATAATATTCCAAAACCTTATAAAGTGAGCTTAATCTTACCAAGAAAGTATTCCAATTTCCAACACCCCATGTGTGACCAAAACCAAGAAACAAAAGTCAAATCGAACTCAAATGAACTAAAGCAAGAATCCTCCAAACTAACAATTAACAACCCACACAAGCTAAGGCTATCTCCAACAGCTCCTCTATTTTTTTCTCTAAATTTAAGTAATTTGAGTTATTTTTTTATATTTTGGGATCCCTTATTTTCAATTCTATTTCAACAGCTCCCTTATTTTTTACCAAACTTTCAGTATAAAGCATCCCAATTTCAGTTTCACTCTAACAGCTCCCCTAGTTTACAATTTTGTAGTCTTAGGCTATATCCAACAACTCTCCTATTTTTTATCAAACTTTCAGTTTAAGAAATCCCTATTTTAGTTTTACTCCAACAACTATCCTATTTTAAAATATTACAGTCTTAAAGCTATGGGGAATAGGGGATGGGATTTGGGTTTTGGCTTTAGCGATGAAAAAACCCCCTATATATGGGTGTTTTTGTTTTGGAGTTTTGAAAAAACTCAAATTTTGGGGGATGAGATAGGGGAGCTGTTGGAGCACATTAGCACCAATCACTCCCCTAAATATAGGGTTTTTTTTTTTATGTTTAGAGTTGCTGTTGGAGTAAGCCTTAGAGTTTTGTTTTTGGGAGATGCGATTTGGGTGTTGGCTTTGGGGATGAAAAAAAACCTTTATGTATAGGTGTTTTGTTTTGGGGTTAAGAAAAAAACCTAAAATTTTGGGAATGGGATAGAGGAGCTGTTGGAGTATTTTGCTATTAATAACTCTCCTAAATATGAAAATTTTTGTGTGTTTAGGGGATTTGTTGGAGTTAGCCTAATAAGTCACATCCCACCAACGGCAAAATGCCGAATTATGGAGTGCAAACTAACTGTGGGAACTTGTCTTCCTTCTAGCTCTCATAGCTCCTTAAATTAATTACTTGATCATGCCAGGGATGGAAATAGAAATTTTTTGTCGGGGGGCCAAGGTCTACATACATATTTGAATGAAAAATGATCATCGAAATAATGTTAAATAAAAAAGCAAGGCTTCAACTTTTTAACATGAGAGAGTATATATTATATATAGCAATCATAACAACAAAGGTTAGCGATGCTAGTTTTTTTTAAACATAAACAAGTGTAAAGAAAATATTATTTAGTAAAATAATATAAATTATATAAAAAAAGTATATTGATTTTGTTAATGAAATTAAGTTATGCCCTGCTTTGCGGAATTTTCTAGCCAAAACAATTGCATAAATAATATATGAAAAGATTCTTTAAACAAAATAAATTTTCTATGGAATGGCTATCTAAATTTTATGAAGTTTTAAATCTATCTTGCCAAAAAAAATTACTCTAACTACTTCACAATAGAACAAATAAATTAACGATTACTAAAATTTATTTGTAAAGTTACTTATTTATAATCATTGAAATATCATTTACATAAAAATATATACGAAAAATATTATTTCAAGAACAATTTCAAACAAAACAAAAGAAGAGAAAAAAAAATTAAGGGAGGCCATAAAAAGGTTTTTTCAAATTTTTAAAAATTTTCTATACACTAAAATATTTTTTTTTTTTGATGCCCTTGGTTCCGTCCCTGGATCATGCCTTCTTTTAGGTTGTGATTTTCGGATGCCAAGCATAATGTTGAATGGGCTCCTCAATATATGGTTTTCAAACAGACACCCTTTTTTTAATTTCTTCTTGGAGACAAAAGCAATGACGTACGCAATACTTTCTTTTGCGATTGTTTCGCCTTTTTTATGTTTTTCCGAAAACTTGAAAGAGACAGCAGAATTATTAGCACAGCGCATTGATTCCTAGAAATGTGTTATTCACCCAAACCCCGCCTCGCTACCCGATACTTCTTTCTCGCAGTCTTCCAGCAAGAATTTAAGTGAAGTGTGCCCGACGTATTTTGCTTCAATCTGTTTTCATGACTTTATAGATTTTGAAATTACGAAATAATTCAAATAATTAAAGTTACTTTTTTAAAGAGCGATGACTTTTGTCAGAATGTTATAAAGGACCGGAGGATTGGGTTGGCAGTAAAGTCTTAGAAAAAACTCTTTGGAGCCCTTCAGGTGCTGCAACAGGAAGTTCTGCTCTTTCGTTTGAAAGAGACAGGCAACACCTCTACTTTGCTCACCGAGATATCATTATTTCAAATTATCCGTATGTAGTCGCTCTCGGAGAAAATTTTCCTCCTCCTCCATGCACATTTTTCAAAAGCACATATGAGGTTTTAATTTTTTGCTAAATAATAAACGAAATAGAATAATTAGGATTTGAACTTTACAAAATATAAAATTAAAAGCCTCAATTTTAAAATTTTTAATAGAAGAATCTAAACTTATGAAAAGGTGAGGTTTGACATATCATTAATAATGGTGTTAATTATTCACTTACAAGGCATTTTTCTTTTTTAGTTTCAAATGTTAGGTGGTATTTTATTATTATTTTATAGTTTTAATGGATTTTCTTGTATGGCAATCCAACTTCTACATGGTATATGCATATAAGCTTACAAATTCTAATTCCTAAATTATCATGTACATATGAACATATATAAATTTTGAAAATTTTTTGTTAGTTCTGGGAATGTAAATTAAATTTATATTTTTCTTCTTTTGCTTAATATAAAAATTTTTATATATTTTAATTTTAAAAATTTAAATTAATTGTGCATGTTATATATTAAAAAATTAAATAAATTATAATAAACCAACAAAAAAAGGCCTTGTAGACTGAGAGTAGTTTGCTAATTAATTTTTGTTTTGCAAATCGAGAGAATAGATTCTTAGTTTTAGGCACGATAGAGAGTAGATATGTGCTTTATTTTTCCTTTTTCTTTTGAATTCTTTTTTCTTTTTTGATTATATTTGGTTTTGAATGTCACTCGAAAATCCACCCAAGTCGCAAAAAGAAAAACAAAAATTACATGTAAGAAAATAATTAATCCCGTTATTTAACCATGTGTTAATGTCATTTTTGTTTAAGTTTAAATCCTTATGTTAAAGATATTAAAATTGAGGCTCTTATTTTTATATTTTGCAAAAGTTAAATTATAAAAACAACTGTTTTTCCAATAATAGAAGAGATATATTATCAAGTTTAACTTCCAAAAAAAGAAAAAAAAAAGACGTTTACACGTATGAGTTAAATGAAAACTACAACCTAGCAAACAATTTATAAAATATCATCTACACCGCATCTATCCATTATGATACTCTATATTTTATACATTGCGAGTTATAGTTCCTGTAGTTATGGATTCTAAACCTAAGTCCAGTTAGAATAACATTATTAATATTCTATATTATCATTACTCATTACTCAGTATCAATAATTAATTCTGCTAATAATTTTTTATGACAACGACATTTCATCTCAAGACTATAAATCTAGTTATGTAACAGTATATCTCAACACATGTTTTAATTAATCAAGACTACATAATATTTGTAATGAAAAGTATATATAAATGTAAACTTAAAATCATTAATTAAAGTATTGGACGAGTTCGTTAAATTTTCAAGAACTAATCATGTACGTGGAGCGCGCATGGTATCTAGAAGCCTTGTAGTGAAAGTTGTTGTCCACTTGTGGTTAAAGTTTCCAAGTGCTCTTCTCGTCGGACAATATTATATGCTTAAAGTTTCAATGTGGCATGTCGAATTGTAGAAGATTTAAATCTTCTTCGATTTGCTAATTCCGCCACCCACCCGAAAGCGTCCACAAAAATTCACTTTACATGTCACTTATTCACTTTCTGACGACCAAACAAGAATTTTTCCTCCAGTAAGCAGGACACAGAATCCAATGCGATATGACCACAAGTCTGCGTAAATTGAGCCGTGAGCAACAAGTAATTGTGCTCATCACTCCACATTAATTAGTTGATCAGGCCTTTTTACAAGCACAGTGTTATTGCTATCCTGTTGCTCAGTCTGAAGCCATTACAAATAATGAATAGATACTGTTAATACACATAATTAATTGCGTTAAGTTAATTGTAGTTTAGTTATACGATTCACCTCCGAGGTGGCAAGTTGGCCGGGCACCTCGCGACAGTAGTGGGTCAATCCTAGAGCCGAATCGGTCAGTTTTTTTTATTTGGGTTGAGCCAACGGATCCCGGCCCATATGAGTCTGGCACGACATGAATTGTGGCCGACGTTGGTTGGGCCAGCTGGCAGGCCAATTGTTGTCGGCCTACGTGGGTCGCAGTTTTTCCATCGTCCAACCACTATATGACGGCTAGTTTCAAATGTCAAATGAAAAACTTGGACATTTTCTTTTTTTTTCAGTTTTTATTGCTTAGTTTGTTATTATTTGGATTTACTTTATTGCTAAATTCATATTTTCACATTTTATCTCTTCTTCCCCATCCTTTTCCTCCTTTATTCTTCAAAGTTCAAAAAATAAAAAAGTAAAAACAAAATGTGAAGCCTGCCTACTTGGCCAAGTCTAGCCCACATATATAAATGTAAGCTGGGTTTGTGGCTCAGGCCGAAAGAGTTGTGCATCGAGCTGAGCCCAACCCATCGGACTTGCTATCTTGAATTCATCTTATTTGTAATTAGGCAACTTTCCTTAGCTGTGGTTAGGCCCGTGAATCTATAGCCCGTCTTAATGCCCATGCAAGGCACATCATTATCCATAATTATACGGCTACATATGTGCACTCCCAAGATTTTTCCTCTCAATAAGTTCTTGTCTTTTTTCTAGTACCAAAGCCACTACCTTGGTAGCCTAAACCACAATAATCACCATCGAGAAAATCATATCATTATCAAAATTATACCAAATCTGAATTTGTCAAGTTATATCGCATTGTTTTTTAATATCACATTCTTTCTACGTTGTCAAAATAGTTAAATAGTGCACACATTCAATCGTTAAATTCCTCTCGTCGAGACGATATCAAAATGGCCACCAATAAACAGCATAGGTTTTACTGTGCTCCGTAGAAATTATGTATCTTAGATAAGGTAAAAGACACGTCTGAAGCCTCTCATCTCCTTCAATCCCTCTTCCTCTCTTCCTCTTTCTTCTTTCTGTCTCTCTCCAGTAAAATCAAATCGTCTGATTTTAAATAGGACATCACCATCGTCATCATCATCTTTGCGCAACCATAACAATAGTCTTCAATCTTCATGTCGATTTCGTTTCATCATCGATGTGAGTTGCTACTACTATTCTCTTTCTCTCTTTTTTTCTTTTTCAGTTCTCTTCTCAGATTTATAACAATAGATTCATGTTTGTGTCGTGGTGATGGTGTGTGTCATGGTGGTGGTGAGTAGTATGTAGTTGATGTAAATGAGTGAAAGGATGAAGAATTGTGCGGTCCAACAAATGACTTTAAATAATGCAAATTAAATGTTTGATGTTTTAACTAAATCAAATTCATCTATTCCCTACATTAAAGTGTCTAACGAATGATTTTAAGTAATGCAAATTAAATGTTTGATGTTTTCACTAAATCAAATTCGCCTATTCCTTGTATTAAAGTTTTGAACATATAATATAAGAATTTTGAATATATAGAACATTAGTTTTGAACGAAGAATGTTGATCAAATAGCATGCTTATTCATTTTGAACCAATAGTTTATTGGTTTTGAACATATAGAATAATAATTTTGAATTAAGACTATTAATTGATCAAATAGTATACTTATTTATTTTGAACCAATAGTTTATTGGTTTTGAACATATAGAACAATAATTTTGAATTAGGACTGTTAATTGATCAGATAGCACATTTATTTATTTTGAACTAATAGTATATTGGTTTTGAATATATAGAACAATAATTTTCAACTAGGACTGTTGATTAGATAGTACACTTCTTCAATTGAACCAACAGTGTATTGGTTTGAACAAATAGAATAATAGTTTTGAAGTAGGATGGTTAATTGATCAGATAGCATATTTATTCATTTTGAACCAATAGTGTATTGGTTTTGAACATATAGAATAATAGTTTTGAACTAGGACGGTTAATTGATCAGATAGCACACTTATTTATTTTAAACCAATAGTGTATTGGTTTTGAACATATAGAATAATAATTTTGAACACATACCAAATCTACTCACATATCTTTATCCATGGGCATGCATAAAATTTATGAGATTATAATTTTTATTTTATGGACTTGTTTTAAAATTTTTGAACATGTATTATAAGAGTTTTAAATATATAATATAAAAATTTTAAACATAGAGTATAATCTATGAGCATATAATAAGAGTTTTAAGCATGTAATATAAGAATTTTAAATATGTTTGTAGCTTAATATAAGATTTTGAATATATAATATAAAAATTTTGAACCTATATAATAAAAAATTTGAACTTATAAAATAAAAATTTTGAATACATGTATTATTATGTACTGTGTGCATACTGTTTATATACGATACGATGTACAGTACTCATGCGAAGTACTGTATATTCAGTGTACAGTGTAGTTACTAAATAAACAGCGTTATATACCTTTAGATAATTTAACCAAACAAAGATCTCGCCAATGTCAGAAAACGTCAATCCTGGATTCCAATTAGTAGCCTTCTCAGCTTCATCAACAACCACGTCAACCTTCTCTCACACGTCAGCATGCCACGTCATTTATTTAGTTTTATTGAGTCAGCTACCACGTCATCCTACTATAGTTTAGTCTTCTGTTTTCTTTAAATTTATTTTATTTCTCAAAAAGAAAGACCAGAAATCACTCTCCCAGCTAGAGCTTTTCAATATCCTGCTTCTATATATATATATATATATATATATATATATATATATATATATATTATAAGTTCTACTCTAAAGAGCAATAGTAGGATAATGGAACAATCATAAACTTCTCAATCAATTTTTCTAGTTCTAGATGGAAGCAATTATATGCTGTGTGCTCAACTTATGACAGGTTTTCTCGAAGGGAAAAAAATTTTGTTAACTCTTCATAAGAAATATTAAGGAATCCAAGCAGAAAACAGAAGATTAATAAAATAAGGGCTTATATATACTATTATTTTATAAACAAGTATTGTGGAGGTAACCCATATAAGTCAACTATTTTAGAGTAGTAAATTTAATATTCAAAATAATTATTGGGTAAAACTATGCCAGACCTTTCTATAGTCTATCATAAATACACAACACTTTTCTGTGGTATCAAAAATCCCACAACAAGTCTTTGTGATGAGTAAAAGTTCTACAAACATCTCCTAATCATGTTAAATTTTATAATAAAAAAGACATTAATAGCCTTACATCACTTATTTAATTTTCTTTTTTTTTTTAAAAAAAATATTTTGTATTTTTCACAAAATATTATAATGTTCAATATTGTGAGACAAGGATGTGTTAGGGAGGGATAGATGAGTCAACATATGTAGCAAATTATTTTTGAGAGCACCTCCAAATCCATCGACGGAACAAGCAAGAAAAGATGCAAAAATGGTGATGTTTGGAGCCATAGATGAGCTGCTGGCAAAGAAATCTAAAAAGCATCAACGCTTTTTCTCGTTTTTGTGCACGACGAATTCAACTTTGTCAAATGGCAATTAATTTATTGAAGATTTTTTTCCATTGTTTTTTGTTTTCCTGGATATGTAGTTTTATGATAATACCACAAATTAAAAATCAATACAATCTATTATTTTAAAATTTTAAATAAAATCTATGATTAAAAAAAATTAAATAAGTAGGGTAAGGTCATTAAGGTTACTAATTTAACTGTAAAATTTAACACTGTTAGGGAAGTTTAGATGGTAAGGGATGCTCGTGGAACTTTTACTCATCACAGGCACTTGTTGCGAGACTTTTGACACTATAGAAGGGTGTTGTATGCTTATGGTAGATCATAGTAGAGTTTGGTGCATTTTACCTATAATTATCTTTAATCTATAACACTAGGGTATCTCTATGAGTCGCAAGGCATATCACTTGCTATCAAAATCTATTATTATTTAGAGCTAAGAAATGCCCGCAAAAACAGAATTTTATCTTTGAAAAAGCCCTGCGAAACTGAATTTAAGTTAAAGGAATCGTTACAAGACACAGAAAATCGAGTTTGTGTTTGAGATCTTTCAGCCAAAAGTAAGGCAAGGGGCGAATTGACGGAATGGTTATTTTGCAACTCAACTTATCAGTTGGAGCTCGCAGCATTTTGCTTATTTGCGGAAGTATTACCTATTGGATTGATTGGATCACTGCTGGGTGGCAACCAACTTGGAAAATCAGATGGCTAGTTAGCTACTTCTGGCCATGAGGACTCAGCTTGCCTAGCGTGGCTAGACCAATAGACACCACGATCCACCATTTACGTAAAATCTACCCGTTTGGATTAGTTTCGTTTGGCTTAAAAAAAAAAATAAATAAAAACTCGTAAACAAAGCTCAAATGTAATTCAACTTTTGGAAAAAGACAAATTTTAGATTTTCAAAAAATACTTTTTTCAAGAATTATAAAAAAAAAAACTTTTAGAGAAAAAATCAATGCAAATGAGCCCATCGCATTTTGTAGGTTCGCAATATGTGATGTCTTTCCAATTCCAAGAACTGGCTTTAGCGCTTGAAATCGCTGGATTTCTTTTTTTGACCTAAATTTTAAAATGTCATGCAAAACTAACCCTATTCGAAAAGAGGTTTTAAAAATAACCCAAACTAGTTTTGAAAACGCGTTTTATGCATTTCCAGAACGCGAAACGCAGTTTGTAATGGAAAGATGAACGCTGCCGCGTTCCAGGAACGCGGCTTGCGTTCCCAGAATGCAGCCACTAATGTTCCATAAATTCGCAACATCAGCCCTTTTCGCTCATTCTTCCCTTTGCATTTTGAAAAAAATTCCCCCAACCCCCCACATACGAAATTTTTAGTTTTTTCAGTGTTATTGCGAGGATATAGCCTTGATCTTGTAAGTTATCTTCATTTTATGTTGTTTTTTATAATTGTATTTAATGTTTTAGGTTATGTAATTTATTTTTAGATTGTGTAATTTTTGTTTTGATAGTTAATTTTAGTTTGTGTTAATTTGTATTTTAATTGTTGTTAGAATTATAGATTAGGTTGTTGAACATAATTTCAACATAATTATTAGAAATAAAATTATTATTATTATTATTATTATTAGTAGTAGTAGTAGTAGTGGTGGTGGTGGTAGTAGTAGTAGTAGTAGTAGTATGATCATTATTATTAATCGTATTATTACTATATGAATATTATTAATAATAAATGTTATCATAATTATTATTATTAAGATTATCATTATTATTAACAATATTATTATTTTTATGATTAATGTTATATGTTAGGTGTTATTATTAATTTTATTATTACTATTATTGATATTATTATCATTATTTATTATTATGATGATGATGATGATGATTGATGATTAATGTTATCTTTTTGTTATTATTATTATTATTGATACTATTATTGATATTATTATTAATAAGATTAGTGTTATCATTATTATTATTTGATAAAATTAGAGATTTAATGTTTAGAGTCAAGTATACTTAGTTAATCGTTATTATTATTTTTTATTTTAGGACTCATTACGGATACTCGACCTACACCAGTAGACACCATATTATTGTGCCACTTTCTGAATCACGGGGTGCAATATTTGCAGGATCCACACCATTTGGGTACTTTTAGGTGCTATAGATCAGATTGGTCTTTGTTTAGTTATCCAGAGCACCCATTGGTACAGTAGCAGTTGGTGGGGACAAGATTCTATGGGTGTTATATATCCCGCTACCATCAGCTTAACTGTGGATTAATTACTGTCATGATAAAGAGGTGGTGGCCGGAGACCCACACATTTCATTTACCCGTAGGGGAGGCTACCATCACGTTGGAGGATGTGGCCGTGTATTGAGGTCTTCCCGTGACTGGTAGTCTTATTCCGTTGAAGCATTCGACATTATTTGTGGCCATCACACCCCGTCTGAATCCCCTATCAGCGCTCATGGTCCATGTATCGACAGGGATATCAGATAGGAACTTGTGTATTGGTCTGCCAACACCGTTTTGACTAGGGCCTATAGCAAGGATCATGTTCATTGCATGCACATGTTTACGTGCTTGACATTCTCGGCCAGTTATCCAACACATGTTTTTAATGAATTGATTTTGCGATCTTTTCATCACATTGTTTTTAGATGTCTCAAGCAAATGCGATATTTTATTTCAAGTTGACCGTCATGTGTAACCCGTTCGATTGCAAATGCGATACCTGCATGTCTATCTGAAATTATACACACTTGGGGCATTTTAGTGAAAAAGTTCTCACGCAACTAATGTAAGAACCACGATCAAGTACGAGTTGTTTCTGCGTCCACAACTGCAAAGCTAACGGCAACACTTGGCAGTTGGCGTCTATAGCTAATGAAACAAGGAGATGACCCTTGTACTTTCCCCGTAAGTGTGTGTCGTCCAGCGAAACAACAGGCTTACAATGCCTCCACGCTGCGATGCATGGATCGAACGCCCAGTAAACCATGTCGAAAATTTTTTCAGCTTGCGTTGAACCTTCGGCAAACTTATATCTCACAACACTACCTGGGTTCTTGGCCATAACGGCACCAAGAAACTGTGGGAGCATTTGATACGACATGTCTCAATTGTCATACACTAGTTCAATTGCTTTTTTCCAGCCGTTTCATGCTTTTCCGTAACTGACATCTGCGTTAAGCTTTTCCTTCATATGAGCTTGGATAAGCCCAACCTCATAATCAGCCTTCTTGGCTATGAAATGCCTCACCAAATATCCAACCAAACCCGAGGTCAAATTTCTGTGCCCCGACGCAGTTATTTATGCCATACATACATGTCTAGCATCATACTGCGTGATCTCTCACTACTTGTGCGTTGCTTTCCTTATGACACGTACATACCATGGGCATGCTGTACTTCCACTGTGTGTTTCCTTACATTGCACCTTCCACAGGGTCTTATTCGACTTGACGACCCTATATTCCTTTTGTATTTTTATTGCGTTCAGTTGAACAACCCTTATCCCATCCACTTTGGATGGGAACACCATTCCTTTAGCCAGTTCCATCCTGTCGGAGTCCCATATTGGATGTTTGGTGACCTCGTACCTGCTTGTCGTGCAGAATTCAGTCCTAGCAGTATGGAACTCCACTACTTCCTCCTCATCTATCTCCGCCTATGCATTGACATCCGGTCCTTCTACCTCGTTCCCAATTTGGTAGTTCAAACTTGTTTCTGAGACTGCATCTTCTTCTTGATAGTTCAATTCACCGTCCTCATTTATTCGTCTGCCTCTGACAAAACAGTATCTGCTGCAATGTCACATCTCTCCTCCGTGCCACCGCCATGATGAGAGGGTCCTCCGACTTCAAAAGTGGACTGTGGTTGCGGGGAAATGGAAAAAGTGGCAAACTCTGCCGCTGTTGTTGCAATATTGATATGTTCATCTTCTTCATACGATGGTACTGCATTTAGGTCCGGCATGTTGGATTGGTATGGGACATCGGGCATTTGTTGCGGCACATACACGTCGTCAGACTGAATGGACTGAACGTCCACTATTACGTGTGCCACACAACGGTTCCATTCATAGCAAGCTGTGCCATATATCTCCCGCATATCTTCATCATCAATTATTACATTTGGATAATAATAAATCTACTGCAATGTAGCATCCCATCTATGGTCACGATAGCATAAGTTAACCCTATCGATGATCGGACGCAACCCTAGTTTTCTAATTACACGAGAAACAAATTGATCGTAAGTTGTATCGGGATGAATTTTTATTTTGCATGGTATATTTGGACTTCTATAATCAAGACCGTAATTGGTCATTATTGTGTGACCACCGTAGTATAAAAGAACAGTAACATCGGTTGAATTCATTCTTTTAGGTGCTTTGGTAGAAACTTATACTGACAAATTGAATGGATTCGGTAGAAAGTTTATTTGGGAGAAAGTGGAATGATGGGTAATGGATTGAATGATCCGGTGGAGGAAAGGGTTGGTGTTTATATAGGCAAAAAAATGCATTCTGGGAGCGCGATTTCTGAAATTTTTCGTGACGTGAAGTGACTAAAGCATGATTAATGGCCGGTAATATATTCCAGATACTACAAATGCACTCCTAGAATGCGCTGCCAAGAATATTTTCCCTTACCCACAATCAAATCAAATCGGAATCAAATCAAATTTGGCAGGGTTGTAGGGAAAACCCAGAAAAATGGGTTTCGGAAGTGCGGGCGCATTCCTGGAGCGCGGCCACACTCCTGGAGCGCGTTCCGCCTTTTGGGAATGCATTTTGCATTCTGGGAATGCGTGAAACACGTTTTCGGAACCAGTTTGGATTATTTTTAAAATCACTTGGGGTTAGTTTTGCATGACATTTTAAAATTTAGGTAAAAAAAAAATCTCAAAATCGCTAGCCCTTCTTGTGGGTGGATCAATCCATACCTTCTTTTCATATACAGTATGAAATCTAAATTCTTAACTACTCTTGACATAGGGAAAATCACCCCATTGCGGAGTGAAGCATAAACAAAAGGACTGGGAAAGAGCACCTTCGTATACCATGTGATGAAGGGCTGATGAAGAGGAATTTTTTTTACCCAATTTTTAATGTACTTGAAATCACGTTCCTGGTGTGCGGCCGCTCTCCATGAATTCGGCCTCTAGGCCATTTCTTCCCCATTCGGTCAATTGCAATCAAAAAAATTTCCCAACCCCCAGATGAAAAGATTTAGATTTTCAGCCTCATTGCGAAGGATATAGCCTTTATCTTCTAAGTTATTTATTTTATGTTGTGTTTTGCAATTATATTTAACGTTTTAAGTTATATAATTTGTTTTTAGTTTATGTAATTTTTGTTTTGATAGTTTAATATAATTTAATTTTGAATCATGATGTTGATTTGTTAATTTGTATTTTAATTGTTGTTAGTTTAGGGAATGAATAATTTAAGAAGTTAGTTATTTAATAAATTAGAAATTTAAATTTTTTAGACTAAAGTAAAGTTAATCAATTGTAGAAAATTAGAATTATAGCATAGTTTTTATAATTTCAGCATTATTATTAAAATTAGAATTATTATTAATATTATTATTATTATTATTATTATTATTATTATTATTATTATTATTATTATTATTATTGTTATTTTATTATTAAATTTTTTAGATTAAAGTAAAGTTAGTCAATTGTAGGAAATTTTGTAATTAACAATTTAAAAATGTTAAGTTAGTTGGTAATTTATTATAGCTTATGTTTTATAATATCAGCATTGCAATTAGAATTATTATTATTATTATTATGATTATTATTATTGTTATTTTATTATTATTATTATTATTATTATTATTATTATTAATCTTATTATTACTATTTTAATAATATTATTATTAATATGGTTAATGTTATCATCATCATCATCGTCATCATTATTATTATTATTATTATTATTATTATTATTATTATTATTATGATTATGATTATGATTAATGTTATCTTTTACTTATTATTATTATTATTATTATTAACATTATTATTATTATGATCAGTGTTATCATTATTATTATTTAATAAATTAGAGATTTAAATTTTAGAATGAAGTAAAGTTAGTTAATTGTTATTATTATTTTTTATTTTAGGATTCATTATGGATAGTCAATCGAGACCAGTAGACACTACGTTGTTGTGCCACTATTTGCAGGATCCATATCATTTGGGTAGCTTTAGATGTTATAGGTCGAAACGGCCTTTGTTTACTGATCCAGACCCATTGATACAGCAGTAGTTGGTCGAGACGGGATTCTATGAGTGTTATAAATCCCACCACCATTAGCTTAGCCGCGAGTTGATTACTACTATGATTGCGAGGTGGCAGCCGGAGACCCACAAATTTCATTTACTTGTAAGGGAGGCTACCATCACCCAGCAGGATGTGGCTGTCTATTGGGGTCTTCCCGTGATTGATACACCTTTTTTGGTGCTTGATACAACCATCCGCTGGAGGGATGATTGGGTTGTTACGATTCTTGATTTACTGGGGATTGACACAGATGCAGTTACGGACGATGGTATCGGCCGTATTGACATTATGGGGAACACAATAAATTTCGTCTAGCTGTAGGACAAGTTTGTGATGTAGGGTACTCTGGATAATCCCACTCAGGACCAGGCGCGGCAAGGGGCACGGTTGTGGATATTTCTCGTGATATGCGATCACCTATTTATGAACACGAGTACGAATGAGGGCAATTTGGCCTGGTTGCTCCATTTGGTAGACTTTGACCGGATCCGACGATACAACTGGGCTGCGGCTGTACTAGCATATTTGTACCAGCAGCTGGATTGCGTCTCCTTCCATCAGTGTAAGGGTATATGCGGAGCCGTGACACTGATCCAGGTATTGGTTTTTATCATGTATTTATGTTTAGCTTTTATGAATGTTAACTTTATTATAACAAGCGTTATTATAACACAACACATGTTTACTGCTTGCAATTTTTTGCATGGGATAGATTCACGGTTTTTCAGCCTCAGCTCCTACATCCCACAAGAGAGCGGCTACAACGACAACAGCATCATCTTGAGCATCTATTTCAGCTCCCTATCATTCCACGAGGTGCTGTGTTTTACGTGAAAAAGGAAATGACAGATGTATCCGGAAAGTTAGGGCAGGTTGAGTATCGGGATATTATAGACCATTTACAGCCTTGCGAGGTATAGTAAACTTAAGTTGCTTTATTAAAAATTCTTATCTTGTATTATTGAACACGTGTGTAATGTATGTAATTAACTCTTCGGTACTTGCTTTGGTTACAGTTTATATGGCAGCCGTTTAGGACAATATTGGACAACCTGCCACCGTACTATGTTCAGGACAGTGACGTTTGGCGTGCCCGGATCCCAATATTTGGGCATATTGTTGAGTGGCACCGTTTTGATCGTGTCTTACGGCAGTTTGGACTACGGTTGGCAGTCCCTCATGATTCGCCTGCTCATGAGAAATATAGGAACGGAATGGAAAGGGTTGAGCGAGCTGCACTGATACAGGTAGCAAATATGTGGGAGAATTGACAGCAGTATGTTCTCTATGGACAGTTGGAGAATGCGCCGAAGGCAGCGGCACTCCGGACTTACATGACTTGGTACCGTCAGGTGACCATGTCCATATTATATGTCGGTCATCCAGGTACAAGGCATAGGAGGGATGGTTACGTGGTGTCTACACGTGATAAGACTTCACTGGTGAGCATTACTTGTACTCGCTTTTTTTTCTTTATGAAAACTGGGGACTATTATTTGAAATTAACCAAAATATGTTACATTTTCCTTTAGGCGTTAGTTGTACAGCATGTGGTCCACCATTCTTGTGATTTACTGTAGCAATACGGGCAAGGGGACCTTTGCGGCGATGCACAATCCGTGGAACATATGATGCAACACTTGCAGCTTATGTAGCTACATGGCGAGAGTGCACTCTAACATACACAGCACGCGCATATCATACAACAGAGAGCGGCGTGAGAGTTGCCTGATGCGCCTCCGATGCAGCCATTACAGCAGCATAGAGAGCATCGTTCATAGCATGCGCGTGTTCGCAGCGCACTTACACATATCCCACTGGTGATTGACGAGCCAGATGACAATGAGGAGGATGACGAGGCAACACAGAGCTAGTCATCGGGGGGGGGGGGTCTCCAAGCAGATACATGGGCTCCCAGGACTACGTTCACGAGCAGTTGGTTGATAGTGGTGTTGAGCAATAAGATCAGCCGCCGCAGTCCGAGGCACCTGCCACACAGCAACAGGCACAGGAGCCTCCACGCTGTCAGACACGTTTGTCCAGGAAACGCCACGCACCATCCCCTGTTAGACATTAGTTACTTGACCGCACTAATAGGGGAAAGGGCCCTGATCATTACACACTTAGATGATGTATTAAGTTTTGGAGCACTTTTTTTTTCATATGTATTTATGACACATTGTTATGTTTTTTCATTTATGTTAGACTATGTTATGTTTTTTATGATCCATTGAATACTTATTGTTTCTAATTAAGTACATTATGCACATGTTACTTGCAGTTGAAATAGACATTGCAACGTTAATTACACAATAATATTACAACGTTACAATAAATAAACATGAAACGATTACATAATAACATTACAATGTCACAATAAATAAACATAGAACGATTACATATAACACACATCATAACTAGTAAACATAACGGATTACGCATTTTGGTTGTTGGGGCAAATTGCAGCAGTGTGTCCGAGTTGACCACATACTATACACCTTCGTAGTCTATGGTGGTCCGAGTGATCCATCTCGTTTGGGATGCGCCGGCCTCCAGCTCGTCCTCTTCTCTGTCGAACATGACTTGGGTTCATATGCAACGTCCATGTAGGCGCTGAAGGCCAATAAAATTGGTGTCCAAGAGGCTCGAATGTCCTCCAATAGGTATCTTTGTACGATTTCATTGTCAGCTGTTGAGGTATCATGTTCTTCACATTAAACTCCCTAAATTGAGCAACAGTTTGTGCATGCGAGCATGGCAAGTGATATTCAACCCACTTACCGTAGGTACACGTACTTTCTTCCCAGTTGACAACCTGGTATGGCAGATTCTCGTTCCATTGTACTGATAACCGACCGACCTGGTATCTACCATTCTCTCTGAAACTAATTACATGATGGCGATGTGACGAGGTCTCCCACTTCTCAAAGAGCTCTTTCACACTAGGAGGGAGCCGATGGCCTTCATTCTTCAATTGCATGGCATGGACCAACTGATCATGAAAGTAACCTTTTATCTTTATAAAAGTATTAGTAACAAGAGCCGTGATAGGTAACGCCCTTGCACCAACGAGGATACCGTTGAAGCATTCAACATTATTTGTGATCATCATACCCTGTTCGTATCCCTCATCAGCACTTATGGTCTATGTATCAACAGGGATATCGGATACGAACTTGTGTACTCGTCTGCCAACACTGTTCTGATTAGGGTCCACAGCAAGGATCATATTTATTGTATGCACATGTTTGCATGGTTAACATTCTCGGCCAACTATCCAACTCATGTCTTTAATGAATTGATTCCGCCATCTTTTCATCACATTGCTTTTGATATGTCTCAAGCAAATGTGATGTTTTATTTCAAGTTGACCGTCACGTGTAACTCGTTCGATTGCAGACGCGATGCCTACATGCCTATTTGAAATGATACACACTTGGGGCATCTTAGTAAAAAAGTTCTCACGTAACTGCTATAAGAACCACGAACAACTACGAGTTGTCTTTGTGTCCATAACTGCAAAGTTAGCGGCAATACTTGGCAGTTGGCGTCTGTGGTTAATGCAACTAGGAGATGACCCTTGTACTTTCCCCACAAGTGTGTGCTATCCAGTGAAACCACGGGTTTACAATGCCTCCATGCCGTGATGCATGGACCAAACGCCCAATAAACCATGTCGAAAATTTTTTGTCTGCATTGAACCTTCAGCGAACCTATATCTCACAACACTACCTAGATTCTTAGCCATCACAGCACCAAGAAACTATAGGAGCATTTGGTATGACGTGTCCCAATTACCATACACTTGTTCAATTGCTTTATTCCAGTCGTTCCAAGCTTTTCCGTAACTGACATTCGTGTTAAGCTTCTCTTTCATATGAGCTTGGATAAGCCTGACCTCGTAATCAGCCTTCTTAGCTATGAAATGCCTCACCAAATATCCAACCAAACCCAAAGTCAAATTTTTGCACCCTGACGCAGTTATTTGCGCCATACAAACATGTTTGGCGTCATACTGCATGATCTCCCACTATTTATGCGCTGCTTTCTTTATGAGGCATACATACCATGGGCATGCTATACTTTCACTGTGCGTTTCCCTACATCGTACCTTCTACAGGGTCTTACTCGACTTGATGACCCTATATTCCTTTTGTATCTTTATCGCATTCTGTTGAACAGCCCTTATCGCATCCACTTTAGATGGGAACACCATTTGTTTGGCCATATCCATCTTGTCGGGGTCTCATATTGGACGTTTGGTGACCTTGTACCTGCTTGTCATGTAAAATTCAGTCCTAGCAGTGTGGAACTCCACTGGTTCGTTCTCATCTACCTCCGACTCTACATTGACATCCGGTCCTTCTACATTGTTCTCAATTTGGTAGTTCAAACTTGCTTTTAAGACTACATCTTCTTGATTGTTCAATTCACTGTCCTCGTTTTCTTTGTCTGCCTCTGACAAAACAATATCTGCTGCGACGTCACATCTCTCCTCCGTGCCACCACCACGATGAAAGGGTCTTTCAACTTCAAAAGCGGACTGTGGTTGCAGGAAAGGGAAAAAGTGGCAAACTCTGCCACTGTTGTTGCAATATTGATATGTTCATCTTCTTTATACGATGGTGCTGCATTTAGGTCCGGCATGTTGGACTGGTACGAGATGTCGGCCATTTGTTGCAGTACATAAACGTCTTCACACTGAACATCCACTATTACGTGCGCGACACAACGGCTTCAATCACAGTGAGCTGTGCCATACATCTCCCGCAAATCTTCATTATCAATTATTGCACTTAGATAATAATACATCTATTGCAATGTAGCATTGCATCTAGGGCCACGGTAGCATAAGTTAACCCTATCAATGGTTGGATGCAACCCTAGTTTTCTAATTACAAGAGAAACAAATTGATCGTAAGTTGTATGGGGAAGAATTTTGATTTTGTGTGGTATATTTAGACTTCTACAATTAAGACCGTAATCGGTCATTATTTTGTGACCGCATAGTATAAAAGAACTGTAGCCTCAGTCGAATTCATTCTTTTAAGTGCTTTGATAGAAAGTTATAGCGACAAGTGGAATGAATTTGGTAGAAATTTTATTTAGAGTTGAAACACTGTAGGATAGGTAACGGATTGAATAAGCCGGTGGAGGAAGGGGTTGGGGTTTATATAGGTAAAAAAATGTATTCTGGGAGTGAGATTTGTGAAATTTTTCATGACGTGAAGTGACTAGAGCATAATTGATGGTAGGGAATATATTCCAATTATTGCAAATGCACTCTTAGAATGCGCTGCTAAGAATAAATTCCCTACACCCCAATCAAATCAAATCTGGAATCAAATCTGCTAGCTAGAAAATGAGTTCTAGAAGTGCGGAACGTGTGCCAGGAATGCGGGCGCACTCCCAGAATGCGACCGCACTACTGGAGCGCATTCCGCATTTTCGACGAGCATTGCACGTTCTCAAAGTGCGTAATTCACTTTTTGGGAATCAGATTGGGTTATTTTTGAAACCCTAACACGAATTGGGTTAGTTTTGCATGATATTTTAAAAATTAGGTAAAAAAAAATCCCGATGAAGAGTCCATAGGTGGGAGGATCCCTAGGCTTAGGGTCTGATTTTCTTTCAATGCCAACAGACCTAGGGTCCCCAGGTCTAGTGAAGGGCCTTAGGGCGTGGCACCTAAGTTGGGAAGGGGGATCCTGTGGCACCCCGTCTATAAAAGTGGACCCTGTGACACTTTTGTCTACTCCAATCCTAATCTTAAGGCCAGGACTGTTTGGAATGGCTTTTTTTTAAAAAAAAATACTTTTTTTTTCTGAAAAAATTACATTAAATTTGTAATAACTATTTGATTTGGCTTTAAAAAAAGTTGAAACTCTGAAAAAAAGTTCAAATACAGCTTTTTTTAGAAGCCAAATTTTTAGTTTATCAAAAAAAGCCATTTTTCAGAAGATGTTAAGAAAGACGCTTTAAAAAAAAAAAAACAATCCAAATGGGCCCTTAGTTGTGTACTCAACCCATGGCTTTTTTCAGAAGCATTTTTTTAACGGCTTTTGAAAAATAATTTTTTTTTGAGAAGTTGAAGATTCTGGATTCTAAGAAAAGCCGTATTTGAGCTTTTTTTTTTTTTTTGTTTTCAGAGTTTCAACTTTTTTAAAAGTCAAATCAAATAATTATTGTAAATAATTATTTTTTTCCTGAGAAAGGGCCAATCCAAACAGACCTTTTATGTCCAATCACCTTACTCTAGATGGAAAGAATTGCCGCGTCATCAAACGACAATGCCAAGTTACATGACCTTTTTTAGCTAAATCTGAAACCTGGAGAACGTAAGCTTATAAATACCCCTCATTCTCCACTTTAAGATAAATGCTAAATCTGAAACATGGGGAACGTAGGCTTATAAATACCCCCTCATTCTCCACTTTAAGATAAATGGAATCGCTCCCAATTCTCTCTACATATTCAAGTGCTTATCCAAACCTTCAAGACTTTCCTTTGAATCTTCAACTAATTAACTTGGGCATTGGAAGTAAAAAAGGGGGAAAGCGGCCTTTTTTTTTTTTTTTTTGTGGCTTTGTGCAGAAGCTATGGACCCTAAGGCCGACCTAGCCTATCCATCGCCCACTCAACAGATACTTAATATGAACCCTAAGGCCGAATGTTTGCCTGTGAACCCTAAGATCGACACGTCCCCCAGTGGACTTTGAGGTTGCCGGTCGACCATCCACTTGACCAATATTGGACGAGACTTCAAGAGTTACTGAGGCGGTGATCAAATTTATACCCGTACGTATCAACTCCTTATGAAGAAATCCACCTCACTCTACTATAATTCTGCTTTAAAATGTAGGTCGAGTTAAGTATATTTAAAATACATGTTCCAACTAACCTCAGAAAAAAGAACGAAAAATGCAAAGAAAAAAGAAAACCATCCACACGTACACTAATACCACCTTTGAATTTTTATTACAAATTGAAACCAACGCCACTAATACATCACGACGTTTTCTTTTTTCGACATTAATACATCACGACCTTGTTGTTTACATACTATAAATTATTTCACATGTTGATACAATGAATTTGACACTTGTGCTCAAAGTCATAAAAGTTACAAGTGATATAAATGGATTAGCACATCAGGCATCGGCTAATATGTCTCGACCATATCTATAATGACTAATTTACCAAAATAATATTAAAAAATGTCAAAAGTGGCTTGATTTTGGAAGGAATTCCAAAGAGAGGTTTTACGTGGGCACGAGGCGTGGAAAATTTTTTTCACGCTTCTGATGCGTGGGAAAATGAGCGGAGAAAATGTGGATTCCACGTTTGGCAGACGTAGAAAATTTTTCCACGGCTGCCTCTCAATGGTCTTTTAGTTGAGTTGTATTCATCGATTGTTATTATGTAGCAGATAAGTATTAACTAGTATTTTAATAGTTTACGTATTAATTTAATGTTCTTTTTGTGTAATCGTAAATCTTTGGTACAATTTTACCGGTTATGCACAACATCGGGTTCCAAATCCTCTCATATTAGTTATTTTTTCATAATGATATGAGAAATTTAAATCTCCACCATTTATATACATAAAATATATAGCTTATGAAATTTAAATTTTCAAAAAATGATACGTTTCAGAATACATTTCTCTCTCAAATTACTACTCTTTCTTTTTTAAAAAAAAAAAATTGGAATTTTGGTGGGATGATATTTTATGCATGTGAATTGAATTGTTATCATTTTTCTCCCATACCACTATGTTATATCAATCTTCAAATATCTCTAAAATCCTAATACTTTTTCAAAAAATTCATTCATCGTCGTTCACTATTGAATATTCAAATCTCCAGAAAGTCAAAAAAGATACATTTGTAATTGTACTAAATGTGATTTTATATTTTGAAATCGTTTAATAATTTAATAAAGAATTTTCTAGAGAATTAAATACTTAATCAGTGTATTATAATCTAATAAAAGAACAAGTTTAAGTATTCTTAGTTGCATGAGGCAAATTTCACCTTTGTACATCTATCTCTTTAATATTAAAACAAATTTAGGACCAATACTTTGTTGTTCAGAATCCAAAACATAATATAATTATTTAGAAAGATTAATCGGGAGACTTTTATAGGTTGATGTAATTTCAAATCTAATCTATATATGAAGCTCTGTTAATATCATTTCTAGTTGAAAATTGAATCTAGAATGACTTCTTAGTCAAAAGCACGTTAGAGCTCAACAAAAGAATTAATAATAATAATAATAATAATAATAATAATAATAATAATAATAATAATAATAATAATAATAATAATAATAATAATAATAATAATAATAATAAATAAATTATTATTATTATTATAATTATTATAATAATAATTATTATTATTAGGATTAGGGGATATTTATATCTTTTATGTCCTTTTATATTTATCATTTGATCCAAATTTAATTTAACTGAATATTGTCTTCATTTTACTTCATTCAACTAACTAAACAGCTATTGCTAATAGTTAAAGCATAAGAGTTATGAGTTACACTAACAACTATCAATTTTCTAAATCACTATCCGTTAGCTTAATAGCTAATTTTTCCAAATAAAGTCTTAATGCTTTAGTTAACAAACTAACAATTAAACTTTTGTATTTGCAAATTAAATCTATTTTATTAGAAAGATAAGGTGAATAAAGAACGTGTTAGGTTACGGCTCAAGTTTGTGGCTTAAGTGCTAAGCCCAAGCTCATATTGAAAATAGAAAAGAGTCCTAATAAGAGTTAAAATTTCAATTATAGTAAAAGTCTTAATTATGAGAGGATTGATAGAACAAGAAACCCTTGTCTTAGAGGACAAGGAAGTCTCTTTTATAAATAGGACTCTTGCATTAGTTGTAAGGTGTGTATTTTACAATAAATCTAGATTGAGAGAGAGAGAGAGCCATTGTAAGAACACCGTGAGAGAGGGTTTAGACTTCTCGGTCCGTGCAAAAGTCTTTTGTCGTTATTCATGCTTTAATTTTGCTGGGTGAGTATGTGTTACGCATCCTAATTTCTTAACAAGTGGTATCGAGAGTTAGGTTGGAGCGAGAACACTAGCTTGCACGAAAAATAAAAAAAGAGATGTCAAAGAAGAGTTCAAAAAATTTGCAAATTTGCTGGTCACATTTGAAGGCCTTCCCAGAATTTGATTGACGATCCGTTTTATTTCTGTGTGTTCGTTGCAGCGAGAAGAATAAGCTGCTAAAAGTTTGTGACGATTTGACGGTCGAATTGTGAGATAAAAGCAGGTCAAGTTTTTTGAATTTGTAGTCAAAAAGTCAAATAGAGGGTTTGACCAGCTTTGACTGAGAGGTTTTAGTGGTTTAACTGAGTTGACCGAGGGTCTCACTAACATTTTTCAACGTCCTGAATCCAATTTTCAGGTCATTTTTGCCGCTTGTTGGATTGTTGGGTTTAGACGAATTTGTGTATAGAAGCCATGATGATGATCAATACGAAGTTTGAAATTCTAGTGTTCGATGAGAACATAAACTTCAACTTGTAGAGGAATACTATCGAGGACCTTTCGGTGCAGCAAAGCCTTGATGAAGTGCTAGAAGAGATGAAATCGGAAGAAATCAACGATAAGAAGTGGAAGTCCCTAAAAATGAAGAGCCATAAGTACTACTCGGTTGAAATTAGCACCACAAATCAAATGTCGTGATTAATGAGGCGATAGTGATCAGAGTGTTTGACAAGTTAGAGAACATTTATGAGTCGAAGTCAATCACCAACTGATTGTGTTTAAGGATGGAGCTCTTGTCGTTCAAGATGGAAGAGGAAACCGCCATTTAGGATCATATCAATAAGTTCAATGAGCTAGTAGTCAAGCTCATAAGCGTTGAGAAGCCTGGCTAGAGAATTACGAATAAAGAACAAGTGTTCGTACCACTATCTTGCTTGCCGAAGTCGTATAAACCATTCGTGTAATTAATCCTCGTTGGGAAGAAGACTCTCAAGCTGAACGAAGTGACTACACTCTTAAGAGAGAACAAGAGGATGTTGGGAAAAAGTAGCAGACCCATTAGAGATCAAGCATTAGTTGTTAAGGGTTCGAACCGAGGAAGGAGTTCTAGAAGAGAGGATTCTCATAGAGATAGATCGAGATCAAAAAGTCGAGCTCGGGATGGAGAAGACGATCAAGAATGCAATTACTGCAGAGAGAAGGGCCATATACAGCCCAAATGTCCTAGATTAAGGGAAGACATGAAGAGCCTTAGATAGTGGAGATCTAAGGGCAAGGAGAAGGTTTATGGCGAGGACTTCGCGAACCAAGTTGAGGGTGATGATAGTGATGGTAGTAAAACTTGTTTGATGGTGGTAAATGGGGATGTTACTAAAGGCTCAAGAAAGAGAACTGACTAGGTGTTGGATTCAGCAGGAACGTTTTATGTTTGCAATGATAGAGCCAGTTTTGATACTTTGCACTTAGGTCAAAGGCTTGGATACATCACTGTTGGGAAAAACCAGAAGATGAGGGTTGTTGGCATTGGGAGAGTTCGCTTGAGGCTTAACAATAGAAGTATCAAGATTGTTTCCAATGTGAGGTATGTGACATCTTGTGTGCCCAACACGATTTTGCTGGGTGAGTTAGGGTCAAGAGGGTACAAGTATGTTAGTAAGTGAGACTGCTGCAAAGTGTATCGTGGAGAGGAGCTAGTTCTTAAAGGGAGGAAGATCAAGAGGCACATGTACTACATGGAGGGATGCATCGCGCTATAAGACGAACGCGAAAAGTGTGAACAAGCTCAAGTGAAGGCTAAGAAGAAGAGAAGAGTGACATTCTCCCCTACTGTAGAGATTCTTGGCACTTCTCACCAAAGGAGGAATTTGTTGGGTTGTGGCTCAAGTGCTAAGCCCAAGCCTATATTAAAAATAGGAAAGAGTCTTAATAAGAGTCAAAATTCTAGTTATGGTAAGAGTTTTAATTATAAGAGGATTGATATAATAAGAAACCCTTGTTTTGGAGAATAAAGAAGTCTTATCTGTAAACAGGATTTCTTATATTAGTTGTAAGGTGTGTATCTTGTAATAGGTCTAGATTGGGGGGCAGAGGGAGAGAGAGCCATTGTAAGAACAACGTGATGGAGGATTTAGACCTTTCGGGCCATGCAAAAACTCCTATTGAATGTGTATTCTTTTATATTTAGTAGAGTCTTCGTGGACGTAAGTAAAAGACCGAACCATGTTTATTTGCGTGTGTCTTTTCTCGTTATTCGTACTTTAATTCCACTATGTGTGGATTACGTGTCCTAATTTTTTAAAAAAACAAAATTTTGAAAAATTGACAAAGTAAAGAAAATCGATTGCAAATCATATCAAGGAAATCACATCTACATATTCTTCATTCAATAGGATATACTTTCCATATCAAGTAACTCTAATCTTCTCTAGAATTAACCATCATTTTCCTAAATCAAATGATTCCCACCTTGAGCGAAAACAAATGCTTCAAGTTCCCTAACCATTAAAAGATCTCGAATAAATGGAATTATCATGAGGAGTAATTTATTTGTTAGTCCTCTTGATGCAAACTCACCGAGAATAGATAAGATGCTACAAAGAATTGGATAACGACATAACGGAACTAATGCAATGGTAGTATATTTTAATAAAATATTAAATACTTGGAATTAATCGAAACAAAATGGAAATGATACCTTATCATGAGGTATTTTATCACTTTCGGGGTGGGTGTTTATCATAAGATATAGTTTTTGAATTAATTTGTCGTCTGAGACGTGTAGTACTAAGAATAATGTCTATAGATTTAGATTTACCAAGATTATATATCTATGCCAATGGTGGATAAGATAGGTGCAATTTTCTTGTTCCACAATAACTTTTTAGGTAATTTTTTGTGTTTTTATTAAATTAAAATATTAATTTTTCAATTATTCTTGACTAGTAAAATAGTGTTTTATTGAAGTTTTTACTATTACAAATAGTAATTTGTTAACCATAATAATATATATTAATGTTTCAAATGAGCATTTAGGGGTATGTTTGGTATGATAGAATGGATTGGAAAGGAAAAGTCATTCCACCCAAAATATGTTTCATTCTAGAATGCTCTAGGAATAATTATTTGTTTCTTGTGTTTGGTTGTAATCGTTAAAAATGTCTTAATGGAATGCTTATTTTCTTTCTTGTGTTTGGTAAAGCCATCTTAATATACTAGATTGGAATGAAAAAAAATTATAATAATTGACAAAAATTCCCTTATTTTATAATTTATCAACTTGACATATTTTAACAGGCCACTAGTTTTGGCCACCATGACTATACACGCAACAATATAATGTACTTTCTAACAAGGGATTAAATTCTTCTAAAGAGTATAAGAAAATGTAAAATGTAAAGGCAATTCAATATATGAAACTCGGCTCACATGTAGATATATAGAAGTTGAACTTACTTTATTAAATAATTTTTGGGCAAAATATAAATGCTAATATATAAGTTTGAAAATTATTAGACGTGATAACTACGGAACCATGAAAGAGTCCTAATGAGAAATACTAGAAAAAAAGCAACCTTTCACATGTTTTTTACTATCCAAGAACTTATAAACACCAAATAAGCAAAGCCAAACACCCTCTAAATGTGATTATTATAGTATTCTTTTACCACAAATCAAATAACCAAGGATCAAATCGTTAAAGCAAAAAATATGAGGATTAATGAGAAAATATTCAAGAGAAGACCATCTTCACCCAGTCTGCCTTTTCACCATCATCAATTGTGAAGAATATTTGAGTCGAATCGTGATCTCGACCAATAACAATTGTTGCCTTATGTTGCTATGCCTTACTCAAATCTTGCAACTTCATCAATTCTCCATTAAGCTTGCACTTTAAATCATTAATAGATGCATCCTCATTGGCCAAAGTCATTCTTGCACGCATAATCCATTTCTCATATTAATTGCATCTTGAAGGACTTTCCCATCTGCAGCTGATCCTTTCTAACAAGGGAACACATAGATGAATTGCATATCTTGTGACTATACACCCGACATGTTGATAGCAATCTCACCTTTTTTATTTTTATACCTAAGTTTATATTTAGTAGGTACTCTTACTTTGATTTATGTCCCATCTAATGCTCCAAGATAATTCTATTTAACAGAAAATATAGTTATTAAAATAAGGATTCCATACTCAAAAGATCTAATAATTTTAAGTTTATCCTATTTACCTGAAGCCATTTTCATTTATCATCATTTGTATTCTTTGGGACTAGTTTAGGCATTTTTAATACATCTCCTTGTAGACGTGTCATAGCATCCAAAACTCTATGAAAATGCCTATTAATAGTTTCTCCATATCTCAAAAAATTATTTTTAATAACCCTATTCTTAACATGATGAGCAAAAATGTGCAAAAACATAGCAACTTGTTCATCTAGTTGCATATTTTTTGTATCTGTCAATCTTCCTTTTGTTTGAAGCTTCTTGCATAATTTAACAAATGGCTGTCAATTCATTCTTAAATCATTTATACAAAATATATCACTTGCATAAACTAACTCGTACATTTTTCATGTTTTACTATAAAAGTCCAATATATATCTTTCACCTAAAGATTGACTCTTAAAATACATTCTAATAAGCAATAAATTAACTAAAACCACTAAGAGGTAGCATATTGTATGTCCATCCATGCTAACACTAAAGAACCCAATTTTCTCTGTTTTATCAACTCCTTGGTTCGTAAGCTTAGACGAGTCATAGTTGCATAAATATAGAATAAGCGTGTATAATTAATCATAATTCAATAATTATAAGATGAATATATTTTTCATACTATTATATGTAAATTTTCAAAATATGAGGAAAAAAGTCAGCTGTAATAATTAACCACATAAAAATAATATGTAAATAGTAATATCTATCTATTTATTTGCATCGAACAGGACACCTGGAAGATCAATCTTCAATATTAAACATTTCTACTCCACTAGTGAGTTTACTCATGGTCATAATTTCACTTACTGGTGGCCTGCTCTCTGTTTGCAATAAATTTCGTGCATTAGGTCCTGCGCCCAATCAACTCTTGCTCTATTAATTTGTACTGTCTACATCTTCATGAATCTTTACAATTTCACAAAATAAGATTATTACTCTTTTTGGTACACACTTATTTCAAGATGTATTTTTTTAATAAAAAAATTTATGGTTTAGTTTATTTTTATAAAATGCTTGTCATAAGATGTCTCATTTATTGGTTGCAAAAACATAAGACAATGATGGATTGCTTTTATCTTCTATGATAAAAAAATATGGTTTATTTTGAGTTTTTATAGAATGTTTATGATAAGATGTCTTATATCAAATTGTCTCTTTATATTAATAAATAAAAAGAATAATTTATAATATGCTTATTCCAGACGCAACATACACACACACACATATATATATATATATGTATATATGTTTGTTGTGGAGATATTTTCTATGCATAAAATAATTTATTGAAAAATTAAGTTTACTAAGCTTTAATAACTTATCATCATCATCCTAAGCATGAAATTAATTATTAATATATTGTCCTAATTAGATGATGATGATGATGATAATAATAACAATAATAATTATAAATAATAGTCGTAACAATAATTAAATTATTATTAAATTACATATTTTATTATAAAAATATTATCTTTTTTCAATAATGTAATAATAAGTAGTACAACAACAACAATAGTAAATAATAATAATAACAATAATGATAATAGTACTAGTAACAACAACAACAACAATTAATAAGGTTATATTTATATCCTTCTATGTCATTTTCAACCAAAAAAAAAAAAATCAAATAGTTAACAACTATCCACTGACAATTAAAATATGACAATTATCACCTATTCAAATAGTTGAAGTGTATAGAGTGCAACCCAATTGAAGAATTTGATAATCTCCAAAATGGTATCAAACTTAGAACCAAACTCCTATCATAATGGAAAAAAAAAAATTCTCCATCCCATTTCATTCTAGATTTTCAAGATGATTTGATATGGATATTCAATTCTTTCAATATGGCATGTTCAAGAGACTGTATGCGGATAAGTAGGAAACCACTATTGATCTTTTTTTTTTAATGAAAAAGAAGAGATAATATGAGATAGAAACTCAAGTCTCTTGTTACTTGTTTAATAATGTTTATTAAAATTTGTGATAGATTTTTTGCATGTTAAACAAAATTTCAAATGATAAATAAAATAAAATATCTTTACTTATCTTTAATTAACAAATTCTAGACTTTCAAATGTTGTCATTAGTTTTAAACAATGCTTAAACATCATTGTTTGGGCAATTTTTTAAGTGGGCCCTATATCTCGAAACAAGAAGGACAATGCATATTTGGGTTTGTCATTCCGGATAAATGATTGTAGTATATTCCCCCTGTTTAAAACAAATACACATGAATGAAAAAATTAAGTTTAAAATTGAAAAATTATGTGGCACTTTAATTTAGAGAAATTGAAGTTTACCACATTGAAATATTAAAGCCATCTTATGCGACCTTGTAACCAATTTTGGGATTTGGGGTTGGGCCCCAAGCGGCACCCACATGTATGAACAAGGTAGAGGACGTATCAATGGTCGAATATTCAGTCAATCAATTACAAATTTCATGAGACCAGTTGATCCACTGACTACATGATTCAGTTCAAACCCCTCATTCCCACAAAGAGTAAGCCTACAAATTTTATGGGAGCAGTTGATTTTATGAGATCAATTGATCTAATGACTACATGATTGAGATCAGTTGATCTAGTGACTACGTGATCAGTTCAAACTTCTCGTTCCCACTAAGAGTAAGCCTGCAAATTTTATGGGACCAGTTGATCCACTGAGCAAAGGATTTTATTCAAACGCAAAAAAGTGCATGGTTAGTTCAAACCCCTCATTCCTACTAAGTGTAAGCCTTCGAAGTGAGGGAATGAGGAGTTGGAAAAAGAAAAACAAATGGGCAAACCCCATTAAAGTTTCCTCAAAAAACCAGAAAACAATTGTGAATAAGTGAAAAGTAGATAAGGAAAAGAAACAAAGTACAAAAACAATCCAAATCACAAAAGAAACACATAGGGCAAGATCATGTTGGCCTCGGGGTGGTAGGAGGTGATGCAAGTAATCTCCAACTTTGTTCACATCATCCACTACCACGACAGCTAACAATTCTTCATCATCAATGGAATTTAAAGCATGGAATTGATTTGAAATCCTATTAGAGGAGGAGGAATTAAACCTTGAAGGAGCGGCTTTGGAGAAGAGGCGGCCTTTGGAAAAGTAATTTGCACCATTGGAGGCGAATCCAGTCTAGCTAATTTGTCATAATTCGCCTCATTAATGTTACTTAAGGCAACTTTCTTTCCACTTAAATCCATTCAGTATGTGGCTTGGAAGCAACCCCATTGTTGCTCAAATTTCTTTCCTTTGTGAAAAAAATTCAGATTGCTATCATTTGCTCTCAACATTTGCCCCACCATTTTGTAATTTGAGCACTTAATGACCCCCATGCTACTCCACTTCCACCTTGGCAATGCTACCATCTCTAAGCTTGGCTTGCACTAAATCTGGCATCTTCTCTTTAAGGTTAACTTCCACACAAACTCTTGCAAAGACAAGATTACAGAAATTTTCTCATACTACATGCATTCTAGTCTTAGACTTGCAAAAGGAAGAGTCCAATATTATTTTGGTTCGTCATATCTCAAAATTTGGAGTGCTCCAATTTTGAAACAAAACTGTTGCACCTTTGGACTTAGGAGACTATTTTGTCAGTGACTGTTAGCACTTATGCAAGGCAAATAAATCTTAAGGACACTGAAGAACTCGGTTCTGCACTTGCATTATTATTTCATCAAGTGCAGTAAGTTTGTTATTTGCAGTAATTTGCTTGTTGATTTTTGTTTTTAGCTACAAGTTTTACACCGTTGGTGCTATTTAATTCCAACATCAAAAAACTAAAATATCATAGCTAGCAATTACACATATTAAAATCTTTGCAATCATGTAAAAAAAAAAAAAAAACACTTAGATATAAGTGAACGATTACGAGATTAACAATATTACTAACGACTTTAAATGATTATTGAAACACATATGGTCTTAGACTTCTAGCTAGCCCCTAAATAATGCGAAATTGAACATCAAAACTGTCAAACTCAGGTGTATAAATATAAGAAAATAAAATAATCTACTACTTTTTTTAATAAAGAAAACACAATATATTTTATATAAAATTGTTTAAGAAAGATTGTATACATTTAGGATTAAATTCTTTTTGGGGCATATTGTAAGGCTCGAAGATATCTTGGGGCTTGTTTTGGTTTTTTTTTTTAAAGGAAAAAACACTTTTGATCATAAAAATGTATTTTTTTAACAATAATTATTTGACTTGTCTTCCAAAAAAAAAAAAGTTGAGACTTTAATAAAGCTTAAATACACCTTTTTTTATAAGTCAGTTTTTTTTTTTTTTTCAAAAAATACTTTTTCAAAAGTTATTTAAAAAAATACTTTAAATTCTCTTTCTTTTGAGGGATTGATTTCAACTATTTTGGAATGAATTATATTCCATTTTCAATAACCTTTTCCTTTTAGGTGTTTCTATGTAATAAACGGGCTCTATTTGTTAATAATTTGGTGATTGCTTCCTAACCCAAAACAACCCAACCATATTTAAAAGAAAGCACTGATTCCGGCCTTGTAACTCCCAACTTAGAAACATCTATTAAGAACTTGTAGTGGATATAAGCTGCAGATTCATCAAACCTCGATCAAATTCTTTACTTAAACCTGTTTAACGCATTACGATCGATAATTCAAGGGTACCACAAAAGTGCAATTTTTCATCATACCATAGAACAAACTATCAGGATTACTATGGTGCTTTTTCCCTAATCATGACGTGATTTTACAATAGATGATCTGTTCCTTTATTTGTTATAAATGGCATAGGATTCCACTAAAAAAAGCTGACTAGCAGCAAAATTGAACAGCTTAATTAAACGATGAAATAATATGGTCTATTAACATTAACTTACTTTTATTTTTCTTTTGCTAAGTCAAAAGTGCATGCGCAATATAATAGTAATAATAATAAATATGAGTATTTGTTTGAGCCATTATTGTAGAAGAAATAATTGTCAATCAGTTTAGGCTCAAATCTTCTTTTCCCTGTTCTATTCAGGATTAACAGATGTTTATAAGAGCAAACTGTTAGGGTTGTGTCGGAGAGAGGACCTAACCATATATACAATATATTCCAATAAGTTTACCCGTAAAAGGTTGTATAAAAATATATTGACCTACACATAAGAGAACCATATGAACCAATAAGGTGAGTTTAAATGAACCAAATATATCGTCTATTTTATGAAAACAAAATATAATTAACGATAACTTACTTTAAAAAAAATATTCCAACGAAAAGATTATTCATTTCATCAGCAAACAATAATGCAGCCAAATTCTCTCGCTGACAAGTAAAGAGTGGTCTCTCGTTTCAGTACATGAACTTGCTTCTAAACAAGTGACGTCTTCTAGCTATATAGAGATTATTGTGAAAAATATAATGGAAAAGAGTGGATTCTTTTCGGGATAACTTGCCGACATTGTAGTTGGGAATTAATAAGCCTCCAGTAAGCAGGAAGCTGGAATCCTTGTTAGGCATGTGAATCATATCCGTGTGTCTGTTGCTTTTGTTAGGCACGTATTATTATTATTATTATTATGCCATGTATCTATCCACCACCACGAACGTTTTTCTTTAGCTGAATTCTCGTAACCTTGTCTTTAGAATTAGCATAGGGCTGCTGGCAATGATGGGACAGAAGATCGCCAAGGCATCTGCAGATAACGCAACGTCATTCCGAGAGATTTTCAGATATTCCATTATTCGTTAAATGCCATACCTTCCATGAAAAGTTTGAGATTTTTTTTTTCTAAGTTAAGAGATTGAGATTATCCAAAGAAGAAAAAGGTTTGTGGAATAAGATGATCAGCTAATAAATTCGACTGATCTTAATTTTTTAACACGTGATATTTATATAGAGATTATTAGAGAATATCTAAGAAAAATTGTAAGGCCGGGGAACACTTTAGTTAAGAAAGTTTGTATACACTATGTAATTTTTAAGCCAGTAATCATGTACTTTTTGTGCTTGAAATAAGTGCAGGAGAATAGAATAATAAATTTTATTATACGTGCGAATTGTGAGAATTTGATTATATTTATTTATTGTACTTAATACATCTCTTACAGCTTGCACGTGGACACTTTATTATTTTTTAAATGGATGGAAGAGAGATTCAAACCTGAGATACGTTTGGTTTCTAAGTTTTAATACCAAGTTAAAGTTACTACCTCTTCTAAAAATTTAAGCTAGTAGAAAAGATTTAATTATATTTATTTGTTGTATTTAATATGTTAGAGTATTATTCCTCCTAGATAGAATGTTTATAAAATCCAATGTCATTTAATAAGATTTTGGACTAGTTTTTCCATTGACCAATTGGTTTTTAGGATGAAACCCCAAGATTCTTCACATGGTATCAGAGTTCAGGTTATGGGCCAGTTATATTTGTCCACATGTGATCTTTCTTCATCCATGTGTATGATGTTCTAATTATCCAAATGTAATCCTTTTTTTAATTATCAAATCAGGTCATACGTGAGAAAGATTGTTAGAATATTATTCTTCTAATATAGAAAGTTTATAAAATCCAAGACCACCTTAATAAGATCTTGCGCTATTCCTTTCATTGACCAATTAGTTTTTAGAATAGAACCTGGGGATTTTTGACACAAACACTATTTAAACTTTCATGTGTAAAAAACACTAGCCCAAATATTAGTTGTACTTTCAAATATAATATAAATTTTAAATACATTAAAAATTTTTACGATTGGATCAAGCGTAACTAGTTAATTTTGTTATACTCCTAAATATAAGTTAGAGCTGAAATATATATTAGTGAGTAAAGTTTCTTTATTGAAGGCCTTATCAATATAAAGGATGATGAAAAGAAAATTATTTTCTTTTTATCTCTTGCTTTTTATGCAAGGAACCCCAAAAATCTATAGTATAATAACATCTGTTACTAAGGGCTCATTTAAATTATTTTTTTCGTGAAAAATATTTTTTTCTTGAAAAAGGTACATTCTTTTCATAATAAGTATTTGGTCAGCTTGATTTTTAGGAAAAACAACTTTGAAAAAATTTAAATCCAGCTTATTTCAGATGTAAAAAATTTAATCTTATGGAAGTACTTTTTTTTTGAAGTAATAAAAAAATGCGTAAGAAGAATCTAAACGAGCCCTCAAAATTGATGTTAAGATGTCTTGCAGAGTGAAGTGTATTTTTTTTTTTGTTAAACCCCCATCGCCATGGATTAAACCCAGGACCTTTCACTTGATAAAAATAATCTAAATCACTTGAGTTATCCCTTTACAAAGTGATGTGTATAACACAAGTTATTCTTGCGATCCTGACTCATTCTCAGGACCCACATAAGTGGAATCCCTAGCTAATATCATGAGTTATATAAAACCTTGTAGACTATATATTTATATTTATATATATGTATTGTGGTATATGACGCAAACCTGAATTTGATTCCTATTACCTACCCGGGGAACCAAACCCGCCCATTGGCTTAAACAAATTCTCATTTCGTATATCTCACCAGAAAACAGAAATGGCGATTCTGTGGAATCAGAATAAGAAGATTAGTAGACATTTCACTAATATTATGCTGTGTAACAATATACCCCACTATGACTAAAATGATTTATAAAGCGTTTGTGGTAGTGGAATTCCACTCATCGACTACCTTATAAATAGGTGATGAGGAGATTCTGAATATATTGCAAAAAAAACTCAAAGCAATAATAAGTAAGCAAATTTAAAACCTCTCAAGTGTTAGTGCAACAAATTAGCTAGGAAAGGACTTATTCAATGGGCAAGGACAATTTTTTCGCTTATCTTGGAGTAATTGCAATTCAGCTTATCAGCACAGGCCAGTCTCTCCTCTCCAAGGCAACAATCTCTGAAGGAATGAAACCTGCAATATTTGTCACTTATATACTGGCTTTTGGCACTTTATTCTTGGCTCCTTTCGCTTTCTTCCTGGAGAGGTACAAATTTTCTATATGATTGTGTAATAATTAATTAATTAATTAATTAATTCAGTTGATTCTTTTGTTTTCTGAACTATAATTTCATGGAAAGACTATTTAGTCTTGGTGGTATAATATTTGTTGCTATCTTGAATTTGCAGGAAAACATCTACAACTTTAACACTGAAGTTACTCTGCAAGATATGCTTTATTTCTTTTGTCGGGTACGTGCTAAAAGATTCAGCTTTTACGTAATCAATTATATGATATATATATTTCATATTTCCTCAACAAAAGCAAACTTTCTTTTATCTATTTCACATACAAACTGGCAGTTTCTTTTTTCTTATGGGGGAAAAAAACTTAATGCAGGATTTGCTTGAATCTGAATCTCTTCTTCTCCGTCTTCAATTATGCATCCGCGACGTTTGTTATAGCCATGAACAATATCATCCCTATGCTGGTCTTTATCATTGCTGTTATTTTAAGGTACAATGAAAAGAATTTCATGTGATAAATAAAACAAAAATTAAGCACTACAAGAAAAACTGACACAGGCAATGGACTTTATCGATGGAAATTAAATCTGTTTTTTGGCATGTCTCAGGTTGGAAACCCTTGGCCTGAGACAATGGCACGGAAGGGCAAAGGTGCTAGGGTGTATTGTTTGTCTCTCCGGGGCTATGGTGTTTACATTTGTTAAGGGTCCCCCATTGTATCATGTAGCTGTGAAGGAAACTACAGGTCACTCCTCCACGAGCACACACTTCAAAGAGGATTATGTCAAAGGGTTTTTCCTCATGTTCTCAGCAACCTTAACAATGGCATTTTGGCTTATCATGCAGGTGTATATATAGCATATATATTATCAATATACCCTTAAATTTACTGATATATTGTTGAGATTTCATGAGCTTTCTCTTTTTTTTTTTTCTCTTTTTTTAAAGAGGATTAATAGTAGTTCATTATTTACCCCTAACGATGACTCAGTTTCATGATTTAATCTTTGTATATTCTCTCTCTCAGGCTTCTGTGCAGAAAGAGTTTTCTGCAAAATTTCGGCTCACAGCAATACAATGCTGCTTCAGCAGCATAATGTCAGCACTTTGGGCTGCGGCGACGCAAAGAAACATATCATCGTGGAAATTAGGCTGGGATGTGAATCTTCTGACGGTGTTTTATTGTGTAAGTCTCGTCAGATCCTTTTGTTGTCATGATCATCAAACCACTAAGGACTTTCATGTATGTAGAAAATGAAAGCCTACGTTCATGCTTTATTATTATTACATATATAATAATAGAGCCAATTGCATTCTAGTGCGTTTTGCCAAACGTTATATAAGATTTTTTGTTATTCTAAAATTCGTTAATATTTTTTATGTTATAAAGAATATTGCTATGGGTCCGTCTAAATTGACTTTTTTCAAAAACACTTTTTTAATACCTTTTGAAAAATAGTTTTTTTTTATAAGTTAAAAATTTTGGTTTCTAAAAAAAGTTGTATTTGAGCTTTTTTCAAAGTTTCAACTTTTTTTGAAGCCAAATCAAATAGTTATTGCAAATTCAATGTAACTTTTTAAGAAAAAAGTGTATTTTCCTATAAAAAAAAACCAATCCAAACAAGCCCTATACCTCATAAGCAATAAAAAAAGTTGCACAATCAACCAAAAAAGTAAAGATTTGTGCATTATTTTTTATAATATAGGGGATATTATGAGTTCTGGAATAGAAAAAATTTTATACAATTTTGACAGAGCATAGGAATAAAATGCTACACATTGTGTTGTTTTATTAACAAATGCAATATTATTGTTACAGGGGATACTAGTAAGTGGCATAATGTACTGGCTTCAAATCTGGGTTGTAGACAAGAGAGGCCCTGTATTTGCGACTATGTTTAGTCCACTATCACTTGTCTCAACAGCTATCTTGTCAGCTCTCATCTTCAAGGAGATTCTATACTGGGGCAGGTCCAGATTCTTCTTTTGCTAACAAAAATTATTCGTTTGAGGATTTCATATCTATGATTTATTTCTTCTTCTATATATTTTAACAAAAGCTATACATGTAATAGAGTAATGCTACAAGTCACTCTATTTTTATTCTCACCTTTTATGTATATGTCTAGTTGACATGTTAACTTGAGCCAACTAGACATAAAGACAATGATATTTAGATGACAAAAATAAAACGACATCTAATATTACTTGACATAACATTAATAAAACGAATGATTATACACACATATGCAAGTGCAAATGCTAATTTGTGATATTGTCTCATAATTATATTTTGTGTCTCAGTGTTTTGGGGGCAATTCTGCTACTGGCTGGCTTATACAGCTTTTTGTGGGGCAAGAACAAAGAAACGGAAGCCCAAAAATGTGAAGAAAAACCAAAGCAAAGTAAAGATGAGATTGTGTTGGACTGCATCACTACGTGTACCCCAGCCTTTGCTGAGCCGGACAAGAAGGAAGGTGGCAATCACTAGCCAAATAAAAATGTTGTGTGTTAATTATATGATATTGTATGGTACTGAGAGCATGTCATTCAGTGCTGAAATTTTCCAAAAACGGATACACACAAGTGGTAATCCTTTCGTTTTTTGTTTTGGCCGGTTTTAATAATAATATGTCTCCTATCTTTTCTTTTTTTGTCTTAAAATTTGAATTTCGATATTACTATTCATTTTCCAATAAAAATTATTAAGAAAAAAGACCGTCAATGCTCGCGTGTTCAAATAAGAACATATATCCATCTTTACAAAAATAGGAGGGGTATCACGTCTCCTAAATTATTCGAACAAAACCGACTTAGCCTCATCAAGAATGACCTGGTTACAGAGAATTAGCTGGACATAAACCTAAACTCTAAAAAAGCGCACCAATGATTTGTTTTAAATTGCTGGGTGACCAATTCGATGTCTGTTTGAATTGTCTTTTTCATAAAAAATTATCTTTTCTGAAAAAATACATTCGTTTCGCAATAAATATTTGATTTAGTTTAAAAAAAAGTTGAAACTCTGAAAAGAAGAACTCAAATTTAGTTTTTTTCATAAGTCAAGAAATTTAACTTTTTAAAAAAATTTCAAGAATTATAAAAAAAAAAACTTTTTCAAAAGAAAAAAGCCAATAACTTTTTTTTGGTCAACGGGAAACTTTTTCTTTCCCGGGTGTTATATACACCCCACATGCAACTAAATCGATTTGGAAATTTTGACGATGCAAGAATTCTTTTGCGATTAGTCGGTGGAAAATTGACATGTGTTTTGCTTACTCAGATTGATGGCTACAGGTTGCCATGCCCTTGTTTCGATTGATTTGATATGGAAATTTTGGTGGAAGATGTCGCAGCAATCACATACGAGTTAATTACTGTTGTTCCGGCAATGAGTTTTTGATTTTAATACTCAAACAGTGTTTGTTAAATGTTAAATATTTATAATAATGTTAAAGGTTTTATTCTATTCTTGTCTTTTTATTAAAAAATTAATTTTTGTACTTTAATGATAAATTATTAATTATATTGTAAACATATTATATATGTATGCATCATCTCATTTTAAAAATTTTAATAATAATATCATAATAATAAAGTGATATTCATGTATTTGAAATCGATTTAAATTCATCAAATAATTAACACTTTAAAATTTTTTTATATATCTTTTTCAATCAACTAACTAAACAACAATATATTAAAAATTTAAAATATAATAACTATTAGTTACTATATAAGTTATGGACCTCTCAAATTCCAATTTTTTTTTTTTTGGTCAAACTCAAATTCCAATTAACTAATTGCAAGGAAAAGGCCCCAGGGAAACGCACTTTTTATCTTCACAAGTGGATGAATTTTTGGGTCCACACCTGTCATGAATTCCATATACCTGGGAGGGTGATATCCAATGGGATCCCTTGATAGGAAATGATGCATTGAATGTTAATTCATCATGTGACAGCATCAGCAATGGTGATGGGTTCACGTCCCTAGGATAGGATTTCGGGGGAACCATGAACATTAGGGGGCACAAGTAAGAGACAAATAACTTGATCATTTTATCCTTGAAATAATTATTTGGTTTTGAACACAATGTGCGTGCACTGACCAGCAACTTTTTCGCGAAAATTTTTGCTAAAGCTAAAGGACACAAAAAGAACTCCAAACTTAAAGTTAAGGACTACAGGGTTACATTTTAAATTAAAGGTGTGGAACTTAATCGTCAAAAGTTACTATACAAAAGAACCACTTGTGATAATTATGCAACAAAATGATCAATCGTGGAAAAGATTGAATCTAAGTGCATATATGGGCAACTTTAATTGCTCTCTAAATAGCAATTATTTGTCATAGGTGAGGGCAAAGTTCCCACTATTGGTGATATATATTCCTTCTTGTTGCCCTATTGATAACAAGATTTTGTCTACTTTAATTTGGATTATATTTTTAACGAAATTGACTTCGTCAAACATGATGAAGTTTTCTTTTTGGTTGAGTCTGAGTTGTATTTCTAAAGCTCCTTTCTGAAGATGCCACCTTTGCTGTAGTGATATATAGAACACCATAAAGGGGGCCTCCCGAAGAATATTGTTTGTAAAAGATGCAGTTTGTTCTGTAACATATCTATCTAGCTAGCTATTTGAGCAATATCTGACAAGGAATAAAGATTACTTAGCTACTTGGCATGACCAGTGTCTCTAATCGTTCTCAATGAAAATGATGAAGTATCTAGTAGTGACCACTTGCCACGAACATTCAAAAATTTACTTTTACGAGTTCTCTTTTTTTTTTTCGTGGTTTTTCCGGGTCACATTTCTCTTAGGTTTCTCCATTAAAGCACATTTTAAGTTCTTCAATATATATCAGCAAAACTTTAAGAATTCGAAGCTTTAAGGCAAAGCAACTAAAGCATCGCTGACCGTACCGGAAACTTAAGATGATTGTTTCTTGCTTGAGGGGCTATATACATATAACTAGGACGAATCTAAGATTTTTGTACTAAGAGAACTTAAAAGACAAGTAAATTTAACAGTTTTTTTTTTTTTTTTGTGAGACCAAATAAATTTAACAGTTAGATCTAAATTATGATTTAGCCCTTAAAATCAATAGAATTACAGTTCTTAGAGTCAGTAGCGACTATAGACCATGCTGACTACAAAATACATCCACACATATGATGTGTAGGTTTATATTAAGAGTCTTTTTTACTATAGGACCCGACCATTTAAAAGGTTAAAAAGTAAATCATAAAGATGTGTTGGGTGTTTAGCTAAATCTGCACCCAGAATAGTCCTCCCAACTCAAGTTGCAAACAAACAACAATACATGGCCAAGTGCAAGCTGACTCATTGCCAAACAGCATCCAACGAGCGCATTAATTGGTCACAACAATGTAAGTGCACTTCTACTCGGATTGAACTACAACGTAATTTTTGGTTTTCAAAATTGTAAACTTAGATCTCTTTTGACTATATATAAGCAACAATTTTTTTAACGAGTTTAACATTAAATATGTAATGTTAGACTAATATTCTTATTGATATGAAAATTTATCATTTCTAATGATTCATACATTAATTTATCTTTTCCAATAACTCATTTTTTTAAAACATTGCATCGATTAGAAAAATTGTTTAAATAATTACAAGCAGCAAGAAAGAATTCACGATATCCACTTTACATGTCATTGCCACATTATTAGTACGTTCCATATATTCTATATCTTCTAAGCTGGAAACAATACAACGAAGATTCCATGATGATGTCAATGAGGATCTCCACATAGAAGCTTATTCGGGACACTAATCATGGCTATTATGAGTTGAGACGTAAGCAGGAAGACTTGAATGTTTTCCAAGAAGAATACAACGAAGATTCCATGATGATGTCAATGAGGATCTCCACATAGAAGCTTATTCGGGACATTAATCATGGCTATTATAAGTTGATCTCGAGGCATCTCTAAAAGAGATCCCAAGTAGAATCTCTTATCCACTATCTAAAGCTATCACACAAATGGGAAATGCCTATTGGGGATATAATTATTTAAAATAAGAAGCCACGTTTTATTAAGCATGTATGTCAAGGTTGAATAATGTGGAATGTTGAAGCTAAAGGCTTAGAGCAATATTCTACGTCATGAACGCAGAATAGCATATATCTCTCGTATTATATTAAAGTACGTATTAAGAGTTTTATTGTTATTTTTTTCCATTATGGTACTTTTTAATCATTATTATATTATGGTGTTGGATTACGCATGATACAAAGAATTAGTATATGCTAGTTTTCTATTTTTTATCAGACAAGTTCCCTAGTCCTTGAAGTAGAACAGTTTCGTAATCTAGTGCCACGTTTTATTAAGCATGTACGTCAAATTTGAATAATGTGGAATGTTGAACCTAAAGGCTTAGAGCAATATTCTACGTCAGGAACGCAGAATAGCATATATCTCTCATATTATTTTAAAGTACATATTAAGAGTTTTATTGTAATTTTTTTACATTATGGTACTTTTTTGGTCATTATTATATTATGGTATTGGATTACGCATGATACAAAGAATTAGTATATGCTAGTTTTCTATTTTTTATCAGACAAGTTCCTAGTCTAGTACTAGAATGCTTTCTATGGACGAACACTATTCAATTCAGTTTAGATATTTGAAAATCTCCAAAACTATGACATGCTCAGTGTAACTAGTTGAATAATTATTTGAGTAGCTAATAATAATTGGGTAACTGATAGCAAGTTGTATTTTAGCTATTAGGCAGTACCTACACCGTACACCATATACACGGTGCTCTGCATAAGCATTGTGCCTATATTGTGCTTGAACAGTATGGGCACAATGCATAGCAGTATATGTATTCAAAATTCTTGTATTATATGTTCAAAACTCTTATATTATATGTTCAAAAGTTTTTATATATTATACTCAAGACTTTTATTATTCACAGCTTTTTAACAATAAATTCATAAGTTTAATTTTTGATCGTTCTTATATTACATGTTTAAAAGTTCTAGATAATATTTAAAACTCTTATATTCTATGTTCAAAATTTTTATATTTTAGGTTCAACACTTTTAATTATTCACAATTTTTAACCATAAGCTCATAAGGTCAATTTTTTTTCAAGACTCTTGTATTGTATGTTCAAAATTTTTAGATAATATGTTCAGCATTGAATACTAATAAATTTTAAATTTTATATTTCACAAGTTTTATATTATATTCATAGCTTTTTGTATTATATGTTCAAAATACTTATGCTTTATGTTCAAAACGTTTATATTATGTGTTTACAGATTATACATTGTATGCTCAAAATACTTTATACTTTATGTTAAAACTCTTATATTGCATGTTCATAACTTATACGTTATATGTTTAAAGAAGTTTGATGGAGGGAATAGACGAATTTGATTTTGTCAAAACATCAAACACTTAATCTGTATTATTTTAAATCATTTGTTAGACAGTCAAATTCTCCATCCTTTCATTCATATGCACCAATCACACACTATACACCACCACCATGACGCAAACACGAATATTTTGTTACAAATCTGAGAAAATAATTCAAAAAAGTGAAAGAGAATAATGATGGCAAGTTACCATATTACCCACCTGTAGTTTTTAATAGTTGCACGTTATCCCTTGGTGATTTATATAATTAGCTTATTACCCCTCATGATTTGTCTAGTTAGCTAATTGTTTCCTCTAGTTAGTTGATTACCTCTATGTTTTTCAAAGTTCACCATATTATCCCTTTATACCTTTTGAAAAATGATAGAATCACCACTTTTTTCTATCATTATCTAATCGTCATTAGCTAAAAATAAGAGTATGTTGTGAAAGTATATAATACATTACAAGTTTCAATTCTCATATACGCAAAAGAAGACACTTATGATGCACAATAAATTAATTTAAATGAAAAATGTCAAGATAAGATATTATTAATCATCTTTTGAGAAACACGGGAAGGTAATGTAAGAAGTTTTAAAACTAAGGGGATAATTAGCTAATTAGATAAACGATAGCGGGTAACATACATTTTACCAATTTGAAATTAATTTTTGTGTTATTTCAAATTTATATTTATGAAAAAAATGTAAAAATATAGAGAAACAATCGAAAGAGGATAGAATTGTCAAAAATATTGGAGTTTCTTTCAATTGAATTGTCAAAATGTTTTCCAAGTATCACAAAAATCATTAGAAAAATTTTTTAGTGTGACATCCAAAAATTAGAAAATATTTTCCCTAGTAAGTTATTTTCTTGCAAACAAACAGAGCCAGATGCTAACAAATTCTGTGTAAGTTTTTAAAAATAATTGCTAGATCATGTCTTGTCGTAAGTCATCACTCATCAATATATCTATATACATTATAATAAAGAAAGTGATAATGTCAAAAATTACCGGTAAGAATTATGCCTGAATTCGCCTTTTAACATAACTTGCAGAACAAAGAAAAATAAGGTCGGGTTATCTTGGGAAATCAATATGGTGTCAACTAAAGACCTTCTGACGCTCAAGTTAGCAGAATATAGGTACAATTCAGACATAAGCATAATATTTGCTCATAATATGTATATAAATGAACTGAATAATATTGAGTGACCTTAAGCCTACACCCCTTACAGTATTTATAGTGTGATTGAGGTTGTCTTTGAATATGGATAGGACTCCTAATAGGTATTTGATAAGACTCTAATAACAAAGTTTGATATTTATTTACAAATTAGGACAATAATCCTTAAGACCTGTAAAATAAGGATCTAGTTGAGTCAATATAGGAGTCTTCTTTAGATAGAACATATCCAAAATCTGATAAAATATAGATCGGATTGGATATGTCCTTATTAGAAAGTACATGTCATATGTTATTATTCTAAGCCTCTTTTTCATCTAATAAAGTATTTAGTCTATCCTTCTTTATAGATATAACTATTATTTAACATAAATATATTTAATTATCAATATATGATGCTATTTTTGTCTAAAAATAATATTGAAAAAATCTTTCATAAATTTTTCCTATTGGATCATTTTTTTAAATTTTATTTTCTCATTTTAAATATTTTATACAATTATTAAATGATAATGAACAAAGATAGAAGTGTATTGTAGTTAAGTTAGGTAGTTAGAAAGTTAGTTATTGTTGTCATTAGTCCTAACTAAGTACTTGACAGATCTTGTACCTCTCAGTTATAAATATAAGCTGAGCAAATTGCAATCAATTGAGCAATGAGAAAAGAAAAAAGAAAAAAAAAACTCTTATTCTCTATTTCTTCCTCATCTTAAGTTTTCTATCGCAATCATCAAAGCTATTGAAGTGGTCATTAAGCTCCATTGATCCTGAAACATTTTCTTTTTCGAAGTCATGAAAGGCTTCATTTTGGTTTGTGATTGTCTTCACACTACTGCTTATTACTTGATTATCTTCTCTAACTAATAAGAGGCTTTTTCTTGTTTTATTGGTTAAGGGTTTCTTCTTTTCAAAACTTGGTATTGTGCATTATTCTTGCTTCAAAATATTGATTGTGATCAAAATCTACTTGAGAATCTTCAATTCTTCTTATTGATCATCATCATTTGTGTTAGGTGCATAGTCTATCCAAAGGCACTAAAACAACACAACAATACCTTGATGAGGTTAAAAGCATCACTAATAGCCTTGCTATTGCTAATATAGTGTCTAATGATGATCTCATGCTCTACATCCTTAGAGGACTTCCTCCATAGTATAATCACTTTCAAGCCACTATTAGACTTAAGATCTAAACCAGTTATAATTTGCCAAACTGTGAAATTTGTTGATTACTAAAGAAATTAACCTCCAGATGGCCAATAATCTCAATGTTCAGGATTCTTCATCTAATCAAGTTCATTCTGCACTCTAAACTCAAGCATCCTCTAATCTTAATACTCATTCAAGAGGTAAAGGTAGATTTAATGGTTTTAGAGAAGGAGGTCTAGCTTAAGGCGAAAAAAGAGAAGGCTTTAGAGGAACTCCCTCTGGAGTTGGTAATACTGCTCCTATGCCACAAGGCAATGCTGCATTTCCTCTGGTTTGTGGCTCTTAGCCTTCAGTCATTTACTACTAGATTTGTGGTAAAAGGAACCATATGGCTCTGGATTGTTGGCATAGATATGAGACCATCACTTATGCTAACACAGAGCCTACAAACAAGCCATGACTATGTAAAGTGTCATTCAACTGCCATGGCAAATTCATGGATTTACTCTAAAGCAACACACCATGTCTTTAATGATCTGTCTACCTTTACTACTTATCAACCCCATGAGGGGGAAGAGGTAGTCCCAGTTAGTAATGAAACCTCTCTTCCTAGTATGTATATAGGCATAGGGAAACTTCAATTTTCTACTTTTACACTTTTATTGCAAAATATGCTTAATGTTTTACAAATGTCTTACAATCTTTTATATGTGCTTCAATTAGCCTCAGATAACAATCTTTCACTTGTTTCCAACGCCAAAGAGGTTCTCCTACTAGACAATCTCGCTTATACAATCCAATTTAGGGGCCCTTGTAATATAGGCATCTACACACTTCTTTTCAACCATTTTTCTACTCCTTCTATTCAAGCTCAACTATGTATTAATCTTTCTCCAACCATCTCTTCTTCAGTGTTGTGGCATCAAAGGCTGGGGCAACTCATGATCAAACTGTTCAGAATTTAGCATCTATTTTACATATATCTCCTTATAATAAAGTATATTGTAAATCTTGTATTATTGCTAAAATTCACAGGTCTTTTTTTTCCTTTATCTAATTCATCTACTAGTCAACCTTTTGAGCTCGTTCATGCTAATGTTTAGGGACAAACTCAAGTCTCCTCTTTTCAACAATTCAAGTACTATGCACTATTTGTAGATGACTTTTCAAGGTTTACCTGGATTATCCTTTTAATGCAAATTAGTGATGTTTCTATCTTTTAGTCTTTTCATGCTATGGTTGTTACTCAATTCTTAATTACACTTAAAGTTCTCAGAACTGATAATGGCACTCTAAATTTGTAAATAACCAATTTGCCTCTTATCTTTAATCTGTTGTTGTTGTGCACCAAACCAACTATCCTTATAGTCTTCAGCAAAATGGAAAAGTTGAAAAACGCATAGACATCTTATTGAGGCTGTTTGTTGCATTAGGCTTTCTCGCCTTTATTGTTTTGGCTTAAAGCCTTATCCACAGCAGACTATGTTTCGAATAGACTGCCTAGGCCAATTCTTGGGAGTAAATCAACCTATGAATGCTTATATCTAAGAAACCTCCATATGATAATTTCAAGGTCTTTAGTTGCTTATGTTTCCCATGCCTTAGACCTTATATTAAGCATAAATGGGAGCCAAGGTCAAAGCCTTGCATCTTTCTAGGATATTCCATCTCCTCCAAAGGTTTCAACTTGTTAACACAAAATGCCTATGTCTCTAAACATGTAAAGTCTTTTGAATTTATCTTTCTTTTTGCCAAAAACAGTAAATCCTTTAGTGCTTTGCCACTATTTGTTTCTTCCCCTTCGGACTTTTATATTCATGTATTTCAAACTTCTCAAATTGAGCAAAGACTCACTAATGATGCTAAATTACCTAATGCCTCTATCTCTCAGTTGCGATCTACATTCTCTAGTCTTCTTCCTCTACAACATTACCTGACCAGTCCTCAAATTCACCATCTACTTCTATAGAGACATATCTGCAATTTACTTCATCATCACTACATCTTGAGTCTGTGCCTGTTCCTATAGTACCTAATATTCTTGAGTTTAACTCTCATCCTCTTGATCCATCTATTCTTAGTCATCCAATGCAAACCAGATCCAAAACTGGTTCTCTTAAGCTATCTAGATTTAGAATCAACATATTACTTTAATACCACCCACTCATGAGCCAAAGTCATACAAAGAGATATCCAAGAATTCCTATTGACAGAAGGCTATAGCTGAAGAGTATGAGGCTTTACAAGCTTAGTAAACATATGAATTGATGCCCTTACCTCTATGTAGAACACCAATTAGCTGCAAATAGGTATATAGATTAAAAAAAAATTCAGATGATTCAATGGCCAAGTATAAAGCAAGACTAGTGGTTTCATCAATCATATGGAGTGATTACTTGGAGACATTCAGCCTGTTGCTAAAATGCAAACTGTTATAATTGTACTTCTATTAGCTTTTTCTGCAATCTAGAAAATATAGCAATTAGATGTTTCTAATGCATTTCTCCATGGCTATTTACAAGAATAAGTTTACATGCAACAACCTTAGGGATTTATCTCCTCTCAGTTCCTAGATCATGTTTGTTTTCTCAATAAGTCATTATACGGCCTTAAACAGGCTCCAAGAGCCTGGTATCAACTTTTGGCTTTATTCTTACAAAATCAAGGCTTTAAGTGGAATCAGGAAAACACGTCAAACTTGTTTAGCATTAAGGTTCAGCAGGAAAAGAAGCAGATTTCACAAAAAAGTAGGTGCATAAGGTGTTTAGTTATAGATAAACTAGGTTTCGAGAGACCTAAAATATAGTTTAGAAAAGCATCAATGATAAGTCCTAAATAAGCCTTTAATTCATTTTTTTAATTGTGCTTAATTCTCGAATTGGATGCTCCTTAATTGATGTTTTTGATGAGGTCTTTACATGTTTATGCTTGGAAAAAAGGAGTTGGATGCATTATATATGGATTCAAGGGACTTTTAGATGTGTTTGTAGCTAATTAAATTGATTCTGCCACCTTAGATAATACCATGCAATTTCCATGAGAGATTGACCAATACTAGAGATATTTTTGCAGCACTTATTGAAAGGATTTGCATTGAAGACTTGCCATATTTTGGAAAGGAAGAAAATAATTCTAGAAGACTTTTATTAAGGATTTTGACCTTCTTATTTTTCTTAGTTTTAAAGAGTTTTCTTATTCAAAAGAGACTTCAGTTAGGAATTTTTTCCATATATTTTCCTCTTAAAATTCATAGGGATATCTAGAATTTATTCATAATTTTTTAGCAGGATATTTTCATCTTCTTAGGTGCCACTTTCATGATGATGGAGTTCTAAATTTCTTTCTTGCCAAAGGTTAATCTAGATTTTGGTTCTTCAATGTCATGAAATCTAACTGATTCTATCCTTTCACTTTTACTTTGGTATTTGTGTGTTTGCTGTTTTTAGAATTAATATTATCTTGTGACTATTTAATTTGCTAGTAATTATTCAATTGCATTATGATAGGCAATCAGATAGATTAATTTAATTAATCTAGGAATCGTAGTAACTAGGTCTCCTGTGTAAACTCATACTCGAACTGAGCAATTACCACGAGAGAATCGACTTCTAGAATCAAGTCTTTCTAGAACTTAGTGCTATCATTAGATAGACCTTGTCCGCATCTTCGAGGGTTAGATCATCTAATAGGTAAGGCGACAGCAGGAAAAAATCGTAAGAGGTTTAAACCGTTATCAACACTGTAAGGAAACATGAGGTTGTTAGGCTTTACCAATAACCAAAACTAATTTATTAAAAAGGTAGAAGTTATCTTTGCATTTAAGATCAGATTTGTTGACCAAAACTGAGATTAAACCCAAGGCTAGGCTTAGTTCCCATTGGTTTCTCGTTTAATATTAATTTTTCATAATTTATTTTAAGTCTAGATTTCATTTCTAGCTTTGATTTTTTTTATTATGTACGTTTTTCAATTTTTTGCTGAATTATGTGCCCACACTGAGTGGTCCATTTTGCTGGATAATTTCATTTATTTTGCTTTTTTGTAATAAAAATCCCCCTTCTTTCATTATGACTTATTTGATTAATCTACTTGTAGTAATTGGCACATCTTAATCCCTCAATTCCCATGGATTCGACTTTTTTCTCACCAAGTACTTAAATCAAATTCACAAGGTAAGAATTAGAATTCTATTTTTGATGGCTTTGACACCCATCAAATTTTGGTGCCGTTGCTGGGGATTGGTGCTGAAATTTTGACTTTTTTTATGACCAAGTTAGATTGTACAAGTAAGTTGAATTTTTATCCAGATATTGAAAATACTGCAAAAAACTTGAAAAAAGAAGCAAAGTTGCAGAAACAACTTGAGAAACAAACCGAAACATAACAGGCTTTATCTAAATCATCTAGTGAGTCCGAAAAAGAAGAGAAGATGGCTAAAAACAATAAAAATTTGTGTGAATTAGTCATTGTCCCTTTGAATCAACTACCTCTTTGCATCACTTATCCGGAGCTTAATGTCAATTTCGAGCTAAAATCGGGATTAATTCGTCTTTTACCCACTTTTGGTGGGTTGAAGAATGAAGATCCCCATAAACATCTCAAGGAGTTCCATATAGTTTGTTCACTTATGAGACCCAATGGTGTAACGGAGGACCAAATTAAATTAAGAGTGTTTCCTTATTTCTTGGCGGATGCGGTGAATGATTGGTTATTCTATCTTCCATCCAATTCTATTATTACTTGGAGAGATACAGCTAGAGCTTTCTTTGACAAATTCTTTCTAGCTTCCAGAGTCACGATAATTTGTGCCATCAAGCAAAAGGATTTAGAGTTACTTTACGATTATTAGGAGAGATTTAAAGACTTTGTACAAGTTACCCCTAACATGAGATTTTTGAACCATCTCTTATCCAATACTTTTATGAAGGATTCCTTCCAATTGAGAGAGGAATGATGGATGTCGCTAGCGAAGGAGCAATATTCGACAAAACCCCAAATCCTCTATACAAACTTTTGCTCTTAGATGAGATGTTAATTTAGGAACGTCAATTGCTTTCACTGCCCGTCAATTAGATCATAGCTAGCCCTTAGGCACCTAGGGTGTCAGCTCTACTGCTTCCACCACCCGACAATCAAGTTGAAGCTAGCATGGGTAGCCCATGGGCACTTAGGGTGTCAACACATCAAGACATCAAGTGTGCTACTACTATCATGAAGCCAACTTTTGGATTAATTTTTTACCCAATTTTGAACATTCCTTGTGAAAAATGACCCATTTTTTAGTGGGTTTTCAAAAATTACCCAATCTCGCTTTGGGAATGCCCTAGGCGCCCTCCCAGAATGAGGACCTCGTTCCCAGAACGAGACCTACATTCCAGGAACGCGGTTGCACTTTCAAAATGCGGACTGCATTCCTAAAACGCGGGTAGGGTTTTTGCTAGCCTTTAGTTTACTAGCACTTACTAGTAGAACACTTTTGCAAAATCTTAAGTGTCCAACTATCACCTCATTTAAGTGGTATAAGGATGTATTCCTTAGTAGAGTTATGGAATTACTTGAGGCAAGTCAGCCCCATTAGAAGTCTTAATTTTATGGATGGGCTTCCCCAACTATTTGCTGAAAAAGTAAAAAGGACTTTGAGAGATGGAACATCTCACATAAACTATGATAGTCTTATTATGGAACTATAATTGGAAAATATATCCAAGAAGGATTAGCTCTCTATAATAAGATTAAGTGAAACTAGCAAATTAAAAACAAATTTTAATAGAAAAAAGACAATTAGGTCATTTATGTAATCAATTTGGAATAGATATGATATCCAGTAGTAGAGGAAATAAATCCTTAACCAAACGAGAAAAGTTTAAATCCCCCAACTGTCAAAAAAGAATAGCTAGGAGAAGAAATAGAAGACAAAAAAGAACAGAGAAAAGGAAAAGGAGTAGTAAATGGAAACCACTAGTGAGTTATAAATGTAAAAAGATTGGACATTACTCTAATAGATGCAGAGTAAAAGAGAAAATCAATGAATTAAATATAGATGAAGAATTAAAAGATTCTCTAATGAAAATATTACTTAATTCAGACCAATCTTCTGAAGAATCATCTGATGATTTACATCAATTACATCATGTGGAAGAATCAAAATCCATAGTCTCATCGTCTGACAATGAACAGGAGAAATGTTGTAGTACTTGTATAAATAACATACAAGAAGAAGAAGAAAACTACTATAAAATTCTTGCGCAATTCAAGAATTTCAACTTAATGTATTAACAAATGATAACATCATTGAATTATTAAAAATAGTTAAAGATTCTAGAATGAGAAGTAAAATATTAGACTTAGTCCAGGAACAAGGTGATACATCTAATAGACAAGAAAATATTATACTCCAAAATAAGGATTATATGCCATATAGCTTGATGGAAATAAGGAAGAGAATAGAAGAAAAACAAAATAAATCTTCTTCTACAACAATCCAAGATCTTTAGGAAGAAATAACAACCTTGAAACAAGAGATAAAAATATTATCCCAAGAAAATGTTATTATCCAGGATCAAGTGGGAATCCTTACCCAAAGAATTTCTAAAGTTGAAAATCCAAATAACGGAAAAGAAATAATGGAACAAATTGAATCCATCCCTAAACCATTTTTAGGAAAACTTGAAATGGTCACTTTACAAAAATGGCTCGTGAAAATAACTCTTTTAATAGAAAGAGAATACAAACAAGAATTGGTTGCACTTATTGACAGTGATGCATGTTTAAATTGTATTCAAGAAGGATTAATTTCTACAAAATATTTTGAAAAAACCACCCATTCATTAAGCTCAGCTAGTGGGGATAGAATGGAGATATTATATAAATTACCAAGGGCATACATATGCAAAGGTAAAGTGTGCATACCTAATAGTTTTGTTTTAGTCAAAAATACGCCTAATCAAATTATTCTTGGTACCCCTTTTCTCCAAAAAATATTTCCAATAAAGGAAATAACTAATAAAGGGATAACAAGAACTTATGAAGGAAAATTTATAACATTCTCATTCATGCTTGACCTTATTACTAAACTATTAAATCAAATAACGTATTTAATAAAAGCAAAAGGAAATCAATTAAATTTCTTAAAATAATAAATTTGTTCATTAACCATAAAAGAAAAACTTGATAATCCAAAACTTTAAGAGAAAATAAAAATGATCATAAATCAATTCTGATTAGAAATATGTAGTGGTCATCCAAATGCTTTTTGGAGTAGGAAAAAACATATTATGTCCTTACCATATGAAGATGGTTTTGATGAAAAAGATATTCCTACTAAGGCAAGGCCCTATCAAATGAATGTAGAATACTTGGAACTATGCACAAAAGAGATTGCGTATCTCCTTGATAAATCATTAATAAGAAAATCTCATTCGCCATGGAGTTGTACAGGATTTTACGTAAATAAACATGTAGAACAAGAAAGAGGTACTGCTAGGTTAGTCACTAACTATAAAACTCTTAATAAAGTTTTAAAGTGGATTAGATATTCCATTCCTAATAAAAAAAGACTTATTAGACAGAGTACATAATGCTTTTATTTTCTCAAAATTTGATTTGAAATCAGGGTATTACTAGATTCAAGTTGTTGAAAAAGATAGGTATAAAACTACCTTCACTGTCCCTATAGGACATTATGAATAGAATGTAATGCCATTTGGATTAAAAAAATGCACCTTCTGAATTTCAAAATATTATGAATGATGTATTAATTCCTTATAGTGAATTCATAATTGTTTATATTGATGATATCCTTGTATTTTCTAAGGATATTGAAACACATTTTAAACATCTTGATATATTCAAAAGGTTAATTATTCAAAATGGACTTGTCGTTTCAAAACCCAAAATGCAAATTTTCCAAACAAAAGTAAGGTTTTTATGACATAATATTAAGGAAGGAAAATTAATTCCTATTGATAGAAGTATTGAATTTGCTTCAAAATTTCCAGACATAATACTAGATAAAACACAACTACAAAGATTTTTAGGAAGCTTAAGTTATATTTTGCCATATTATAAAAATCTTGCTTCAGATATTGCTATTGTATGATAGAGTGAAAAAATCACCAGTTTCATGGACGGAAAATCATACCAAGGCAATCAAGACTATAAAAAAGAAGGTCACAAAATTACCATGTTTAATGCTTGCTAATCTCTCATAGGAAAAAATTATTGAAACAGATGCTTCTAATATTGGATTTGGTGGTTTTCTCAAATAGGTTCATCCCATCTCTAGACACAAATACCTTGTCAAAAATCACTCGGAGAAGTGGAATAAGAGTCAACAAATTTATGTTATGGTTGCAAAGGAAATATTAGCAATTGTCAAGTGTGTTTTAAAATTTCAAGATGATTTATTTAACCAAAATTTTTTTATAAAAACTGATTGCCAAACTACAAAATATATGCTTAACAAAGATTTTAAATATGATGTTTCAAAAAAAATGTTTGTAAGGTGGGAGGCACATTTAGCCCCATTTCATTTTGAAATCAAATCCATAAGGGGGGAAAATAATACTCTCCCTGATTTTCTCACACGAGAATATTTGTAGGATGTAGCCCCTTGATAGGGGAAAAGAAAGAGGACGAGGCAGGGGAAAATACTCCCCAAATTACCAATATGCTAATAAAGCAGTGACATTGGCAGTTGAAGAAGCTAAAAACCGAAGAAATATACTTCGGGCCGAAAAATTAGATATCAGATTACCCTCAAGAAATTCTCCTCTATATGAAAAGATTTATCAAAATAATTGATGATCAGGAGAAAGAGATTGCAAAGAAGAATAAAACTTCTTTTGCTACTACACTCAATACAGAGCAAGATGACTCTCTGTTATATTCACAAGGGTCTCAACAGGAAATAATCCTGTATTTAGCACAAAAGGATTTAACATATCAAAATAATCCATGGATACCTATGCAAAAGTATCTTGATGATTTTGTGTATCCCGCCTTGTCATATAAGTCCAGGCAACATTATGAGAATATACTCATAAAGATAGATTCTGCAGATTTCGAACATTTTCGAGAAAAATGGAAGGGCTAAAATAACAGAGCAAAAGATTTTGCTTATAGTAAAATCTTTATTAAAGGCATAATAAGTGCTGAAGAATGGGGCTTAAGTACCCATAAGCTCAGGGAATATACTGTCCTTCCATTAAGGACTCCAGTTCAATTTACATATTGGGATTATGTGGAATCATTCACAAGTTTTCTATTTTGAAAATGAACAAAGAAAACACTCATGGTTCATAAAAATCACATCAGAAGTACTTAAACAGGAGATACCAACTTGGTTTCTAATATGATGGAACTATATTGGTCCAAGCCCAACAATTTTACTAGTACCATCCAAAGGTTTGTATGCAGAATGGTTAAACTATTCCCCAAAGGTAATAAATTTGTAAGACAATCAACAATATGTTAAAGGAACAGCGTCAATGTATTTCTTCCTGGAATTCTCAAGTCCATGGATTGTTAGATGGACGCTAAAGGTTGGACATACCCAACAGCTTATCCCTTGTCTTAAGAGGACATTTTTCATAAAATTCTGGCAAAATATGGTACAGAAGGATCCCACCACAAGAGAATATCACTCACAAGACCAAATTAATTAGATTGAACAGATTATCCTTAAATACGAAGGAGAAATTAAATGGAAGGAAAAGGTCATTGCACAATAAAATCTCCCTTTGAGCACGTTGTTTCGCAGATGCAGAAAAATAATCCAAGTATATCTCAAAAAGATATTATGGTCGAATACATGGCATAAATCAAAAAGGAAATGGTCCAGTTAGTCAAGAAAGAAGAATCCCCTTCGACATCAGAAATGTCTGTGGGTAGTCAATAGTAAGGGAATAGATATTATTGCTTGGTTGGAGAATCGCAAGGTCCAAATGAGAGTTATGCTCTAGAAGACGTGTTCAATTCATTTAAAGACGCGTTAAAAGGTCCTCTGAAGATAAAGTAGGAACAAGAATATTTTCTCGACAAAATAAGGCAGAAGAGAAGAAATAATGATGGAAATGACATAAAGAGAAGTAATAATACACTCCTTCATTATGGTCTTGGTATTGTCATACACAATAGATGTAAATTATTCTCCCAGATTCAAAATAGTTGAAATCCATGGAAAATTGTATTGAATTTTCTTTCAAATTCGAGAATCTAATGTCTCTCAAGTGTCTATAAAAGGAGAATCGGATAGAGTTGTGAGAAAAAGGGTGTGTATTTCATTATTTTTAGTTTCTTTCATTTTCCACTGTAAACACTTTGGTGTATATTTATTTTCCAATAAGAATCTGTGAATATGCTGCTCCATTTTGAGGTATTCTTCTTAACTTTTCTTTTTAGAATTTTACTTTGTTTGATTGTGTGTGATTGGCCTGAATGACAGGCTAAATCCCTGATGGATTGTAATAACTTTACATTATTATTAAGTACGTCTTAGCCTATTTTAGACTTTGAAGATAACCTCAAATGCTCCAATGACATTAGCAGTAACTTAAGATTGGTGATATGCACTTAAATCGCCTATAGCTATGGTTCTTAATATATGGCCAAGTGCTCGTTAAACTTATAAATCATACTTTGGTCCATTGATTGCCGGTTTTCTAATGTTATTTTGGCATTTTCGAGGACTGTGTATATTGACTCGAGTTTCACAAGAATTTAGGTTATATATTATGGTAAAATTATCCCATTAGCGGATTTGGACTAGTTAATACGTAGCCTAAGTTTAAGGACTAAGTAATATCTACGGACTGCTAACCTTGCGGTCTTGTCTCCTGGGCCTCTTTTGGTATTATTATTATTATTGTTTTGTTTTGGACAAATTTTATTTTTTCATCATGTATTTATAGAACGATATTACACTTTTCTCTTATGTAGTTATATATGACTCCGAGATGCTTTTATTTCAGCATTATGGACATTATTTCGAGCTAGAGGACCCCACATCTAAAACAAGATAGATCACTCAGACCAAGGTGGATGGCAAAGGTGTACAACATGCAGTCAACAAGGCCACACTGCTCCAACTTGCCCCAATAATTAAATTGCATAGCGTATAGTTGTAATCTTGTAATGTTATTATGTAATATGTATTAGTTATAATCTTGTTTTGTTTACTTAGTTGTAATCTTGTAATGTTTTGTTTATAATTACAATTTAATGTCCACTTGAACAAAAAGAATTAAGTGTATAATGTCCAATTGATAACATAATATCCATAATGCTGAAATAAAAGCATTCACGGATCATAAATAACTACATAAGAGAAATGTGTAACACCGTCCTACAAATACATATGAAAAACTAAAGTTCATTCAAAACAACAACAACAACAATAATAATAATGTGCTACTAAACTAAAGATTAACAAAAACCCTAACCGCGTTTTGGAAACACAATCTGCATTCCTAGAACGTAGGTCTCGTTCCAAGAATGAGGTTCTCGTTCTGGGAACAAATTCCTCGTTCTGGCAGCACGCCCAGCGCATTCCCAAAGCGAGATTGAGTTATTTTTAAAAATTCATCCAAAAATAGGTTATTTTCGCAAAAAATATTAAAAATTAGATAAAAAAAACCGCCAACTTTCTTGCATTTCCAAGATAACGGGGCTCCATCTGGCAGCCATCACAATCGCGGGCTCAAGACACACGTGGCGCTGGCACGAGCTCATCCTTCTAAGAAGCGTTGCTTGTTGCTAAACGCGCATTACGCTCAAGACACATGGTGCTTCTCATTGGACACATGTGACGCGACATTTAAAACCCTAATAACCAGTGGTCCGCGTATTATATGCAAATATCTATATCTTTATAATTTTGAGGAAAATAATTCTGCCTAAAGTAGCAAGAAGATTCTTAACGTGTCAAATAAATTAATCAAACTAGAACTTTCATCTCCTCTTTTTTCTTACAAAACAAGGCTCTTGTTGTTGCTTTATTGTCTTGCTTAGCTAGTGGAGCATGCATTAAGCTGCTTCTTGACATGACAAAACAATTTAACTAGAAATATATGTACAATCTCAAGTTTTTCTTTCATTATGATGGGTACTTCATTTTTGTTGCCTTGCCAAAAGTACTTCAATTATTTCAACCTTTTGAGCTGAAATGGAAGTTTTACCACCAACGATTCGATCTTTCAAATTTGATTCTTTTTTCCTTGTTTCTTCCATAGCTGAGATACATGAATCTAGCTAGTCAAGGACATTGAAATCTGAGGCCATCTCCTAATTAATTTTATACCTTTCCACAAAGAGGATAGTTCACCATCCAATTATTTCATGCACGTTAATTTGCGCCCTCTGCAGTCTCAGTCCACATCCTCGTCGATTTTTGAAACTATGCTTTGTTTGAAGTAAGTCTTCCTTGAAGTCTTTTAAAAAGGAAAGAAAAGTGATCAGGGTGGAGGGGAAGAAAAGGTAAGAAAAGGAAATGGATTATTGCAAAAAAAAAGAAAATAGTAAAGAAAACGAAATGAAGGGGATTTTACTTTAATACGATTTTACGTTTATCATCACGCAAAATATATCGGGATGAGAAAGACTTTTCAACAGTTAACTTTTTCTTTCCCTCTGAAAAAATATAAAGGAACTTTTAAATCCCTTCATATGATGATATCTCCTCAATTAAAAATGCAATTAAAAGAGAATGTGATTCCTTAATCTTTCAGCTTCCCTTTGATAATTTTCTTTAAAATATGGAGTCCAGAGAGGTATCTCTATCTTAATCTAAAACTACGAGTCTTAATTGCAAGCGTGTAACTGTTTGGATATTGGAGTTGCGTGTACGTAATTAGTGTTTGGGTTCGTGAAGAACTTTCTTTTTCTCTTAAAATACTAGGCTACGCATGAAGTGTTTGGTGTGTCTTTAATTACCATTTTTTATGCATTGTCAATTGTTTTAAAGAAAGCTACAACTGCGCGTATTTCAAGATCCTCTTTACTGGAAATCCATCCACCTTTGAGAAGATGAATTCGAATCATCTCTGAGTGAACTTCTTTCTGAGTTGCATTCTAATTTTTTAAGAACAATATGTTTTTCCACCTCTATTCTCTAATTAATTGCCTCGATTACTCGGATATTTGTCAATCTTAAGTTGAGGCTGCTAAATTAGGGTTTGTTTCATTCAGAATCGAGATACAAGGTATTGTTCAAGGAGTAAAATGTCCTAACAGACTCTTTTAACTATCATATTTGATGCAACCTGTTACTGGTAAGTTTTCCGATTACGAGAAGTAGATCGAAAGGGGCAAGAGAGCCACCCGAAAACTTGTTTGATGAGGTTTCTTTTTCAGTAGAAAGACAATTATAGAATCTCGATTAAAAACTCTCTATAACAAAGGGCCAATATTTTTCCACTTATCGTACAGGAAATTAATGAAGTAGCCGGCCCTTTTTTGGCTTTTCATCGTGTTTGGAATAAATGAATTTCATAAAGTTTGCGGGATTTATTTACAAATTAATTCTTTTTATATTTGGTGACATTTATAAAATTCATTTAGAAATCAAAGATTTGCAAATTTTGAATATGCTCAAACATTACTTAAATCCTAATCCAAAAAGTGAATTTGTAATTTCACGAAAATTAAAACCATAGAAAATCATAAAAAGAAAAAAGTAACCATATAAAAAATAACATAATACTATATTATCCTCTTTTATTCCTCTTTTCTATAAGCCCTAATACAATTGCAAATTAAAAACAACAAAAATACTTAACACTAACCACTAAAGTCTTGCCAAATTTAAAAGCAACAAATTGATAAATAAAGATGATAATCCTAATATAGCAAATTTAATGTCAATATAATAACTAAGGGATATTCAAATAAAATATAAATATTCTAATTTTAGATGTGTTTCAAATACAATTTGAATTTATAAATAATAAAGTTGACTAAAAACTATTCAACAATTCTAAATAATATAATTCACTTAAAAATACAAATTCACGTGATGTTTATTTATTAATTAAATGAATTTCACATTACAAATATTTTCAAACACTATGTTAGTCAGAAGAAATATTGCCACCATTTTGAAAACCGTCCTTGCATTTGGAAAATCGCTGGTTTAAAAGTTAGAAAAATTGGAAAAAAAAAAAAAAGAACCCCCCCCCCAACACACACACAACACCCCAAAACACACACACGCCCAACGCAACAATGGGCAATGATTTTCGTCGGCCACTAGAGATCATGGGCTACTGCTTTTTGTTTCTAAATATTTTATTCTTCTATTTTCTGGTCTTCTTTTCATTTTTTTCTTCTTCTATAGTCAGCCTTCTTTAATTTTATATATACACTAATAAGATTGTAAATTTAATATCGAATAATAATTTTTCATCATAAGAGACACGGAGTGTTGCGTAGAAAATTAATTTAAAAAAGAGTGAATTGGATTTATGACACAATATATAAAATAAAAGAATTTCTTTCAGGTCCAGAATGTAATCTGTAATGAATGGCAATAAAACAATTAATAAATATCAATTGACCAACCCAAATATAAAAAGATAGGGGAGAAGCAAATCAAATACAATACTTTAGGTAGTTTAAACTCTTTTGGGCCCTAAGTTTTCTCTTGGGAATTAAGAGGCTTTATGACAGCCAGCTTCTTGCTTTGTGCATTGGAGAAGCGTAGACCAGTGCTCTTACGACTCTTGCTTCATGGTAAGGAACTTAGTTGCTCACCCAACATTAAAGGAGTTTTACCCTTTGCCCACTTCCTCTTTAGGTTGACTGCACAACCTATTCTACCCAAAAGTGAAAATATAACAATAGAATAATAATGATTTTAAACAACGAAACTTCTTTGAGCAAGATAATTACAAGGTATAAATAACTTCCTATATTGCTTAAAGTGGTTATACCAATCAATACTATCAAATGTATGTAAATTTAATTAAATTAATATCTAACCTAAATATTACTAACTTATTTAATGATTTCCTACAACTAACCTCATTAATGAAGTTCCATGGTTAAATACCACATTTTGGAAGTGTAAATAATGTAGACATAAACCAAATAAAAGTTAAATTTTGTTACCGTTTGAGATGTAACATATGCATTTTTTAAATTCATATTAATTGCACCTCTAAGCATAACAAAAATTTTTGCTATTCTAAAAAGAATTAAAAATAAAAGCCCCAATGTTGTTATTATGGTTATAAGTGTAACAAATATTTTTTCACATTTAAAAGAGTAACTAGATTAAAAGTTATCATTTTACTTTTCAACGCTTATTCCAAGTGTAACAAAAATAAAGTAGCTACTTGCAAAATATCTTATAGTGAGTTAAAAAAAATTTAAATAAAAAAATTCAACTTAAAAATTAAAAATTAAAAAATGAAATATGAAGAAATTAAAAATAAAAATTAAAACTTAAAAAGCTTAAAAACTTTAAAAAATTACAAAAAATTAAAAACTAGTAAAATCTAAAATATAAAGATCAAATAAATAAATCATGAATATTACTTTAAAAAGTAATTATGACTAAAAAAAATCATAAATTTCTATTTTATCAAACAGCAATTTTACCAAATAATAAAATGACTTTTCTCAACGTTACGTTTGAATTCAGCACTTTTGATTGCATCAATACTAGATTGGAATAGCTATATCGAACTGGCCCTAAATGATATGCGTGTTTATAAATTTTTGCTTTTTTTTCCCTCTCTTTATATTTTTTAAAATCTTTCTATCAGTTTTTACAATATACTTTTGATATGATGATTAATTTCGCATTGCAATCCTTGTTGTCATTTGTATAATAAAATAAATCTCAAAATATTCGTCTTTGTGAGTAGATTATTATTGTGTATTTACTTGATCAAAACAAATGACATATGAATGAGAAATTGAGATTCAAAGTTGGTGATAAATTTTAATTACATATACTATTATTATTAAATATAATACTAGCTAATTTTAAGAAGACTCCAACCTTTTGAAACAATCCTTCAAAAAAGATACGCACTTTGCAAGAATTGTGTCCTATTCCAATAGGTATTTTTGGTACCTTATCATTCAGACACAAGAGTTGTGTCCAATGCCAATAGGTGTTTTTAGCACCTTATCGTTAAAATTGTATCTGTCTAAACAAATGCTTATCTTCTATAAATACTTGTAAAGTAAGAAGTCTGGCCATTCAATTTTTCATATGCTCTTACTTCTTCTATATTCATTTGTCTACACTTATCATCATTTTTTAGCAATCTAGTTAAGCATATTTACAGAGAGATTTCTACATTTTTCTACTTCACAGTTCTTGCATTTTTGTAGTGCTACAAAATGTAAGAGTCTAATCATTTTATCCTGGGAGGTTTGAGCCGTTAAACTGCTAGCACCAGTACGAGGCAATAAAACCTTAAGGAGATTGGATTTGATTCAAGACTCGATCGTTTTCTTCACATTTTTGTGTTCTTTGAGTACTGTAAGTTCTACTATTTATTTTCTTTTTTTTAATCTTATATTTGTTTTTCCTTTCAAATTACATTTTATCAGTATTTATTTCTAACAATCTTAAGGTTTTACTCTGATTTAGTGTAATTTGTAAGTTTTATTTGTTTTAATTATTTAAAGGTTTTGTGTGAGATTCTGCTGTTTATTTTTTATATAAGTGACATAGTTTAAGATTTTAGAGATAGTCAGATATGTATCTTATATGAATCTTATTTGTTGAAATTTTTAAAAAAAATCTTCTCTACGTCTAATTCTCCAAAGAGTCCTTATAAATTTTAGTCTCTAGAAAAAAAAATTATTATTCTTATAGTATTCTATCACTTGTAAACTTATCCTTATTTATTAATATTTTTTTTTGACATTCTGTACATATATGTTTGGTCAGTAGTTACAAGTCTCTGGACTTTTAATTGTAATCGTTCTGGCAGTTACTTTTTTTTTTCAAAACAAAAAAAAAAATTGTATATTTTTTTCTTGACTAAATTGTGTGTTTTATTTTGTGAGTTTTATTCTATTAAGTAAAGTTATCCTTTTATTTATTTTATTTCTTAAGTCAAAATAATATATCTAGTTTTTCCTTATTTTATGTAACATTTATTATTTTTAGTTTTTCTTTCCCCCTTTGTCTTGACAGGAGATTTGTAACTTAAATTTTATTGTGGTTTACCTTTAATTTAAAATTGTATTAGAATTCTGTCAAGTTATAGCAATAACTTATTAAAGGAATTATTACCTTTTAGTTTGAGTAATATCAATTTATAACCCTATAATTTCCTATTGTGATAGGAAAAATGTCAATTGAGAATACAAATGTTACTGTGACCAGACAAGACGGATCCGGAAATAATGCACCCCCAGGAAATGCTACAGTGCCTTCAACAGCACTACCTTTAATGGCATCAACTCCTACTCCCATTGGACACGGTGAAAAACCTAAAAGGTTTAATGAGAATGATTTCAAAAGATGGCAACAAAAAATGGTATTTTATTTGACCACCTTCAACTTGGCAAGATTTTTGGACGAAGATCCACCAGAGTTGGGTGATAATCCTAATAGGCAAACTATTGCTATTGTAGATGCATGGAAACACTCGGATTTTTGTGCAAGAATTATTTCCTTAATGGGTTGGAAAATTCTTTGTACAATGTGTACAGTCCAATCAAAACTACTAAAGAGCTATAGGAATCTTTGGACAAGAAATATAAGACTGAGGATGCTGGCACAAAGAAATTTGTTGTTGGAAAATTTCTTGATTTTAAAATGGTAGATTACAAAATAGTTATGAGTCAAGTCCAAGAATTTCAATTGATTCTACATGAGATTCATGCTAAAGGTATGAAACTTGGTGAATCATTCCAAGTGGTTGCATTGGTGGAAAAACTACCTCCTGCTTGGAAAGATTTCAAAAATTACTTAAAGCATAAGTGTAAAGAAATAAAGCTCGAAGACTTAATTATACGATTAAGGATAGAAGAAGATAGCCGTATCTCTGAGAATAAGGCTAGAAATCATTCAATGGAGTCTAAGGCCAATGTTATTGAACAAGGTAGGTCCAACAAAAAGAGAAAACATTCTAGGCATGGTCAAGATGGTGGTAAGATCAAGAAAAAGAAGTTCGATGGCAGTTGCTTTGTTTGCGGCAAGGCAGGACATCAGGCTAAGGATTGTAGGCATCGCAAAACCCAAAACAATGCTAAGAAAAGGAAGACCTCTCAAGCCAATGTGACTGAAATGGACAACTTGGTTGGTAAAGTGTCTGACATAAACTTATCAGCAGTGGTATCAGAAGTCAACCTAGTGGGGAATCCCAAGCAATGATGGATAGATACTGGAGCTACCCAACATGTGTGTTCTAAAAGAAAGATGTTCATCACATATCAACCTGCAACTGGTGAAGAAACACTTTTTATGGGAAACTCGTCCACGTCAAATGTGCAAGGAACGGGGAAAGTAGTTCTAAAAATGACTTCGGGGAAAGAACAAAGTCTCAACAACGTGTTGCATGTGCCAGACATTCGGAAGAATCTAGTCTCTGGATCATTGTTAAGCAAGAATGGCTTCAAACTAGTGTTTGAATCTAACAAATTTGTACTTACAAAAAATGGGATGTATGTAGGGAAAGGGTACTTATGTGGTAGTCTTTTTAAACTAAATGTAATGACTGTTGTACCCAAGGTTGTACCAACTGATGTAACTGTTAACGTTAATAATAATAATAATTCTTCTGCTTACTTGTTGGTGTCTCCTGAATTATGGCATAGTAGATTAGGCCATGCAAATTTTGATTCATTAAGTAAATTGGCAAAATTAGGTTTATTGCCTAATATTGATTTCCATTCACATGATAAATGTGAAGTATGCGTTGAATCAAAATTAACTAGAACTTCTTTTAAATTAGTAGAAAGAAGTTCAAAACCTTTAGAATTAATTCATAGTGATATTTGTGACTTAAAAATAGTGCAAACAAGAGGTGGAAAAAAGTATTTTATTACTTTTATAGATAATTGCACAAGATTTTTTATGTTTACCTACTATGAAGCAAAGATGAAGCTTTGGAAGTATTTAAACAATACAAAAATAAAGTAGAAAATCAACTAAACAAAAAGATAAAAGTCTTAAGAAGTGATAGAGGAGGAGAATATGTATTTCCTTTTCAAAAATGTTGTGCTGAACATGGAATAATTCATCAAACAACAGCTCCTTACTCACCTCAGCAAAATTGGATTGCTAAATGGAAAAATAGAACTTTGAAAGAGATGATGAATGCTTTGTTGATAGATTCAAGGTTACCTCAAAATTTGTGGGGGGAGGCTATTTTAACTGCAAATCATATACTCAATAAATTGCCCCATAAGAAATTAACCCTATAAGAAATTAAGTAAGACACCTTATAAGTTATGGAAAGGGCAATCACCTTCTTTTCAATATCTCAAAGTGTGGGGGTGTCTTGCAAAAGTAGTAGTTCCAACTCCAAAAACGGTTAAGATTGGATCGAAGACTGTTGATTGCATCTTCATTGGGTATGCAAATAATAGTTTAGCATATCGGCTCCTTGTATACAAATCTGAAATTGATGACATTCATGTCAATACAATTATAGAGTCAAGGAATGCTTATTTTTTCGAAAATATCTTTCCTTGGAAAAGTACACAAGATAAGAGTTCATTGAAAAAAACTCGTGAGAATGATCATGAAAAACAAACAAATCAAGAGTCTATAAATGAATATGAACCAAGATGAACAAGAGAGTTAAAACATCTAAGCCTTTTGGGCCTGATTTTCTAACTTATCTGTTGGAAGATGAGCCTCATACTTTCAAGGAAGCAATGTTGTCTCCTGAAGCACCATATTGGAAAGAGGCCATAAACAATGAAATTGAATCCATCATGCAAAATCATACTTGGGAACTGGTGGATCTTCCTCCTGGTAATAAACCATTAGGTTACAAATGGATTTTCAAGAGGAAGATGAAAGCAAATGGATCAATTGATAAGTACAAGGCAAGGCTTGTAGTCAAAGGATACAAGCAAAAGGAAGGTCTTGATTACTTTGATACTTTTTCACCAGTGACTAGGATAACTTCCATAAGAATGTTAATAGCCTTTGTTGCTATAAACAAGTTGGAGATACATTAAATGCATGTTAAGACAGCCTTCTTAAATGGGGATTTAAATGAAGAAATCTATATGGAGCAACTAGAGGGTTTTGTGGTTCCTGGATAAGAAAAAAAGTTTGTAAGCTTGTTAAATCTTTATATGGTTTAAAACAAGCTCCAAAGCAATGGCATGAAAAGTTTGATCGAGCTATGGTTTCTAATGGCTTTAAAATCAATGAGTGTGATAAATGTGTCTATGTGAAAGGCACTAAAAAGAATATGTCATTGTTTCTCTTTACGTGGATGATATGCTCATCATAGGGAGCAACAACAATATTATTAAAGCTACCAAGAAAATGTTGACTAGTAAGTTTGATATGAAAGATTTAGGTGTAACAGATGTTATATTGGGTACTAAAATTATCAAAACATCTAAAGGGCTCGTTTTATCTCAACCCCATTATATCAAGAAAATTCCTGAAACATTTAACAAAGAAGATACAAGTATTGCAAAAACACCTATAGATATTAATATACGTCTAGAAAGAAATACTGGCAAAAGTGTAGCTCAATTAGAGTATTCTCGAATCATTGGAAGTCTAATGTATGTTATGAATTGTACAAGACTTGACATAGCATACGCTGTTAGTAAATTGAGTAGATTTACTAACAACCCTGGAAGAGATCACTGGGTAGCTTTAATTAGAGTTTTAAAATTTTTAAGATATACCATAAACTTTGGATTGCACTTTATTAGATATCCACCTGTACTTGAAGGATACAGTGACGCGAATTGGATATCAGATACTTATTGATGTGTGTCATTTGTGCATGTTTGCATCTAGTTTTTGCATGCATATTTAAGGGTGTTCAGATCATAATTGAGTGCGCTTAGTATAAAGTTTATGCATATTTGTTAATATTCGTACTTAATGTATTTAGGTGCATAAATTCTATACTAAGTGTTATATTCCATGTTTTAGGAGTGTTTTGGAAGGGTTCAAACGTATACGAGGAAGAAATGAGCTAACGGATGAAGACCGGAAGAAAAGAAATAAAGAAAAGAGCATTCTGATCCAGCCAGTCGGCTTACATGAAGAGCCGGTCGACCGTCTAGGTCGACCGGCCGCTCCAGAGAATAAAAGATTTAGAGCCGGTCGAGTTCCTCAAAAAGCCGGTCGACCGGCCAGTCCAGAGAGCATCAAGATTGAAGCCGGTCGAGCAAGAAAGAGGAGCCGGTCCATCGGCTAGGTCGACCGGCTGTGCGCAAAAGAAATCTATAAAAGCTCATTTCAGCCCAATTTCGAGGGGAGGAACTTTTATTCTTAAATCTTAATAAACCCTAACCTCGACCCACTACACAAAACACCCTAAACCATCATCTAAACCCCACACCAAGCTAGGATTGAAGCATTAAACAAAGATTTGAAGGATTTGTACGGATTTGGAAGCAAGAATTTAGGGAAGTTCTACTTGTTCTTTCTCTATTTCTTGTAAATATGTTGCTAGATTAGGCTAGATTTAGGGTTGATTGTTGTTGTATATTAGATTAGGGCTTTGAATAATGGATTTGTGTAGATCTTTGACTCTTAATACATGTTTATTTACATAAATTTATGGCATGATTCAATATGTCTTTGTATTGGAAATCAAACATGTCTATGTGTTTGTTAAAATGCCTAAGTGAATATGCATGTGTTATTTGTGCTTCAAATGCTCTTATCTACTTATGTGGGTGATGTGATTGTGCTTAATCTCGTGGCTTTGCTTAGTAGAGTAGGCTTTAGCTTTAAATCCAGCTAATAGGTTACATGCTATGCTTAGTCGAGTTTAGGTGATAGTCCTTGGCTTTAAATCCAGCCAAGTGGATAAGTTAACCTAGACTAGAGTATCCCTCACCCACATTAGTGTTGGTTAATTGAGCCTTAATGTCACGTTAGTGTTGGTTAATTGAGCCTTAATGTCACGTAGTGTTTAGGAGCTAGTCCTTGGCTTTAAATCCAGCCAAGAGGATAAGTTCTAAGCACGAATTACGTAGGCTAGGAGGGATTGGCCCTTAGCTTTAAATCCAGCTAATGAGTTGAACCACTAGTATTGGTTAAGAGAGCCCCCGATCAACACAACAGCAATAGAAGTCCCGAGCCTTAGATAGATATCATCTGTTCTCATAGCCTAAGTCTAGTTGCAATGCAATCGCCCTAGGTCCCCCTTCTTCTTTATTAGTGTTTCCTTTATTAGTTTGGCTCCTTTTAATTCCTCCATAGATTAGTTTTTTATTTTCCTTTTTTCCGAGCTCCCTTCCATCCTAAAGTAAGTACACACACGCACGTAGCTAGTTTAAGGCACCCGAGCACATAGAGACTAAACTAAGGTAGCCTCCCTGTGGATTCGACCTCGCACTTGCACACACTGTACTACACACGTCCTGTGCGCTTGCGGGCTATTAAGGCTTGTGCTCAAATAGCGTTATCACTTATGATTCAAAATCCACTAGTGGACATATTTTTATTTTAGGAGGTGCAGCTGTTTCTTGGAAATCTTCTAAACAAACATGTATTGCCAGATCTACTGTGGAATCTGAATTCATAGCTTTAGAAAAGGTTGGAGAAGAAGCAGAGTGGCTTTGAAATTTTTTAGAAGATATTCCAAACTGGTCTAAACCCATGCCAGCTATTAGTATACATTGCGATAGCCAATCAACAATTAGAAGGGCACAAAATAGTATGTATAATGGTAAGTCTAGACATATTCATCGTAGACATAATATTGTGAGGCAATTGCTCTCAAATGGGATCATCTTAATTGACTATGTGAGGTCAAAAGATAACATAGTGGATCCGCTCACAAAAGCTTTAAGGAAAGAGCAAGTGCATAGTTTGTCAAGAGGAATGGGCCTTAAGCCTTTATCTAATGAGTTGCCATAATGGAAACCCTACCTAGCTAACTAGAGATCCCAAGATCTAGGTTCAAAGGGAAAACTGAATTATGTAACTGCGACTCAGTTCAAAGCATTGTGGGGCATAAACCCCTTCTCGTTCCTATGACAAGCAGACAGTGTTGCCTGCAAAAGTTTAGGTTAAGTAATACTTTTAATGGTTCTCATATCTTAGAAAGCCAAGTGGAGTACTGCAAGATACTCTTTATAAGAAATCACCTATATGAGTAGGGAGTGGGCCGCTCCTATGGAAATTTTTAAGGCTAAATTTCCTAGGGTGCTCATGAAAAACCAGGAGTGATTCAAGGCCAAAATGAGCACAACCGTAAGAACTAGATAACGTCTAAGAGAGACACTGTATGAGTTCTATTGTCTTGGTCTATACAAAAGCTGAACAGTTCAAGACATCACGTTCACTGGTTAGCAAGTAAATTCGATAGTTCTCACTAGAGAAGGTTCAAAGCTAAAAGCCACCTATCTTGATATAGTATCTTTCTAACTGAAGTCTCTCTCGTGTCTGCATAGCATTTACATTTGACCAGCCAATTTCTATTCATGTGGGGGATTGTTGACATTTGTATAATAAAATGGATCTCAAAATATCTGCCTTTGTGAGGAGATTATTATTGTGTATTTACTTGATCAAAACAAATGACATATGAATGAGAAATTGAGATTCAAAGTTGGAGGTGAATTTTAATTACATATACTATTATTATTAAATATAATAATAGCTAATTTTGAGAAGACTCCAACCTTCTGAAACAATCCTTCAAAAAAGATACGCACTTTGCAAGGATTGTATCCTATCCCAATAGGTATTTTTGGTATCTTATCATTCAGACACAAGAGTTGTGTCCTATGCCAATAGGTGTTTTTAGTACCTTATCGTTGAAATTACATCTGTCTGAACAGATGCTTATCTTCTATAAATACTTGTAAAGTAAGAAGTCTAGCCATTCAATTTTTCATATGCTTTTACTTCTTCTATATTCATTTGTCAACACTTATCATCATTTTTTAGCAATCTAGTTAAGCATATTTACAGAGAGATTTCTACATTTTTCTACTTCACAGTTCTTTTGTTTTGTAGTGCTATAAAACGTAAGAGTGTGATCATTTTATCCTGGGAGGTTTGAGCCGTTAAACTTCTAGCACCAGTACGGGGCAATAAAACCTTAAAGAGATTGGATTTGATCCAAGACTTGATCATTTTCTTCGCATTTTTGTATTCTTTGAGTACTGTAAGTTCTACTATTTATTTTCTTAATTTTATTCTTATATTTGTTTTTCCTTTCAAATTACACTCATCAGTATTTATTTTCTAACAATCCCTTAGTTTAAAGCTTGAAGAATTGGAAAATATTGGCCTCATAACAAAATGCAAAAGTATATATATATATAACTTCATCTATGAATACAAAAATATAAATATTTTTTATGTAAAAATTTTAAGAGATGTCTTATATGGTTATTTGATTTACCGATTTAATTCTAATATGTTAATACTTGAAACAATTAATTTATGAGTTCTAAAAGAGTCATGAATTGATTAAATGTCTGCTATTAAAAGTAAGTTCATACACAACACAATATATTAACACTCTATCAAATTAATACATGATACGAATACATGACCTTCTAGTTTTAGGTTTCTAGTAAAACTCTATAAAATTTTAAATAATTAGATCCTAGCTTATAAACTATTAGATATAAAAGTGTCATACAAGGACTTCTCTAACAAAAACAAAAAGAAAAACAACCAAGTTGAGTGTCAGCATATAAGAACTCCTTCTGCCAAAAAAAAAAAAAAAGGATTAACTCTAAGATATTAATTTATTGAAATTAATAAGTTTCAGAAAATAATAAAAGTGAATTTAATAGAAAAATCAAAAAAAAGTTTGTACTATTAGTTTTTTAGCCGATATAAATAAACTATCAAGTAATAAACAATTTGATTGTAAAATTATTTCCCAAACAACCAAAAGTTATTGTGAAATATTTGATTGCTAAAGTATTCCACAAACAAAAGCTACTTATTATGAAGATTAATATGGTTAAAAAAAAATAGAAAACCACCTTAAATAACAATAAAAAAAAGATTAACAACTTTTAGAAAATTATAAAAATTATGTCGGGTTGTGGCTCAAAGTCCAAATTCATTTAGCAAACAAGTAGAAACCCTGGAGTAGAGATATAATTTCTAAACCTAGAGGAATTAAAAGTAGATTTTTATAGGGTCTTCTAACTTGTATTGAGATGTGTTAGGAAATTAGGACGCATAATACACACTCATATAGTGAAATTAAAGCACGAATATCAAGAAAATAGTATGCACAATTAAACGTGGTTCGACCTTCTACTTACTTCCACAAAAATCTCTACTAGATAAAAAAAAAGTACAAACTCAATAGGACTTTTTGCCAGGATAGAAAAGTCTAAACCCTCTCTCACGGCGTTCTTACAATGGCTCTTTCTCTATCTCTCAATTTAGGCCTATTAAAATACATACACCTCACAACTAATATAAGAGTCCTATTTATAGAGAAGACTTCCTTATCCTCTAAGACAAGGGTTTCCTATTCTATCAATTATCTCATAATTAAGACTCTTACCATAACTGAAATTTTAACTCTCATTATTACTCTTTTCTAATTTTAATATGGGCTTGGACTTAGCACTTGAGCCAAACCCAACAAATTCCTCCCTTGGCTAGAAGTTCCAAGAATCTTTATAGTAGGCGAGAACGTCACTCTTCTCTTCTTCTCAGCCTTCACTTGAGCTTCTTCACACTTGTTGCATTCATTCTCAATGCGTTAGATGCCTCCAAGTAGCACACGTGCTTCTCGTTCTTTCTCCTTTCAAGAACTCGCTCCTCTCCACAATACACTTTGCAGCAGTCTCCTTCACCAACGTACTTGTACCCTCTTGATGCTAACTCACCTAATGAAATTCTGTTGGACAAACAAGATAGCACATGCCTTACATTAGAGACGATCTTAATACTACCATTGTTGAGCCTCAGGCGAACTCTCTCAACACCAGTAACATTCTTCTGCTGGTTGTTCCCAATAGTGATGTATTCAAGCTTCTTCCCCAAAGCAAAGTGTCGAAACTAGTTCTATCATTGCAAATGTGAAACATTCCCGCTGAATCTAACACCCAGTTAGTCTTTTTCCTCTTCGAGCCTTCATTAGCGTCCCTACTTACCGCCATCAAAATAGTCTCACTGCCATCACTATCATCACCCTCAACAAGATTCACAGAGTCGTTCCCATACACCTTCTCCTTGCCCTTAGATCTCCACTCTCTAAGGATTTTCATGTTCTCTCTTAATCTAAGAAATCTTGGTTGGATATAGCCCTTTTCTCCACAGTAATATCACTCTCGATCATCTTCTCCATCCCGAGCTTGAATTTTTTATCTTGATCTACCTTCGCGAGAGTTCCTTCTTCTAGAACTCCTCCCTCGATTCGAACCTTCAATGGTTAGTGCTTGATCTCCACTAGGCATACTACTTCTTCCCAACATCCTCTTGTTCTCTCTCAAGAGTGCAGTCACTTCGTTTAGCTCGAGAGTCTTCTTCCCAACGAGGATTGATTGGACAAACAGCTTGTACAACTTCGACAAGAAAGATAGTAGTACAAGCGCTTGTTCTTCATTCGTAATTCTCTTGTTAGACTCCTTAACACTTATGAGATTAACCACTAACTCGTTAAATTTGTTGATGTGATCATGGATGGCGATTCCCTCTTCTATCTTGAACGAGTAAAGCTCTATCCTCAAACACAATCAGTTGGTGATGGACTTTGACTCATAAATATTCTCCAACTTGTTGAACACAGCGCTCACCGTCGTCTCATCAATCACATAACATTTAATTTGCGGTGGATAAAGCCAATCGAATGGTACTCACAGCTCTTTATTGTAGGGACTTCCACTTCTTATCATTGACTTCATCCAGTTTCACCTCTTCTAGCACTTCATCAAGGCCTTGCTGCACCAAAACGTCCTCAATCACAAGTTGAAGTTCATGTTCCCGTTGAACATTGGAATTTCAAACTTCGTACCAATCGTTGTCATGGCTCTTATGAACAAACTTACTAAAACTCAACAATACAACAAGAATTAGGCAAAACTGACCCAAAAAACAGATTCAAGATGCCGGAAAACGGTAGGGAGACCCTCGGTCAACGCGGTCAAACCCCGGTAGCCCTTCGGTCAACGCTGGTCAAACACTCTATTTGACTTTTTGACCACAAACTCACAAAACTTGACCTACTTGTATCTCAAAATCCAACGATCGGATCGTTACAAAATTTTAGCAGCTTACTATCCTAACCGAGACGAACACACAGCAATAAATGGATCGTCGATCGGAGTCTAGAAAGGCCTCCAAATATGACCAGTAGATCTGCAAATTTTTGGACTCCTCTTATGCATCTCTTTTTTTTCGTTTTTCGTGCAAACCGGCATCCTCCCAACAACCTAGCTCTCTGTACCACTCGTTAGGAAATTAGAACGCATAACACACACTCACATAGTGGTATTAAAGCACGAATATTAAGAAAAGAATACACACAATTAAATGTTGTTCGACCCTTTGCCTGCGTCCACGAAAACCTCCACTAGATAGAAAAGAGTACAACCTCAATAAGACTTTTCGTACGGATAGAAAAGTCTAAACCCTCCCTCACGGTGTTTTTACAATGGCTCTCTCTCTCAATCTAGACCTATTGAAAGACACATACCTTACAACTAATATAAGAGTCCTATTTGTAAAGGAGACTTCTTTATCCTCAAAGACAAAGGTTTCCTATTTTATCAATCCTCTCGTAACTAAGACTCTTACCATAACTAAAATTTTGACTCTTATTATTACTCTTTCCTAATTTCAATGTGGCCTTGGGCTTAGCACTTGAGCCATCACCCAACAAGATGTCTTAGGGTCTATAACCCTTTGGGAGAAAGCCTAAATGCGTAAGAGATCATTTTATATTAGAGTTTTGTTCTCTAGAAATTGTGACACCCATTCCTATTGAATAGTGGATTTCATACCAAAGGAAATGGTGAACGTAGGAAAAAGGCCAAACTATGTTAAAAACATTGCATGTTACTATGTGTGTTTCTGATGTGCTTTCATGTGTGTGTGTGTCCTCGATCTTCTCAACAAGTAGGATCAAAGTCCAGTTGGTGAATTGGGCATGGCGATGATGATGCGAATAAGACACCCAAGGAGTTGAGTTGAAGGATGCAAAAATCACGAGGGTAGAGAATGTTGCTAATGTCAACTGAAAGAATAGATAACGTTATTGTTTAGATTTCACACAGATGTCACGGTCAATTTGAGAAGGAATCGATCACCGGAAAAAATGAATAGTGTTACAGAGCTGGGTTCGACGTGGGATGTAAACGCACGAGGTTCATTTGTTCGTGAGTTGATTTTGCTTTGCTGTGCACAAAAAATGAAGCATAAAACTTGGACTATACATGATGTGGAAATGGAGACCCGAAGTAGCCAGAGGAGAGATAATTCATTTTTCGATATCATGCATCACCAACACAGTCGCTAGTGTGAGAGAACTATAACGAACCTAGAGATGAAGCTTCATTTTCCACATCATGTCTAGTCCATGATGGAGCTTACACATTAGGTGTCTGCGTGAGAATGAAGGCCGTAACTGAGGTGGTTGACGACCGACGATAGTCCTATGGCCAATCAACAATCGAAGCATGGCATGATGGTCACCAGTTGATGGTAAGCGCAGTTGGATGGTTAGATGAAGCCTTGTTTCACGAAATTTCAAAACAAACAATCTTGAGAGATCAAAGTTAGTCAGCATAGGGAGAGATATTAGTAATGTCTCCATGAACCTATAAGTATGTATTGGTAGCCATTACCATGGAGATTAAGTGAAGCCTCCAGCATAAATACTGTGAAGAGGTCTAAAAGTAGTTTTAAATTTTTTTTGTCAAGAGAGGAATTTATTAGATTGTGGCTCAAAGTCTAAATCATTGAAGAGATAAGTAGAAACCCCGACCACGATTTCTAAACCTAAAGGAATTAGAATTTGTTCCCTATAAATAAAGGGTCTTCTAACTTGTATTGAGTGTGCCCTAGAGGCCACATCCTATGAGCATTATGGGAGAGAACCTAAGAGCATCAGAGAGGGCTTTGTTAGAGTTTTGTCTGTCCAAAAACTATAACACTCATTATTGTTGAATAGTAAATTTTATCCGAGAAGAAATCGTGGACATAGACGAGGGCCAAACTACATTAAAAATATCGTGCTTCTTGTATGTGCGTGTGTCTCCATTGTACCTTGGTATGTGCGTCCTCGATTTCTTAACAAGCCACTTTAATAAAAAAAATTGGATAAGTTTAATTTGTACTTCTAAGATTTTAGCCTACATGAAATAAAATACCAAATAATAGATAATTTTATTACAAAATTATTTTCCAACAACCGTAACTTATTATGAAAATGAATAAGGTTTAGAAAATAATAAAAACCACTTTAATGAAAAAAACTCAAAAAATAGTTTATTCTTCTAGGTTTTCAGTCCACATCGACCAAACCTATAACTAATAATCAAATGATAATCCTTTTGAATTTGGATTGCAGATAAGCATTAGTTAAATATTTTATTATTCAAAATTTTAGATTCTCCCCATGTCTGAATTGCCAACTTAAGATAATTTTAAGTCCTTTCTTTTTATATTATGATTATACATATATTCTTATCTTTTTACTTGTCAAGACAATTAAAGAAGCAGTTCATCTAATTAACACTACATTATGTTTATATACTTCATATACAATTCAGGGAGTAATTTAAGAGTTGAGACTACTTCCTCCAAGCGGGGAGTGAGGGTATTGGTTTGGGGGTGTGGGTTTTAAAAAATATATTTGTATGCTTCATATAAATATTTAATTATTATATGCTTATTAGTCACTGATTAGGCTTTAATTACTATTTAACGGTTCATTTTCTTTTGTTCCAAGGATACCACATATCACCAAATAAGTTGTTCTCAAACCAAAAGAAAAAATTAAACAAATATGTTAGATAATTAAATTAAATTTCATCAAAAAGTAATAAAAGAATCTTACCAAATCAGATAATGAAGAGAGTTAATTCTGGTGATATAACTCATCAATTAAGTTATTCTGTCTTCCCTCAAAATCTATTCATGCAAAAGAAAAAACAAATTATTTTTTCCAAGTATGTGTTTCGTGTCTGAAAATTTCTCAACAGGGTGAATCTTCATTCTTCTAAGTATGTGTTTATGGATACCCACAAGTCTTTTTGTTTCCCGAAAAGTTTTCATGAAAAATATTTTTTTAATTTATAATTTCAAAAAATTCATATTAACTATATATCATTTATCAAATTAAAAGTGAAAAATGTATAATATCACTTAAATAATAGGACACTTTCTATTTTTCTCTTTAAACAATATTTTCTTTGAATTACTTGAATTTCTGATAACTTTTATTTTAGTTAATTAAGTTTTATTAGGAAAAAAGTTCATACTTTTATTAGAGAGTGACAACTAAAGTTGTTCAAAAAGAAATTACTTTTATCTTTGGGTAAAATATACCAGACCCTCTTGTGATTTATTATAAGTGCGTAACATCCTCTTATAGTGCCAAAAGTCACTTGTCACACCCCTGAACTTTTTAAAAGTATCGTCACACACCCCTATACCATTAACTAACACTAACGGAGTAAAAGTTTATAGCAAAAGAACTTTAATACTCCTATCACATTGCTTACATCTTACCATAATAATAATACACATTTTTTCTTCTCACCTCACCCCCATCCCCTACCCAGCCACCTACCCCATAACCAACCCCTCCCCCCACCTCACGTTCATTAATCCTAATTTATTGAAGTACCCCATATGCTTAATTGCTTATCGATCCTAATCTTTGTCATTAATCATTTAATGAAATTATTTTTACATATGTGTATACACAACACTCATCACATTTTCTTTAATTAATTCTAATTTTTTTGGGAACAGGCTGTTAGTTATTTTATGTTATTTTTATTAGTCTGGTTTATTTATAAGATGATATCAATTAGGTAATGAGAAACTCTTTTTTTTTTTGACAAATTTGTTGGTCCAATGAATCTATGAACACAATCTGTTTTCTTTTATTCTAGTTGTCTCTTCGAAGTCCAATTTTTGTGGCTTGATTAATCTTTCTTTCATCTTTTGAAAAATGGAATTCTCCAATAATGAATTAATATCTTACTTAAATAGTTCTATTGCACTGTTTTCGTAAGCATTGGTCTAACTTAAATTTTTTAAACTACAATGTGTACAACACACAATAAACATTAAAAAAGCATTTGTTGTTGGTAAAAAATTGTATTCTATTAAGAAATTTCTAATTGTCAAAATAAACAAAATAAATAATGAGTAGTTTTTAGTTAGGTATCTAGATATTACATTTTTCTCTTAACTAAACAAGTAGTCTGTTAATCCGGGAAAAAAAAAAAGGAAAAAGCAATTACAAAAGAATCAACTTGAATGTGTTCTCCTCGACTTCCATTGTTTACATATAGACGAAACCATATAAATATCCAAAATTATTATTGCTGTTACCAATACACACCCCCATATATACGTGTATACTTTATAGATGGGGGTTGGGTAGGGGATGTGGTGAAGTGACAAAAAAAGAAAATATGTATAATTATTGGGGTAAGATGTAAATAATATGATAGGGGTATTAGAGTCCTTTTGTTATAAAATTTTAACTCTGTTAGTGTTAGTCAACAGTGTAAGGGTTTGTGATGATACTTTTAAAAAGTTTAGGGGTGTGATGAGAGACTTTTGGCACCACAAGAGATGTTACGCACTTATTGTTGATCATCGGGAGGTCTAGTGCATTTTACCTTTTATCTTTTCATCTAACTAGTTTAAATTTAAAATTGAGACAAATATATCCACAACAACGACCAAGTCGGACATGAGAGTATATACTTAGACACAACAATTTACATGTTAATGTACATGCCCGAGAATCTACTTGTTGAATTTGTTAGAAATTTTTTATAAAATTATGAGCTACCATTGATTGAAACTTTTTAATACTTTCGAAAAACAAGTTGAGGTTGACCGGTAAAACTCAAAATATTATTTATCATAATCCATCCCAATTGGGTCTAGGTTTGTCTCATAACTATCATTATTCTCTATGGTGTGATTGTAAGGTGTAAGACCTATTTAAAGTAGATAGGGAGCCAAATAAAGTTTTAAGGCTATGCCCTCTTTCCATCCAGAATACTAACTGCCTATAAATAGGTTATTAGGTTGGCTTGTCCCAGTGAGAGTAGCCATACAAAAGTTAGAGAGAGAGAGAAAGAGTAACCCCTAGTCTAGGTGTGTCTACCACATGAGGCTGGCATAGTTTTTTGTAGGTTTTGCAAGATTATTGCAAGAAACAAGGACAGAACTATATATGGAAGAGTGGTGTCTCAACTAATTTTTTCAAAAAAATTATGCATATATTATGTTAAAAATTAACTTTGATCCCACTAAGAAAAATCCATGACCCCAATACCCATTGAGAAATGTAAAGGTCAAATCTAAAATTAAGATCATGGGCCACCCCTTCGGATAGAGCAAAACCCCTTTGTGATGATTGTGGATAGCTGATGAACACTCTAGGGTTAAGGTTTTGAATGTCTAGTATTTCTTCTTGCATGTATTGCTTGTGTCGATGGATCACTCGTTCTTCTCTTATATTAGCATCCATTAGTCATGATTTTAGGTCCTTCCCTGTGTCATTGTATAAAAATATGCTATCGCCCTAATTAAGCCAGCGTCATTGTCTTTTTTCTCCCCTAATTAAGCGGGTTTGACTTGCCTTGTATAAGCCTTGATTTTAGGAAGCAGCCTTTATTCTAATCACCTTTACTAATTTTTGTGGGGTGGGCCTTACTAACACGGGCCATAGGCAGTCCAATCTTGAATGACCATGGATGGGCTTGCCTTTTAAGGGTCACATTTATATGGGCCCAAACAAGAAATTGAACGGAAATGGATTTATGAATCATTATTTAGTTATTTTTGTTAAAAGGGATGTATTTGATAGTATTGAAAATGAAGAGATTATTCTATATTTTTAAAATATGAGACCTCGTCAAGGTCAATTCTAGCAATTATATTTTGAAAGAAAAATATTTAAAATTTTAATGTATGAATTATTTTTTTATTGCCACGAGTAAAAAAATTTTTTGGCTCCATCTTTGGCAAGAAAGGCTTTAATGGCTTCAATCCAAGGTACGACTCCAAACTAATTTATTTGTTTCAAATTATAGCAGTGTTTTTTTATTTCTGGCATTAGTTTCAATTAAAATCTAACAAGTGGTGTCAGTGCCATTAATACCAGACTAAAAACATCTGTGAAGTTTTCTTTATATTTATTTGATTGATAGTAAATCTTAGTTTTTCTTTTTCTATCACAATATGAGTACGGGAAAACTAAAGATTAAAAGTAGAATGCTTATTTGTTCTTGATTCTTGATGCTTTCGGTGAATTAGTTTTTCTAATATATGCTTGATATTGAAATTCTTGATAATAGTGTAGAAGCGGATAATTTTTTGGGTGCCAAGGCTCTTTGTTGTAGTCTTGTTAATATGGAAATCCTTGATAGTATTAAAATCCTTAAAATCAGAGATCACACACGTCTACACATAAGCTTAACGTGGAATTCAATGCATGATGTTTTAATATATTATTTTAATTTCTTATCAAGTTTGCATATATTTTGTATTAGACCTACAGCGGAATAAAACTGAAAGATGAAGTTGTAGGAATTTAATGCATAAGGGATTAGTTGAAAATTTTCTCCACGCCTATTGTCCCAGTTGTCTATTTCTTGTCGATCACCGCTCTTTTGTCATGTAAAGCATAATTTGTTGGATTTTTGCGGCATGCGTGTATGATATCTTTTTTTTTTTTTCCTTTAAGTCTGATTGTTATTTTGTTACTTAGTTCTTTGAACATGCATTCCATTTTTTTTAAAGAATTAAAGACAGCATGCTCATGGATAAAGAAATTCTATATCTTTTATGTACCAAAAGTCAAATCAATTATTCTTATTTGTTTTGTTTGCTTACGATGATTAAACTACATAAAAATTTTGTCCCTTAAGATTATAATTTTTTTTACCCAGTTAAATAATTTTGTAATTAATATGGATGGTTACACCAAAGCGGGCCTCCATATTAATTTATGAATTTATTTAATAAGGATCTTGGATTATTTGTTTTTCTAAGTTAGTATGCATAATTATTTGTCCAAAAAGGGTTGTTGTGTATATTAATTTAGAAAAAAAGGAAGTGATAGTGAGGGTTTTATTTATGGACTTTAATGAGAATTGATTGCCCGAAGGGAACAAAACTTTTTAAAGTTTTCTCACTGTTTCACTTGAGTGGGAATTTCAAACTATACAGCTATTTATTTTGCCCGAAGGGGAATATGCAGTATTACTTTTTCAAGTCCCATGTGAATATTGCTATTTATAAAATAACTGATACTATAAAGCATATTTTTAATTATTTTTTATGCTTTATTTTTAGTTAGCAATATTTCTGTTAATAATCAAATTTGCTCCATAGAGACTTTGGGTGGAAATAATTTGTGAAATGGAAAAGTAATGTAGAATTAGCCCTTGGTCTAGCTGACTTGGACTTAGCCCTGATTGAAGATAAGCCCCCAAAACCCACAGAAGACAACTCCCTTACTGAAAGGAAATAATATCAAAGATGGTTGAGATCAAATAAGCTTGCATTGGAGTCATGAAAAAGTCAATATTTGAGACTCTCAAAACTTGTGTGCCATTGGAAACCAATGCTAAAAGGTTTCTTGAAGCCATAGAAGAGCAATTCCAACAATATGAGAAGGTCAAAATTGGAGAACTAATGCAAAAACTATCAAACATTAGGTATGATGGGAATGGTGGGGTTCAAAGCCTTTATCCTCCAAATGCAAGATATTGCCAATCGCCTCACTAGCCCTAAAGTCCCTACTGCTGGAAATTTCTTAATCCATTAGACCCTAAACTCTCTTTCTCCTTCTTTTGATAATATCAAGTCCATTTATAATGCCCAGAAGGATTCTTGGTTTGTTAATCATTTTATCTCTATTTGAGTCTAAGAAGAGAAAAGGTTGCTTAAGAAAAAACAAGAGAGTGTGAATATGGTACATCAGCTAGATCCTCATAAGGGTCTTACTGGTAACTCTTCTCACCATAACAAGAAGATTAAACCCAATAACAAAGGCTCTCACAGTCTAGAAGTCTAGCCTTAATAAGAAATCTAACATCCTAAGCCTAATATCAAAAAAGGTGAATGTTGGTTTTGTGGTGTCCCGGGTTATAGGAAACAACAATATTCTAAGTACCAAAGGCGGCTAAAGAAAAATAATAAGAAAGGTGCTTTCGCTTTAAATTGTTTCGAATCAACTTTAATAGATATTCTACCACATTCATGATAACTTGATAGTGTGGCTTCTATTCACATAACTAATTCTTTGTAGGGGTTAATTGACAAACAAAAACCAAGTGAAGATGAAATTACCGTGTTTGTTAGAAATAGAGTCAAGGTCAAAGTCGAGGTTATAGGAACAATTGTTTTGAATTTCCAGTCTGGATCTAGTCTTGTTTTAGAAAACACTATTTTTGCGCCATCTAGAAGGCGAAATTTAGTTTTAGAATCTAAACATGATGAGCTTGGTTATCATTTGGTTTTTTTCCAATAAAAGAGTTCATTTGTTTTTAAATTCTTCTTTGATTGGTGAATATTTTTTAATTGATGGTCTATACAAATTGAATTTAACTCCCAAAAATATTTCTTTGAATGTTGAAAAACCTAGAGTAAAAAGAAATTTGATTAAAGAAAGGTCTTCCACGTTATGGCATAAAAGACTTGTCCATATTTCAATGGAGAAAATTGACAGGTTAATTAAAAATGATATTTTGCCTGTTTTAGGTTTTAGTAATTTTGAAACTTGCATTGGTTGTATTAGAGAAAATTGACTAAAACAGGAAAATATGAGGCAACACGTATACATACTGACATCAGTGGGCCCTTGCCAACTACCTTGTGTAGGAACAGTTTTTTTTTTCATTTTTATTGATGACCATTCTCGAGATGATTATATATATCTCATTAAACACAAGTCAAAGGCTCTTGCAAATTTAAAATTTTCAAAATTGAAGTTGAGAGAAAACTAGGTAAGTTGATTAAAGTTGTAAAGTCAGACAGGGGTGGTGAGTGTGGTAGGCATATTGATATAGGTCAATCTAAAGGACTTTTTGTTGAATATCTAGAGAGTTGTGGTATTGTTGGGCAATACACTATGCCAGGAACCCCTAAACAAAATGGTGTGGCTGAGTGTCATAATCACACTTTAAAGTATATGGTGAGAAGCATGATAAGTCAAACCAAATTACCAAAGTTTCTCTGAGGGGAAGCCCTTTATACAGCCATGTACATTTTGAACAGAGTACCCAGTAAAGCTATTCCCAAAACCCTCTTTGAACTTTGAACTTCAGGTTGAACCATTTGAAGGTTTGAGGTTGTCCAGCTGAAGTGAAAATCTATAAACCTCTTAAAAGGAAGCTTGATCCCAAAACTACTCGTGTATTTCTTATTGGCTATCCAAAGGCCTCTAGAGGATACAGGTTCTACTGTCTTAATAATGGCATAAGAATTGTTGAATCTATAACTGCTAATGTTTCAAAACATGATGTTGGCACTTGTGATTGCTCTCATGAACGAGTGGAAACTCCCACTACTCAATATATTGTATTTGATTTTCCTGTTGTACCACAAAACATTGTTTAGGAGCCTATAGAGAAAGTGATTAATCAAGAAGATCCTGTTGAAAATGGCCTTCAACCAACTCTAGATGCTCCATCTATGCAGGATATCTCTACTAGGTGCTCTTAGAGAGAAAAAAAGGTCAATATTACTGGATGATTACATTGTTTACCTAGGTGAATTAGATTATGATATTGGGCAGGTTATTGATCCAATCACTTACAAAGAAGTAATTGATAGTAGCCTGTCAGATAAATAGAGTAAGGCTATGGAAAAGGAGATGCAATCAATGGTAGACAATGGTGTTTGGGCATTGGTAGATCTCCGTAGGGGTTTTAACCCCATTGGGTATAAATGAGGTGGTCAAAATGAATAAAGATTCCAAAGGCAAAATTGAGAGTTCCAAGTTAGATTAGTTGCAAATGGTTATACGCAGAGAGAACGAGTCGATTATACAAAAACTTTCTCACCAGTTTCTTCTAAGGACTCTTTCAGAATCATTATGGCTTTGACAATATATTTTGATCTAGAGCTTTGTCAGACGGATAGGGCTACACACTTATCGGGGAAACTGATCCCCAACCTGAAAAATTAGGTATGGGAAAATTATTTTTGGGGAATCGGAGAATTGGGGAAAAATTATTAGGGATGGAGAAAATTTTCGGAGAAATGGGTTAGGGATCGAAAAATTGTTCTTTGGAGAAAACCCGAAACCCAAAATTTTTGTTTTTAAAATTTTATCTATATGTATGTATGTATATGATATATGTTATAATATATATATATATATATAAACACACATACACACACACACACACACATATATATATATATATATTAATATATATCTCATGCATGTTATAATATATTAATATAATATATCTTAAATTTTTTAACCCTTTTTCTTATATAGATATATATTCTAAATTAGGGCTTTAGAGTTCAGACAACTTTGCAAATCACACCTCTTGCCCTCTCCAATCCCCTATAGTTTTTCCTCATTCCTCATTTTCCCAAATTGTGTTCCTAATTAGTGAATTGGGATGGGGAACAGAACAAAGTTCTTTCCCCAAAAAAATTCGGGGAAAAAAATTTTTGTTAATTGAGGCAGGTATTCCCCAATGAACACCTCTACAGATGGATGTTAAAACGGTTTTTTCAATGGAGATCTTTTGAGGAAATATGTATGCAACAGCTTGAAGGATTTCTGGTGAAGGGTAAGGAAAATATCGTTTGTAAATTGAAGAAATCAATTTATGGTTTAAAGAAGGCTTCTAGACAATGGTATTTAAAATTTCTTGAAGTAGTAACTTCCTTTAGGTTTACAAAAAATACAGTTGACTCATGTATACATCTCAAGGTCAATGGGAGCAAATTTATTTTCCTGCTCCTATACGTTGATGATATCTTATTGGCAAGTAGTTTGGATCTCTTAAATGATGTCAAAGCAATGTTGCTTAAAACTTTGACATGAAAGATCTTAGGAAAGCAAGTTTTGTTCTTGGTGTAGAGATTTCCAGAGATAGAAATAAGAAGTTGCTAGGATTGAAATTCTTAAAAGGTTTGGATTACAGGATTGTAAACCAGGCAATGCTCCTATTGTAAAAGGAGATAAGTTGAGTAAGGAACAATTTCCTAGAAATGAGCTTGAGAAAGACTCTATGAAGAATGTCTTGTAGTAGTGCAGTGGGTAGTTTAATGTATGCTAAGGTATTCACAAGACTTGATATTGTTTTTTCTATTAGTGTCCTTGGCAAATACTTATCTAGCTTAAGAACTAATCATTGGGTAGCTGCAAAGAATGCTATGCTATATGAAGGGAACTAAAGATCACATGCTTATTTATAGGCATGTTGAAACTTTGAGGTAACTGGTTATGCTGCTGCTGACCTTGCAGGTTGTACAAATGATAGAAAATCCATCACAAGCTATATTTTTATGCTTGCAGGTGGTGCTATTTCTTGGAGAAGTTCTCAACAGTCTATTATTGCTTCTTCCATTATGCAAGCTGAGGTTGTAGCTTGTTATGAAGCCGAGGGTCACGCTAAATGGCTAAATTTTATATCCGGGCTTAAAGTGGTTGATTCCTTTTGTAAACCTATTAAGATTTATTGTGATAATGCTTCAGCAGTATTCTTTACAAAGAATACAAAGAATTCTGGTGGTGCAAATTATGTAGATTTGAAATTCTTCAAGTTGAGGGAATGGGTTGATAATAGTGATATAGAATGTGAACAGATTTCCACCAGTGACATGATTGCTAGTTCAATAACTAAAAGGCTTAGATCTATTGAATCTCATAAGCACATAGAATATCTAGTGTTCTGACATCTTTTGATGTTTTGGTTTAATGGGAGTTTATTTTTATATGTATGCTTTGGTTTTAGCAATTTTTCAGCACATTAAAGTTTCCATTCTTGGTCTTATTGAAGTTATTTTTATGATTTTAATTTCGTGTGTATACATCCAAAGTTATTATTTATATTTGTACGAGCTCATGCATTCTTAAAATTTGTAATATGAGATTATGTCATTAATTATGTTTCAATAACATGGTTATTTCCTGCTTGCTTGCTTGACTTGGATATTGATGCTAAATAAAGGTATGAATTTATAAAGTTGCTGCCATAAAAGTATATAAAGTATTGTTTTATACTTGGCATATATACATATGAGTGCAAGCAGGTTATGTGCTCATATTAAAGCATACAATAGATAGATGTTTTCCATTTTTAGTTAGTGATCACTTTTGTGCATATGCATATAAAGTTCCTATGAGCTGACACAGGCCTAAAGTTTTATCTCTCGAGATATACAGTTAAAGACTTCTTTAATGAAGTGACTTCGATTTAGAAGGATTAAAGAGAATTCATATCCCATTAAAGTTTAAGAGTTTCTTTAGAAACATAAAAGGGATTGATATCCCATAATAGTTTATGAGTTCTTATGAACAAAAGGGGTTTATCCCATAAAAGGTCTTTGTAAGACCATAAAGTGGATCGGTTGTGGAGATTGGCATGCTAATCATCATAGTTGGATCACATGTGCGAAATACTATACTACACTACACTTTATCATACCATGAAATCCATGTCGATGAGGCGGTAATGTTTGTGATCATAGAAGTCTTATACTAATAAATGGGGTAACGATTGCTATAGTTCGACATGAATGCCTTTGTTGGACCGGATTATGCAATGAGACGTTTTTATGTGGCCATTAATGTTGTATTCAACCTGAGAATCTTATTTTGCAAAATATAGTTTTCAAAATTAAAAACCAATCAATGTTGCTCAAGTGGGAGACAGTAAGAAATTTTTTATAAAATTATGAGCTACCACTAATTGAAACTTTTTAATACTTTTGAAGAATGAGTTGAGGTTGGCCGATAAAGCCCAAAATATTATTTATCACGATATGGTTTAGTTGGGCCTAGAGCTGTCTAATGAATATTATTATTCTATAGTGGTGTGATATGCAAAGTATATGGCCTATTTAAAGTAATATCGCATCCTGATGGCGGAAGAGGGGGTCCAATAAAGTTTTAAGGCTAGGTCCTCTCTCTTAACCAAAATACTAATTGCCTATAAATAGGCTATTAGGGTTGCCTTACCTCATTAAGAGTCAACATATAGAAATTGAAGAGGTAGAGGGAGCCCTTAGTCTATGCGTGCCTACCACAACACGCTGCTATAATTTTTCACAGGTTTTGCAGGATTAACATAAGAAAGGCTTTAATGATTTCGAATCAAGGTACGACTCCGAACTAACTTACTTGTTTTAAATTACAGTAGTGTTTTTTAATTTCTGGTATTAGTTTCAATTAGACTTTTACAGAATTAACATAGTATAGTTTTATTAGATTTAATAAAATAATTAAATCAAATATTATCTTACACACACACACACATATATATATACATATATATCTAATATTTAAATTTATCAGGTGAGGTAATGATCGATATAAACTTATTAGATAGGATAATAGTATAAGTTATTATCCTACAACAAATAAGAAAGAGTTAAATAGCCTATCAAAAAAGTATATTGTATTTTATTTTCGTTACAAATCTTTACAAAATATGACATATACCCATCTAAAAACCTCTAGAACACTCACACAAATGGCAAATTAGCAATAGACAGCCATATTGAAAGGTGAAAAGAGGGTTCACCAACCTGAGTAACAAGAACTTGGGCACAAATCCAGCCAACTCGGTCCTCAAAGGAAACAAACCAAAAGACAAAGATGAGCTGCCAAACTTATAATGATAAAGACAAAAATCCAAGTGGAGAGAACATAGATCCATTACTAAAAAATTGCTGATTAGTGATGGAAATTAGCGATGAAAAAAATTCCATCTCTAAATAGAGATGGTATAGAGATGGAAAACTGTTAGTCACTAATTAGAGACCACATAAAGATGAAAAAAAGGGTCACTAAATAGAGATGCAATAGATATGGAAGAAATTTTAATCGCTAAATAGAGATGGCATAGAGGCAAAAAAAATATTTTATTTTATATTATTTTTACTATTTAGAGATAAAAAATTTCGTCACTAAATAGAGACGGAACCTTTTGTCGTTAAATAGACACGGAAGCATCCGTCGCTAAATAAAGACAGAAATTTCCGTCACTATTAGAGTCAAAAGAAACGTCTCTAATTAGCGATAAATAGAGCGTCGCTAATATAACTCTAATTAGCAACGAGCTGTCCGTCGCTAATTAGAAACAAATTAGTAACAAACTATATCCAATGCTAAATTAAAGACAAAATAGTGACCGAACGCTATTTAGAGATGATGGTTTTAGAGACAACCATTTTCCGTCACTAAATCTCATTTAGTGATGGATTAGTGACGGAATAATGAACACTAATAAGTCGTTGATGGATCCCAAATCGAGAGGCGATAGGGACGTAATAATTCTTTGGACGATGAGAGATATAAAGGCATGAATCATACAAGAAACTTTGACTCTTATCAGCTAAAAAGCTGTATATTACCTTGAAATGATTTCTCTACATACCGCAATCTACATTGCAAATCAAGATATTCATGGAAAATTCTTCGAGATGGGGAAAGCTTTTCTAGTAATCTTATCCTTGGTTATTTCAGACCTCACTTTGCTTGGTATGTTCATGTGAGCTTCCACAATTTGAGTTTAGATTTGAGAGACGTATTTGTAAGGAAACAGTTATGCAGCCTTTTTAAAATATAAAACCTTGTAGTGCATGCACGTTTGTAACTTTACTATAAGTTAGTGCATAATTTATGTTCTGTATATTTCTTTTTAAATTGTTTAAATTATTTCGACTTCATTCGATAAAATTCTAACTCCGTCAGTGAACGAGAACGTCTAACTTTCGCATATTTTGATTGTAGGTTCAAAATTGAACAAAGTTCCAAGAGTCGCCAAGCGTCAATGCAAGAAAGCTGATGAGCCCCCAGGGGCATAGGTGAGTTGGTAAGTGGCCAGGTGATTAGGGTGGAGACACTCTGACAACGCGGGATCGAGTCCGTGTGGCGGCAGTACTCCGCTGAAATATTGCGGGGGCTGTTGCTGGATTTCCACGCCCGTTGGTCCTCTCCCTGGTCGGGCTGCCACTCACGCACATCCCTCGATTTACCTCCCGCCTGGTTAAGGGGCCTCTGGCCAGGTGGGAAAGGGGTTCTCCTTTGGTTAACCCTTTTTGAAGAAAGCTGATGAATGTAAAAGATTTTGCATAATAGGCCTGCCGAGTTGTCTGTCACATGCTTCACTAAAAAAGCTTTAATCTACTTCTTTCTATTTATACATAAAAAATAATAATAATCGAAGTTTTAGGACATGTATACAATTAATTACTGCATAATTTGACTAAAAAATTGCGATGGTATAAACCAACCCAAATGGAATAATTTACTAGAATTATTGCGAGAGTTACCCAATCTGGTTGTTCTACGAAGTCAATGTTTCTACAAACTTTTTTTTAATAACACGCTTCTTTTTTTTTTTTTTTTCCAAAAATAACACGCCTTTTAAGATTCGTAAATTTAACGTTTGATATGTTAACACACACATATATAACCATATTTCAGCTTTGTACAGTCAATGTTATTCAATATATATTTCCTGCCCCTCTCATATATATTCTTTTATTTTCTTTATTTCACAAAAATATAAAAATTGTTATTCGTACAGAAACCTATAAAAAACTAGTTTTACAAAAATATATTTAAATTTTAACTTTATATGAATTGTAAAAATTAGCCATGAATAATACACAAAGACATAAAAAAAACACTCATTTTGCTTGAATATCTAGGCGGGGACCTGATATGGCGGTGCAAAGTGGCAGCCGCTATCCCTCAGTTTTTTATTTTTTCAATTTTCTTTTTAACCTTTGTGAGTTAAGCGTTTTTGTACATATACTTTCGCCGCCCTTTGATAGTAGAGATAACCTAAAATGGGTTAACGGTTGACCATGTTAGTATTAAATTAAAGGGTTTTTTCTTTTCTATGCTACTGCTTTTTTTTTACCAGCAGCCTGCCTTCGAACCTTAAATTATAACCACAAATCATTTTTTTTTCAATTTTTTAATTCATATGAATCACTTTCATTTTCATTTTTAAGCTTATTAAATGTCTGCCTTTGAACCTTAAATTATAATTACAAATCATTTTTTTCCCAATTTTTAATTCTTATGAATAACTCTCTTTTTTAGTTTTTAAACTTATTAAGTATTTATAATTTCCGTATTATTACAGTTAATTTTTTTTTCCTATTTTTAAACAAACATAAATTCTTTTTACTAGTAGCCTGCCTTTGAACCTTAAACTATAACTACAACTCATTTTTTTCAATTTTTTAATTTTTGTCAATCACTCTTTTTATAATCTCAACATCACAGAAGTTATTTTTTTTTCTCTTTTTTAACAAAAATAAACTCTCTTTCCTCTAATTATCTTTACAAGTTACAACTTTGTTCACAATCGCCATCACAAAAACATTCGTCCTTATATATATTATTGATATTTTATTTTCAGTGAATGAATTAACTTAATTTTTTCATTCTTTTCAATTACATCATCACTATCACCATCACCACCAGTATCACCATCACTATCACCACCATCACCGTCATCACCACCATTACGACCACCAACATCACCAGCAGCGCCATCACCACCACCATCGTCGTTGTCGTCGTCATCATCATCATTGCTATTAGTTTTTCTCATTCATGTAAACTTTGGCATATTAGGTACGCGATTAAACTTGAAGCATTGGAGTGGGCAACTAAAAAATTGACGTATTTCTTTAATTTGGACACCTTCGTTCTTCAAATTAATATACGTGAAAAGAGATGTGTTTCAACAATTTCATAATTTTTCAAGATTATTTTTAGCTTTTGTTATATAAACTTTTAATATAACTTTCACTTGAATTGAAAGGAAATACAAAGGAAATTATTTTACTTTAAGTGTTTATCCTATTAGAAGAAAAAGAATCGAACCTTCCATGTTTTGGATTCCCACATTTTTAATAAGTGAACAAAGAAAAAGTTGTAGTCTTTTTTTGTCTTTTAAATATGTTAAAAAAGTAAACATAAGCCAAATGTTGTTTTAGAAATGACTATTCTTCGATTTTGATTAAAAACTTGAATCAAATTAAAACTCAGTATAAATAATTTTTTGCCACTCTCATTTAAAATTCTTAATCCACCACCGCGAATATCAAGTGGGTATGATACTAGTTACAAGTGAAAATTAATGGTTACAAATTAAATGCCGTCGTGTCTTTTTCAATAATTTGTGATCTTAAATTTCAATCATAATACTTTATCATCATGAACAAATCCATTCTGGTCACTTGGCCACTTTCACCATACACATGATCGAGACCACCTAGTGAGCTTCATCGGGCGCGGATTAGCTGGATTAAAGAAGGGGATGATAGAAGACTTGGGACGCCTAAATGCTTGTTGAAGGCAGACCTTCACAAAGCTTATGACTCAATCAGTTGGGAATTGGCAATTCTTAAGGAGATGGGTTTCCTGGAGCAGTTTATTGTTTGGTTAAAAATGTGTATCTACTCAGCTTTTTATTCAGTTGCTATCAGTTGGGGACTCCATGGTTACTTTGCAGGCAACAGGGGATTGAGACAAGGGGATCCGTTTTCCCTATATCTCTTTGTCATTAGTATGCAGGCCCTTAATGGAATTTTGAATTTGCTATGCGAAAAGGGGAAAATTAAGTACCACCCGAAATGTAGCAAACTCAAAACTCACACATCTGTGCTTTGCTGATGATGTCCTTCTTTTTGCTCGTGCGGACATCCCTACTATTGCTGCTTTGAATCGAGGGCTTTGTTTATTTCAGGAGATCTCAGGCCTCCATCTGAGTCGACAGAAGAGTGAGATCTATGTTGGGGCTGGTTCAGAGGACACTAAGGACCAAACTGTGAATATTTTGAACTTCAAGGAAGGCAAACGCCCAGTCGAATACCTAGGAGTCCCCCTTACTTTAGGTATGCTTCACCTCAATGATTGTCAAAGCCTTACCAAAAAAACCACTGATAGAATTGATAACTAGGCTATGCGATGGCTTTCCCTGAAGGAAAACTTTGATTCATGCAATGCTTATGGGTATTCAGGGCTACTGGGCACGGACGTTTGTGCTACCAGTTGGTGTCATTAAGGAAATTGAGAAAAGACTTACCAGATTCTTGTGGACAAGGCGGAATGATAAGGGTAGGGCACGAGTGGCTTGGGAGGAAGTCTACAGAAGCCATGAGGAGGGTGGCTTGGAGCTGAAAAACCTGTGCGATGCTAACCATGCAACCAACTTATTCTATTTGTGGAAATCACTAAGCAGGGCTGACTCTCTTTGGGTTAGGTGGATCTATGCGAACTACGTACGAAGGCAGAATTTTTGGGATTAAATTATCCCCTCAGATGCTCCCTGGAATTTAAAGAAACTGTTTACCCTTAGAGAGAGGTTCAGACACATGGTTCTTTTTAAGATTGGCATTGGGTAGAGGGTTAGATTTTGGCTACACGTTTGGCACCCATGAGGTATTCTAGCTGAAGTGGTGGGAGTTCAAATAATCCTGGATCTTCAGTTAGATATTGATTGCAAAGTTGCTAAGCTCTTCCCTCAAAGCTACTGCAAGGTCCTCATTGGCTGGTTAAATGGGAGAAAAGTGAGCTTTGGTTCCTAGACAGAATGGGTAGTAATTCCCTCAAAGCTATTATGTGTAAGCTCTTCTTACAGGCTACAATATACCACATCTGGCGGGAGAGAAACCGCAGATTACATCACAATGACAGATTACTTAATGAGGATCAGCTCTTCCTTTTGATTTCTTTGGAGGTTGAGATCAAAATTATGAATGGATGTAAAGTCAGGGATTCAGAATTCAATAGATAATTTGGTCACTAGATGGATTAGCAAACACTGATTTTGACTTTTGAATTGTGTATTGTACTTTGATTCCTAAATGAATGAAAATCTCCACTTGCTTTCTTAGCAAAAAAAAAAAAAAAAGGAAAAAATAGCATGTGGCCTACAAACAAAAAAAAATCAAGACAACTAAGTGGAAATAGTGGTGGAAATTTGTGGACGATGGACTGTGTTTATGCAAAAAAAATTGGTGCATTTGAAATTGCATTGCAAATGGTAATTCGTGCTTGATATAAATTTTTAAAAAAAATTTAAAATAAGTGGAAAAAGCTAAAGAATTGAGTAAAATGAAATAAAATAATTTTTCAATGGCGAGTTGAATTGGGGGAAAAAAGGTTTAGTTGGTATTTTGAAACTTTATCCTATAATGATGTGGTAAAATACGATTTTGTGCAATTGAAAACAAAGATTTAACAAAACTAACTAAAATAATTAATTTAGTAAGAGAATGAAACAAAAATATTAATTCAGTAGGTAATTTGAAACAAAAATGAATTCAATGAGTGATTGAAAGTAGCCCTTGGCACGATTGTCCAAACTACGAGTGGTATTTCTGAATGACAACCTGGGCCGAGAAAAAGTAACGGTTGGGTCAATGTGATGCGTTTGTTTTGGATCACGACCTTGTTATGTAGAAACAGAACAATCACTACAATAGACATATTTTGCTTTGCAACTTTTGGGTTGGGCTCCCAAATGAGCCCAATAAAGGAACCTTAGCCAAGTTAATCAAGATAATCTTCAAGAAAGTGGTTGAGGAAGCAAAAGTTTGCACCATCCCATTCTTTTTCTCTTTTCCTACCCCCATCCCCAACTTTACCACTTGTCCCCGTTAGATTTAAATTCAGTTCATGATTTTTTTGAAAAAGTGTAAATCACTTAAACCATACAGTAATCCCTTGCACCACCGCACACGTCATACCATTCCATCCTTCTATCTCGAGAGAGGAAAATTTTCCAAAAGCGTAATTTAAACTATTCTATAATATATAATATTACGAGAGGGATCAACAATGACAAACAATTCAGACCATTTCGTTATAATTGTGTCACAATCGCAATACGAAAAATATTGCTATAAGTAAATAGTTGTTAATTCATCAATCACTATCCAAAATCCATCAAGAACTTCAAAAAAACAACTGGATTATTTCTGTCCCCCTCAAATACATTAATCCTGCTCATGTCCTTTGTGAACGGATTCATTCCACGCCTGAGTCAATCCCCATTCCTTGCTAAAATATTTCCCTCTGCCCCCAGGGGCATAGGTGAGTTGGTAAGTGGCCAGGTGATTAGGGTGGAGACACCCTGACAACGCGGGATCGAGTCCGTGTGGTGGCAGTACTCCGCTGAAATATTGCGGGGGCTGTTGCTGGATTTCCACGCCCGTTGGTCCTCTCCCTGGTCGGGCTGCCACTCACGCACATCCCTCGATTTACCTCCCGCCTGGTTAAGGGGTCTCTGGCCAGGTGGGAAAGGGGTTCTCCTTTGGTTAACCCTTTTAAAAAAAAATATTTCCCTCCTATGATCTCATAAAAGCCTGTCCAGCTGCAATATGATGTCACTGTTAATAATATATCTTCTACCTTTAGATCATAGGAAAGTGACAGTTGCTTCTGATGCATAATCTTCAAAATGATATAATAGTTAACATGGGAACTCTCACTAATTATAATTTTTCTCTTTTTTTTTTTCTCTAAGAATTTGGTGTGCCATTTGGCCCATTTTTCTTTTGTTTAGCACAGGGGCTATTTTTTTAAAAAAAAAAATTGAATAGGGTATCATGTGTGCCCTATATAATCTTTTCAAGTTAGAGGAAAAAGGATTTTGTAAAGCACTTTAGCTAGCTTTTTATTTTGTCATCTGATTACTTTTTAAATCTTTAAAGCACCCCTCACGCAATCTCTTCATATTTGTACATCTATCTTTTAATATAAATAAATACACTAATACCTTTTTTATAAGTTTAGATTTTTGGACGAGTAATAACTCAATTGGCATCAGCGCTTAAAAATCAAAAAGATTGATATATTAAAACAATAAATAAATATACTAAAATTCTCTCTATGAATTTAATTTTTAGATTTGGTAATTAATAACTCTATCAATATTGCTATATTAACGAATTTCTTTCCGGGAGCGATTATTGCTTTGCGTGAGAAGTCAATTTTTTATCTTTTCTTCTTTTCATTCTTTTTTGTGTCCTTATGAGATGTTAATAATAGCAAAAAAAATAACAAATAAAAATAAAAAGTAGAAGATCTACTCTATTCCGTAGTACTTGGACGCGTGCTACCGCTGCGTTCATGCTTAATATAAAACATAATCCGATAGGTTTGATAAATCTTCAAGTTAGCCTTGTTTAATCAGTTGTCGGTGTCCGTATATAATTATATTATTAAGGATATTAATATGTCAGCTACACACATTTTCTGGTGATAAGAAACGTCTATCACCAAATCCTTTTATCACTATCTTTACATATATATATATATATATATATATATATATATGTATGTATATATAACATGTGTGCGTGTGTGAAAGTTAATATGTTGATGCATCTCTCTTTCGAACTTCTCTCATCAACTAGTAGGATAGTTATTAACTCAAGTTTCCATGAATATTGTATCATTATGTTGCCAGATTTATTGTCATGTCTGTTAAAATAAAGCAAATATTTGGAGAACTAACATGTAACGTGTTTTATGCCTGTTAATTACAAGGCATATCTGACTTTAATTTCCTCAATTTTCTATTTCTGACCTTCGTGTAGTTTGGATTCATCACAATTTGAAGTTACGAGAAAATTTAAATTGAAAAAATTAGAGGTGCTGGCAACACAGAAATAAGTAGTACTGAAAACAATTCATCCTCAATAATGCAACTTCCAAAGTCCACATAAAATGATTCGTACGTCTAGTAATAAAAATTGTTTTACATTATATTGTATACTTTCACTTTCCTTTTTCCTTTTTGAAATTAGTCCAAATTAAAATGCATATAAATTAGTTGAGACTACAACTTTAGCAAATAAATAAATATTAGATCCGATTTTAAGAATTATTTCTGAATGCACCTCATCACTTCTATCTTGTTAGGTCATGGTTAGTATCTACCGTCTCTATGTGCTTTCCGTATTTCTTGTCTCTTCGACCTATGATCAGGTCATTGACAAGCTTACGTGTTTGATGATCAACGCATCACCTTTGTCATATCAGAACAAGACCACTGCCTTGCGCTCGACCAGTTGAGCGAGCCACAGTGCATGTCTCATAACACTAATGGAGACTGGATTTCATTTATCGTACATCTATAAAGAAGTTAATAGGTTTACGAATTGACTTGTAACTTTCGAATTAACACTAACTATTGAAATACATAGTTTTGGAGATTTATAGAATGCGATGAAGAGGTCTCCAAGGAAATATATTAGAAAAGTCTCGACTTTAAAAAGTACCAAAATTTACTCGGTGCTAAAGTAGCCACGTGTCTCAGTCCTCTAAATTACACGCGAAAGGTCTATGATCCGCATGGGGCTCACAGCTCACCAAACTGATCCGAAAGGCAGAGCTAAAATATGTAGAAAAGATTTGATTTTTTTTATTTAATGGTAAAACTTTATTAAAGAGAAAATTTTACTTGTTTGTGTCTAATGTAGATGGTCAATCATCGTTGTGCTTTGTTGCTTTCCAAGGCACTTCCTAGCTAACGTTTCATATCACGTCGCTTCAAGCTTTAGAAGCTTTGACTCGTTTTTGTATTCATAGTTGAGATTTAGGGCTAATTTGAATTGATATTTTTTAAAAAAAAAAAGTTACATTAAATTTATAATAATTATTTAATTTATTTTTTAAAAAATTAAAATTCTGAAAAAAGTTCAAATACAACTTTTTTTAAAAGTCAGAATTTTTAGTTTATTAAAAAAAATTATTTTTCAAAAAATATTAAAAAAAACATTTTAAAAAAAATTAATCCAAACGTGCCCTTACTGGGGTTTTTGTTTCCTTTGTGGTGGTAATATATAAAAAGTTTTCTTTGTTATTAATGTTAATAAATCTTATATTATTTTTTTGTTTATAGCAGAGATCAAATGTGTACTAATAATACTATTATTTGATCTCGAAATTTAATCATTCATAATATTTTATTACAAATATATTATTATTACGTAACTATAATTCTCACTGATCTAACGAATTGATTAGAAGACTTGATTGAACCATTAAAGCAAATGATCGGTCTTTTAAGTAAAGGCAAATCTTTCAACTTTGTGAGATGTGAGATTCCGACGCATGTGAAATTCACACTACACCCGTCAAGTTTAGAGGAACTCACGTTTTTTAAATTCAAAACTAATAATATCACAAATTATAAAAATAAAAAATTAAATAATCGCATGTTAAGAATGAGAAACGAAACGGATCATTTATCCCAATTTTTTTTTTTTTTTCTAAAGTGACTTCGTAATTAGATTTTTCGTAGGTTGTCGCGGAGTGTTTGGTTGGCCCTGCGTTGTCCTAACGTGGTAGCAGGCTCTCTTGTTTGACTGGTTGGTAAAACACAAACGTAATGTGAAATAAAAGCTTCGTCATAATGCTAAATGTATATTATTGCCGAATGCATAAATTGACGGCTGGTATTCGATTTTATTGCTTCGTATTTTATTAGCGAAACTATTGTGTGGACCATGCCATACCGCGGGTTTTGTTGTTTTTTTTTTTTAATTTTGTATTTGTATAATTTACATAATGTATAGTTGAAAGTCTTTATTCTTTATTAATTTATCTAATAGTATAATATGTTTACCAGTTAAAAAATTAAAAAAAACTAATTCAAAAATTAAAAAAAATTAAGTCAAATATCAAGAAAAATAAAAAATAAAAAAAATAAAGAAGTAACTAACAAGGTGTCACATAGCACTCTATCAAGAATTACAATGTGCATGGATATATATACACACACATATATATACACATATACATACATGCATACATACACACACATATATATATTCGTTCTAAAACATTGAAGCTATAACTTTCAAAACTTTTTAATCAATTTGTCAATAGTATAGTATATTCATATATTAAGAAATCAAAAAAATTAAAATTAACTATCAAGTAGTGCCATGTGGCACCCCCATCCAATTGTTGTAATTCTTTATGCTTGTATATGTTTTACGTCTTGTGTCATTTAAATAATCATATGATCAAAGGTTAATTAGTCTAGTCGAACGAAAAATCATCTATTTTGTTAAAGATATATTATTTGAAAAGTTTTTTCCTTTATCAATTTCTCAATAGTACATGACAATTCTTCACCTTTTTGACGGACAGTATAGGAACGAATTCTGATACAATATGTTAGACCTATTAATTAAAAAATAAAAATTTGAATTCATAACGTAACCAAAGAATCCATAAAGTCTTGGTCTTAACTATAGAACATATTTTCTATAACATTGACTTTGATATTAGAAGCAAGATGTATATCCTTAAGAAACCAAAACAAAATCTTCTTAATTCTGCCATTCTTAATGCTTGGTGTATTGATGAGGCTAAACTCCATTAATGGCATGAGTTGCCTTTGTAATTTTTATACATTCCTCTTCTTTTGAATATATCATTCATTTGCGTAGCCAAAAAAAAAATTAATTCAATGCGACAAACATATAAAAAATGAAGCGGTTGTTACGTGGCGCCTTATCCAACTACTGTAATGTATTATTTATAGATATATATAGAGATAAATTCATTGTATAAATGGATTAATTATAGATTTATAGATCTTTAAAAAATTAAAGAGGGTATCATGTGGCACCATTATCTAATATTTATAACTTATAGAAGACCCGTGTTGTATTGCACGTATTATATGTTTTTTCTTTTTCCAATTTACATTCCATAAGATTTAAATAATCATATGTTAAAATTTTATAAATTTTGTTGATAAAAATTTATCGATTTATTGCATGTAATTTTTTTTTAATCTAAGCATTTATGAGACTTAAAATTGAAAAATAAAACTAAAAAAAAAGTAGCTTACCTTTCAGAGGAATTTTTATTAATTGTTCAATGGTGAAAAAGTCAAAGTTAATTGTTAAAAAGATAAAATACAAAGAAAGAAACTAAAGAAATAATCATGGGGATAGACAACATCCTAACCAAGTATTAAGCACAAAAAGAAGGGTTTAGGGAGTAATTCAAGTGGTTAATATTTTTACCCAAGTATAAGGTCCTGAAAACGAGGAATAGGATTGGGGGGAGGGGAACTGAAAAAGGAACACAAAAAGAGAAACAAGAAGAAACAGAAGAACTCTCACGAAGTATCACATTTCATGTTAAACCATAGAGAGATTAGCAGTTATTATCGAAAGGTTTTCCTTTTCCCTTCGTTTGGGATGATTATTATAGTATTGCTGGCAACACGTATGCTTTGTTGTCTCATAACACATCTCAAATGAGAGGAAGGGGAAAAAAGAAGCAAGAGGAGCCATTTCCACTTCTTGCACATTTAGGAGACTAACGAAATGTTCCTGTACAATTAGTAGATTCATCCATTGAAATGTTTGCTTCGCACAACTTGAGTATTTGTCTTTTTGATGAACAAGTTTTCTTTTATTTTCATCTTTTATTTTTATTAATTATTAAGGACTTCTTTAAACAAGATGGTATTTGATTCGATTTAAAACTTAGGTGATTTGATTGAATAGTAACGTGTTGTACCTATATTTGGTTTAAACATACGTCATCTCATTTCATTTTATCTCATCTTAAATACTCCTTAGTTTTTTACTAACATGGAGGATGTGTTGGCACCATGAGATTTATTCAGTGTCATTTTTTTAAAATTTATCAGAGTCTAAATATTTTTAATCAAGATATTTTTTTATCAAGTTCCTTTTTTTTTAAAAAATAAAAAATAAAAATGGAGAGTAACTTTTGGAGAATTTGAAACTTCATGCTATAAACTCTACATTGAACTAATTTATATAGAAGCTTTTAAGTTATTTTTCTGATTATAAACTTTTGAAACTGAAAAAGGTCAATTTTTTTTTTTTACAATTCTCTACTTCATGTAACTTGATTATTGAAAATTATTCCATAAATGTTGAATATATTGGTTTAATATATTAATTTGCTGATGTTAATTATATTTTGATGATGTCATAATTGTGCTTTGTTATCTAATTGCTACTACTTTTAGTATATTGAAAATCTTACACAGTAGCATTCTTGAGCAAAGAAAAGAGATGGAGCATGATTCATGAAGCTTGGGTAACTTGTAGTTATGGCTCTTTTCCTCTTTTAGTCTTATGTTAAGTTGATTTTGATATATAAGCAAAATGATATGAGCTCAATAACTTAGTACATTGTATGCATTGTTCATGCTTTTTGCTCATAAGTCTTGTTCGTTTATACTTGATCATATTTTCTCCTTAATACTTGTTTATATACCCTCTCTATTTTCTTACTCTTATCATTATAAGTATATACATACTTACACCTGCATTCAAATGTCTTTTCCTGTAGAAAACACAACTTTTAGGTCAATATCTTTGCATTTTGGAAATTGCACGCACTATTACATACATTATTTGATATTTTGGATACTATATATGATCATATGTATGTATATATGTATATATGTATATATCTGCATGACTTTGCAGTAAAAGTGCATGTATAGCTTTATACTATAGATATTTGAGTTATCTTGTAAAATATATGTGTAGCTATAGGTAAACAATCTGCATATACCATTTTCCCATGCAAAATCTGTAAAAATCCTAATTGTGTGCAAGTTTTAACTTAGCATTTAATGTTTTTGCAAGTTGATTGATGTTGCATTAATAAGATTAGATATATGTAATAATAGTAGGTGTCTTGAACCTCCAAAAATCTACAGAAAAACTAGTTGTTATAGATTTTTTTAAGTATGGCCGCACTTTTTGTAGTAGGTAGCAGCTTTTCTGACAAAATTGTTCAACTACAGGCCTACAGAGGCAATCAACAGGTAGTGTGCTCCAGTAGAAACAGAGAGCACATTAGCTCTATCGGAACACATAGGCGGTCGATCGGTAGAGTGTTTTGGTAGAGCTCGTTAGCTCACTGGAGCTACCGGCACACTCAGGGGGTCAACAAGTAGAGTATTCCAGTAACCCCTCTGGGTTGTTTTTAAAATTTGACCCTTAAGAGACTTACTTTTTGGGCTTATAAATATACCTCTCTCCTCCTAATTCAAATATAACTTGATTAAAACATATTCTCAAGCTCTTTAGCATTTCACATACTCTCTTTCTTATAATCTTACTTCATTTATTAGTATCTTCATTGATTGCATATTATTAGCATTCATTGATCAAGTTCTTAAGCTCATAAATTGCTTATCTACTTAGAACAGTATAAGAAGGTTTAAATACCTTTGTACATTTGCTCATAAGAAGTTCTTGTATACCAAAACTCTTTACTATTACATTGGGTGTGAGTTTCTTTACTCTTGGGTAGCATAGTTGTGAGGAACTTCTATCGAGAGTAAAAGGCTAAAATCCTTAAGTATTAGATTAATACTTGTGGTCCTTGTGATGAAATAAAGGTTGTGACTGTTCTACATTTATACAATGTTCTAAGCAAGAAACTGATTCACTAATGAAATTTCCGAAACCCTAAGGAAAGACCTTAGCTAGTGGACTAGGCCCTCAGGAGTTTGAATCACTCTAAATTACTGCGCTTGATCTTCTTAACCCTATGCTCTTTATATTTCAAGTACTTACTTTGAATTTTGTATGTGCTTTTGCTTGAAATACTTGTTAAGAGTTTTAGGTGCTAATTTGTGCCAATAATCCAATTCACCCCTCCCCCCTCTTGGATTCATTCTCTGGGTAACATGTGGCATCAGAGCCTAGTGCTTTACACATTAATTGCATTAAGTGTGTGATTATTTGCATTGTTATGTTTTTTGACCTAACCGTCGAGAGCAAAAGATCATGGCATATAGAGTTCAAGAAGGTCTTTCCACCACTAGAGTCTCATACTTTAATGGTACCAACTATGCATTTTGGAAAGTTAGAGTGAGAATATTTTTTACAAGCTAATGATTATATTACATGGAAAACTATAGTAAATGGACCTAATATCCCCTCCAAAGAAATAAATGGCATAAAAGCCCTTAAACCGGAAGAAGAATGGGATAAGGATGATATAAAATTAGTTGAAGCGAATGTTAATGCCATTCACTATCTTTACCTTGCAATAGATCCTTCTGAATTCAACAAGATCATAGGATGCACCACAACAAAGGAGACATGGGATCAATTAGAGGTTACTCATGAAGGCACTAATCAAGTTAAAGAAACTAGGATTAGTATGCTTACGCATAAATATAAAATATTCTCTATGCTTCCAGATGAAAATATTGAGCAAATGCTTTTGAGATTTATTGAAATTGTTAACTCTTTGAAGTCTCTTGGCAAGAACTATGAGAATGTTGAACTTGTAAGGAAGCTCTTGAGAAGCCTGCCAATGGCTTGGCTACCAAAGACTACAGTCATCAAGGAGTCCAAGAACTTCAACACCTTACAATTGATTGAACTTGTAGGATCATTCATGACTCATGAATTAGAGCTCAAGGAGCTAGAGAAACAACCAAAGGCCAACAAAACTATTGCTCTTAAGGCCACACCACAAGAAGAATTAACAAGTAAAAGTGAAAGTGAAGATAATGACGAAATGGCAATGTTCTCCAAATTTAAGAGATTCATGAGGAAATAAAAATTCAATCCAAAGAAAGGACAAAGGAGAGAGGTAAGCAGAGGTGAGACTAGTTAAGAATTAATTTGTTTTAAATGCAAGAAACTAGGACATGTCAAAGTCAAGTGTCCATTAAGGAAGAAAGATGAGAAGAAATTAAAAAAGAAAGCCTTGAAAGATACTTGAAGTGACTCGGAGTCACGTAGTGAAGAAAAATACTCCATTGAAGAAGAAGTTGCCAACCTATGTCTCATGGCAAAAGAAGAATATGAGGTAAGTCCAAACTATGTCTCTTGCGATGAAAATAGTTTTTATAAAGAATTAGAGGAAATGTATAATGAAATGCTTGTAGAGTTCAAAAAACAAGGAGCTTAAGAAAAATTTTGTGTCTCTTGAAAGTAAATTGCATAACGTTTGTATGGAAAATGAGAATTTGAAAAAGAATTTAGAAAAGAAGAAAACCAACATTGAGTTACAAAAGAAAAATGAAGATTTGAAAACAAAAGTCAATGACTTAGAAAATGTGGTTTCAAAATTTACAAATGGAACTAAAAATTTAAATGTTTTGCTTGGAAAACAACTTTGTGTTTTTAATAAAGCTTGGATTGGTTTTGATTCATCTTCAAAGCATGAGTCTTATATAAAATTTTTTGAAAAGAAACCAAGCACTTCCAAGATTGATTCTACAAAAGATATTTTGTAAAAGCATCTTCATCAAGTGCTCCTAAAGTGACATACAACTATTGTTGTAAAAATGAATATGCTTCAAATAAATGCTTTATTAGAGAATATGGTGAGAAAAAATATAACTTAATGTGGGTTTCCAAGGGAACTAGAACTAATGTTCAAGGACCCAACAAGTCTTGGGTACCAAGTCATGTTTGATATAAATTATGTAGATTTGTCTTGCATCCTCCAGAGATTGTGCAAAATAGTTCCTAGATACCATATGGTCAAGGCAAATAATGGGTGATAAATCAAAATTTTTTTCACTTAAGGCAAAGAATGGAGGATTTGTTACATTTGGAGATAACTCCAAAGGAAGAATCATCAACATTGGAGATGTTGGTAACAAATCTAAATTTTGTATTAAAAATGTTTTACCTGTACATGGTGTGAAACACAACTTGCTTAGTATTAGTCAACTATATGATAAAGGTTTATTTGTTAATTTTAAAGCTTCTTGATAGTTGATAAATGTGGTAATGTTGTGTTTGTTGGCATAAGGCATGGTAATGTGTATACTTTTGACTTTGATGACTTGCATGATCAAAATATTAAATGCTTGAGTGCTATAAATGAAAATACATGGCTTTGGCATAGGAGACTAGGACATGCTAATGTGGATTTCATAAATAAACTTGTTAGTCTTGATCTTGTTAAAGGTTTGCCTAAAGTCAAATGTGTTGGTAACAATGTATGTCGTGCATGCAAACTAGGTAAACAAACTAAAGAATCTTTCAAAAGCAAGAATGTGATTTCAACCTCTAAACCGCTAGAACTTTTACATATGAATTTGTTTGGACCTAATGGGGTTGCTAGCTTGGGTGATAAGTTGTATGCTTATGTGATTGTTGATGATTTCTCTAAATTTACATGGTTAATTTTTCTTGCACATAAAAATGGCAAACCAAATGAGTTTATAAAGTTTTGCAAACGTGTTCAAAATGAAAAAGGTTATTTAATTTCTACTATAAGAAGTGATAGAGGTACCAAATTTACAAACCAAACCTTGAGATCTTTTTTTAATGAGAATGGTATCTCTCACAATTTTTCGACACTAAGAACACCACAACAAAATGGAGTTGTTGAAAGAAAAAATCACTCTTCACAAGAAATAGCAGGAACTATGCTTTGTAAAAACAACTTGTCTAGCTATTTTTGGGTCGAGGTCATCATCACTTCATGTTATGTGATAAATTGTTGCATCATTCAAAAAGATCTTGACAAAATCCCTTATGAACTTTGGAAAGGGAGAAAATCAAATATTTCATATTTCAAAACTTTTGGTTGTGCATGTTACGTCTTAAATGAAAAAGGCAAGCTTGGCAAATTTGATGCAAAATCCGATATGACATATTTCTTGGTTATTCCTCATGTAGTAAGGAATATAGGGTTTACAATAAAAGAACTATAGTTATTGAAGAGACTATCAATGTGAAATTTGATGAAGGATGTCTTGACTCTAAATGCGATGATGTTGATATTGTTACCATTCAAAAGAATATGAACAATCTTAACCTAGATAAAACAAATGAATCTAATGATGTATGTCATGAGGATAAACAAGATGAGCATGTTGATGTGCAATATGATGATCAAAATGTGGTACATAATACAGATGATAAATTGCCAAAAACTTATAAATTCATTGGTTATTATCCCTCTTCTCAAATTATTGGTGAACCATTAAAAGATGTTAAAACTATATCTTCTTTGGGAAATGTATGTAATCATCTTGATTTCTTATCTCAAATTGAACCTAAAAACGTACATGATGCTTTACTTTATGATAGTTGGATAAATGCTATGCAAGAGGAACTTAATCAATTTGAAAGGAACAATGTGTGGAAACTTTTTTAAAAACCTAGAAATTAATCTATAATTGGAACTAAACGGGTTTTTAGAAACAAGTTAGATGAATCCGAAATAGTAACCAGAAATAAGGCTAGACTAGTTGCACAAGGTTATAAACAAGAAGAAAGTATTGATTATGATAAAACCTCTGCTCCCATTACTAGACTTGAATCAATTAGAATATTACTTGCCTTTGCATGTCTTATGAACTTCAAATTGTATCAAATGGATGCGAAAAGTGCTTTCTTAAATGAATATATTAATGAAGAAATGTATGTGGCTCAACCTCTGGGTTTTTAGGACCCTATCTATCCCAACCATGTTTTTAAACTTGAAAAAGCATTGTATGGACTAAAGCAAATACCTAGGGCATGGTATGAAAGACTAAGTGGATTCTTGGTTAAAAATGGCTTCATAAGAGGTAAACTTGACTCAACTTTATTTGTAAAGCATGATGGTAAAGATTTACTAGTTGTGCAAATATATGTTGATGATATTATCTTTGGGGCAACTAATAATTCTCTTTGTGAAAGCTTTTCTAAGTGCATGCATAGCGAATTTGAAATTAGTATGATGGGAGAGCTCACATTCTTCTTTGGACTTCAAATTAAACAAACAAAAGAAGAAATTTTCATTAATCAAGCAAAGTACACAAAAGAACTACTCAAGAAGTTTGGATTTAATGGAGCAAAAGAAATTGAAACTCCAATGAGCACATCCATCAAGCTTGACAAAGATGAAAATAGTAAGCCAGTGGATGAAAAAAGGTATAGAGGTATGATTGGAAGCTTACTTTACTTAACCGCCTTTAGACCCGATATTATATTTGTTGTGTGCTTGTGTGGTCATTTTCAATCTCGCCCTAAGGAGTCCCATTTACTTATTGTTAAAAGGATTTTTAGATACCTTAAAGGAACACAAGAACTAGGGCTTTGGTATCCTAAAGGAACAAATTTTGAACTAGTAGGTTATTCCAACGCCGACTTTGCCTATTGTAAAACCGATAGGAAAAGCACTAGTGGAACTTGTCATTTTCTTAGAAATTGCTTAGTTTCATGGTCAAGCAGAAAGCAAAATCTGCAAAATAGTAGAGCACTTTCAACAGCTGAAGCAAAATATATTGTAGTAGGAAATTGTGTTGCACAAGTTCTTTGAATGAAACAAACTTTGCTTAACTTTAGTGTTATATTTGAGCATGTTCCAGTTATGTGTGATAACACAAGTGCAATGAACCTCACTATAAATCTAATTCAACACTCTAGGACTAAGCACATAGAAATTAGACATCATTTTATTCGTGATCAAGTGTAAAAAGGTGATGTGGTGCTTAATTTTGTTGATTCTCTATATCAACTTGCTGATATTTTTACGAAATCATTACATGAAAACCAGTTTTTAAGTATCAGAAGGGAGATGGGAATGTTACAATTGTAAAAAACTCAATTTTTTCTACAAAAACCTTGTACCAGAGTACACTTTATTGTTATCGGTGCACCGACTGTGTCGACCGATAACCTTATTTAGCTACTAGTTTTACCAGCTGACCGTACCGAAACACATTCCCCAAGTACCAGTCAACCAGCAGTCATGTTTTTGAGATTTAAAAAAAAGGGCTCGACCATTTGAGATCCATTATAACTCTCATTCTCTCAAAACTCTTCATCTCTTCTCATTCTTTTCTCTCTAAAACACTCTTTCAAACTCTTTTTCTCTCAAATCTCTTACTCAAATCTATTACCCACTTCAACTTTCTTAAACTTTAACATCAAAACCCTAGTTTTCTCTATTCCAAAATCTCTTCTCTCATGGCAAATACAAGTAGTAAGGGAAAGGCTCATGCTTCTGGTTCTACAAGAAAGAATGTAGACTACTAGAGAGACCATTTACCCTCAACTTGTTCATGAATTTTATGAAAGATTAAATTGGGATAATCTCTATGGTAGAGTTTGGTCAGTTGTTAGAGGGATTGATATTGAGATTACTGAAGAAGATCTTAGGAATATCTTTAATAGTCTCTTGCTTGATCATCAGTATCCAATATTTGCCTTTAGAAATTTTCTCCAATTTCCTGACAATATTCGTGAAGGGGACATTTATAGGTTTTTGTTGGAACAAGTACCTCAATATCCTAAGTTTCCTCTTTTAAATTACGTCTATCCCGTTTACAAGGCACTTATTAAGATGCTCAAACACAATGTGGTGCCTAAAGACACTCATAACGGGGAAATCTATAAGGCCGAGGTTATTGTCTATATTTGCTTCATCATAACTATAGGTAAATCTCCCGGAAACCATTCTAGCGTACATGAAGAATGTGGTCCTTTGGAATACGGTGCTTGGATATAGGATGGCATTGATTAGGATTTTTAGAGCTAAGGGTATTTTACTTGAAAATGTTCCAAGAAGCTCTTTCAATTATATATGGAATTTAGATTTATTCTATTGAAGAGAGAGATGGATGCACTTACATGAGTTTAGAGCTTTGCTTCAAAATGTGAGGAACCTTATGCTTCAAAGAATACAAACAAGACTACCTTTGATTTGCCTCACGAAGATAAAGAAGGGCAAGCACTTGATCTTGGTGGGCATGATGATGAAGAAATGAAGGATGTGGAAAAAGATAAAGAGGCTCGGGAAGAGTATAATGAAGAACAAGGGCAATACCACGGGTTTCGATCCAAGAATGCCAATGATAGGCTTTTGCAACGACTCTTTGACAAAGTTGATTCCATTAGAGAGAAAGTAGATACATTGGTTACTATCGTGGGAAATCAGCGGAGCACTCTTGATAGCCTTACTACCATTGTTAGGGACCAAAGCCAAATCATGGCTCGATTAGTTCGAGATGTGAAGTTGATGAAGCTACACATGGGACTTCCCGATGATGAAGCCGACCCAAGTCATTAGCCTCTCTTTCCTTTCCTAGTTCCCAAATTCCCACTTCTTAGGATGTTTTTCATACAATTTCACTTCATTTCATTAACTCTTGGTGGATGATTTCTTTTCATTGCATGTTATTAGTCATTGTTTCTAGTATTTTTTGCTTATACTTGTTCTTTTTGTTCTTCCAATTATTTATACTTGCGTAGGACTTCTATGCTTGCATGCTTGTGTGGGAGGCAAGTGATGATACCTCCTAATATTGATGGTTCATTTTCCTACTCCTTCCATATAGCTCAAAGACTTCTTATAATCTTTTTGATGATGCAAAAAGGATAGAAAAAGGATATTGTTCTTAAGAATTCAATGCTTTTTTATGCTCATATTGTTCATAAGAATTTTGTGCTTTTTGATGCTCATACTACTATTCTATCTCTATGCCTTGATTGAGGGCGAGTCTTTAAGTTAAAGGGAATGTCCTCCTAAAATTCCACCTTTGACAATTTTGTCATCATCAAAAAGGGGGAGAATGTTGAATATATTGCTTTAATATATTAATTTACTGATGTTAATTATATTTTGATGATGTCATAATTGTGCTTTGTTATCTAATTGCTACTATTTTTAGTACATTGAAAATCTTGCATAGTAGCATTGTTGAGCAAAGTAAAGGGATGGAACATGGTTCATAAAGCTTGGGTAACTTGTAGTTCTAGCTCTTTTTCTCTTTTAGTCTTATGTCAAGTTGATCTTGGTATATAAATAAAATAATATGAGCTTAATAACTTAGTACATTGCATGCATTCTTCATGCTTTTTGCTCATAAGTTTTGTTCTTTTCTCCTTGATCATCTTTTCTCCTTAATACTTGTTTATATATCCCTTCAATTTTCTTATTCTTATCATTATAAGTATATACATATTTACACCTGCACTCAAATGTCTTTTCCTACAGAAAATACAACTTTTAAGTCCATATCTTTGCATTTTGGAAGTTGCATGCACTGTTACATACATTAATTGATATTTTGGATACTATATATGATCATAAGTATGTATATATGTATATATCTGCATGGCTTTGCAGTAAAAGTGCATGTATAGGCTTTATATTATAGATATTTGAACTATCTTGTATAATATATGTGTATCTATAGGCAAACAACTTGCATATACCATTACCCTATGCAAAATTTGTAAAAATCCTAATTGTGTGTAAGTTTTAACTTAGCATTTAATGTTTTTGCAAGTTGGTTGATATTGCATTAATGAGATTAGATATATGTTATAATAGTAGGTGTCTTGAGCCTCAAAAAATTTGTAAAAAAACTAGTTGTTATGGACTTTTTTAAGTATGGCTGCACTTTTTGTAATAGGTAGCAGCTTTTCTGACAAAACTGTGCAACTATTAGCCTACACAAGTGATCGATCGGTAGTGTGCTCCGGTAGAAACAGAGAGCACATTAGCTCTACTGGAATGCATTAAAATGGTCTCATTTAAGGCATTTCATTAGAAAACTCAATAAATTGTGGTGAAAACATAAATACTTAAAATTTAAGTGACTTGAGAATTTTTTTCTTTTTAGTTTTTAATTAATTTTTAATCTTCTTTTATTTCTATCTCTTTATTCTTTTATTTTCTTTTTTTTTCCTCTTTGCTTTCTCTATTTTTTCTCTTTCAATTTTTGCTTGTTTTCATAAGTTAATAAATTAAAAATATTTTTGTCCTGAATTTTTTTTTATTTTACTTTGGCTAAAAACTAAAAACTCTAATAACAATATACTCATTACAATCACGAGAGAAAAATACTCTCATCTTGAGGAGGTGCATTTCATATAATTTGACCTCTTGTTATAAAAGCAATTTTTATATTAAATAGATATATTAAATAGTTTGAATAAAAAATTAATGTTTTTATAATATAATAGGAGAATCAACGTTTGTGCAGGGTGCCTATTTTTTAATAAAAAATATTATTATTATTTTTATTTTTCTTTTAAAATAAAAGGTTCAAATAATATGAAATGCACACCTCATGACGATAGTGTTTCCCTCATGATCGTAATGACTGTTTTGTTATTATTTTTTTTAGTTTTTAGCCAAAGTAAGATAAAAAAATTTAGGACAAAAAAAACTTTTAATTTATTATCTTATGAAAACAAGAAAGTAAAATAAGCAAAACTTGAAAGAGAAAAAAAAAAGGAGAGAAGAAAAAAAGAAAATAAACAAATAAAGAGATAGAAATAAAAGAAGATTGAAAATTAATTTAAAATTAAAAAGAAAAAAATAATCAAGTCACTTGATTTTTAAGTATATATGTTCTCATCACAATTTGTTAAGTTTTTTCTTCTTTTTTTTTTTTAATGGAATGGTTTAAATAAGACTATTTTGAAAAACTAATAGTCCTTTTAAAACCAAAAATAGTTTGATGGTAGAACTAGCTAAATAGTTTAGTGACCTTTGAGATAATTTACCTTAAAAAAATGTCAATACTAAGTAAATAATTAAGGTTGCACTGAAAAATAATCACATAGAAACGAGGAAAGGTTCATAAAGTAGAAGGTGCAAGTAAGAGATATTGCGAGAGGGCGGATTTTTGGGTGACAATGTAAGTAAGATTCAAATATTGTAAATTGTTTACATTATTTCATCGTAACTTTACAAATAAATTACAATCATCGATTTAGCTCATACTATTAGAACATTATTTACAAATTTATTACAATGTTGATTATTATCTCAAACTACAAATAACATCATAACAGTACTTCTAATAATGGAGCCAGCAATATTAGTTATTTGGTAATGCAATCCAACACCCGATATTATAACCAAATAAAGTTAAATAAAGCTAATCTGAAAAGTGAACTCGCAATAATAATAACTTAACTATAATAATAAATGAAAAAGAACAAGTAAACAAACACATGTTTTTCTCCAGTAAGTGGTAACCACCATTTTTGTTTTATTTTTTAAACTCAGAGGTCCCGTGAAGTGTACCAGATTTAATGACCTCTGGCACCCAGAAAAGGAAACAATGAGTTCTGTGTTTCTCTGTGTGTGTGTGTGTGAGAGAGAGAGAAACACAAAGAGAAGAAGAATTTCTGGAGAGAGATAAACTTTGTTGTAAAGCCTGAGGTGAGGATCTGAGGTAACTACTATTTGCTCAAGTCAAAAGAAGACAATAATAAAAATTTGATCTTTTTTTTCCTTTTGAAGTTTTTTTTTTTTTTTTGGTGGGTTTTACACTCTTACATTTTCTGATTTTTTCATTTTCTTGTATGTTATGCATTAGGGTGCGCCAGACTACATGTAGTTTGACTTAAAGTGGGTTTTTGCATATATGTTGGAGACTCTTTTACAAATGTCTGAAAGATTGGAACTCTATTTTTGCTACTTGAGTTTTTTTTTTCCTTTTCTTTTTGGGTTGAATTACTTCAGATGGGTTTGCTATTTTTTTTACTGATTAGTTTACTTTTTTTTTTTAAGTTATTTTTGTTCTTGATTTCATGTATATACTGTGTTGACTGGTATGAAAAATTTGTTGGTTTTTCTGGAAATTCACGGATAAAAATTATGATAAGGAACCCCACTAAGGTAGCTGATTGGAGCCTGGTAATTGTTTGTCTGTACTTTAAGTACTTTGAATAGAAAGTTATAGGTAAAAAAAAATTAAGTGTTTTCGGAAAAAAATTATAATTTTTTTGTCTAGTTTGACATGATTTAGTGATTTAGTGCTACTATTTAAACTTGTCCTTCTATGGATATTTAGAAGTTATTTTTCTGAACCATCATTTTTTCAATCTTGTAGTTATGCTTTTCAATTTCATGCTAATTTGAAATGGAGGAGGAAGCTTTTCTCTGTTTACAGTTTTTGAAGAGTTCTTGTTTAAAAATTTTTGAGTAATCTTTTGCTAGTGGTTTTTTAATCTTCTTTGAGATACTGTGTTTTGAGAATAAGCATAACTAAGATTTGGAGAAATAGCTTTTTGGGGATCCAAATGAGGGCTTAAGAAGCGGGAAAGTTGTCTCCGATTAAAGTCTCCTGTTTTGGACTGCTTTAAGTGCTCCATGTGAGGGCCTCTTTTATGGGAATCTTCTTTTCTTGCTTTGTGCTTTTCCTCATCATTTATGTTTCCTTTGTTGTTAAGTTATGTTAAACGTGCTTTGAACTGCACACTCATTCTTCAATGTTATAGTGCTGTGCAGATGCAGAGGATTTGAGTTTGCCTTTTGGTCTAACTGAAACCGTAAATAATAGTTTATGCACTCTGTATTGGAGGGAGACTTGAAACTGGAAAGTCTAGTGGGTGTTGTTGCACTCGAGTAAATGTCATTCCGCAGCATAGCTCGTGATATAAGGGACAGTATTGGAAGCTTATCAAGGCGGAGTTTTGACGTGAGATTGCCCGGTCATCATAGGGGGAAGTCTCACAGTGCTGTGCATGAGTTGCATGACCAGCCCATTGTAATCCAGAGCAGTTGTTGGGCCAACCTTCCACCTGAATTACTTCGGGATGTGATTAAGAGGTTGGAGGCAAGTCAGAGTACATGGCCTGCTCGCAAGGATGTTGTTGCTTGTGCTGCTGTTTGCAGGTCATGGAGAGAGATGTGCAAAGAAATTGTCAGAAGTCCAGAGTTTTCTGGAAAATTAACCTTCCCAATCTCTCTTAAGCAGGTAACTTTTCCTATTCGCTGTTCATTCTTTATTCAGATTCTGGCTTAGTTCTAAGTTCAAATAATAACATCAATTCGCTAATGTGGTCTTTAAATGAAAAGCGAGTTTTGACAGCAGCAAAAAATTTTTATTGACTGTTTCTCTTTTACAGCCCGGGTATAGAGAAGGAACCATCCAGTGCTTCATAAAAAGAGATAAATCTAATATGACATACCGTCTGTTCCTTTGCCTTAGTTCTGGTAAGTGATCTATTCTGTTTAATTAATTCATAACGTTGATTTCATATTAAAGACGAGCCTTCCTATTAGCTTCTAGGATCCTGATTCCTTTTATTTGAATTATGGATAATTGTGTATCATTCTGACTTCCTGATGCTTAAGTTTGTTGCAGTTTTTCTGAATTTATATTTCCAGCCCAGGTAGATGTTAATCACACTGAGTTTGCAATCCACGTATCTCCATGGTTCCAACTAATTACTTGGGATCTGCTTGTCATATTGTTTTACTGCTTTTCCGATTAAACTGGACTGCATCCTTTACCCACACAAGTCATAATAAAGCAACAAGCCACACTTTTGTGCTAAGGATTCCTGGAACCGGGCAGTTATTTTGGGTTAGGGTTTGAAGTAATTTTTGCTTTGGGTAAGACAAGGTAATATGCAAAGATTCCACTTATTTCCCACCAAGAACTTCAGCACTTCTAAAAAATTCAAAACACTTGTTATAGGCCCACTTGATTTGTCACACAAATACATTATGTTTTCAACTCCTGAAATTCATGCTTATTTGCTCCTTTCATCAGTTCAGGATGGAATGTTGGGAGGCTTCTGTTGGTACACTAATGATTAGACAGTTGGAAAAGTAGAGGTCTAAAAATACTTGAGGTCTCATTTACACATATGTTGCATGATGGTGGATTCAATCACTCCCGTTGTTCAAAGCCACTTCTCTCTTGTAGTTTTCTCTATTTTAGCTCAAAGCTAACGCATGCAGCACTCAATCTATATGGTTGAGGGAACCTCTTTATGATCATTTCTTTTATCATTATGACTAAGATTTTTCCTCTTTAACACATGTCACTTTTGCAGCCTTACTAGTGGAAAATGGTAAATTTCTGCTGTCTGCAAAGCGTAGTCGGTGTACCACCTGTACAGAGTATGTGATATCAATGGATGCAGATAACATATCAAGGTCTAGCACTATGTACATTGGAAAACTGAGGTAGGAGTATGGTTTTTATTGCCACTTCTTGTAGCATTTTCTCCACTCCTAACTGCTTGAGGAGATATTCGTATCTGTATTGAAAACATTTTGCACTCTGATTGACTATTGCTTTACTGATACTTCCTTGTGTTAGCTACATTTTAGCTTCTTAGTACCCTCTGACGTCTTTAGAGTGAGCTGTACTTTTATTGACTACTTCTCTGGTTCCATAAACATTTAGCTTTTTCTCTCGTGCTCCGTGGGGAGCCGAGGGGTGTGGATTGTCAGTTAATCGATTTGGGTATCAGAAAAGTCATTTGGTTTCCTCCAGTGAGACCTTGGATTAAACCATCTATTTGCTAATCAGAGGATCAGGATCAGAGAGAGGTAGGTTGCTATACATGTGAATTAGGGAACCAACGTTTGGCAAGTCTATGTCTGCTGTTTGATTTGGCACGGACACGATTCTTTATGATGAGAAGTGGCTGAGAAAGCTATTATGAGGTTGACGTAAATATACCCTAGAGTGGGTTGCCAGGGCAGAGTTATGGAATGCCCTCTTCCGCTGAGGTCTTTCTAATTCTTGTTTCATTTATAATTTTTTTGGCATGTTCATTTGGTTACTTTTTCTTTCTTGCTTTGGGTGGTTTAGTTTCGGGAGGAGGGAGGGCAGTTAAGAAGGGAGCTAGTTAGAGGAGGTAAATTTCATTCTAATGGAGTTGTTGACTGTGAATTGTAGTCATTCTATGGGGGAAGGGAAATAAAGAACATATAAGCTCCCTGGTTAGTCCTTTCGGCCTTTCCTTCTCAGGATGACCCTAATTTACAAGTTTATATTTAGAAACAAAAACCACACATGCTAAGTTTTCTCAAATACCTTTAAAAAATCTGAAAATTTGAATTCTATATTGTACCAAAACCACATATGCTAAGTTTCCTCAAATACCCTTCTAAAATCTGAACATTTGAAATTTTGTATTGTTCAGGAAGACTATTATAGGAGTATGATTTGTTTTTTCCCCCTGCCGGCAGAATTCATTTTTTTCCCTGCCCGTAAAATATTATGTTTCAGTGCGAGTAATGAATGATGGAAGACTTAAGATCTCTTATGGTGCAAGAAGAACGCTAGTTGGTCCTGAATGAATAATGTGTAGCCAATTTTTGTTTGAACCTTGGATAGTTAGTATATCTTGTGTTGTGAATAATGACAATAGTTTGGATTATAATATTTCTATTTGAGTTTAATTCTTTTTTATTTCTGTCCAGGTCTAACTTTCTTGGTACTAAGTTCATAATATATGACACTCAACCGCCACATAATACTACTCATCTCTCGGCACCTGGTCGTACTAGCCGTAGGTTCTACTCTAAGAAAGTTTCTCCAAAAGTTCCCACAGGAAGCTACAACATTGCTCAGGTCAAATATGAGCTAAATGTGCTTGGCACAAGAGGACCACGTAAGATGCACTGTGTAATGCACTCAATCCCTTCCTCTGCCCTTGAGCCTGGTGGCACCGTTCCTGGGCAGCCTGAGCTCCTCCCACGATCACTTGAAGACTCCTTCAGGAGTATATCCTTCTCAAAATCAATCAACACCTCAACTGAGTTCAGTAGTGCGCGGTTTTCAGATATTGTTGGTCCACGTGATGAAGAAGATGAAGGGAAGGAGAGACCTCTTGTTCTACGTAACAAGCCACCAAGGTGGCATGAACAGTTGCAGTGTTGGTGTCTTAATTTCCGGGGCAGGGTTACTGTTGCTTCAGTGAAAAATTTTCAGCTTATTGCTGCGAGACAGCCTGCTGCTGGTGCACCGACACCTGCCCAACCCCAGTCTGACCATGACAAGATTATTTTGCAGTTCGGTAAGGTGGGAAAAGATATGTTTACAATGGACTATCGATACCCATTATCTGCCTTCCAGGCCTTTGCGATTTGTCTCAGTAGTTTCGAAACAAAATTGGCGTGTGAATAGAGGAAAGAGTTAGAACACTTAGTTGGCTGTAATTCTCCTTTCCTAAATTGCACGGGACTGATTCTTGTATGTGATAAGTGTGTTAACTCACTGGCTAGACAATCTTTGCACATTGGAGAGGGAGGTTTCCCTTTTCCTTTTCACTTTTTTTTTTTTTTCCCCTTTTCCTATACTAATTGTTGTCGTTTTTCAAGTTTATCGGCGTACGATGCGTCTGTTGTAAAACTATTGTTGATTTATTTCTCAACTGATTAATGGAACAATCTAAAGTAGATTATGTACGTATACAACGTATTTTAATTTCTTTTATGCTTGAGGTCTCTCTGTAGTCTGGATTATGACCGTCATGTTGCAGCACATGTTAACTGTTTATGCCTGTACAGATCTTTTCCCTTCTATCCTTATAACGTAAATATGCTACCGTTTGGCTCGAGCTATACTCATCTTCTATACGCCCGATATTCGTATATATTTGTCAGGGAACAGATTAAGTTATAATATTATGATATTATAATCGTAATTCAATGATTACTAATGGGAACGGATCAAGTTATAGTATTATGATACTATGATCGTAATTCAATGATTACGTATTACCGATGCAGTTATGATGAATGGCTTGGATAGTTTACAATGGTTGGATTATGTTCGGTAATAGCGTCATAATGTTGTTTGGGGAATTTTCACCCTTTACTACTGCTTAGGTAATCATTGAAGGAAAGCAACTAGCCCAGATATGGGCGTTGTGAGTGGAATACCATTCAGCAGCACTATCCAGTGGAGTGATGAGTGTTTTTCCACATCTTCAATTTTGTTGTACAGCATTCAGCAACATCAGTGATGGCCACTGCTAATGCGTAAGGCTTATGTAATTAGGGAATGGAAATCGGGTATCGTTTCACGTTTTGGGCACACAGAAGGATACCCGATTTTTGGAAACTATGTTTTGGGATGCGGCTACTCGAGACGTCGATTTCAATCCTAGCCAATTGTTCCGTTCCTCCTCTAGGTTCTTAATAGGATGAGTTTGAGTGGGTTATGAACGTATCGATTAATTCTGAATATCCTAAATTATCCGTCTTTTTGCCATCCCTAATTATCCCCGTCCTAGCTCCTAAACTAAGGCTCCTTTATAAATTTTTTGTATTTCTAATCTTAATATCTGTTATTTTGTTTTTATTTTTAATTTAAATAATTGGTTCTAAAAGTAAAATTTATTTTCCATATAAAATCATTTTATTAAAAATATTTTTTAGTATACCAACTAAATAGAATAAGACATTTTTCAGAATAATAATCAAACACCAAGAGAATATTATATCTTTTAGGAAGAATATTTTGGCCCAACAAGTTATTTTCCCATAAACAAAGGGAGCCTAAATATATTTCTTTACTATCCTACATATATTAACACACTAGTGTTTGACCCCATTCATCAGTACAAATTTTTTTATAACAAAGTGCGCAAACAAAAATATTATAATAATTAAAATAAAATAAAATATAATTAGACACAATAAATTTGAACTAAATTATTATCATTTTAATTTCACATATTTAAAAAAGAGCATTTTCATGTATAAGGATGACAATGGGGCAGGGGTAGGGGCTGGGTGTTTTACCCCCACTCTACACATGTTAATATAACTCCCGCTCCTACGTCTATCATATACTTATATCAGGGTAAACTTTTGTACTACCATCTCTGCCTCTGTTGGATGAAAAAAAAAAACTCTACCTCGCCCCTGCGGAGTACCGGTCAACAAGGCAAATAACATTAAAATTTTTTAAAAAATACTAATAGATAAAACATATTGGAAACAAGTTAACTTTTGCAACTAAACCAAAGAAATCTTCATGATATAAAGTTTATATGAAAATATATAATTGTATATAGACAAAATGATATCATGTTTATGCTAAAAATATACAAGAATATATTAGACAAACCCCTACCCTTCCCTACCCTTGTATCGAGGTAGGGGAACAAAACCCATCCTGCCACTAACGGAGGTTTTTTGACAAAAACTTTGCCCTAACTCCCGCAGTACTCCTGCGGAGTAAGCAGAGTAGGATATCCTTGCTATTCGCAGTCACGACTAATCATGTAAAAAGTTCTAAAATTGTTTGTTATTTTATCAGAACTGCAATATTTAAACCATACCTAGATCACCTGTGATATTTAGTAACTTTTGTAATTTTCATTTAACCACTAATTTAATTGAATGAAAAGTATTGACAAAAGGTTTATGACCCAAAGCTTGCTCGAGATGATCGAACGATGATGGCTTATTCCATACACCTCATAAAAAAATAACAAAGCTTGCTCAAAGAAATTGGTTGATGATGGCTTACTCCATACACATAATAAAGGGGAAAATCATTATCCCAACCGTTGATGCAGAAGAAAATGGAGTGTACTAAGAGGGTGTTTGGATTAGCTTATAAAAAGGCTACTTAAAGCACTTTTGGCTTTAAGTAGCTTTTTTTTATTATTATTAACTTTAAGTAGTTATGTGTTTGAATAAAAGTTGTAATTATAAAAATAAGTATTTACATATTTGATTAAAGTGGGTTAAAAAGTAAGTTATATAGTTAAAATAACTATTGAGGACATTAAAATAAAATTTAAAAAGGTAAGTATAAGATAAAAGAGTAAACATATTTTAGTAATAAAAATAAAAAGGTAAGGATAAGATAGTAAATGATTTAGTCAAACTTGTTTTTTTTCAAAGTGTTTAAAGCCATAAAAAGTAAAAGTTGGGGTTGAGGAGCTTTTTATTTTCTATTTAAAGCCATTTAAAAAAAGCACATTTTATAATTAAAACAAACACTTTCACTGGCTTAAATTAGACTTTAAGCAGGTTTAACCAGAAAAAAGCCAAACCAAACATCCTCTAAATCAAATGATGTGGCTACACGAACATTTAGTATGGGGCGGGAAAAAACACATGAAAAAGGCTCCACATATGGTATATTTAAGGTATAGATTCAGAATTTACAAATAGAGAAAGACAAATATAAACCAAAACCACCTAAGAATCTTACAAAGAAGTAGACCAAACCCAAGACTAACACAAGAGGCCCAAAACCTACAAACCCAGAGAAATCCAATGGAGAAAAGAGCGGGGCCGATGTACCACAACCCTGACCCACATGACTCTAAACAATGTCTACGAGCCCAAATTGGAAAGAAAAGCCCAACTAAGGAGCCCAAATCATCTTAATATTTTAATTTGAGAATTACTTTAACTCCTACGGATATACAAAAGATTCTACATACATTCTGGCATACGGGATTAGGGAAATAGCATAACAAAATTCAATTCTTTTTAATAAAAAGATTTTATCTTTACGGAATTCGATTATATTACTAGAATTGAGTCATAGAATTACTTGTGAGTCACTCTCGCAGTCTTTGCTTTTTCTATTGTGTAATCGATTGCAAATTCAGGATTATCTCAGTCAATGCACTCTTTTTTTTCCCTGCCTTTTCAGAAGCTAGGATTGGATCCTTTTTAACTAGGATCAAGGGAAGTTAGGAGTGAAATGAAATAAACCTTAGTATGACTTCTTCCTTTATTTTAATAAGATAAGGCAGTTGCCCATGTAAAAGAAAACAAATTCTCTTTAAATTTATGCCCGAGATCAGTCCTTTTGAAGGTAACTGCAATTATAAGGAATGCTTATTCTGGAATGGAGGAGTTCTCGTATAGTCAACAATTTCTTCTACCTTTCCTCATAATAGCAATAACTATTAAGTTCATTTTTCTCTAAGGTGACCAACCGCACACTTCATATGTATATAGTTTTGGAGAATCATCATAATAGCAATAACTATAAGTTCTTTTTCTCTAACTTTAAGGTGAGCCATGGCACACTTCATATGTATATGATTGAGCGCTCATATAGTTGCAAAGAGGAAGATGATCAGAGCCTGACCACTCCACTTAAAGTAAAGCTTTCCACGCAATGGCTACTGAATAAAAGCTATTCTTAACATTTCTCCCTTTGGGAGTTGCGAATTTAGCAAAGAAGTTGTCATATATTTAGCATTACTGAGTAATCTTCCTAAGATGAATCTTGACCTGTCAAATAGTTTTGGAGAATCATCCCCATCTGCTTTTAAGCACTCTGTCTTTGCTTTATAAAATCAATTTTCGTACTAGCGAAATCATTACTTTTCCATTTCAATTTGCAGCAGAATATGATAAAGAAGGCTGATTCAGTATCACGCCTGATTGCTATATATCCACTCACCAACATGAATATTATGCGTAAAAATGTGTTTCAAATTAACTAATCAACCGATGAAGTGAATTGAAATTAACAGTTTTTATCACGATGATGAGCATCAATCAAAAATGAAATACAAGAGTATGCCAAATATGAATTCATCATATTACAAGACAAAAAGCATTTTGTACAGAAACGTCTAAGATAAACCAAATTCATCACCTAAAACGAAGTTAAAAACACATTTAATTACTACTCATACAACCTACTACTCCCTACAAATGAACTAATGTTGCAAATGATACAATTTGCCATGGAACACCGCACTGACCTAGATGTTTGTCAGCTGATAACTGGCAGCCCATCGGGGCAAGCGCGGGCCGGACACACATCTAAGGAGACGACTCTCAACAGGATTCGAGCCAAGAGGCTCAAAGGCAATGACAGAATATTGAGAAGTGAGCACTGCTAGGCATCTCTACTGAAGTGCCAAGCTACATTCATGAGTAGTATCTAAGACTTTTCCCATGGGGGTAAATATATCCATTTCTTTCTGTCAACTGGGGCATATATATGGGGTTGACTAGTCCCTTTCCTGTTGACCAAGAAAGAAAAAACATGCTGATAAACAAGCCATGCTGTTTCAGTGATCCAGTTTATGATGATTGGCAATTTGACCTCTCCATTCTCGAGAAGACAATAACATTTTAGCATTCCAACATAAAAACATACATATATACATACACATATATACACACACTATGAAGGATAAGCATGAGTTGTATAGCATCATTGCTGAGGTCATCATCCGACTGAAGGATTATATATGTGCAGATTTTTTTGTGAATTCTAAGTTAATAATACTTGAAAGTTGCTTTGCCATCATGACCTAAGATTGCAGCTTTTACACCAAACTTAATGTTGATTGCTCAAGTTCATTAAAATAAACTTGGTTTCATCATGGTGATGTAGTAGTAGCTGGATTGGAAAACATATATGAAAGAATCTTTGGTGGCTTCCTTAATTCTTAATGATTTCAAGCATGTCGTTGTCCGGCTTTGTTTAGTATATTCCTTTGTGATATGGTACTTTTTCTATTGATTTATATACAGAATTAGAATGAGTAAATTGATATATGCACTTCCTGTGATTTTTAAAAGTACGTGAAACTTTTTTATGGTGCAAAAATCATTTCATAATCTCTTTATGATAGTCGAAAATAAACACAGAGGGATTAGATGTATTTCTAGAGGACCACAAAGAGATTTGATGCACTTAAAGACCACAAAGGAGCATGTCTTTATTTTTAGAAGGGGTGGGTATACTTTCAATGAGCATAGAAAAACTAATACTAGGAATTTTGTATTACAAGGGAGTTCAATACACTTATAAAATATTACGTGGAAGTTCGCAGCATTCGCAATATATGCAGAGAAAAACTATTTTTTTTTCTATTTATGATTTCTTATGTAAATTGAAAAAGGGGGAAAAGTTAATCGTCCCGCATCCGAATATTTGGAGAATAACGAGCCATTAATATAAAAACGTAGTGAGATATTAATATAAAAACGTAGTGAACTTTTGGTTCAAGGTTGGGTTCTATGCATGCATATTAAGGCTCATCTATTTTGGAGATTTGCAGCACTTGCTGTAACAAGTGGTATCAAATCTAATGGTTTGAAATAGGGGTATTTATTAATCAAGGAAACTCGATTATCAAATTGAATTGTTGGGTGTGGAAATTCTGGGTTTGAGGAATGGGAAAATTAGGAAAAATTAGGTTTGGGCAAAATTTTTGAGAAATGGGTTAAGAATCAAAATGAATTTTGACTTTTAGGAGGAAAACCCGATTACCAAAGTTTTCTATTATATATATATATATATATATATCTCTCTCTCTCTCTCTCTCTCTCTCTATTCCTCTCTCTCTGTCAAAACAAACAATCTCATTCAATTGTGTTTTTATTTATGCTTTGGATTGTAATTATCTGTTATTTTATACTCTAGAATTGAACTTTTATGTTATGTAGTTTATTTATATTTTGGAGTTTGAATTATGTTATGCTTCATGTTTTGTTATATATTTTTGTTTATGTTTTGAAATCTAAATTATTTTTTTCTTTATATTTTAGATTTATAATTATTCAATTTAAATTGTATCATTAATTAGTTTTGAACTTTTTTCAAAAAAAAAATTCTAGGAATTCCCATACCTGGTAATTTTTTTCATTCCCTATTTCCCAAATTATGTTCCCAATTGATGAATTAGGCAGAAAATAAAATAAAGTCTCTTTTCTAAAATTATTTGGGAGAATTCTTTTTTTAATTGGGACAAAAATTTTCTAATAAACACCCCTAGTTTGAAGGTGTTAGGGTTTGTTTGGATTGACTTTTTTTAGAAGTGATTTTTCTAATAATTTTTAAAAGAAGTGTTTTTTTTGTTTTTAAAGCTAAATATTCTGAATTTTAGAAAAAGATGTATTTGAATTTTTTTTCAGAATTTTAACTTTTTTAAAAATTAAGCCAAATAATTATTATAAAAATAAAATATATTTTTCAAAAAAGAAAAGATATATTTTAAAAAAATAAAAAAAATCCAAACAGGCCCTTAACCTATCCCATGACTTGCTATAAAAAGTGGTACCAAAGTTGCTATAATAGCAAGTGGTATCAGATTAAAGCTAATGGTTTGAAGATCTTGGTCTGCCGCTTGGCTTGATATAACAAGTGGTATTAGAATTAATGGTTTTAGAGATTTTTGCCGACGCTTAAAGGACTATTGAGAATGATAATGCAATAGACTCCCGATGGACCAGGTAGGGTGTTGAACGATGTAGCCAAGGTTCGTTTAGATTAATTTTTTTTAAAGTATTTTATTTTAACAACTTTTAAAAGAAGTATGTTGAAAGAGAGTAATCTGGACACATTGGAATATATACTAGAGCTGAGATGCGAAGTATAATACAGCAAGACAAACACCCAAGTTTACATGAACAGATACGAGAGTATGTTGTGATTTGGGTGTATTGGAAACAACAAATTAATATTAATAATAATAAAAATCTTTTTTGTTAATAATTCAAGTTTTGTATTGGATAGAAATCTAATAGAGTATTCAATTCTAATTATCAAAAGTCAAGTAGTTTAGATTACTTTTTTTAAGCGTAATGACTTGTATTCAAATTCTATGAGGATGTTGGGTTAATTGGGTGGGGTGAGGGATTAAGAAAGAAAAAAAGATATTTATCAAAAGCTTGAGCTCAAAACTCATTATCACCAACCTACAGACTACACGTGCGAGTGTGTCTTAATTAAAAGTTATGAATAATTTACAAAATTTGAATATAAAAATTTTAATTTTTTAATGAGATGGTAATTTAATATGACACAATAATGTATGTCAAATTAGAAGACTAGGACCTAGAGTGAATAATTAAATGTATTGGTGAAGTTATGGGTTGCAACTGGACTTTACTCAATGGCCACTAAAGTAACTTTTTGGAGATTTGATATAGATCTTGGATTGATTCACTCAGAAGACTTGGCCATTGTTTTACTTGAGATTATAGGATGCAGCACCACTTGGATTTATTTGAGATTATGCAGGACGCTAAATGTCTTCTTGGAATCTTCACAATATATTAGCGTTGTGCATGTTTGCTGAAATGCAAATCGAGCAGTGGATTGATCAGCGAGGAATGTTAGACTAAAAAGAATTACCTCATGATTGGATGGTTTACCCTCTTGTAGGATTGTTTAATGATCTCTTCCTTGTATTTGACTCTACTGGTGTAGGATGACTTATTAAATGAAATTTCATCTTTTCTTGATCCAAAAAAAAAAAGCAGCACCACTTGAATGAGGAATTTGTTTTGTAGAGGGCTTAAAATAATATATTAATTTTTTTTTGTGATTTCATTAAGAAGTAGCGTTTGTTATTAATTTATTGAAAGACTGAAAGTATATTTTAATCAATTTTTATTTATAATTACAAGAAATAAGATGAATTTTATTTAGTCTAATTCGGATAAGCAGCATTAAGGAAAATCTTAAATAAGATGTTTTTTTTAATATTTTAAAATTAAAATAAACCTATTCTGACAAAAAAATTCGGTTTTTTGTGTTTGATGGTCAATAAAGGATGAAATGTGTGACTACGATAATGCACGCATGTTATTGTTGAAATAACACAACGAAAAAAGTGAAACTGATTAGTTTTACTTGTCGAATTAAAATGGCAATCACATTGCGGTGCTTATGCCCTGCACCTTGGGCGACTAACAATGGTGCGCTTCTGAGCATGCGTTCTTTTGTGTATTATTTAAAAAATATATATAATATTTTTTATATTCACAAGTTTTATATTATGTTTACAAATTTAAAATATTTACAATATTATTTTTTATGTCGGTAAATAGATGTTCACAATTCTTACATAATTTTTTGTCACATCTCCCATGCTACATATTTACGAGTAAATTTTCACAATTTTAAAAGTTCGCGATGTTATTTGTGTTTGATTCGTATTTTGTATTTTCACAAGTTTTTAACGTCAAAAACATTATATTATACGTTACAAGCTTTAAATTATTTATTCACAAAGTAATAGTTTGTATGTTCAGAATTTATATTCATTAGTTACATGCTTCAATTTAGTGAATAGACAAACTTAATTCAAGCGAACCATCGAAAACTTTATTTGCATCAAGGTAAAAAATATTGTGGACATATCAGGTTAATCCTCGAGGTGTGTACTTTATAACAGATGGCTCACAGATTACAATATATTAAGCGACGCTTGAGGATTTTAAGGTTATTGAGTGATGATTGATCAAATCCGTCTCCAACATTTTTCATTTTTTTTGGCAGGAGAGGAAAGTTAGTACTTGCATTAACAAAACAATATAATATATTAATTGATGTTAATAGCGTCAAAATCCGTTTTAAAGGTAAAGATAATTTTAGAAGAGGATACGAAATACAATGAAGGGACAGAAATTCATATCTTCGCTGCAAAAACAACTTAATCCGCCACACGATTAGCTAGTATTGTCAAATTATTATTGGCAGCCATTTGTAATTATTATTAAATAATCATATCTCTTTTCGTGTAATTCTTGGGTTGTCCAGTCGCAAGTACGCTTCAGGGTTCAGCATGTGTTCAAAGCTGCCTCTTTTTTGCTTTGGTCGGTAGTTATTAAAAGCTGAGAACCTTTTTTTTTTTTTTTGGAGGGGGGGGGGGGTGTCAAGATTAAAAGCTTAGACCACCTTGAGCACGTTTTTGTCTCAATTTATGCCTACCTCAGCCCTGCGCAAGGTTCCTCGTACTGCTACGACATGGTGATCAGAATTTAATTGTTTTAAATTATTTGTATAATTTATAATTGTATCAATAATTTAATAATCTTTAAGTTATGATAATAATATTATAGTACTCCATAGTACTCCAATTTTCAAAACAATCAACGACATTAATTTTAGTTAATGATACATCACGAGGCACTCTAGTAAGGGATATCTAAGATTAAAATGCTCCCCCTGTGATATCTGGATCTAAATGGTGTAGATCATTAGTTGCATTTAGAACAGCAATTTATGTGGTTTTATGCGTATGCTCTGACATTTCCTTTTTTCATATTAGAAAATCAAATTAAATCAATGGATCACTTAAATTTTATTTGAACCCCTTTGTAATAACGACGTTATTGAAGAGAATAAATAATAGTGACTTAATAATATAATTAGGTTGAAACAATTTAACTGATTAGCCATCATCGGAGTATTACCATTTACTCCTTTAACATATACAGTGGCGGAACCACATTAGCTTGAGAGGGGTTTTAGGCACCCCTGGATTTTTGGGATAAAAAATATTGTTACTATTATTTTTATTCTTTATCTTTTAATAATAAGAGGCTAAATAATACGAAGTGCACTCCTTTATAAATAGTGTGCATCATGATCGTAATGAGAGAATTATTATTATTATTGTTGTTGTTGTTGTTGTTGTTTTTTGTTTTTAGCCAAAGAAAAATTTAAAAAATTCAAGACAAAAGAAAATATTTGTAATTTGTTGTCATATGAAAATCAAGAAATTAAAAAACAAGCAAGAATAGAAACAAAAATAAAAAGAGAAAGACGAGAAGAACAAAAAGTAGCACAACAATAGATTGAATGGTCACTTATATACAGAAAGATATTTTTAATAATTAACTTCAACAGCAAATTAAATATTTAATAATTTCAAAATACGAAGTTATGTCAGAGGATCATTATAAAGTGTAGTTCTATTTACAATTATTATATTTTTTACTTTTTTTGTGCATTAAAATATCATTATTATACTAGTTATTATATATTTTTATAATTAATTTTTTAAATTTTCATAAAAAATTTATGTGCTCCCTCTGACCTCTCTTTGACCTCGGTGTCCTGACTCCGCCACTGAACATATATCTTTCGGAGAAAATGCTCCGCCAACAGAGCATTTCGGAGAAAATGCTCCGCCACTGAATTATTAAAAAAAAAAAATGCTCCGCCAACAGAGCAAAATTCTTTCGGAGAAAATGTACGGCGTAACCAATTTGCAAAAATTGTTAAACGACTGATGAAAGCGTTGAGCATTTGCTCTTTTTTAATGTGAATCGAGCAAAAGAGTTTGGTTTGAATCACCATTTTACTTTGATACGTTCCATGACTTTAGAAATTTTGAGAAATGGTTTCTACAAGTGCTCGAAAAATCTTAGGGAGAGAGGAATTGAAATTGGAAAATCGCAGACTTTATTTATTTGCTTCATTATTTTGAAAATAAGGATTGCAAGGAACAAATGCAGGATTAAAGGTATGAAACCTATTCTGCAAAAAAAAAAAAAAAAAAAAAAAACAAGGAAGGTACGAAACCTAATCCAAGCCTCGTAATCCAGCAAGCAATGGAGTTGTGTAAAGAGGTTAAAAGACTGATGAGAACATTGTAAATTAGAAGCCTCTATCTAAAGGAAGAGTTAAAATTAATTATGCTACTACTTTTGATAACTCAGTTTTTAGAACAAGAGGTCAAAATTGAATCAGACTCAAAGCAAACAATTGATGCAATTGTTCGTAAAACTAAAGACCAAGCATGCAGTATGCATGAACTGAAGGATTGAACACGTTATAAAGGGAAGCATATCAGTTCCACCTCACAAGCAAGAACAAAAATTCATTTATAAAAATTTATCATTATTAAACCTTTCTCATAATATTATTCGTAATGAAACAATCTAAATTTATATAACGTCATCTGATATATGAGATATCATCCTATGGGACTCCAAAAGTTGAAGTATCACGGGAAGAACTTCCAAATAATTACAACCAAACAGGTTGTAGAGGCCACCAACTACTCAACTAAATGCCAAACTAGCTAGTGTGATTGTCTTTCTCAAGGAGCTAAAAGCTAGTTTGATTTTTTATTTAGAGAACCACACTGAACTGTTACATCATAAAAGTTTGTTTTGAAAAACAAAAGATGGTGTTTGATTTTTTATCTCAAAATCTAGTTTGATCCTAAAGTTAGAACTTAAAATTTTTTACTTCTTTTTTTGTAGTGTACAAGAATGAGTTTTAAAAATTTTCTTTAGACAAAAATATCCTCATAAATTATATTATTAATGTTTTTGGAATTATAATTATAATAAAATATAATAATTAATAAAATAAAAAATAACTCTATAATTTTAAATTTAATAAAAATAAGATTAAATTAATAAAATAATTAATTAATTAAATTATTTCAATAATAACCAATTTAACTATTTAATAATTCTATCTTTTAATTTAATAATAATTTACTAATTTTTATGTTATTTAATGACTTTTAATTTTTAAGAAGTTACAACTATAACCGTTCTAAAATTGTTCAAACAAGTTAAATAATCATTAAAGTAAAAAAAAAAGTATATCATGTAGAGAAAAAATAGTTTATGATTATATGCTTCAAAAGAAACTTTTAGTTATTTTGACAACCAATCATTATTTTCAAATAAAAAATCAAAAATTATCTCATTTAATTAAAGCCCATTTCATATAAGAATAACCAAACATATTTCTATTTTCATAAGAAATTCTTTTAATTAGAAGTCCGTTTCTAAAAATGTTTTAGAACACGACAACTAAAAAGGAAAAGCGAACTAGGCCTACATGGTGTAACTGGTGCTTCTCTGTTAACGTTGCTACTAGCCCAACCTGGTTTGCTACTCTTGAGATCATGGATGCTATGGCCAATGCGAACAATGATGTTGAAATGAATGAGACGGAAAATGGAAATGAAGATGAAGGATTGAAGTCCCAAGGACCCAAGATGATCAGAACGTGGAAAATGTGGATAAGATTGTTGTTGTTGTTGATCGAGATGGTGTTGGCCAAAAGAATTTTTTTTTATCCTGATTTTAAATTTTTATGGTAAAAATATCCTACTTTTTAAATTCGTTAAAAAAATTCCATTTTCTATAAGTCACGTATCAGGTCACTCACCAATCGCAGATCCCAAAATTTAAAAAAATTAAAAAAGAAAACGGTTGTGTCTTTAACGAAAATGGCAAGTTACCTACTGAAACGATAGGTGACCTACCGAAAATGGGCTAGTGGTTAGAGAACCAAATGGAGATGAGCATGCTATCATGACTTATTCAGTAGAAATTGACCTATATAATAATAGTCAATCGGATCTCAATTACGCTCAAAGTTAAGGTTTTGAGATTGAAGTGTCTTACATTAAAAGTTTCAACAATATTAGGATATATAATAAATTATTTAGGATCATAATTTCTCCAATAATAATAAAATTTGTAATTTTTTGGGGTCAAATTTCCTAACTTTTAATTAAATGGTGTTCTCCCACCATGTAGTAAAGATCGGTTTAAAGTTATCATTAATTATATATAAAAGTAATTGTAATACATATAGTTTGATTTTCGATACAGTTTTTGAGACAGTTTTTTTTTCCATTTTTTCTCACCGATTATTACTTATATTAGAAACCATTGAAATTGTTGAGGTTTAAGGCAAATTAGACCATATTTAGGCAAATTAGCTCATTTTCAGTAAGTCACTTATCGTTTCGGTAGGTGACTTACCGTTTTCGTTAAAGACGCAACTGTTTTCTTTTTTAAATTTTTTCAAATTTTGGGATCCGCAAACGGTAGTAATTGACTTACGGAAAAAATGTGATCCACTCGCTTGTTGAGGATTGATTTTCGGTTTCTGTATTGTATCTTTTTGTCTTTTCCAACTTTGGTCTTGTGGTCCTGTTGTCTCTTGTTTTGTTTGTTGATTGATGGATTCATGTATTAGTTGTTTACCTTGTGTTCTGTTTTCCAATACCCCTTTAGCCTTGCTTAGGCTTGCTTTGTTCTAGTGGCTTGAGGGATGTCGACATGGCTTGTACTAAATTGTGATTAATAAAATTTTACTTAATTTGTCAAAAAAAAAAAAGTTGCTGCTTCTCTATTATAAGCATTCTTGTTTTACTTATTGTTTTCTTTCTTTGATGACCCAATTGTTTAACTTTACTTTCCTTTCTTTTCCCTCACAAATTCAAACAAGATTTTAGTGTACCTTGACTTTCTATTTTTAAGTTTTACCGTAATAACTTAAATTATTTCTAAACATGTTTCTTTTTTATGGAGTAAATTCCATTTCTTCAATGAGTTCATAGTTAAAATCCAAACACTTTTATGTACATTTTATGTTATCCAAATTCCCCTACGACCTTATGGTCTTAAATTGTGCCAAACAAAAGAGTAAAGATATTTTTGTTCTTTTACTTTATTAAAAAATTATAATCCCTTACACATAGATACATTGAACATTGCCCCACAAGAATCTATTTATTGGAGGACAATATTTCTTCAAATAAAATAAAAAGAAAAGTATGAAAAAAATTTGGCATGATGTTTAGTGTTTTTATATATTGGGGGATTATTGTTTTTTTAAATAAAATTAAAAAAATTTAAAAAAATTGTGGTCTAATGCTACCATCAAAATTCAAATTATAGTTTCTTAAACGAAATAAAAAGATAAAAATATACGATTTTTTTGTGTGTGTGTCTCCTTACTTGCGGATTATGATTTTTTGATAAAATAAAAGGTCAAAATATACGAAATATTTTGTAGTATAGTGTGTTGTGTATTTATGCATTGGGAGATTACAATTTTTTAATAAAATAAAAAGATAAAATGTTTACTCTTAAGAATTTGTGTGGCATAATTTAAATCCAAGGAAAATTTGGGTAATATGAAAATTTCATAGGAAAGTTTGAGTTTTAGCCAAGACTCATGAAGGAAAATAGGATTGGGGGACTAAATACTCTGCACCTTAAATATTATATACTCATCTAGCATTGTGAACCCCACCATAGCATGTTCACAATTTTATATTATAAGTTCATAATTTTTATACTATATGTTCACAAGTTTTAATTATTTATAAATTGCATATTATATGTTTAACACTTTATTTTCAAAACTTTTAATTGTTCATCATTTATTTATCTATTATTCTTATATTATATATTCAAAAGCTTTATATCATATGTTCACAAAGATAAATTATTCGTTTGCGACTCTTCAAAACATGTCACAACTTGTGAATGATATGTTCACAATCTGTTAATAATTTTAGAGTTAGCAGTGAGAGATATTTTCGGTGCCTGATCGGCAATCGGATTGTTGTATTATGTTCATCTAATACGAAGAGAGTGAATTCGTTAAATTTCACGTTAATCCGACAATCAGATTGTGAGATTTATTAGGCAGTGCACCACCCACATTTGGATATACCATACTTTGGGTGCATGATATGATTTACGATTGGAGTATCTCATTTTCATGTATATCAATAAAATTTGACTCCTTGATTCTCTGATTAAAATTGAAAAAATAATAATAATTAGCGAAACAGGAAGGTTAAGTGATACTAGGCATACATTGGGCCAATATTTCAAATGCAGATGGACTCTTTCAAAAGCCCAATCTACAATTGTACTCAATATAAAAATGGCCCATTCGCGTCCCTACCCAAAAACCCTACATTTCTTCCTCGCCCAAACGCGTCCTCCTCCCATGGCGTCTCTCGTCTCTTTATTTTCCATAGTCAAACGCACCTTTCAAACACACTCTCATACACATACACAAACTCACGTAACTTGTTGGGCTTTTTTTTTTTTTTCCCCTTTTCAAATTTTGTAAATAATTGTTTTATTTAATTTGAAAAATGCCCTATGATGGAAAATCTGATAAACATTGAGCGGCGGTGATGGTTTTGTTAAGTTTCATTTGTTGACTTTGTGCATCACCGGAGAATCCTCCACCTCGTTTTTCTGCACACACACACGCACACGCACACGCGCACGTGGATGGTTGTTCGCGGTGGTGCGTTGAAGGCTTCCGATGAACGCCATCATTAAATCTTAGCCGTCCGTGATTTTTTGAAGCTATGAGATCTGAGGGCTTATATTTACTTGGCCTCTTGTGGTCTTATTTGTAATTTTGTATAATATTTTATTTTTTGTGGGATGCATATACACATGATATGATGATTTATCAATTTTTTTTTTTTGGAGTACTTTGAAGTCAAAATTCCAGTTTCTTAAACAATATTTACACAGAAAGATTTTTATTTACGAACACATATCTTAAAAGTTTTAAAATTAAATACACTTAGGGTTTGTTTAGATTAGTTTTTTTTTTCAAAAAAAAATATTTTTTTTTTAAAAAATTACATTAAATTTGTAATAATTATTTAATTTTATTTTTTAAAAAATTGAAACTCTGAAAAAATTTAAATACAATTTAAAAAAAATCAGAATTTTCAACTTTTTTTTTTTACCATTGGTGTGCGGTTCACACCAACCATCGGTAATAAATATAATAAATATTCTTTCTTGTTATTTAAATTTTTTGAAGATATTTATAAAATTGTCACTTATTTTTTATTTTGTAAATTTAATAAATATGCTTACTTGTTATTTAAATCTGTTAGAGTTATTTACAAAATTGTCACATTATTTTTTAAATCTTTTAGAGTTATTTACAAAATTGTTACTTTGTTTAAAAAAAACTTTATTGATGTTTTTTGTTTTTTTAGAAAATTATTTTCTATTTTTTGAAAATGAAAATAAAAATTAAAAAAGTTAACTAAATGAGTTTTCTATCTTAATTTTTATTTTCTATGAAAATGAAAACAGAAAACAGGTAAACAAAATGCACCCTTATTTTTTAAAAACATTTTTAAAAAAAGTCAATCCAAACAGGTCCTCGTTGTTCTTTCAACCAAAAAAATAAGTACACATATTTTTCAAAGAATTTTGGAGCCCTACTAATCCAAATGTAACCCTCTCATAATTGTGATATTTAAGCATCCTTGTATCGTGGCGGTGGGTTTCATTTGTAAACGTTAATGTTTATAGTTCGATGTTATAAGAAAACATAATTATTAATTTTGAAGTTACTTTAAATTTGTCCTGAATTTTAGAGCCCTACTAATCCAAATGTCACCCTCTCATAATTGTGATATTTAAGCATCCTCGTATCGTGGCGGTGGGTTTAATTTGTAAACGTTAATGTTTATAGTTCTATGTTATAAGAAAACATAATTATTCATTTTGAAGTTACTTTAAATTTGTCCTGAATTTTGGAGCCCTACTAATCCAAATGTCACCCTCTCATAATTGTGATATTTAAGCATCCTTGTATCGTGGCGGTGGGTTTCATTTGTAAACGTTAATGTTTATAGTTCGATATTATAAGAAAACATAATTATTCATTTTGAAGTTACTTTAAATTTGTCCAGAATTTTGGAGCCCTACTAATCCAAATGTCACCCTCTCATAATTGTGATATTTAAGCATCCTCGTATCGGGGCGGTGGGTTTCATTTGTAAACATTAAAGTTTATAGTTCGATGTTATAAGAAAACATAATTATTAATTTTGAAGTTACTTTAAATTTGTCCTGAATTTTGGAGCCCTACTAATCCAAATGTCACCCTCTCATAATTGTGATATTTAAGCATCCTCATATTGTGGCGGTGGGTTTCATTTGTAAACGTTAATGTTTATAGTTTGATGTTATAAGAAAACATAATTATTAATTTTGAAGTTACTTTAAATTTGTCCTGAAATTTGAGAGCCTTGCTCCAAAAATATCTTTTAAGCTTTTCAAATAAACGGGTTGTCCGTCAAAAGAAGAAAATAATAAGCCAATTCCTATGAAATTCTTTCATTTCATAGAAGTAAGAGCCCATTTTGCTAAAGCTTATTTTTAAATGTTTATAAGTAGCTTGTTGCTCATAAAGCACAAGCTATTTATATGTGTTTGAATAATATGTGCATATAATTTGTTAACATATTTAATAAATAAGTGTTTATAAATAACAGTAATAGTTATAATAATTGAAAAAGATATGTTATTAATTATAAATTGTCAAAAAGTGAATTTTTTTTAATGGTAATGTTATTTTTTTATTACTTGGACCAAAGTGTTTATAAGTTATTAAAAAAGAAGTTAGTAATCGGAGATCTTCTTTTTTCCAGCTGGAAAAAGGTGCTTCACAGTTGTTTAACTAAACATTTTTTTTTTCTTTTATCCTTTTTGGCTTATAAGCTGGTCAAGGTTTGACCCGCTTAAAGCTTAGCCAAACTGCCTCTAAAAGGGTGTTTGGCTTTGCTTATTTTAAGTGCTTGCAAGCACTTAAAAAAAAGGACCCATACACATAATTTTTATTGTATGGGTGTTTATAAGCCCTAAATAAGCAAAGCCAAACACCAAATGAGTTGGTATTCTTATGAAGCAAATAGCATTTTGGATTTGATTTGTCCGTGGACTGGACTTATTTTCATTCTTGTCTGTCCTTGTATCTTTTGAAGGACTAGCAAAATTGAAATAGCAAATTTTTGGGTCAGCTTAATGGACTCGAAAACCATACTTTTCTCTGGATTGGATCGTCATAGCGTACTCCCACATTGGTTGTTTCTAAGGATTAGAAAAATCGCAATAGTGTAGCGAGACTTTTGGGCTATCAAAATGGGTTCAGCAGGGCCATCTTAATGGGCTCAGGAACCATACGTTCTGGATTGGTCATCATAAGATACTTCCACATATCAAACCTGGCAACTAAGCTAGGGTATGGGCCGATTTAGTTGGGCCTCTTTCGGCTGGGTAACTAAGCTAGGAAGGGCCGCTTATGCAATGGGTTTTTCAATTAAATAAAAATTAGAGTTCAACCCGCGCAATACAAGGGTTATGTTCTTAATTTAGTTGATCCCATGGGTTTTTCAATTAAGAAAAAATTAGAGTGCACACTAATCATCGGAATTGGTCGCAAAGGGCAAATGCGTAAATTTGGCTTCTGTAAATAGTGCAATGTAGTAGATACAAGTACATCTTTTCTTTTACTAGTACAAATGCTAACAGACTGTTTCAAACAAATGAATTTCATAATATTTTGAGGAATTCATTTGCAAATTTAATCGTTTATGTTTAGTAGTACTTTATTAAAATATGAAATATTTAGAATTTTAAGATTTTTAAATTCTGAGTTTATTCTAATTATACCCAAATCTTGATCCAAGAGGTGGATTTGTAATTTCAAAAAAAGCAAATTCACCAAAAATCTTATGAAGACAAAAATATCTCTATAATTATTAATATGATATAATACTATCCTTTTTTATACAATTTTATTTAAAAAAAATGTACATATTAATTCTAATTCTATATGTGTTCCAAAGACAATTTAGGTTTACTAATGATATAATTGACTTATAACTGTTTTACGTATCCAAATAATAAAATTTATTTGCAAATATAATTCGTTGTAAAATAAATTTCATATTACAAGAGTTTCCAAACACTATGTTAATAAAGAAAAAAACATGTAGAATGCTAAATGGGACCATGAAGGCTTAGTTAAACAAACACCTGGCAAGTTATGGTGCTTTTTTGGAAGGAAGCTATCCGGTGCTTGTGGTTATTGTTTTTATATAGAGTAAAAATTATTAAGTTTTTTGACTATAAAAGTTAAAAGAGGAAATAAAAAAAGAAATATTTTAGTTTAGTTTTAACAATATTGGAAACATTATAATATTGTAAAAAAGTGAAATAAATATCAATATTATTAACAACAACTTAAATAAAGAATTTCGATGCAAGATTTGAAATTAAAGAATACATTGCTTTTATTGGAGGAATCTTGGTTTTTGGAATCTTGTAATAATGTTAATAGGCCGAATGTTATATCACAGGACGTTAGTCACCTCAAACCATACGAGCCACACAACTCTTATTGGCACACAACTCGTTTTGACAAGAGAAATATATTTTAAATCTTTTATTCTCATTTAAATTCATTAAACACTAAGATATATATGATACTTAGCTAATAGATTTTGCATTGCCATTTCTAGGATATATATGATAGTTAGCTAATAGATTTTAAGGATGAAACACGCCTATATAATAATACTCATAAAGTATTAGCTTAATATAATAAAATATAATTGATTACTACCAAAAATAATAAAAAAGAAGATGCCAAAAACCTCAATATAATTTTACCATATAAACTGCGTCCTACTTGTATTGAAGCCTCCAGTTGAAAATGATGCATTAGAAATTAGACTTAGAAATGAAAGATCATGCCCTTTTTTTTTTTCTTTATCACCAGTAAATTAATGCCATGTAAGGCACGACTATATTGCCCAATATTATTGTAATACAAAATTTAATTATATAATAAATAATTATTAAAAAATTCAATAATTTTGTAAGGAATCAAATAAGTTATACTTATCCTTATATATCTTTTTGAAAAAATTAAAATTGAAAAATGTGTTAATTTGTCTTTTTACTATTTTGACAAATTTAAGATAAGATTTAAAGTAGAAAAAGTTTTGTAAAATTAAAGGGATTGGGTGAATATGAGGGTGGAAATATCTAAATTTTCTTTTGGGTTATACTTGTTGAATATATTGGTTTAATATATTAATTTACTGATGATTAATTATATTTTGATGATGTCATAATTATACTTTGTTATCTAATTTCTACTACTTTTAGTATATTGAATATCTTGTGCAATAGCACTCTTGAGCAAAGAAAAGAGATGGAGCATGGTTCATGAAGTTTATGTACCTTGTAGTTATAGCTCTTTTCTTCTCTATTAGTTTTATATTAAGTTGATCTTGGTACATAAGCAAAATGGTATGAGCTTAATAACTTAGTGCATCGCATGCATTCTTCATGCATTTTTATCACGAGTCTTATTCTTTTTATACTTGATCATCTTTTCTCCTTAGTACTTGTTTATATATTCTTTCTATTTTCTTGTTCTTATCATTATAAGTATATACATACTTACACCTGCATTCAAGTGTCTTTTCCTGCCGAAAATACAACTTTTAAGTCCATATCTTTGTATTTTGGAAGTTGCATGTACTGTTACATACATTACTTGATATTTTGGATACTATATATGATTATATGTATGTATATATGTATATATCTGCATGGCTTTGTAGTAAAAGTGTATATATAGGCTTTATACTACAGATATTTGAGCTATCTTGTATAATATATGTATATTTATAGGTAAACAATTTGCATATACCACTTTCCCGTACAAAATCTGTATCTTGATTGTGTGCAAGTTTTAGCTCTGCATTTAATGTTTTTGTAAGTTGGTTGATGTTGTATTAATAAGATTAGATATATGTTATATTAGTAGGTGTCTTGAGCCTCAAAAAATCTGCAGAAAAGCTAGCTTTATGGACTTTTTTAAATATGCCTGCACTTTTTGTAGTAGGTAGCAGCTTTTCTGACAAACTCTGCAACTACTGGCCTACATAGGCGGTCGACCAGTAATGTGCTTCGGTTGAAACAAAGAGCACATTAGCTCTATCGGAACACATAGGAAGTCAACTGGTAGAGTGTTCTGGTAGAACTCTTTGGCTTACTGGAGTTAACGGTACACCCAGGGCGTCGACCGGTAGAGTATTTCGGTAGCCCTCTGAGTTGTTTTTAAAATTTGACCATTAGGAGACTTACTTTTTGGGCCAACAAATATACCCTTATCTTCCCAACTCTGACATAACTTGATCAAAACATATTCTCAAGCTCTCTAGCATTTAATACATTCTCTTTTCTACAGTCTTGCTTCATCTATTACTATCTTTATTGATTGCATATTATTGGCATTCATTGATCAAGTTTTTGAGCTCATAAATTGATTATCTACTTAAAGCAACATAAAAAGATTTAAATACCTTTTTACACTTGCTCACAAGAAGTTTTTGTATTCCAAACTCTCTACCATTATATTGGGTGTGAGTTTCTTTACTTTTGGTTAGCATAATTATAAGGAACTTCTCTCAAGAGTGAAAGGTTGAAATCCTAAAATATTAAGTTAATACTTGTTGTCCTTGTGGTAAAGCAAGGGTTGTGACCGTTGTTCTATGTTTCTACAACGTACTAATTAAGAAGCCGATTTACTAGTGAAGTTTTCGAAACCTTAAGGGAAGACCTTAGGTAGTGGACTAAGCCCTCAGGAGTTCGAACCACTCTAAATCTGTGTATTTGATCTTCTTAACCCTATACTCTTTACATTTCAAGTACTTACTTTGAATTTTGTATGTGCTTTTGCTTGAAATACTTGTTAAGAGTTTTAAGTACTTATTTGTGCCAATAATCCAATTCACCCCTCTCCCTTCGATTAATTCTCTAGGCAACAGTACTTGATCTAATTGAATTAGAATTTCATATGTAAAATTTATATAGGAATCGGATTGAAAAGTTATTTTTTTTTATTCTCATAAGTACTTTAATGTTATTTGAGATGATTTTACAATTATTTAATTTTCTTCCATTTATCTTTTTAAACTTAACGTCAATTAGCACAAACAAGTTAACGAAAAAACAAAAACACACAAGAAAAAAGATCATGAGAAACTCGAACACCAAACCCCAGGTATTTAAATTATGATCGGGTTTTATAGTTTTTATTACCTAATTAAATAGTTTATTTTTACGCTTGAAGTTTAAAACTCTAAACCTTAAAACTCATTCAAATCAATTTCTACTCTGGGAAAGCCATAATCTATTTTTAGATTTAGTATAAATTAGCACAATACAATTTAACAAATCTATGTATTTTTTTAATCAAGTATAAATTAGCATAATATATTTAATAAATAACAATAATAAAAAATCAAAACTTGAATTTAGAAAACTTAAAACCCAAATATCTAAAAATACTCGAGTTTTATGCTTTTAAATGTTTAATTTAATAGTTTTTTAACTTTAAAAATTCAAACATTTGACCTTAAAAATCCAATCAAATTCTCATATTTAACTCCATTGAATAGTTTTTTGGACTTAACATGAAAAAAATAAAAAATCAAGTGAAAAAGTCTGATTAGTCAAGAAATGAAAAAGAGGGTGCACATCATTTTGATTGAGAATGAAGGGCAAAAAAGATATAGTATATATAAATTATATAATCAAACAGTTTTTTTTATTTTAATAATAAAAATTTGAAAATTTGAACTCAGAAACTCAATTTGATTCTCTACCAGATTTGAACTTTATGACCTTTAATACCTTGTCAAATTTTTTTATCGTAAAACTCAAAAGATTAAAAATTCAAACTAATATCTACCCCAAATAAAAGTTAAAAGACGCAATTAACAAAGAAGTAGGAAAAGAAAAAACATATTATTTTGCTAGAGAAGGGAAAAAAAAAGAGTGAATATGAAATTTTAATTTTGTCATGAGATAAACATAAAAATACAAATATTATATTATTATTATTATTACAATATTGCCATTCTTGGGTACTATTCATTTATGGAGGAAATGTATGAATGAATAGTACTTCAAGAAGTGAATCTTTTTGTACAAGTAGAGATGTTCTTTTTTTTTTTTTTCCTTTCTTATTTTTTTTTTGACAAAGGAAAAATTCAGTTGGTCGAGTTTGACCACTGATACGCTCAGTGGAACCCAAGAACCAATTGGCAAACCTCTAGCATGCAGAACGTCCCCTATATTTTTGTATCAGTTAAGTCGAAGGCATTCAACTCAGGGTAGCAGACTGGATTTGAGCTCGGATCATAAGTCGTGTTCATCTTTAACTCTTATTATTGGGGCACCTCTGGAGGAAGAAATCATGTTCATGTTATTTGCATTTGCATGCAAGTTTCTCGTTGTTTTACGAGTAAGGCTTTCTCACTTTCGATTCTTCTTTTTTTTTTTTTTCCTTGTTTTGTCTTTTTAGTTGTCATGACTAGGAGCCCGTTTGGCTTTGCTTACAAGCTGGTCAAACTAACTTATAAGCCAAAAACAAAAAATTACATGTTTAGTGAAGTTGCTTATAAGCAAGTAAAAAAAAAAAAGTTGGAGCTGCTTAAAATTTGTGCTTATAAGCTAATTAGTCAAACCTATTAAAAAGACATATTTATCCTCACACTTGAGAAGCATATTATAATAATACCCTTACACCCTAATCTTCTCCTTTAATTAATTACATGTCCTTTTTAGTCATTTTAACTACTATTGCTACTTATAAGTACTTATTTGCCAAACATGTCAGTAACTTATAAGCACATATTATTCAAACACATTTTTACTTATTTTTCACTAGCTTAAAAGTAACTTTTTACTTATAAAAGGCACCTGCTTATAAGCACTTTAAAGTAAGCAAAGCCAAACGGGCTCTAGATCTATGAGCACAGCAGCCAAGATTTGATTTTGAAGGCAAATTAGGTTCCCCGAAAGTGTCAATCTTTCAAGTAACTGCACCAATGGCCATTACTTGACGAATAGAAAGCATGTGGTGTGCGGGTGCACTTTCAGGTATTAACGGACATGTGAATAGAAAGATGGATCATGCTCTTCCGCAGGAGTACCATCAAAGAATCTCTATGAATACTCCTAGCAGTTGATGTGGCTGTGGCTAAGAAACAAGCAGGGAAAGATCGGTCCATTCTTCAATGATGTCTATTCGATGAATAAAGAAAGGTCAAAGTCAAGCGGTATGATAATACGATTGGCCAAGAAACAAGTAGGAAAAGAGTGGTCTTCTATTTGATGAATAAAGGGAATGTTAAAGTCTGGCAGTATGATAATATAATTATTTATATCAGTTCTTTATTTGGAATTTGGATGTCAAATGATGCAGATGTATCTTTGTTTCAGTTTTTTAAATATACATTTTTAATTTCAAATATTTATTATTAGCCTTAAAACTCATGGAAGCAATATTATTTTGAATTTATCCCTGAGATCATGATAAGTAATGGCCAACAGTAGATGGCATCAAGATTATATTGTGGTTGAATCAAATCCTATTTACGCAATAATATTACTTTATTATTCTCCCAATAAAAAATGTCTTTTAGTACAGTACTAATTAATTCTTTGTCTCTAAAAGAAGATGATTAAGGCAATAAAATTACTCTATTCTCCGAAGCAAAATGTACCTTACCATCGACCAAAAGAAAAAAGAAAAAGACCTAGTTCTCACCGAATCTATTTTTTTCTTTTTTCTTTCCCTTTTTTGGTCGAAAAGCCCCCTCTAATAACTTCGGAGGAAAAGGATACGTTGTCCAGTCATTTGCCTTAAGTTTTTCCCTAAAAGTTAGTCCCTTTTCTTTTTAAAAAAACAAAAAATTTGTCGTTTGATCACACCGTATAATAAATTAGTTAAAAAGTATTCTCCGTCAACATAAAAAAAAATATTACAAAAAATTAAAATCTTTTATACCCTTTACATGATAGATGAAAATATTTTAACCTTATATTTTTTCATTTTTTGCAATAAAGGAAATATAGCTGCAGAGTCCGGCCAATGGAACAATTAGCAGAGCCCAACCATCAACTAGCAAATTTCGAGTGCAACGTGTCCGTTATATTGAGCACTAGTAAAATTGAGGGTACTCACCCAAGACAAGAGACTAGAATCGAATTTGAATAATGAGTCGTATTCATTTTCAACTCTTGCCACTTGGTATCTTTGAGGGACTACCTTACTCTACAATTCAACAACTCACCTTTGGACAAACCCGCTCTCTTTTTTAGTAATTTCTTCATGACAAAACCAAACACATATCACACACGGAGGGGGAAAAAAAAAGAATCTTTCTTTGAAAAAGATATTTTTCTCTGTCAAGTTATTTTCCTGCACCCACATTACCAAACTGATTGAATCTTTGTGTATCCTTAAAATCTAATCAAGAACTTTAGCCAATGGAGCCTAGTCGTGGTCCATTTTCCATAGTAGTTAAACGGCACGGCGTTGCCGACATTTCACTGCATTATGCAACTTCTTTCTTTCTGTATCGTTTAAGTGATAACAATTAAAAAGGGATTAACCACATGCGTCTCAAAATGGACCCTCAATATAATTAACCACATGCGTCTCAAAATGGACCCTCAATCTTGCTAATTATATATGCAATATTGAAAAAAAAAAAGAGTCTATATATAATGATTTCTTTATGGTCAGAAAAAGGAGGCCATAATTGGATCCATTATACTCATCCACACTCGGTAGTCAAACAATATGGACAAAAACATCACCTTTGTAAGACTTTTAAAGATGTTTCATTATTATTATCATTATTATTGTTTTGATCGGCATAAAGATGTTAGCTTTTGAGTTTGATGTACTCTTGTTTCAAAAGACGAAAAGGTGGGTTTGATGTACGCTTGAATTCATCACTTCTTTTTTTTATAAAAGAATTCTTGTATAAAAAAATATATTTTTATAATAAAGTACTTGCTTAGCTTTTGATAAAAAAAAAAAGTTGAAATTCTTAAAAATTTTTTTTCCAGAAATTAAAAAATTTGAGCTACGAAAATTTACCTTTTAATCATTATCATTAAACATAACTAATTTCTCTGGAAGAAGAAATCACTGAAAATGGTAAATTTAATGAGAGAATGACTGAAGATGCATGTTAAAGTTTCATATTAATGAAAACATAAATTTGACATTAACGAGTGTAATGTGAAAAACCAAAGTTCTAAAGATAAACTTTAAGAATTAATTGCTCACAAAAATTGAGACGATGTTATTTGTTCCTGGTGATTTTCTTAAGCCAATGTAACAAAATTTCAATTTTGATGGCTTGATTTTGGGTTAGATATTTAGGAAATCCTTCTGCAGATCTTGAAGTAGGTCCTCCAGATCCACAGATTTAAGCTACACAAGATTCCACTATTTCAGCTCACAGCTGGAACTTATGATAATAAATATGGATTATATGCCTATCGGATTGGTAAGTTGTTTGATTAATTAAGCTATTTGATTACAAGGAAACTTTTAACCAGCTTATGCTTCTTAATATTCTTACATAAGATAAGAGTAAGGTTAAAAGTTGTTAGGCAGAGGGTAGACTTCGCCTAATGTTTAAAAAATATCTAGTAAGTACCGACTCTTGAGGTAATAACGATAGCATTGGATATGTTTGAAAGAACAATCAACATCTCCTTTCTCCGACCTCCTCATGTTCTCCATCATTTCTCTTAACATAATAATTTACAATATTACGTAGCTAACAAAACTAATGTAAGAATTTTTTCTGGCACGAACACCCAATTAATAAGAGTAGAAAGAGAACACCACTCATGAGTTGTGCTGGGTCCTGCTCCTCGCACTTGGTTAATGTTCACCGAATCTAAATATGTATTGAATAAGCAACACTGCACCCATAGTTGGTTAGAAAGAAAATAAGCAAAGGTAGTGTTGGAGGGGTAATAACGGGCCAAAGTCATGCGGTTATAGGACGCCAAAGCCACGAGGAAGTTCCATCGATGGACCTCAATAAGGAATAAGGATAGGTCCGTAGCAGGACTCCTACCAGAGCAGGTCCACATCGGATCTCCTCGTATTTCGAACGAACCTTCGGAGATGTCAAGCTGCGAGCTAGCGTTGGGTCTCAATGAAGGCTATTGTCATAAGACTAGCATCTAACCTGGCATGAAGTTGACCTAACTAAGCCTGCACCCTACGCTGGCATCTAAATTATCTCCTGTTGCCTGTTAGATAAATGGGCAAGTTCATCATTGGTTCACTTCGAGACAAAGCCTATAAATACTATGCTTGAAGGCCTAAGTTAAGGCACCTCTTTTCTTCCCTGGAATGTCTTCTTCTCCCTCAAAGGCTGTTCTATTAATAGCATACTGACTTGATCGTCGGAATGTAATCGAGGAAAAAAAAGGCCACTATTTGCCCCTTGTCTAGGTCCAAGTGATCGAAAAAGTACTGTGATTTTGTATTCATAAAGTAGTAAATATACATGTGATGAGCTTAATAGTATCATTGCAAATAGATGGGAGTTAATTAGATGACCTGCTCCTTTGATATTATAGAGAGTACCTTTTGTATATGGTTTTGTTGAGCTTAATGAAAAATTTGCTTCTTTTCCAACTACGGAAAAAAAACCACTACACTCGAAATTTACTCGTTAGTGATTAGATTTTGCCAGTAGTTTTCCTTTCTAGGGTTCAAGCCTTCTGGTAATAGAGTCCAGTGATGATTTTTAGTGACAATGGAATCATACCAACTTCGTCTTCTCTTAACCATACTATCTAGCCCGACCGTCTGAGCACGTCCTATCGAGTTCTACTCATCTCATCTATATCTTGTTCAATAAATAGGATTTATTGTTAACTAAAATTTTATAGTTACCTTTGATTTACTTTACTTTCCATAGTACTAATCATGTCGCTCGCACGTAATTAAGTTGTGTATTAACAATTATGTTGTTAGTACTAGTGATGTGTCTTAATAGAGAACGAAAAGTATGTCCTCGAGGGGAAATACAATTTGTTCACTAATAGAGATAGGAAAAGAAAAGGACGTATAAAGAAAGAAGAAAGGAAGAACGGGAAAAAAGGAAAATATACTTGTCCCCTCTCATTTCCTAATCGTACTTGGGTCCCCCCAAACTAAACGCACTATTAGGGGTCGAGGATGCATTGACAAAGAGGACTCTACACTTGTTTGTGTGATAAGTAAAAATTCGAGATGTTCTTTCTTCCTTCTTTTTCTTTTTCCCTGAATGACTCCTAACCCCAACTTACCTTCACACCTCTCATGAAATTTAAATTCAGGTCATCAATCTTCAAGAATCTCTAAATTCCAAGAATTCGAAATGTTAAGAATGCTGAATTTTAGAAACATTTGGTCCTATATATATTCCCATCCCTATCTATCTTACAACTTGTGACTATGAGCTCATAACGAATTTAAAAAAAACATCCTGAGTCTAGGAAAATTTTCAAACGCTAGTTTGAATCCTATGAAAATCTCTGCGATGTACGTGTGAACTTCACTAGTAGTCTCACATTTTACTACTACAGGCATATGTTTAAGAGCATGTCACTGGCCTATTTTATAGTTGGGGCAAAACTCGGTCTAGAATAAGAAAGCTTATCAAAGTGATCGAGGTTCCGGTGTTTGGCTGTTTTGAAGAAATTTGTTTGAAACAAGCCCTATTCTATACATAAAAATAGTTAAGAGGGTCATAGTTAATTTCTCTCGTTTGCTTAAGGCTCTACAATCCCCAACTGTTCCTTTTATTTTTATTTTGTTCAATACTTGGATAGAATATATCAGTCACATCATAGTATTATCATGCGCACGAATTTCTGACTAGTCATCTAAAATATATACGCAAAAAGTGAGTCATTTTTCATACGCAACACAGTCCAGACACGTAAGAATCTTGTACATTGCGCGAAACATGTCAATACAGGGACAACTTAAAGGTCACAGGGAGTAAGGATTTTGTCATGAAGGCCCCTTTCCTTGCCTAACAAGCGCAACTTATGCTTATGAGAGAACGTAGCCACAGTTGTAGCCTATAATTTTTTTTTTTTTTGGAAAATTAAAAGAAGGGAAAAATTCCCAAAAAAACCCTTAACATAAAAGGAAATGGTAATACAATTGTTATTTCAATGGAAGCCACCAGCTGTTGCAGTCTTGGCAGATGGAACGTCCGGTGGAGGCGACGGCAGAAGGGTAAGTGCAAGTATGCCGCTGGCCGCCGCAGCAATCGCTCCAACGACAAATCCTGGTAAATTGCCACCTCCAAACAACGCATCCCATGGTCCGCCCACAACTGAGATGATCAACTGCAGTGACAAAAATAATTCATAATATTACGATGTTATAAATAAAATTTATATTTATAAATTTTTGAGATACTAATAATATGAATAATTTATAATTATTATATTTTATTTATAATGTCGTGACACTAGGGACCAGGGCTATTTTTTCAGATCAATAAATTAACTTGGGACCATGCATTGTCATCACTAATAAATATGTCCAACACAGCGAAGTTGTGAACATGAATAAGAGGGTGTTTGGCTTTGCTTATTTTAGATAGTTACGAGCATTTAAAAAGAAATACTCTTACACATATTTTTTATTATTTAAGTATTTATAAGTATTAAATAAACAAAATCAACCACCATCTAAATATCATAAAAAATGTAAATATAATACTCAGTTATTCTACATGTTTGACTTTGCTACTGTATTTGTGACTTGACACGACGGGAAATTATTGGGGACAGGTTTATATTGCCACAATTGCAAGGACGAATATGGTTTTAGATTCTTAAATAATGTTATAATATTATATATGAGAATGATTTAATTATTAATTCTTTATATAATTCGTAATTTAATTAATAATTATTAAATTATAATCACTATGTCGTGAAGATTATGAAATTTATCCATCACTGACGAGGACCACATGTGAAAGAAGTATTCGTTTGGAATAAGAAACTATGCAGACGACATCAGCCATACGACTCTATGAGTCAAAGAAAAACTCATATAATCTCCAAAAAAAAAAAAAAAGAACAACTCATAATGATGGCATGGTTGATGTGATTGTTTTGGAATCATTTTTCGTGAACTAATTAAACACAATGATCAGGTGAAATTAAAGGTTTCCGCTCCATTTTTGTTACTGAAAATTATTTACTCTCTGTGCTGTCAACATCCCTCTTTTCATTTTCTGCCCATGCCACCACCCTCAATGGAAAAAAGGGACTCGCATGATTTTCAGTTTTGTTGCATAATGGATGGTGGGGGCGATGCCAGGTGAAAGGCCAATCCTTTTATTTCATTGCTAATGTAAGTACTGCTCTATAAAGCAAAAAAATACTTAATTTTTTTGACCATGATGCAAAGGTGTAAAAAATGAACCCAAAATATGAAAGAGCAGAATTGTGTCTTTTGTGAAGTTCTTTTCCTTCCTTTTCTCTTTTTGTACTTCTCTATAAAAGCCCAGATGTTTTTATTCACAATATCAAAAAACCCATGACTTTCATTATGTGCCCTGTATAATTGAATAACAGAAGGGGCACTTTAGTTTCAATGTTCCTGTTTGGGTAAGGAATCTGAACTTTACCAACTGGGATTTATTCAATGTCAAGTGGAAGTTGTAATTATTGTATATATATATATATATATATATTGATTTTTTTTAAAAAAATATGAAATATCAAGTGCACTTTGACTAAATAATTTCTTAATGTTATAACTCTGAATAAAATAAGATTCTATAATCGTTTCTTCTGCGTACAAGAAACAAAACCTATGGGGATATAATCGTTGCTAGCTTATTCTAATGGGCTAATTATACAAAATAATTTTCTTTAAAAAAGGCCAATTGGGTACAAAATTATATTATACATTAGGTGTCGTGTCTGTTTTGGCTAAGTTCAAAGACTTTTTTTTTGTATTTTTGATTAATGACAATGTGGCCTTTTCAACTGGGGACCCCAAATCTTTGGACTTGCAATGTGCTTTGGAATGCTTACAACTGATACTGACTCATTGGTCAGTAAATACTCATCAAAACAAGTATCTCGATTGTGCATGTGCAGCCAATATAATATTCATAAACAAAATATTAACTTACCTGTGGGACAACAATAGAAAGATTTAGAACACCTATTGTGAGACCTGATAAGATTAAAATTAAGGATTATTATTCAAAGATTCTCATTTAAAAATATAATATAATATAATATCTAAGAACGCTTTGAATATAGAATTTACCCTGTCCTGCTCCTGTTTTACTGGAATATATGGATGCTAAAGCAAAGGGGATGCTGTAAGTCACCTGTAAAAAGTCCAAAAAAAAAAAAAGAAGCTTATTAGGAATAAGTATATATAAGACCTGTGGAAATAGTAAATGCATGATCAACCTGCAATAGTTGCCATAACCGCATCCAAATGTTCAAGCACAATTCGATTGGAGGAAAAATAACCGCATCCAAATGTTCGAGCACAATTCGATTGGAGAAAAAATGCACGTTAATTTCTGTAGTTTGGTTAATTAGTTATTTATTCATTATTTATAAAGTGTACCTAATAATTTTCTTGTAATTTTAAAAAAGTAACATATAACATTCTTCGCTCAAGTCCAACAAAAAGTTTTCTTTTTACATGCGTGCTGTATACAAATATGACATAATCTAGAGGAAATAGCTTTAAACTTAGATTAAAAAAAAAAAATCCATTGTACTCGTAAATAGTTACCTACTTAATTCCCTGTAATTTTTTTTTTCAATTAAGTAATTTTAGATGTTATTTTGTTTTTATTGCTGAAATATCATGATTTTTATCTATATGTCTAGTTGACATGATAAACAAAAAAAGAGAGAAAAATTAAAAATATTCAAAGTTATCATGCCAACTATGCATATACGTAAGAGGTAATATTTAAGTGATAAAAATATAATGACATCTAACATTACTCTTTCCCGTTATTCACTACTACGAGATGATATTTATACTAATTTTGTTATTGGAGCTAAAAGTAACAAAAAAACGTGTCAGTGTACCACTTTTTAGAACAAAAGAAAATTATGAATTAACTAATTAAATAGAACATAAGAAATTACTGTTCATTATACTAATATTTTGGAAATACTCACAGCCTGCGGGATACCCATGACACCAAAGAGTGCCAAAGCGCCAGCCTTGACACCAGGCACGGGCGGCAACGCGACGGTCTTACCATCGCTGGTGGTGGTGAACCGCCGCGTCGACTCGGCGAGCTTGGTGATCAACACCGTCAGGGCCAAGCAAACCGCCAGGAAGAAATTAGCACTCCCCCACAGCTTCTTCACCCCACCAAACCCACGGGACAGCATCTCAATCCCGAGCGAAACAAGCCCCAGCACGATGGACTGAATCATCAACCCCAATGCGCCGGTGCGGACGCCACGGCCGTACAAATCGCCATCCCCCACCTTGCCGCCGTACACTTCCCTCCCCATCCAATCCGTGTCGAACAACATAAATGGAAACCAAGCAAAGATGTTGAGAAACGTCACTAATAACAAAAGCCACATAGGCCTGGGTAAATCCTTCATTGCGCCAAAGATTTCTCCCAGGAAGAAGGCCACTTTTGCCTTGCCGTCCCCAGGGATCTCCGACTCCGGCTTCGGCTTCTTGGTGACGTCTTCTTTTACTAGAACTGAAACTAATGTCACGATTGTTAGCATGAGAGCTATGCAGAGAAAGAAGCAGCTCTTTAGGTTTGCGCAATACACATCGCATGCTTTTGTCCTTGTGAATGGGAACATCTTGTGGAGATGGCTATACGAGCCAGCTGCGTAGCCCAAAACATTGCCTACCGCCATGAAGAATGCAAACATCGCATTCGCTGTTCTTGTTCTGGAGTCATCTGCGCCTGATAAATCAGCTAAAAACGCTCTAGTCGGACCCTGCAAAAAGAATTCAAGAAACGCAGATTGTATAATCTGTAAACTTATATGTGTGTGTGTGTGTGTATATATATATATATATACACGTAATGGGAATCCTTCGTATTTAACGAAATCTTTAATCTTACCTGTATCATATTGTTGGATACATCTAGGATCCAAAACCCGATAACAAAGACAGCTATGGCACGTGGTTTAGGGGATTTGCCAAGAGGGTCGCCGGAGGCATGGCCGATATCGGCGGCGAAACCGATGAGGAAAACCGCTAAGGCCACGAAGGCTGCTCCGACCACAATGAAGGGGCGGCGGCGGCCGAAGCGGGACATGGAGTTGTCACTGTAGTACCCCACAATGGGCTGCACCACCATGCCGGAGATGGGGCCGCAAAGCCATATGAACGACGCCCATGTGTGAGGTATACCCAACAGCTGAACGTATGGGGTCAGCAGAGACAACTGCAGTGCCCACCCGAACATGATTCCGGCGGCTATCGCCGCCACCATCATGATCTTTCGCAGCGGTGCCGACTGCGGGGGCTGGTGCTGTTCTACTTGCAAAGAAGGTGGCACGTGTTTGGCACCCTCCATTTTTTCTTTTTCTTGGTTTTGGCCTAATGAGAACGATAAGGTTATTTCTTCTTATCTCCTTTGTATTAATGTCTGCACTCCTCAGGGATGGACATGGAGTGATATTTATAGTGTTTTTTGGCAGCATGCGTTGCAATGCACGAGGGTCAACCAGTAGAGGGGACGGGGTCCACATCCATGTTGAAATTTTTTGGTATACCATTTGCGTTGCCTTTTCATTGTTTTTTTTAATACAAAAGAATGCTTACAACGCGAATTTTAACATTCCTTACGTTTTGAAGAGAGAGTAAAAAGGAGATAGTTTACGTTGTCTTTTTTAAAAAAAAATTAGTGCTTTCGTACCCGTACTTTATACGAACATATTTAGGTTATCTGTATTTATTTACTTTTTAAATATTTATTAAAGTGATTTTTTTTATTGTTTTTAGGTTTTCATGTGTTTTTTATTATTTCTAAATATTTATAAAATTAATTCTAGTGTCTTTGATTCTTATTTTATTTTTTTAATTAGGATATGATGCATAAATTTAATTAAATTAATGAGTTTTTTGAACTTTATTACTTTAAACTCATTAAAAAGAAATATATAGGTGATGTATAAATATAATTAAATATTTTGATGAGGGTAGGAAGTGATGTATAAATGTAATTAAATACTATAATATATAGATTTATAATAATGTAATAATATTAAAAATAAAATTTATGATAATTTGGAAAATAGATGGGTGTTGATGTGACACCCTTCGTTGAGTTCCTTTGAGTTTAACTTTTATATACACTAGTGCTTTCATATCCTATGCTTGCACGGGCCTATTTAGATTCTGTGTGTTTTTTAGTTTTTCAAATATTTATAGATGTGATTTTTTATTTTAGATTTTCGTGCATTTTTTATTATTTTTAAATATCCATAAAAATTAATTTTAGTGCTTTTTTATTCTTATTTTTATTTTTTAATTAAGATATGATACATAAATTAATTAAATTAATGAGTTTTTTTGGGCTTTATTACTTTAAACTCACTAAAAAGAAATGTATAGGTGGTACATAAATATAATTAAATATCTTATAACTCTATTGCAATGATGAGGTTAGGAAGTAGTGCATAAATATAATTAAACACTAGAATATATAGATTTATATTAATATAATAATATTAAAAATAGAATTTATGATAACTTGACAAATAGATGGGCGTTGATGTGACACCCTTCTTTAAACTCTTTGGGGTTTAACTTATATATATATATACATCACTTTTCGTTTATTATTAGGTGAAGTTGCTTCCATAAAATCTTAGGTTGCTAAAATTGAGAAAAAAATTTAAAAGTTAATCTTAATATTTATTTCAAGAACTGCCTTATAATAGAAGTCTCAATTCAATCGGGCTCTTACTCCTCAAAAGTTGGTAAATATTGTTAATGGAGCAAGGCGTGATTCGTGTGAATTTATTACACCTTTTTTTGTCTCGTGGAAGTTTAAATGAGTTGCGTAAAAATCAATCTCATGTAAGAGAACCAACTCATTGTGTGTTTGCTCTGTTTTAAAAAACTAATAAATTGTTATAAAGTGTAGTTTATCATTTGACTACTCCCCAAACGTGAGTGTTAGAATTTGATAGATCCAATATCATAAATAAAAACATTGTAATAATAAGTGGATAGTTCTTGATGTGTACCTTGATTTAAAGTCATTAAAATATTTCTTACGATTATCCTGCAAAAAAACTGTAGCAATATGTTGTAATAGGCATGCTTAGATTAGGAGCTCTCTCTTCCTCTCCAATTTCTGTACAGTGGCTATTAATGGGGCAAACCAAATCTAATAGCTTATTTATAGGCTACTAGTACTTTGGATAGAAGAGAGGGTCTAGCCTTAAAACTTTATTAGGGCCCCTCATCAAAGTACCTAAAACTTTAAGCAGGCTCTACATCTTACATATCATACTACTAAAACAATAATATTCATGAGACGGACCTAGGCCTAACTAGAATGGATCATGATTAAATAACACTTTGAGCTTTACCTGTCAACCTTAACCCATTTTCCAAAAACATAAAATATCTCAATCAGTGGTAGCCCACAATTTTAATAAAAAATTCTAACAGTCTCCCACTTGGGCAACACTGATTGGTTTCATATTAAAAAAAAGTTACGTTTGACAAAAAAGACTTTCAGGTTGAACAAAATTTTAGTGGCCACATAGAAAAATATTCTCAATACAAAATCCAATCTAACAAGGACATTCATGTTAAAACATAGCAGTCGTTATACCATTTATCAGCATAAGACTTCTATAACCATAAACAACCTCATCGACATGGATTCCATGGTGTGATAAAGTGTAGTTTGGTATTTGGCATATGTGATCCAACTATAATGATGAATATGCCAATTTCCACAATTGGCCATTTTATGGTCATAAAGCCCTTGTACAAGATAAGATCCCCTTTGTGTTTCCAAAGAAACATTTAAACTTTAATGGACACAAATCCCCTTTAATGCTTCTAAACCAAAGCCACTTAATTAAAAAAGTCTTTAACTGTATATCTTGAGATATGAAACTTTAGGCCTGTGTGAGCTCACACAAACTTTATCTACATACTCCCAAATAATGATCATTAACTGAATATAGTGGGAACAAAATGAATATAGTAAATTACTGAAAAATAATTGCATATATACACTATATTCCTTCAATTTACAATACCCCAATGAAGCATTTGCCAAGCTTCATATGAAGTCCCCAAAGGTACATGGAAAATATCATATCTTATATACTTTAATATGAGCATATAACCTGCTTATACTTGCACAAATCTATGCCAAGCATAAAATGATATTTTATATACTTTTATGACAATAACTTTATAAATTCATTCCTTTATTTGTCATCAATATTCAAATCACGCAATCAAACAAAAACAACAATATAATTGAAATCCAATCAATGCCAAAATCTTAGATTAAAAACTTTATTATGTAAGCTGAAAATTTTAAAACCACTAGATATAAAATTGTCAACTATATCCAACACTCTCATACAAGCAAATACTGCTCCCACTAATCGAGTACATCAAACGATAGTATCTGCATGCTTAATTAAACCCCTTTAGTTAGTGGCATAACAATTGTTAAAAAACCACTCTAATCACTCTCATAAACTTTAAAATTGGATTCCTAACTTACATAGGAGAGAAACCTAGTGAGTTCTGTATATGAATATCCCAAATTTAACAAAATCTCATAGACCAATTTTTTTCAAAACATTATAGTAATTTTATAAACCTCCGATCTTTATTTGCTTGACTTTAGAAGGCAATAAACTTCACATTAGTCTTTAGGAGGCAATAAACTTTACACTGGTCTATCACAAATACTTAACTGAGATATATGCATCATTTTCATGTTGAAATTGCAATATATGTTTTGATTATAAAACCTTACTGTCTTCTTAAACAACAAAAACATGCTTACACGTGAAGGCATGTAATCATATGAAAAACAATACTCCCACTGACTTTCATGCTCACTTAATTCGCTTTATGTTTTATTTCTTGAAACTTGTATGTTAGAAGTAAAAACCTTCATATGATAACAACTGTAGTTATCTTTCTTTAGAGTGTTTAAAATTGAAATGATGCACAACTAAAATAGGTTATTAACCTATAATACTTTATCTTGAAAAGGTTTCACAATAGAACCTTCTTTACTAAATTAAAATAATATGGCCACTTTATTTCATTGAGTATCAAATACATAACAACTTACTTTAAATAGTCAATATATGAGATATGATTCAAGCCTTATCTTTCTTTCATATTTTGGAAGTATCCACTTAAATATAAAATTCAAAATTGCTAATTTAAAACTTAAAATAGCCTTTACACTAGGATATTTCATATACTTTAGAAATACATCCATATTTGTATTCATTAGCCTTATTGCTCTTAACCAAAAGTGTACAGGAAGCCAATATACCTTTTCCATTCCATGCAAGTGTCACTATAAAATCAAGGTTTGACTAGCTTTAAGACAACATCTAAAAATCATGATTTATCACTCTGGTATAAAAGTCAAATTACGTAAGCAAGGAATCATAACTGTACCCAAACTACCTTATTTGCAAATAATGTGGAATAATCATAACCTTGAATCTCAACTCAAACTTTATTATTAGATACAAAATAATGCAAACGTCATAAAATCTGCCACTTGAATTGCCAATTAAGAAAAACTTCTCACTTTTGAGACCAAGAAATCATATAAACACTTGCAAGATATATATGACATTAACATATTAGAGTCTCAAACAAGTGAATAATAAAACTGATTTCATAGAAATCTAACACCTTTAAGTATGAAGATTAATTATGACATAATAATTTTGATGTCCTTGCTATTCATTTGTGCTTCTGCAGAAGTTAAAGCTCACAATTATCTCCTTAGGGAATGTAATTGTGAATTATAACTTTAAGAGATAAACTATTTCAGAATCCTTATTAGACAAATTTATGAACCACGACAGATACCTTACTTTGGCAAAATTATCCAACACGATCTAGAAAATAGTCTAACTGGAATAAAAGATGTCCTAGAATCCGTATTCAGTCTTCCAAACCTTAATTGATAGATTATGAAAACATCAATTAGGACAATTTTAAACCTCATATTAAAATACGTTTACTTTATACATAGAGTGCCTCCAAGTAAACTAGAAAAGTATCATGTATGCATTAATTTAACTTGACAAAAGTTACCCTAAATATTTAGCTTTTATGTAAGAGAGCACAGTCCGATTAAATTTTACTTAATCATTGTAAAAGTCAAACTTAAGAACCATTTGCAAGTAAGTAGAACAATATAATGATACTAATATATTAAACTTCAAGCAATAATTTAAGTGATGATAAACTCAAAAATAACAAGCTCACGAAAAACTAGTTTGTTATCTTCTAAATTGTTATATCATGACTTGAAAGCTCATGTAAATTAATTTCTAATCTTGAAAAAATAATTGCTACACTTTAGAGTACATAAATGATAATTGAAAATCACACAGAACAGAGATTCAATCAATTTAATAAATGTTATATTTTTTACAGGAAGAAACTTCACATTTCCATAAATAGAATTAGATAATATCTTGATACATGCTATAGCGAAATTCAAAAAAATTTCAACATGAATCGAACATCACTTGCTTGATTCTTTATAATCTCAATTTTCTTCATAGCCTAGAGGAACCCAGACCAGCTTATAAATAAAAAAAACTTAATTGAAACTTCAAAATAGTGCAAAACAAAAAGGATGAATATAATTATCACCAAACAAGATCTAAAAAATTGATCATTCAAGGAATGTCGCTAATTGTAATATTAGTATACCATTACATACAATTAAGATATATAATAAATCGTAACAGCAACATCCTCATGAGAGTTCAAAGTACGTCACTGCATATTCCCCTTCAAGCAGAATATACAACATACGATATGAATGTCCCACTCAAATGAAACAGTGAGACAACCTTAAATAGATCTATGCCTCTTAGGCAGATAAATCCATTTAAAGTCAAAAAAACAAACACCCTCATTGTCCACTCCCACTTCTCTTAAATTAATACATACAATTGCCCCCTTTGGGTAGGTCATTGCATATACTAATCTAAAGAAGCAAGTATCCCAGGATTCTTATAAAATAATTAACAAATTAATATAGAGGCTCACTACGGCTCAACCGTTTATATCAATGATCAATTATTTGACTGAGACAAGTTACTTTCATGCGTAATATCGTTACTATTAATCCTCTAATTAAATCTTTAGAAACATAAATGCCTAGTAAACATTAATATATGAACATCATATGTATACACAAAATTCCAAAATAAATCTTGAGTTGGGCATATGTGTAGATATAGTAATGATATTATGAGATGTAATACAAATGACTGACTTATAATGCATGAAGTTTACATGTCAAATATAAACATAGATAAGCAGCTTGAAAAGAATATTGCTTACTTATTCACTTATTTCCAAAGTGGTTGATTATAGCTATTGGTGAAGAACATCACCATCCTATCCTCCTTTAGTAAGCTATTAATAATTCTCGGCCAAATTTGGTCAAAATACTTTATTATTCAAAACATGTTAATTGATGTCATATTTCAATATATATATATATATATATATATATATATATATATATATACTGGCACCATATTTAGAATTATATTCTTGATTGTGAGCATCATAAACAAAGTCAATTAATAATGCACTCACCCTTCAACATACTTATGTGCCCATAATTCTACGACAAACCATGAACTAATTTACTTGATTACTCCAATTATTACACATATAATATGATAGAAAAATCTATCATAAGGTAATATAAATATTTACGAGCATTATTGCTACATGAAAATTGGATCATTTGAGAGATAACAAATGATCGTTCACAATTATATGCCCAAAATTTAGAAAAGGATAATGTTGATTATAAGCTCTTACTATTCATTTACACTTCAATGTGAAAAGATGACTAAATTCTTTACCTAAAGACAAGACAACAATTTCAAAAGCTTAAATTGCCACAAGACATGGAAGATGGATTAATGAGATGACATTCCATAGGAAGAAATATTGCATGAACTTGGCTTTTGCTAGAGATGTCTTTATCTTTAATGGCAGCTAAAGTTTTAACTCTAAAAACTATCAATCACTAAAGACCCACATCATAGCTAAACTTTCACGAGTATCCTGAGTTTTACTTTTCCTCTTCTTCATTAAAATAACTAAGTTTAACCTTTTACTCTATGGTACTAATAGAACTATTGTCTACGTCAAAGGTTTATATATACTAATTCTATGCTAAAGGTTGAAAAATTTTGAGAACCTAGTAATGAATAGAAAGCAACTTATATGATAATGAAATAATATGCTAGATGTGAGTAATCGCCACAGAATATAGTTGCACCTTTCAGCGCGTCTTATTAGAAAATTAATCAATGGAAAGTATATATATGCTACTTTGCATATTACTATGTACATATTTAAAATTAGTCATCTTCCTTTTAACAATTTTTCTTAATTGCTAAAATATGACTTTATCTTCAAGTCGATCATAGAAAGATTAGACCAACAATGGCTAGATGACTCACTTCAACAACTTTTACAATTTTCATGCAAATAGGATGAAAAGTAAACAAGGCTAATTTTTATTTTATGTGTTTTGTTTACGATCTAAAAATATATTGAAAAGCATATTACCCCCTTTTCTTTTTAATCCAAGAAAAAAGATTGTTATAACTATAAACAAAATGAATTTTGAAAAAAAAAAAAAAGCTTGCTAGACACCAAGTTCAAGGTCTATAAGTGATCAAGATTTAAAACAAACAAGCAGTCATACAGAAAATTGATTTGTATGCTCAAATTTCGATTGACCAAAACTATTAAAATTCGAAGATAAAGAAAAGGGTAAGCCACACAAAAACTGCCCTAACGTTTTAGATCCATAAAAAAGTGAAGTCAACTCAAAATTTATACATAAATTTCAACTTTGGTGGGTTTAAATTGTAACTCGTCATCATAAATGAGTCATATTTCAAAGTCAGAGCTTGAGCCCCATTAATGTTTCATCTTCACAAAGATATGACCGATCAACTTGATTGGCCAATTCATGAAAAACAACATAAGTATGTGGCCTTAAATATGTACCATCAATTTTTCAACATAAAATATGGCAAACCAACAACCACCGAGTAAAACTTGGTGGTCATAAGTATTAGACACAAAGAATTTCTTTATTATTATTACTAGCAAAAATTACTACCTAATTGAACCAAGGCACTGACATGATGCTAAACATGATGCCTCGTGAACATCAAGAATTACAAATATATTTCCACAGAAATTCTAACTCTAATCCACTGTACCATACTCAAAGAAAGATGCAATAACTCATTATGAAACGCATGAAATTCATGGCAAAGAAAATTATTGAAATTTAATGTTGGCTGAATAAATATAAGAGAAAAATATCTTTATATAGGTTTTTAATATGATATTAGTGGCCTAATATTACTCGTTAGAATTTAATATATTTAATATCAGAAATAAAAACATTGTAATAATAAGTAGATAGTTGGGACATCTCAAGAGACAATGCTACCAACTTTAATCCCCACACACGTGCCACCACAGTTTTGCAGTTTAGTGACTACATACAGGGGAAAAAAAAAGAAAAGAAAAGAAAAGAAAACAGAGTTTAGGTCAAAAAGGTAAACATAGCACTCCAAAAATATGGAAGTCTCTCTAGGTCCCATCTTTCCTGACCACCTTGACCACTACGCAAGCGTTTACATTGTCTGGGTTGGAGTTTCAAAATAAATGCATAAGATTTTGCCTTGCTTCTTTTACACTCTGTTTGGATTGGGGGAATGGAAGGAAAGGAATAGTAATGGCTGGATGAAGCAAACTTTTTCTTGCTTTGTTTTGGAAGTTTTGGGAGAGAAATGGTTTTGAAAGGAAAAGTACTATCCTCTCATTTCCTTTATTTTTAACACTTCTAATTTGGGGAAAATGGGAGGAAATGATTCTTTAATTTGTGTGAAGATAATTTTACTCCCTAGCATTTATCTTAATTACTAAATCTGTTATATAAAGACAAAATATGAAAAAGCACACAAAGTAAAGTTACACATAAAATTTATCATTTCTTTACATTTCCTTTCTAATTCAAATATAAGATACTTATAATCTTTTATGTTTCTTTCCCTCATAAAAATATTCTAAACCAAACATAGATTACTCATTTTCTCTCTTTTCCTTTATAATCCTTTCTTTCCTTTCCTTTTCTTTATTAAAATTTCCCCATCAATCCAAATAAGGTGTTAGTGCCAACTAGCAAGTAGCAAGTGGATCCGTACAATGTAGTGATGTTATATATATTTTTTATTTTATGTAATTTGGGAATTATATGAAAAAATAAATAAGTTTTGTATATTTAATAATTTATTGATGTATTAAAGGCACATTTTTTAATCAAATATTTATGAGGTTTTTACTAAAAAGAAAAAAAGTAGAAAAGAGTTATTTTTTAATTTTTAATTATTTCTTATTGAAAAAAAAAAAACTAGGAGTAACTATTGACATATAAATAAAATAGTCAAAGAATTAAAGAATAATCGTGGAAACGATGTGACATTTTCTCCCAAGCATTAAATGATGAAAACCTCTAAAAAGAACTTACCTCAAAGCATGAAATTAAAAATATTAGACTAATAATAATAAAAGAAACACCCTTATATATATATACACATTCTAAAATAGCCGAAACCCATACCGGTGGTAATTTTAAAATAGGCGACCCCCATATAGGCAGCGGTAAAACTGTCATCTATTGCCTACTTTTCTTGTAGTGAATAATAATAATAATAACAACAACAACAACAATAATAATAATAATAATAATAATAATAATAATAATAATAATAATAATAATAATAATAATAATAATAAGAGTAAGAATAAGAATAAGAATAAGAATAAGAATAATAATAATAATAATAATAATAATAATAATAATAATAATAATAATAATAATAATAATAATAATAATAATAATAATAATAAAGAAACATCCGATGGTGTCAAGAAGATTCGAACATCTAAAATCTTAAAAAAAGGAAAGAAAGAAATACTATACCTGCCAAGAAAAAAATTTAAAAATTTGCGAGAAAATGACAAGGTTCGAGGTTGCATGTGACAATTATAGAACTATAAATTGGGTGATAAATAAAAATATTAAATTGAATAAGCTTTTATCAATTTGTTAACAATTAAGTAACAAATGATTTTAACAAAAAAGCTATGATAATGTGGCATCCCTCTCAATTATTTTACTCGGTTATTTAACTTAATAACAGAGTTAGATTTTGATATATCGGTATTGTCCAGTTACATGCAAATCAATTTGATTTTCAACCTTGAAAGGCTGACTTTATATTGTCCATCCAATTTCGATCTAGTTCTATATCAGAGTTTTGATATGCAGCGATTTATTTTTAGCTTTTTTTTTTTTGTGGTATGAAACTCTTCTGAATGTAGTTTTGGCACATCTAAAATTGTTCACGTGGTACGACCATTTTATAAGGATTTGAGCTATTTCTTTCAATACATATTGACTTTTGATTGAATATTAATTATTTAACGACAATCTTTATAATCTCTATTATGAACTTTTCCGAATTAATCCCCAATTTAACAATTGTGTAAACAAGAGATAGAGAGACTTATTTAAATGAGTATGTAAAATTAAAGACTAATAAATTAAAGACTAATTTTAATATTTTAAAATAAAAATAATTTGACAATATTTATGAAACATTACCAATCATACAAATATTTTGAAATAGTTGAGACAAATAAAATTAAGTGAAAATATTGAAAACATATAGCATGATTACTGTCTCTCAATGATCCACTGCAAGTGGGGGGGGGGGGCATGCCCAATGTTTAGTCAACACTATATCTGTTTGAGCACAATATTTTTATTTAAAAAAATATTTTTGTATAGCCAATCCATACAAACCTCATATCTATGGGGCAGGGGACCTGCTTATCGCTTTCTTGTCATTTGAGTTTTGGCTAATTATTTTTTCCTGCTATTGAATTCTTTTAGTATATCATTTGTGTTCACCTTTTCATTGTTTTTTCACACAAAAGAATGTTTACAACATGAACAGAAATTTTAACATTCATTACTTTTTGGAAAAAAAAAGAGAAGAGGAGATCCAAAAAAAAAAAATAACTTTTTATAATTATTAAAAGAAGTTCCTTTCATAAAAACTTAGGTTTCTAATTGAGAAAAAATTTTAAAGTTAAATTTTAATATTTATTACAAAAGTGCTTTATAACAAAAAAAAAAAAGGTTAATTCAGTCGAGCCCTTACTAGCTCCTTAAAAGTTGGAAAACATTGTTAGTGGGGCGAGGCATGATTCAATTCATGTGAGATTATTATAATTTGTTTTACTTTTTGTGGGAGGCTAATGCATGAAAATTAATCTTAAATAAAAGAACCAACTCATCTTCTGTTTATTTTATTTTAGAAAAAAAATCAATAAATTATTGTGGAGTATAGCTCGTCATTAATTATTGTGGTGTCTATGTACTTCGATACAACCAATTAGTGTGCTAGGCGATGCGGGCAAGACTCTTGAAATTGAAAAGCACATGGAGCCGTTCGCAATTACGACGCACTTAACAAAAAAGAAAAAATATATGCATATATGTATGTATGTATATATATATTGTCTGAGTAGGATTTCTAACTAAAGAAGTGCATCAGATCTTGCCTTGCTTAATTCTTTCAGTAGAAACTAGATAAAACCAGCGATGTAAAGGGGGTCATATTTCTTTTTATTTTTTGAGATTTGGATATTTATATGGAAAAAAATAAATAAATTTTATATATAAAAGAGTTTATTGATACATTAAAGGCATATTTCTTCTAATAAAATATTTGTGAGTCTTATAATAAAAATGATTAATGTAAAAAAAGAATTAGTTTATTTTTTGAATTTTTAATTAATTTCTTGTTGATAAAAAATTAAGAGTAACTATTGAAATATAAATTCAATGTAACATAATTAAAAAAAATCATGGATATAAAGTGACATTATTCCGTCCCAAGCATTAAATGATAAAAACATTTAAAAGAAAACTTACCCGAGCATCAAATCAGAAACCGAAAAGGAAGAAACACTCGAGGGTGTCACAAAGACTCCAACTTCTAAAAATTAAAAAAAGAAAAAAAGAGCAAGAAAGACTATAGCTGCCAAGAATTTTTTTTTAAAAATTAAGCAAAATTACAAGGTTCCATATGATAATTTAGAACTATATTATAGATTATAAATAAAAAATTAAATTGAATAAGTTTTTACCAATTTGCTAACAGTTAAAAAATGATTTTAAATATTTGAAAACTAAAGAGGCAATTATCAAGTGCAAATTAAAGTAACATCTTACACATGTATTAATTAGGAAAAAAAATCCTTCATCCCAGCATTTAAAAAAGAAAAAGAAGAAATGGCACTGCAATTTTTTTGACAAAAAAGCTATAATGTGGCATCTCTCTCAACGACTATTTCACTCTATAGTATAGATTAGTTTCAGAATATAACCTTGCTTATTTAATCTAAATAAGAGAGTTAGATTTTGATTCGTTGTTATCCATTTACGTCCAAACCAATTTGATTTTCAGAGTTAGATTTTGATTCGTTGACTATTGTATCCATCCGTTCGCGATTTAGTTGTACTTCAGAATTGGGCTTTAATTTGACATGAGCGATTTGTATTTCAGGCTTTGTTTTTGGTATGAAACTCTTCTGACTTCACTTTTTGTAAACTCACATGGTAAGACCATTTTATAAGAATTTGAGCTACTTTTTTCAATATTTATTGATTTTAAGATTGGACATTAATGATTTAACAACAATCTTTCTGATTCGTATTGTAAACTTTTTCAAATTAATCCCTAATTTAACAAATTGTGTAATAGAGTGAGATTTATTTGAATAAATTTGTGAGATATTAAAATTTAATATAAATATTTCAAAGTAACAAGAATTGATTTGACAGTTTTTATGAAACATTAACAATTATATAAATGTTTTGAAATAGTTAAAATAAATAAAATTAAGTGACAACATTGAAACATAAAGTATAATTTATCCCCAGAAAGGAGCAGGCATTCTACTCTCTCACTGGTCCACTGCAAGTGGGTAGCACGGCCAGTGTTTATCAACCATACATGTCTTTGAGCTACACAGTAAATGATTGAAAAAGCATCAATGCCACAAGAAATTGTCATAAAATTTTTTTTAGGGTTTATTTTTCTTATAGTCTTTATATTATTAATTTTGTTACATTTTAGTCTTTTAACTTTTAAAATAAATCTTTTAGCTCCTGGACTTTGATAAATGGGATTACGTTAGTCCTTTGAACAACTTCTATTAGATTTTTAACGTCAGTATGATCTCTATTTCTACCGATCAATGCTACCAATTGATTGGTTCGTGCATCTACATGCGTTTGACGTTAAAAATGTAACGAAAATTACTCGAAGGATTAATATCGTCTCATTTATCAAAGTCTAGGAACTAAAAGATTATTTTGAAAGTTAAAGGACTAAAATGAGAAAAAGGTGATAGTTTAGAAACTATTACACAAATAAACCCAATTTTTTATTCCTAAGAAAATTCATGGGCGGTGGACCTGCTTATCCCTTTGTTTGTCATTTGAGTTTTGACTAATTATTTTCCTGCTATTGCGTATCTCACGTTCTGGGCCTTACTGCATATCACTTTCGTTAGGCTTACTAGTGGGAAAATGGTAACCTTCTGCTACACGCAGAGCGTAGTGGTATGGTGCCACTTGTAAGAGTGTATGATATGATACAGGTGATGTAGATAACATATCAGAGTCAAAAGGACCACTTAAATTGGAAAAAACTGTGAAGGGTAGGAATATTCTCTGTATTTGGACTCATCATGCATTACTATGTGTTATGTGTATTGATTCGTTTATTTCTACCCAAACAGCCTAACAAGACAGAGTCTTTTTCTCTGTTTGGTTGCGGGTGACGGTGGGAGGATGGTGGTGTCGGGATGGCAGTGGTGGTAGGAGCCGACGGTAAGATTTGATCTCACGAGTGCTTCCGGTGATTAAAGTGGGTAGGTTTTTACGTAGTGGAGTTGGATCGTGTTCATAATACTATGGACGAAATTTGACACATGTTGAAATACATTTTCTTCTCACATTAAAAAAATCAAAAAATTTAAAACCACTTTATAAGTCTTGAACCACTCTTCCTATTACCTAATTGGTTTTTATCATGAACACTCAGAAATTTTTAACATAGTATTATACGTGGGTCGATTTTAGCCCAGTTTCTCGTATTATGTAGGCATGGTCCATTTCTCTGACTATTTAACTCATGTGAGTGGTTGATTCTTGGTTTGCGAGATTTTTGCTTTGGTCTTGGACCACACCTTACAACTAGAAGCAAGGTTTTAATTTTGTGATGTCACTAGAGTTGGTAGCTAATTTATTTATCGCATCTGATCGAAGTCATCATGCCTTTAGAGGATTTTTGGCTTTGCTTTTTTTAAGTTGCTTATAAATAATTGATGCTTATAAACAACTTTTGATGCTTTAAGCAAATAACAAATAAGTAAAAAAGTATCTGGATAAAATATACTTATAAGATGTTGACATGTTCCGGGCCTTGTATACATTGCCATCACGCTATGGGAGCTGGCCATGCCCAAAGTCGTTACCTTAACCGGTAATATATGCTTATCAGCAATAGTGTTTGCTAAAATAACTAAAAAAGGACCTTTCATTAATTAAAGGTAGTTATTTTTGTATTTTTAAGGGGACATGAATGTAATTTCATTTGGTCAACTTTCATAGTTTATAAGCAATTAAAAGAAAAGTTGGGAGGGTGGTACTGTTACTTTTTATTTAGAAATGATACTGTTACTTTTTACAATTAAAAGAAATGATACTGTTACTCATGACAAGAAGTATAACTCAGTAACTTTTTATTTAGAATTTGTAAGTTTTGAATTTGAGTCGTTATCGAATACAAATAGAGCACTATCTATTGTTGATTCTTTTAAATTTAAAAGAAAAAAAGACCACCTATTATTTGATTAATTCGTTTCCTCGCATCTAAGTAGTACTTTAAAACTCGCAAGCCAGATTGTGTTCAAATAACGAGTAAGAAACAATGTTAAGTATCTTATCGGCACCAAAAAAATAGTAAAGTCAAGTATATCTCCCCACCACTAATATTGTGCACTAACTTTTGAACTCTATCTCTGCTGGCATTTGTTCTCATCCAGGGATGTGCGTTGGAGCATTTCTCATCCCAATTTAGTATTTTAATTTTTTTAAATGATTTTGTGAGACATAACTTTTATTTTGATGCTCGTAATCTCGTATCGATTTTGTATTGGAAAATAAACTTTAAATAATTAGGGATTAGAGAAAATGGCCGGAGATTGAGAATCCTCTACATCAAAAAGAATGTTTAAAGATAATCCAAACATGTTAAATAATTATAGAGTAAATGTCATATTACCCCTGTAGTCTGGCATAAGTGCACAATACCCCCTGAAGTTTCAAAACTATCTGATTACTCTCTCGAACTTTTTAAACGTGTGCTCACTACCTTCTGCCGTCTATTTTTGGTTAGTTTTGACGGGAATTGAATTCTACGCACGTGTGTGATGTTTTTCATTGCATAATATATATATAAACTAAATATTTTGGATCATTTAAACCCTTACACTTTTTATAAAAACGTTTAACTCATTCACTCCCTGAAAACTCAAGAGGGGTAATCAGCTAATTTTGAGACTTCAGGGGGTGTTGCACCCTTATGCCAGACTACAGGGGAGTAATATGCCATTTCCTTTATATATTATACAATGAAAAACGCAACACACGCGCAACACAAACACGTAGACTCCAACTCCCATCAAAACTAACCAAAAACAGACGGCGGGGGTAATTTGCACACGTTTAAAAAGTTCGAGGGGTAATCAGATAATTTTGAGACTTTAGGGATATTGCGCATTTATGTCAGACTACAAGGGGGTAATATACCATTTACTCATAACTATATATTCAGCCATTTAGATGCACGCAACAGAGAAACAACTTTTAGCCGAGAGAGACAGCAATAACGTAATGACAGAAATTTGTTTACACACATGGATTAGGATTCTCTACTATCAAACGCACACCCCATATAGATATACCAAATTAGAAACTCTTGGATCAATGGTTTTCATAGAAATTAAGACGTACATTTTAGTAATATAATAACTCGGATTTTGAAAAAGAAAATTGGAATTTTAAATATTGTATTGATTTCTAACATGTTTCTCTGAAATAATTAATCAAACCTAATTCATTTTTCCTATTTATATTTTTTCTTATAAGGTTCCTACTTATGGAGTGGGCTAGGATATTGTCAGTGAATGAGAATCAATAATTCAATGATATGAGTACTATTAATTGAGAACGTACTCTTCCTCATTTGGGATATAATAAACCAAGAAATATTTTTCTGGTTGTGAATAACTTTCTAAAGGCTTAAAGTTATACTCTATTGATTAATATACTAGAGATACGCTTTTTTTTTTTCTTTAGAGCTTTATACTGCGTTGTACGATATACTAGAGATATGCTTCTTTTTAGAGTTTATAATTAATTAAAATTTTATGAATAAAATTTGTCTCTTTTTTTAAAATATATGTATATATTTGTTCTTGCGATGCAAATTATTTGCGAAAGTGTCACGAGCAAACATCTCATTAAGGACCATTGTACAACTCACGATTGGATGATGGCACGTTAGCAATGCGCATGCGCATGCGCGTCACTTCCTGCCTCTTGATTTTGAAAGATGAACGATCAGTTGTAATCAAATCTTTGCAAGTTTTAGGCAGTCCCACAATTCAGAATTAATTTCTAATTATCCATATATTATTATTATTATTATTATTATAAGTTATACTCAAAAGAATGTGTGATCTTTAGAGATTATCATATAAGCTCTTTAGGTGATGACACGTCATCACTTTTTTTATTTTGTTTATTTTCGATCTTAAAAAACACAATTGACATAATCTAATTAAAAGATTTAATAAACCATTACTTGAAAAACCAAAAAGTCTACTAACTCTACATTTTTCAAATTAAATTAGAGTTTAAATAAACATCAAAGTCCATCAACTGATTAAAACATCCAATAAAATGTTTCCTATTGATCCAAAAAGTCTACTAATCATACATTTCATAAATTAAATTAGATTTCGAATCAAACATATATTTCTCTCAATCTCTCCAAATTCACCAATAGTTCGCATGATCAATGTTTTAGTTACTACCGAGACAGAATATTTTTGCTTCAAGATGGGTGTCAAGATTTGCTCAATCTTTTTAACAAATGAGTGCATGAGAACTCATATATGTGGCATGCAAAATGAGTATGTACACCCATAGTTTTCTTTTCATTTTTATTTAATTTTTTGATCATTTAATCTGATTGAATTGAATGTTTATTAGAATGTAGCAATGAATAATTTTTAGTTTGATATATTTGATTACTAAAATCGATTATTTATTTTGTGTAGAATATTTTTGTTACGTGTGTGTGGATATTATGGTGGAAGATCTGAGAAATGAAAATATATGATGGAGTGTGAAGTATGAAGGTGCATTTTTGGCAAAGAGATTGTTACAAAAATAGGATGGGAAAGGTTGGTGATGAAGAAAGTTCGTTCTGGAATTTCTTTGATTTTCATTGATAGAAAGTCCTAAAGCTAGGATGACTTTCAAGTTTCAGCTTTTACATACAATGTTTTTGGAGATTTGGAATTATATAGAAAAGCCAAAAATGAAGGGCCCAAAAAGGGCTTCAAAGATTAGGAAGCTCTTTAACCTTTCCAAGAAAGATTGTGAAGAAGTATATCAATACATATTGCAGGACTTTGACAAAAAATTTGGTGAGACCATATATAATATGCTTCTCAAATTTGATAGTTTCATAGTCTAATATAGTATCAGTTCATGCAATGATAATAGCGTGATGCATATGTCGATCTTGACACATCAGTCATGAACTAGATAATTTTGAAACTATTATCCTTAACTAAATAGTTTGAGACTCTGGCTACTCATTTTGTAATTCTTTGTATTGATTTTATATTTGTGTGTTTTACTCTTTAAGGTAGATGTTAAAGAACTCATGTATATCACAAAGGAGTTATGGCAGGGATGAAGTGCAAGAGATCAAACCAGTAAAGATATTGGTCGTGCAATGTAGTGTTCTGTCAACGAGTTAATACTTGCGAGGTATAAAAAAAAGTTCTCACTCAAATGGTTTGAAATGTTGGGAAACAATAACATTTTAGTCTTACAGTGTTTTGCAATGTAATACTATAGTAATTTAATTTCAGTATGTTCCTAGCTTAAACATCTTAAATTTCAAGGGACTTAGATGAGCTAATTCTAGTCTTTATAGTCCTGCAGTAGCCCATAGGCTATGTGACCAGTAGTATCTATTTCACTTTCAAAGATACTTTTGTCAATTGTTTAGTTTGAGTCAAGCATTCTCCTATTGCCATCGACGACATATAAAAATTGTTATTGTAGGCACCAAAGAACATTCATGTGTCACTTTGAATATGCCCCAAACAAAATGTATACTAATAATAAGTATATTTTCAGAGACAAGCTATCATTTTTACAAACTGTCTCGAATGATGAGAAAAATAAACAAAATGAGATTGAATAGAGGTGTTTAGCCACACAAACATATAAAAGCTTCATACTCTTCTTTGCTCTAAAAAAATCAATAGGCATTAAATTAGAAACTAATCAGGCTACCAATACAAATTTATTAACTTCAAAATTATCCTTCTCTACATCAATTTATACTACTTAAAATTTCGTTATGTGATCAAACTTAATAAACTTTTCAGAATTATGTTTTTTTCTCTAATTAAGAAAGAAAATTAAACGATTGATCTGTGCGAATCATGAGTTTCTAGATAAACAGTGTGTGTGTGTGTGTTTCTAATTATACACATTAACTTGCCCTTTTTGTGTACCTTAGCATATACGGTTATAATGGTATCTTTTTGTTATTTCAATTGTTTATGACTCCAATAATATAGTACATAAAAAATTCTCTTTTGGGACCTACTTACATATCCTCAAGATGATTTATATTTTTTATGATATATATATATATATATATTTCTAATTACATACATTAACTTATCCTTTTTGTGTACCTTAGCATATACGGTTATAATGGTATCTTTCCGTTATTTCAATTGTTTACAACTCCAATAATATAGTACATAAAAAATTCTCTTTTGGGACCTATTTACACATCCTTATGATGATTTATATTTTTTTATGATGTAAAATGCATTTCATCTTTATGTGTTTTGCATAAGTTGTATAACATTTTTAGTGGTTTCAAAATTCATTAATGCTCGCTGTTGTTTAAAAAATATTGCATATTAATCCTTATACATATAAAATAAAAGTGGAAATATATACCAATTTTGAAATTATATAGGAAAAACATACCAGTTTTTAAAATCATACGGCTTAATTCGTAACATTTCCAAAATCATAAGGGATAGTGAGTTTAATTTGATATCGCAAGAAATTTCATGTGATTTTTATACAATATAGGAAATAAAATATATTTTACTCCTTTTTTTATGTATAGTAATTTGAAGTATCAAAATGACTGTAAAGGTCTCATTTAAAAGTTCATTTATCATAAATGGACTTTCTACCAGGTATATATACATGATAAAAAGGACTATAATTCTAGAATCGCCTAAATATATATATATATATATATATATATATATGTATTTGATCTCACAGCATCGTGATGTGTTGTATTTTTGTGTGTGTTTGCGTTATTATTTGCCTATGTTTAAGAGGTGTTTTGAGCTTTAAGAGATGCATTAGTGTAGTACATATAATAGAGTTAGGCTTAAGCGTAAGCAAATGTACACAATTGAGTTTAAAGACAAATGCTACACTAATGCATGCTTATTTCTCGTGTTTGTGAGGTTAGGTCAAAAGCTCGGGACTTGAATTAATGATGATTCGATGTTGGAATCAAGCCTGAGGTGTTCAGGATGTAGCAGAAGAATGAAAAGAGCTTTTGGAGGCAATTAGGCGAAGAAAAGAGCAACCAGGGCAAAACGGACACGACACGAAGAAATTGGCCAGCTTCTGACCTGGCCGATTGACCCTTCTTCCAAGGCAAGTCGACCAGCTTAGGTAACCGGCCAAAACAGAAAGTTAGCCTTCCTGGGCTGGTCGACCTCGAGGCTAGGCCGGTAAACCAGCCAAGACCCTCGGTTAGACGCAATTGCTGCATTATTTAAGCCCTTTTGTAGCCTATTTTGATAAGATTTTGATCCCATTTTCACCTCTCATTCATACACCCACTCCTCACACATAGAACCCTACTTTTGCCTGCCTCTAATACACACACTAACACACACACCCATTTAGAATTAAGTTGATTTTAGAGGATTCAAACATCATTTCGTGAAGATTTACTCAAGTTTGTAAAGGAGCAAGCAAGGATGAAAGGGAGATTTCTATAACCTCTTTCATTCTTATCTATTTCATGCTTGAGTAAAGAGATTAGGGTGACTAAACTTGTGTAATGGAATGATTTTTGTATTCTTTGTTATGGGACTTGACTAGCTTATATATATATATATATATATATATATATATACATACTTTGTTCTTATTTTGAGAAGCTTTATTTCATTTCATGTCTATGTGTTTGATGTAATGCTTGAATGAGTTGCATTTGCTATAGAACACTTCTAATCCTTAAATTATGCATGTCTGTGTGTGTGATTGCAGATAATATGAAGTGGGTTGGCTCTATTCATGTCTATGTGAATCTGAAACATGCCTTATAGTGAATACATGCTCAATTAATGCTACATGTTGATGATTGAATGCTTCCAATGGTATAAAACAAACTTGTGTGTGTTTTTACCTTGAATAGGACGTCATATTCACAACGCCTTAGTTTCGAATATGTAAGACTGTGCCTATTAGATACCAATCCATTTTAGTGTCCCTAAAGTAACGGTGCTTAAGTTAGGATTAGTCTAGATCGAGTGCCCTTTAGCTTTAAATCTAGCTAATAGGAGTCTGGATAGGCTTAGTTGACCCTGGCAAGCTTAAGTCTTAGCTTTAAATCCAACTAATGGTTTAGAAACTAGGGTGGGATCGTTCTAGGACACCTCAGTAACTCCCTAGCCCTTCCTATGGCCTTAGGTATATAAGGACCACGCCATAGCTTTAAGAGTGCACGCTTGGGGACGGACCCGCACCAAGTCCTATGGTGTAATTAGGACACTAGTTAGTTGCTTAGTATTAGAAGCCATGTTTAGTAAGTCAATATCTTGAATCCCATAGCATTGAGTTAAAAAGTCACCCATTCACAAGTGTAGGTCACCTTATTGCCTTCCCATAGTTTAATCCCCCTAGATTAGCTTAGTTCTTATTATTCCTTTCTTGCAGTCATAGTGTAGTCCTTTCATTTCCCTCCTAGCTCCTATTAATCCAAAACACCAAAAATATGTTTAGTCTTGGTTTTCTTTTTGGCACTTTCTAGGACACCAAGCATAGGATTCACTTCACAATAATAGCCTTCCCGTGGTTCGACACCCATATTAGTACCTTTATATTGCCCGATCCATACGCTTGCGGGACCTTTTACGGCTTGCACCTTCAAAGTCACATCACATCAACCACAGAAATGTCATATTCTTGGTAACTCAACATCTATTACTTTCACAAAGAAAGATATTTTTAGCAACTCAACATCTATCACAAGTCTGCTGGTTGGTTCTTATTACTATTATATAAAAGAAGCGAGGGGCAGGTTTCATCTTCACACAAACTACATTGTTTTAACCTTTTTTTTTAACAAAAAGATGTCGTTGAAAGCTTTTACAAAAACGCGTTTGGCAAAACACGACATTCTCCTTTGGATAATCAGAGATACCAAGAAGAGCTAGAAAAATGTTCAATGGTGTTCTTCCTTGCTTTGATTTTGTTCTAGTGTAAATGAGTGAGGTGTTTGAGGTAGATCAAAAGGCTTGAGAAGACATGACACAAGAGAGTAGAAAGAAAGCCGTAGCCACATGTGCCCTAACATGCGATTCTCATTTTTTTGAAATTTATTATTATATTACTATTTTTTCCATTATATTCAAGTGAAAGCTTTTTGAGCTTCAAATTCCATCGGGAGCTTAGGGTTTCTATATTCTCAGCCAAACCATGTCTAAGCGAAGGTAAAATTATCTTCTTTTGTTAGCTTTTGTTAATTATTAAATTATATCATCATTTGTCTTTTGATTGTAAAAATTACATATAAAATTGTTCATCTTCATTTATGATGTTTTAATTAATTTATTTATTTTAGTTTTATGGCATTGAGTTTAGGATCTGGAATGCTTTTTAATTTATCTAATATTGGATTAATAATAATTGAATTCAGAATGTAGAAATTACAATGCTTTCATAGATGATATATATATATATATATATATATATGTGTATATTTTTAAAAGAAAGTCTCTTGGCGTAGCAGATAGCAGGAGTTCCATGGACTAGATTGCCTATTTTATTTATACAATTATGTCAACACATTGTCTATAAGAAAAGATGGCTATTAAAAATTATTAGAATCTATAGAGACTGATGAATTTGCTGATGTTTATCATTCCATTTGTCTATATGAATGAAGGCTTTAGGAATTCAAAAGATAATATTTATGCTTATTGTTCGATTTAGGTGGGTTGGGGAAGGATAAATATTGTTTATGGACGAATTAGTCTAGAATGTATTTGGGACTCTGGAAATAGCACACAAATGATATCTCAGCAAGAAGATGTTACAAAGTGCTTGCCGAAGTATTGCTTGTGATTCCATCCCTTTCTGTATCCTTTTCAGAATGCAATTAGCTGAGACATTGGCATTTATAAGATGTGGGATATGATCTTGTAAAACCCTAAGAATGATGTGTAGTGCATCTGATTTCTCGTAGACTTTGGAAATGATACTAATTGAGGTATTCTATTATTCTTGCATCAAAATCCTAGGTATCTTATTTAGATCCTTGCACTTTGTTCTAAAGAAAAGATGTAATTTTTTTGTTCTAATCTTTTGCCTCTCAATTATTATTAGACATGCACTTATTTTTTAAGAGAGAGACTTGTTTGATGGTTTGATTGTTTTCATTAGAAGATTGGCCACATGATTAGTTTTGATGAGTCTTTGCTTTAACCTATTATTTCATGAAATAACATGTTATTTGTTGAAAGTTCTTATTAACATGTACCTTAAATGTTCGTTCACTTAAACCTCCTGTCCTTATCAGTTATAATCTTATAATGAGTAGTGATGGAAACGTTCAAGTTTTTAAAGCTATCTTGATATTTGAAATTTATAATTTTGAGAGAAGTTTCCTATAGTAAGTGATTGAGAAAGAATAGGGAGAATATGGAATGTTCGGTGAGAATGCACAGACTTTACAGGAATGACCAAATTTTGGTAAGGAAATCGATACAATTCCAATGTGACTGAGAAAGTAGCTTCTCGAATCCCGATTTTGTTACGAGTTCATAAAATTCATTCTATTGCTAATTTTGCCGTTCCATTTGACATTTGGATCAATTGCTACATATGAAGGATGGAGATGGATTGTGATTCTTTCATTTTGTTGTACTTGACCAGTAGAGAGGTTTTCTCACTAGATGAAACATTTACATTATATTTATAGACAAATCAATTGAAGATGGAATTGGCTCATTATATAGATTTGTCTTTGTGTCATTGACTGCTTTGTGTTATAGTCCAAGGTTGGCTTCCTACTTAACACATCATGTGTCTTCCTCATTTGTCCTCTTTTAACTTTATTGAATTATTTTGTTAATTAGCTTATTGATAATATAGGACTTTATCAAGACTTGGTAATTCCTATCACAAATTTTCATAATGAAGATAAAAGTCTGATGGTCTTCCCTGGTGATGTTTTTGATGTACCAATGCATGATTAAAACTGACGTTCGTAAGGCATATGACACCATTGACTGGCAAGCTATTTTGGATGCTCTTGTTACTCTCAATTTCCCATCTCCTTTTATCAACTCTATCAGGATGTATATCATTACACCTTCTTTCACAGTGGTAACAAATGGGAACTTACATGGTTTTTTAGGGCTAAAAGAGGCCTTCTCCAAGGGGACGTTCTCTCTCCTCACCTGTTCGTTATTGGTATGCAAGCTTTTTCAGGGATCATGAATTGGCTACCGGTTGTGAAAGATTTGATTACCATCTAAAATGTAGGCGTGTCAAACTCTCTTATCTCTGGTTTGTAGATAACATCCTAATTTTTACTAAGGCAACTACTGACTCTTTGTCTGTTATTAAGAAAAGTGTAGCATTGTCTGAAAGCGTTTCAGGACTCCAAGTAAGCAAAGAAAAGAGCAACATTTTCTTTGGAGCATATAGTGATGATCTTTCCTAGTAACTGATAAACATTCTGCGGTTTAAAAAGGGATGCCTTACAATTAGATACCGTAGGGTGCCATTGACTACTAGTAAACTCCGAAAGCATGATTGTCAGGATTTAATTCCGAAAATCTTGGCTGGAATTAAGGGGTGGAGCTTGAAGTGGCTCTTGTTGGTTGGTGGAAGACAACTCATCCAATTAGTTTTGATGGGGATTGAGGCGTATTGGGCTAGAATGTTTATACTTCCTAAGGGTGTCATTAATGAGATTGAGAGAAGACTGGCCAGGTTTCTTTGGTCTAGAAGTAATAAGATGGGGAAAGCTTGGGTTGCTTGGAAGAATATTAGCAAAAATCTTAAGGAAGGTGGACTTGGATTGAGGGACTTGAAAGATGCTAAGCAGCTGACAAATCTCTTTTATTTACAAAAGCTCCTTAATAGGCATGTGTTGGGTTATGGCTCAAAGTCCAAGCCCATACAAATTAGGAAAGAGTTTTAATAAGAATTAAAACTCTAGTTATGGTAAGAGTCTTAATTATGGTAGGATTGATAGATGAGGAAATCCTTTGTCTTGGAAGACAAGGAAATCTCCTCTATAAATAGAACTCTTGCATTAGTTGCATAAATGTGTGCCTTAGGGCCACACCCCATGGGGTGTGGGGGTAAGAGAGAGCCTGAGAGCATCGAGAGTGTCTTATATTCGTTCTAGTTCTGTTGAGGATAGAACCATTATAAGAACTCTATGGGGAAGGGTTTAGACTTTTTTGTCCGTGCAAAAAGTCATCACCCGAGTTATAATCCCATTATTATTGAATAGTTGAAATTATCCTAGAGGGGATCGTGGATGTAAGCAGAGGGCCGAACCACGTTTACTAGCGCGTATTCTTTTCTTGTTACATATGTTTTAATTCTGCTGCGTGAGTATGTGTTATGTGTCCTAATTTCCCAACAAGTAGAATCAGAGCCTGGTTGGAGGGAGGATGCTGGTTTGCATGAAAAATGAAAAAAGAAACACCGAAGGGGAGTAAAAAAAATTCACTGATCTTCTGGTCACGTTTGGCAGCCTTCCTTGAGTCCGATCAATGATCCGTTTGTTGCTGTGTTTTCATCTCGGAGAGAAGAGTAAGCTGCTAAACTTTCGTGACGATCCGACCATCGGATTGTGAGATACAAGCAGGTCAAGTTTTGTGGGTTTGTGGTCAAACAGTCAAACAAAAGTTTGACTAGCGTTGACCGAAGGGCTGCAGGGGTTTGACCGCGTTGACCAAGGGTCTCCTCACCGTTTTCCGAAGTCCTGAGTTCATTTTTTAGGTCCGTTTTGCCAAATTTCTTGATGTATCATGGGTGAGCCTTGAAATTGGATAAAATAATAAAGTGGTGATGAAATTCTGCGAAAGTCTTTGAAGCATTGTGCGAGCAAACACAGTTAGCCGACTAGTGAACAAACTTCTAGAGGAGAGAAGTTTGGATGAGTAGATTAGTTGAAGAAGGTTCGATTCGAGGGAGGAGTCACGCGCAGAGAGCCTACGTAACTGAACAATCAGAGTCCTGGCCAGACGACTGATAAGGAATGCTACTGCTGGAAGAGAAGACCACGTCCGAGATGCCTTGTGCTGAGGGAGGACGCAAACAACCTCAAGAGGTCGAGGTTAGACGGCACGAAGAGGGATGTTAGGGATGACTCCGAAAACCTGCTAGGATGTGTTGGTAGCTGTTGCCGTGAAGAGTGTTGTCGAGCGAGAGCTCCAGCATGAAGATTGTGAAGAGATTCCAGTTGCAGCAAAGAAGCTTCGGACTTTTCGCCAAGGGAGAAATTTGTTAGGTTATGGCTCAAAGTCCAAGCCCATACAAATTAGGAAAGAGTTTTAATGAGAATTAAAGCTCTAGTTATGGTAAGAGTCTTAATTATGATAGGATTGATAGATGAGGAAATCCTTTGTCTTGGAGGATAAGGAAATCTCCTCTATAAATAGGACTCTTGCATTAGTTGCATAAATGTGTGCCTTAGGGCCACACCCCATGGGGTGTGGGGGTGAGAGAGAGCCTGAGAACATCGAGAGTGTCTTATATTCGTTCTAGTCCTGTTGAGGATAGAACCATCATAAGAATTCTGTGGGGAAGGGTTTAGACTTTTCTGTCCGTGCAAAAAGTCATCACCCGAGTTCTAATCCCATTATTATTGAATAGTGGAAATTATCCCAGAGGGGATCGTGGACGTAGGCAGAGGGCCGAACCACGTTTAATAGTGTGTATTCTTTTCTCATCACATATGTTTTAGTTCCACTGCGTGAGTGTGTATTATGCATCCTAATTTCCCAACAGTATGATACTTTGTGGGTTAAATGGGTCTATGCTTATCATCTTCATAGGAAAAACCTCTGGGAGGTTGACATTCCTCAGGACTATCCCTAGTTTTGGAAGAAAATACTCAAATTGAGGTAAACCTTTAAACAACTTGTATTTTTTAAAATTGGGAATGGACGTAACACTAGTTTCTAGTTTGATTCTTGGCAGCCGTTTGGTTCCCTTGTTATTCTTTTAAGAGAACAAGCTATCAATGAGACAAACATGGAAAGAAACAATACTATTGCAGATTTCATTGTTGACAACCAATGGAGTTGGCCAGGGAACTACTTCATTTTCAACAACATCTTTTTGGCTAACAATATTCAGACGCCTAATATTAACAGAGAGGACTCTACTCCTTGGCTTCCATCCATAAATGGCTTCTATACAAATCATTCCACTTGGGATGCTATTTGTACCTATCACCAAGTTGAACCATAGACTATGAAGGTGTGGATTAAGAATCACCATCCTAAACATGCCATTTATTCATGGCTTATCTTTCTTGATCGTCTGCCTACCAAAGGTAGACTTCTCACTTGGGGCTTGAATGTTGGTTCACAATGTACTTTTCGTCGAAGGTGCATTGAACATAAGGAGCACTTGTTTTTTGAGTGCAATTTCACTAAGAGAATCTGGATTAGGGGAATGATACTTGCATATGGTCCTTTTTTTTGGCTTTGCAAATGGGAAGATACGGGAGATTGGATCCAACACAACCATCTTGGTTACTCATTGAAAGGCTAGATCATAAACTATTTTTGGCAGGCTGCTTTATACTACATGTGGAGAGAGAGGAATAGAAGAATCCACCAATCTGATACTCCCAAGAATGAAGATAATGTTTTTGAATGTATTTGCTTTGAAGTTAGAACAAAACTTTTTAACGGCAAGAAGTTTAAAGGTGATTACTCTAACAGATATCTATGTAAGAAGTAGAACTTAGATAATAGTATTTTGATGTAGAGCTGGGCATTGTTGATCTCTGATGTAAAGTTGGTTATGGGTTCTGATGTTTGATGTAAATATTGTTGATACTAATACAAATACTTGCTTTCCTAGTAAAAAAAAAAAACACTCGAATAGTCTTTCTAACGTCCGTTGGTTAGAAAATAATTTTCGCTTTTATCTGCCAAATATATTTGTTGAATTTTATAAAATTAGAAGTATAAATTATTTTCAAAAAATAAAAAGAATAGAAAACAATTTTCAAATCAAACACAACCCTACTTTTCCGATTGTCTAATGACATATGATGCTGAAAAGGACGATATCTGTCTAATTATTGTGCCACCACCAACACCAAATCTTCAACGCCCTCAAAGTGAGGTTTTCCCATTACCAACTCCGACTATTCTTGAGTGCCAGTGTGTCACAATTTAAGCCGCAACCAAAAGATCCTTTTCAATATTTTCTTTTCCTTTTCCGTCTTTGGTCTCTATATAGATATAGTTAATTGAAGCCACTTTTCACGTGTTTATAATATGGATGATTGGTTTTAATTATTAGTAGTGAGAATTTTTGACGAGCACGACCAAGGGTCACAAGTTCATATTCTATTCAGACTTGTTTTGCTTTTCTTTCATTCAAAGAAAGAAAATGTGAGTGATTCGATTCCAACAACCGATAATGACAATATTTGATAAGCTCGGCAGGGTCACACGTTCCTATTCTGTTCAGGCTTTTGTTTTAGTTTTTTTATTCAAAAAAAGTTAAAGGTCTTAATTAAACAAGATTCATATCTATCAAAAATTAATATCAATTTTTTTCACTTCAAAGGAAGTCAAAGACCAATTACAGCATGCATTTAGCGGGAATTACAAGATGAGAATATTCAAAATGATATAGGTTGGGACACTCTTTTCCTGCGTATTAGATCAAATATGGGCAAAAGAAATTTTCTCCGTGAATTTAGGTGTATCCCTCCAACTCTTCCATCAAATTTCAACATTGTCCAAATGTTTTTCGTTAAAATTGATTGACATTATTCAAAGAATTTCCAGTCAATCTCATTTATGAATGGTAAGGATATAATTATCTTTTTACATTTAAGAAAAACTTTTTAAGTCGGTTAGAATGAAAATATGCAGGCGTAGGAAATATGTGCATAACAAAATTAATACTATCATTACCAATAGTGGGAATTAGAGGACTTGCTTGTTTGATGTATTGACCACTTTTATATATACACTAGTATGTCACCCGTGCGATTGCACGAGATATGTTATATGTAGGTTGATATATTAGAAAAATTTAGCTTTTTATCATCTAATATTTTAAACAAATTATTTGAACTAATTTTAATAGATTAAACAATAATAATACACATACGTTTAATAATGTAACATTGTATTGGAAAAAAAAATTAGACGTACTTAATAAAGAGATTTGCAACCATATGGTGGAAAAAGATCATTGCTATGTATAGTTGAGCAGTATTAAAACCTACATTTCCATATGGCTTAGATCCATCAAAAGTATAGGTTAAGAAAAAAAAACATACTAAAAGATGAGGCTAATAAAAATAAAAAGAAATCAGATTAATGAAATGAAAACCTAATAATAATAAAATTGGAAAAATTCATTGTACCTTTTTACAAAGGGAAGGAAGAGCGATATCAAGCCAATGGCAAAAATCAGTATACGCATTCCTACATAAATAGAACATTGCAAGTAGAAGAAGGAAACAAACTAGAACCATAGATCACGGCATGAGATCGTAATTGACAATTTAGAAATGGCAAAAATCGAGAGACCCATAAATGCATAATGGCATCACAAATGAAGGAAACAACATAGGACCCATTATTACGGTGAGATCTCCATATTTCCAATATATAAAAACCGAATTACTGTTTAAAAAATGGTTTAAATTTGGAAGTAAATTGAAGATGTCTTCCATTAGTATTGAAAACATAATGATTTTTAGAATATTACAATCAACAACGATAATTTTTCCAAATAATCGAAGGAGCAGATTGGTTGTAAAAGATAAGAGAAGCATCTAAGCGATGGAAACAAACGGTTGGATTGATTTAGGGTTTTAAAATGCAGAAGCTTATAAAAGGGTTGAGGGGCATAAATTGAAAAATCAAATATAATAAAACCCACGTTTGTTTTTAGACAAGGTTTAACATATGAAATGGAAAATTAAAAAAAGAAAAAAGAAAAAAGACAGTTATGCATTTTATAGAGGGGCATTATTGGAATAATGAAACAAAAGTTCTATATTGCAACACGTGGCAGGATATCTATGCAACAGAGGCTGCTTTATTATATAGCATATATATAGTATCGACGGTTTTGTTGAGGTTAATGAAGATTTGGTTCTTCCCCAGCCAAATAATAATAATAATAATAATAATATCGCCAGCAGTACTTCCCATGCCTACCAACTTCCTACCATTCCCTCGTCGCCTTGGATCCGAACTCCTCCTAAAGTAATGACCTGAATATCCCCCCAGGGACGGGTGCTGGGCTGAACGTTATATTGAGAGTTAAAAAACATTACCGTATTAGTACGAGCTTCAATAATCTTCTATTGATCTATAATCTACTTTTAGTTTAATGATTTAATTGCTAACTCAAAAAAAAAAAAAGAAAAGAAAAGAACAAGATCCACTTGTCAATAACAAAATCATCCATGTAAATGATTTCTCAAATATCCCAAACCAAACCACTCCCGAGCTCCTCCAATCTGTTCTGACTCATTTTCTCTTCGACTCTTTTTACATTTAAAATGGACTTTTAATAGTTATTTTGATTGATTATCTATTTAAATTAGCTTTTTTTTTTTTCTTAGATGCATTTTTTCAGTTCAAAGTGCCCTTTAATATGTCGCAGGTTGTCGTTCTCGTCTTTGTGAATATCCTTGGACAATGACGTTTAAAGGGCTATTCAACATCTCGCCCCCAATGTTTACTTTTGCTATGTTATCCCACCACCGAATTCTAAATATGTTTCTTTTACTTGTTCCATTATTCTTTCGTGCAAGCCCCAAAAAAATAAAAATAAAATATCTTACCTCTATCAATGAGAATTTGATCCACAGGAAATAAACGAATCAGAAAAGTGAAAATGCCCATCTGTTAGCACCAAATGATCACCAAAAAGAATCAGCCTGGAAAAGAATAAAACTAGAAGGAAACGTCAAGGGAGTCACTAATTAGTTGGCCAGTGTTTGCTTTCCAGGCTTGACGCTTAGACAAGTAGTATGTATCATATTAATATATTTAAGGGTCGTTTAATGGTAATCGAGTTTGGGTTTAACAGATATGTAAGTAACACATATTATATTAGGTAAAATATAATGCGTTTTCCTTTCTAGTATTTTACAAATTAAAAGTCATATAAAACATCATGTAGTTCCAAAATTTTGATGACACCTTTTATGGTTTAAATTGCACATTAGCCTCTATGAGTGTAATAAAATGAAAGTGTAGAATATGAATCGATTTTGAAATTAGATGGGGAATATGCACCAGTTGAAAATCACGGGGTTATTTTGCAATCTTCTGAAACCATTGTGGAATCAACGAGTTTTGAAACCATAAGAAATTTTATGCGACTCTTACAAAAATAGGCAGAAAAATGCATTTTACTCTATTATATTTACTGAAATAATTTGATTTTATGATAATTCTTCACGGGGGCCAATCACAAATCAACAACATGCTGATCAATTCTCAAAGCATATGGTATGAAAAAGAAATAAAAAAATGCTGCCTGATCAAAAAGGATTTTATAACGATAAGAATTAAGAATATGCTGCCTAATAAAAACTAAGAATTAGATGCCGAGCTGCTTATCTGATGAAGACCTTCTCTTTCTCTTTCTTTATTTGGGCAATCGATTTCAAAAGTAGCTTTCATAAAAACTAAGAATTAGAATCAGTTTCACAGTTTCACTCAGCATGCCAGAACAAATGCCACGCATGCATGATTGCAACGTACAAACCTCTAAAACGTAGTTATAGTGGCTGTTTGGGGGCGCTTATTTTGCTGCTTTTAAGCAGCAACAAAAAAGAGCAGCAAAAGCAGCAAAATAAGCACTCCCAAACAGGCTCATAGTCATGGTACAAATGCCATTTAATGTAGATGATGCCCCATGCAAAGCAAATTAGATGCATGATTCTGTCAGTAAAATAACGTAGAATAAGATATGTTATTTATATAAGAGGATTAGATATTTAATTGTGAGAACGCTACTACAATGATGGTATTATTATTATTATTATGATGATGTCCGAAAGATATTCCATTAAATAAAAAAATTACACAAGAAGTCCAAATCTGAAAAAAGAGTGGATTGCACAAAGACATTAACACAAGCAAAATATAACAACCAGAGCAAAGCCCAAACTAACACAACAACACTAGACAAACACCAAAATAGTGGCCACCATATCTTCGACGGAACTAGAAACCAAAACTGGCAGCAAAAGCAAACAAGTTGTCCGGTTTAAACTTTTCATCACCACCATACAACAGAACAACCATAGTTGCCAAAGTACCACCATCGATAAGCTCTTGTATAACTGTTAAAACACTTGTCAAGCAGCAACAAGCAAAAAAACAGACACCTGACAACCAAATGAGTTTAGCGAGACTCGTTAACCCAGGTAAAGATTGGGCATTGGAAGTTTAACACCTAAATGGTAAACATCCCAAAAATACCAATGAACTCTCTAAATCCAAGGCTTGAATGGGTAGCATAAAAGACCATTCTATCACCTCTATGACCAAAAGAAGAAATGGGAACAAGAGCACTATGGCTAAGGTATTGCCGGCAACATAGGGATTGAGCCAAAGAAGGCTGGAGAGAAAAAATCTGACAATGAAATCCCTCATCATTCAAGATCACCAAAATGCCATCGTCGCCATAACCTATTACAACGAAAAACAAAAAGACCATAGACAACACAAACAACAATCAAGTTGATTTGAAATCATATTTAAAAGAGAAAGACATGACACAAGCAGATCTAGAAAGGGGATCTACAAGTAAGAGACAAGGGACATAAGATTTAAGGATGCTAAAAACCAACTAAACCCCAAAAAAGAAAAAGGAAATGAGCCACGGCGAACTAAACTCGTCAAAATGTCACAGGCTCCGCCAGAACATATAAATGCCTAAGAGAAACCCTAGGGGGAAGGGACTGGGGTCTTCTTTGGAGAGAAAGAAGAGGGCAACCAAAAGAAATATGCACAATTTGAATCATTTTAAATTTGATTTTTTATTATGGATCTCCATTAGTTAAACAAAATGTTTAAATTTAAAAAACAAAATTAAAAAATGATTTGTTATGGGAAAAAAAGAAACAAAAGTTGAATAATATATGTTTGTGTTTGTTTCCAGTTTATGCGAGGATAAGATATAAATTTATTTATAAAATTTGATTTTTTGTAAGTTTTCGGTACTAATAATATTTTCATGAGAGATTTGCAGTAATTAAGTAAAACATTTAAATTAAAAAAATAAATTCAGATGATTTGATATGGAAAATAAAGCAATAGAATAGGAAAAATATATTTATTGGAGTTGAATTTATTTCTGGGAGGAAAAGAATTGAAAAAATAGAATTTATACATGTACTATTGTAGGAAATTTTTTAAATTTAACTCATTCTCCCAAAGTAGCAATAATTTACGGGAAAATTCTTTCACTGAATCACTCATGGATGAACTGTTAACAATGCATTCAAACCCTACACATGGATATCATTTTTGATGATTTTGCTTATAAAATAATAGATATTTAGTTGATATATTGTATAGATATAGATTATAATTTAAAATTTTAGATTAAAAAATAATTTTACCTAACAAAAACGATGTTCAATTTAACTTAGGAAACAATGTTGTTAGTATCAATTACTTGACTAAAAACTTCTTGTCAATTATTGCGATATGGTATTAAATAAGTGGAAAAAAATTTGAAGAGAAAAAGAATAATGAAATAAGGACTGTTGTATTACCAAATATATAATGAGTAGATGTGGCATTTCAATATAGATTATGATTATTAAGTCCTAAATGTTCCTTAAAATCATGGCAGTTTATGCTTAAACTCTAGATTAGATGCTTCCAAATTAGTGGTATTTTCTGTATTTTTGCATGTTTACACTTGAAAGAGGTAAATGAAGCAAAATATATAGACTTGGGAAGCTTTTGGTGCACAAATTTAGCTATGAAGGAAGTGACATAACCATTAGATGTGGCCCACCACGAGCTGCGCAAGAATTGCCATCAACAGACATCTGGAAGATATTTTGGAAGATTTCTCAGGCAACAATCATTGCTTATTGATGTATTTTAATGCTAGAAGTAAAGGATTTATTTTTGGAAGAAATTTATTTCGGTTTGGACATTTTTTTTATGAGACTTACCTTATTTTTTAGGTTAGTTTTAAAGAATTACCATATTAGTTGGGAACCCGTAGGGGTATATTATTCTTTAGTGCCTCCACAAGGATCATTCTACATTTAGACTTTTTTTTTCAACAATATTATTTTTCTCTTAGGCACCTCAAACATTGGATGGATTGCTAAACTTCTTCATCTAGTCGGGATTAATTCCAGTTTGTGGTTCTACATAATTTATGAAATCTAACTGATTCTCTCCTCTTATTTATTTTTGGTATTTATATGTTTTCTATTTTAAGAATTAATATTATTTTGTGATTGTTCGATTTGGCACCGATTGTTCAATTGCTAGGCAGTAGGTAGCCAATTAATCTAAAAATAGTGTGAACTGGGTTCCTAGAAAAACATATAATCTAACTGAGTGATCGCTGGGAGAGAATTGACTTTTAGAATTAGGTTCTTTGAGAGTTATAGTACTTCATTTAGATAGATCTGCGAGCATCTTTAGGAGTTACACCGTCTAATAGATAAGGAAAATAATTAGGGAGAGAGCGCGGAGTTCTTGAACCATTATTGACATAGAAAGGAAGGATTAGGTTATTAAACCATGTCAATGACCATAACTGATTTATTGAAAAGAACAAGAGTTATCCTTGCATCTAGGATCAGATTTGTAGGCCCAAACGAGAAGTATACCCTAGGCTAGCTTCCAAAATCATTGAATCTCTTTAAATGTTATTTTTCTAAATTTTTATTTGAATTTTTAGTATTAATTTCATAGGTCATCCATTTAGTGCTTACTTGTTTTCTGTTGACATGACCCTTAGGCATAGCCTCGTTTGAGGAGATTGTCGTATTTTTTTTATCTGTATTTTTTTTAATTTTATTGCATTAAACTCTCCTTTCCTTCGTAATTGATTTTTTCAATAAACTTGGCATGAAATATAATTGTTGCATAGTCTCTATGGGTTCGACCTGACTCATCATTTGCACAAAATTGTAAGATAAGAGTTGAAATTTATTTTTGGTAGTTTCGAGCCCATCAATGATATTTATGAAATTTTGTTAGTATAATAAATAGATATAGGTTATAAATAACTTTAAAATAATTTGCCTACACATGACAATATTTATATTAAGAAAATATTTCTTCAGTTTTTAATTTTTATGTTTGATTGATTTAATTATCTATGTGCAAAATTTTTAAATAAAAAAAATTAATGGCTATACAATATTTATTACTCAAAATAAGAAACTCCTTACTAATAATAGCTAATTTATACACAAAATTTATATATAACTAAAGTATACCCCGTGTAATGCACGAGAGAAATGCATGTTTTTAAGATTTTCATTTATACATTCGACGTAAGGATAATATGTAAATATCTCTTTTAAAACTTAATTCTTGATAAGTATTCAATAATAATAATAATAATAATAATAATAATAATATTTGTATAGGAGATCTCCAGTAATTGAATAGAACATTTAAACTATTTATTATGAGAGAATTTCAGTAAATAAATAAAACATTTAAATTTAGAAAGTAAAATAAAAATGATATCATATGGAGAAAAAAAACAAAAAAAAATTCCAATGTTATTTTTAGATGGAAATAATATGATTAATTGGTGATTAAATATTTAAATTATGTAATATACTTAAAAGACATGTGGCATATACTTAAAAGACATGTATCTAAGATACAAATAGCCTGAGTTATAGATATAATATTCAACAAAATATTATTGAAAAAATAAATTTATTAGATTAAAAAATTATTTTGATAAAGAATTCTTTTATATGAAAAAGCATCACATGAGAGGATAACATGTCACATTACTAAAATGACGTGGATCCTTTTTCTTTTATAAAATCTACTGACTTGTCTACTCGTGAGATGTATAGGTTTCGATATTTATATATATAATGTGATATAAACTAAAAATTATGTAACAATTTCAAAATTAAAAAGTGTTTTTGACAATTATTTCGATATTTATATAACATGACAGCACTTGTATGGCACACGAAAAGAATTAGTATTTTTATACTTTTATAATTGTTAATGGTCAAATTTGACAATTAATATAAGAGACAAAGAATAAATATATTTTGGTCATATTTAATTTCTAACATTCCATACAACTTTTATATTTTTATAAAATCAAATAATTTTAGAAAAAAATTATGAATGGTATAGATTGATATATTTTCATCATTTATTGGGAATTTTTTAAGATAAATATTTTTATTTTTATTTTTTAATATTATATTTAGTCCTTTTTTTAAAAAAAATTCAGAAAATATGACACGTGACAAAAGAATAGCAAAGTTGATATTAACACGAAACTTGGCAGTATATAGTGACTCTTCTTTATTATATATTATGGATATATAAATATTATGGAACTTGGCTAAAATAATTGTATGCCCATTAAGCAAAAAAAAAATTGATTTAAAAGTTTGACTGAAATAATACTAAAAATAATTGTTAAAGGACGAAATTTTTTTAGGCGAGAAAAAAATGAAATAACATGTTTACATATGGCAAAACTAAACTAGACATGCACTCTACTTTACAATACATACATATATACATACATACATACATACATATATACATATATACATATGTAGATACCTATATATACGTATCTACATATGTATATATGTACATATGTATATATATATATATATATATATATATATATATATATATATATATATATATAGATTCTCATATTTGAAAAAACCAAATTTTCATAGATAATTTTGTTCAGCTTTATCAAGTCATGTCATTGGGCGAAAAGCAAAGCTAACTACTAGTAAATATATATATATATATATATATATATATATATATATTCTCATATTTGAAAAAACCAAATTTTCATAGATAATTTTGTTCAGCTTTATCAAGTCATGTCATTGGGGGAAAAGCAAAGCTAACTACTAGTAAAAAAAACTAAAATTATACCAAAAAAAAAAAAAAAAAGCCAAGAGTAAATAACAGGCTTAAATAAATTAATTCAAACAGTTTGACTGCCAGTCTGCCACCTATCTGTATTCTGGTTTAAAAAAAAAAATTAAAAAGAAAAATTTAGAGCCGTTTCTTGAAATACTGCTGGCAAGTGGAAAATTAATTTTTCATTTATAAATTTTCAATTTGAAAATTTTATATCACCTGAGAAACATTTATTTGCAGTTAGGAATCTGCTACAATGTCGCGAGCCAAAGATGGTGTATAGAATTTACGTGGTAGTTCAGGTATTTCTTGGGAATTTCACTTGTCATTTTAGGAAGCTTGTCATTGAAGATGGCCAAACAAATATGATTTTTACTTTTATTTTCATGTTGATATTTGCTGTTCTTTGCTCAAACTATTGGCTGAGGTCCCTTTCCTTTTTTTTTTTTTTTGTTTTTTCTCTTCTCTTTCTTTTTAAATGAAAGTGAGACTAAGCCAACTACACAATAACTCTCTCAAGTACATGTACACTCTTTTTATCTTTGTCAAGCAAGGTGATCAACATTCTAAGAATTTATTACACTCTTTTCATAGTCGTCAAGAAAGGTGATCAATAGTCAAGAATTTATCAAACATAGAACAACCAATAAAATAATCAAGACTAGAATTAACAAGTCAATTCAAACACATGTTTACTTCTTTGTATACATGCTTCAAGCCATAACTCTTTAATTTCTTCATCATCCTTCTTCTTTCATCGGGTTTTCTCGGCTTCACAATCTTCTTTGCCTCTTCTTGTTCTAATTCATCTCTCTTATTCTTTAGTTTTATATAAGAAGAAAGAAAGAACTTCCCACTTCCAACTTTTATTTTTTATAGAACACTTGAAAAAAATAAATTTGATTAAATCAATTACTATTTTGTTTGGATAAAATTCACATTACCTACTTGTGGTTTGTCAAAGTAAAAGATTACTCCCTATCTTTTAAAACCTACCACATTACCCTCTCCGCCTTTCAAAAGTGCATATAATATCCTAGTTTGACTGTTTTTGTTTCAATTAACTTATTATAAACCGTAAGCATCTTTTTCTATGTCTATGAGGCTAAAACTTGCATTGTGTTATATATTTAAAAAAAAATACCCTTATTATTGGCTAATGAAAGTGGCAATTGCTCACCTTAAAAAATGTAAACAGGGGTTAATGTGGTAAATTTGAAAACATTAGAGGGTAATTAACTAACTAGACAAATCATATGAAGAGAGGGGTGGGGGGAAAGGAGGGAATAATCAGCTAAGGCTGTGTTCAGCAACAATATTTTGAGTAGAGTTTAGCATTTTAGTTAGATCAAAATACTATTTTGTCTAATTAACACTATTCAGTTAAAGAGCATTTCAAGGAGAGTTGTAAGGAACATTTAGCGTTTGAAGCAATGTTTCTCAAAGGTTATATGTATTAACGTTTCAAAATGTAAAACAACGTTTCATATTTCTTTTTCAATTTTATCTTTTTTTTTTTCTCAATCTTATCTTATCCTTATTTTCTTTCAATCCTATTTACCAAAAAAAACCTTTGGATCTACTAAAAACATATTTTTGTCGTCTTGATAAAAATAATTTATTAAGAAATTATTTTTATAATGCTTAATAATAAATTATTATTATCATAATATATAGTTAATTATAAATGTATTGTCTTATTTCAATATTATGATCAATAATAATTATAATAATCATAAAAATATTATAAAAAATAAAGTGATTCCTATGTCAATTTACGTAATTTTACAGCCATCAAGTAGCCTAACAACTATTTTTACCAAACATATATATATATATATATATATATATATATATATTATAATCAGTTAGTCAAATCGCTATCTGTTAACAGCTAAATTTTACAGCTATCTGCTATTACAAAAGTTATTAGCTATCTAAACAGCTATTTTTACCAAACAAGGCCTAATTAAATAAAATATAGTGGGTAACATGCTATATTTTGAAAAGCATAAAAGGGTAACGTGATAAATTTTAAAACATAGCACTTTAATCAATTAATTAGACAAACTATAAGGGGTAAATATCGTGAACTGTCCTTTAAGAAAATTTAGAACTTCAATGTACAAACATCTAATTTTTTTCCAAGTCTTAAATTATTTATTTAATAATCTATGTATTTATTTTTATATATGTTATAAGTTAAAATAAAATATTTTAACAATTTATCCTCTAGAAAAAGTTAAATAATTATGTTTACATCTTGTTTTAGATAACATTCTATTTTGATGTTTCTATTGCTTATCTTAACAATATAAGTTGGCTTTGACATTACTTACCAAACAGTCAAATAGTTATTCATATGATTAAAACTTCTGCTTAAATTATAACTACTTATAATTCAAAAACCAAATTACTTAGATAACTTTTTTCATAAGCCAATCTAAATACCCTCTAAACGAGAGGAAGTATTTAGATTCAACATGTCATAATATATTGATAAGAGTTAGAATTACCATCTCATCTAAAAGCTTAATCTTATAAAGAGAATATTAGTTTATTTATTTATTGTGTCAACACGCCTCCTCACGTGTAACGTAATTTGTTTAGAGCTTGTACGTAGATAATTTAATATTTTTTAAATAGGTGACGGTGAGTTTCAAACCTACACCATTTGGCTTCCACGCTCTCATACTAAGTTAGAGTTACCATCTAATCTAAAAGTTTAAACTTATAAAGAATATATTGGTTTATTTATTTATTGTGTTAACAATAAGATAAAAGATCAAGTAAAGAATATCCTCTAGAATGGGTTTTGATGCTCAAATTAGTATTTAGTATACAAAATTTTATATGATAGATTGTATTTAGATTTTTCAAGATATTCAACATCGAATATATTCTTTTTTGTTACGAAAACATTAATTATATTCACTCATATGAAAAGTTATCATCTTAATTGTTGACAAATTTATAGATCAGAGAAGCTATGAGTATAACAGTGTAATTAACAATTTACCTTTTCCGGAACCGATCATGATTACTTTATTTTAGAGTAGGATTAGGAATCACTTTGAAGGAATATATGCTTTTGGTGAATAATCATCACACATTAGTTATAACTGGTGCTTCATATAAAGACCATATTGCTAATTGTTGTATATAATAAAAATGTGTATGCTGCACACGCAAGTGATGCTTATGAAAGAAAATGGCGATAAGTAGTATGTAGGCAGAAAAAGAAAAGAGGAAAAAGAAAAGGGGAAAAAGGAAAAAAAGAGAGAGAGAAGCAAAAATGGGAAATTGCCTGAAACCCTTTAAAATACCAAACACACCTTAAATTGGGGAAACAAAAAAACACCAATGCAATCATTAGAATAATGGAAGCCACTTGTAGTGTTTAGTGATAAAACCTAAGTTACTACGTTGCATCAGCCACGAGATCATTCTTAATTATTGTCCTTTTCTTTGACTTTGCTGTGGTGTGTGTTGCCTGACAGAGACATTAGTGCGCACAACAAAGGAAGGAGAGAGGATGACGTGTGCTTACTCTTACCCCATTCTTGTGTTTATAGTGTATTTGAAATGATCTTATTTTAAGATACTTATCCTATTAAAATTTAGAGATATCTTATAAGGTTTAAGATATCTTATTACATGTACTATGTATTCTATAGTTGTAAAAATTAAGATAGGTGTTTGGGCCAGAACTAGTCAGACTTAAAAAAGGTCCATGAGGCCCGTAATTATAATTGGACGAGAGGCGCAGCCCGTTAGGCCGTATGTTAAAGGGTCCTGAGTTAAGGGCCAAAATCTCAGTGATGGCGACAGCTTTATGCTTTGAGTATAGCCCTTAGAATACAAGAACACGGTTGCAGTTGGAAGGACAACTTGATCTTTTTCCTAGGGTGTGCACGGGGAATGATATGCATAATCTGTATGTGATAAACACAAGCATAGTGATTGGTAGTAATTGGTTAGAATATGTCTAAGGACTTGAGGTTTCAAGGGACTATCTGCCTAGGAAGTTATAAAAGGAAGGCTTGCCAAGAGAAGAGGTAATGCAGATACACAAAAAAACCAACCCGCTTATTTACGTGGTTCACCCATAACTCTTCTTATAACAATTCTCTATCCTATCTTAGCTTGGTACTAACTTGAGCGTCAGAGTATCTTTGGCTGGCACCACACCGGCGTCAAGGGTTATGCCGCTTACCTCACTTCATGATCTTGCAGATTACTGGACCCAACCAATCTTGTCTGTGATTGTATCCGTGATTGTAGAATTCGCCCTCTATAATTTAGCATCCATCGTGGGGCCCCGGTAATTAAGCATCGTAACTAGAAGCGACAGGCTTTCTCTCAACCAACGACTCAAAAATGTCCAGTCCCAACTTTGGTGAGGACACTAGCCTGAGAGCTGCATTGGCAAAGATGGAGGCTTATGAAGAAAGGATCACAATGTATGAGAATAAGTTTAAAGACATCGAGGCAGAAAACAGTGCGATACGACAAGAGAACTTGGACCTGTTAGAGAAGGTTAACATTCTCTTGATAAACGCAGCGCCCTGAGACAAAGGGAAAGCCGTGCTAATCGAGTTCGTGGATCTGATGCAGTCGCTAGACTCCATACCCCACCAAACCCCCAGAGGAAGAGTCTAATTAGCCGGAGCCAATGCAACCATGCCATCAAATACTATCGTAACCAGCATCAACGCAGCCGGCCCATGGAACCAGCAAAGGGTGTTAGAGGAGCATTCAGCTCCGGCAGCAGAGGGGTCACACTCGGATGTGCTCAGGCAATTTGTCGAATTGGAGTCCTTGATCCAAAGGATTTCTAGAGTGCCTGCACATATTAAAAGAAGCGTAGCAGATAGTTATGTGGAGTCATCTTTTGTAGACGCCATCCCAATGGTAGATTTGCCTGCCAAGTTTTCTTTCCCGAATATGAAACCATTCGACGGGACCACAGATCCTGACGATCATATAATGCAGTACAAATGGAAGATGTATACCGTAGCCATTCCTCGCGATAAAAGAGAAGCTTGTATGTGCAAGAGCTTCGGTTCAAGTTTGGTTGGTCCTGCGTTGCAGTGATACACTAACCTTCCAAACAGGTGCATATCCTCTTTCGCCCAATTGACGGACATGTTCGTAGAGCAGTACGTGAGTAGTAGGAAATTGGAGAGCAATCTGACGATCTATATCTGATCGTATAGAGGAAGGGCGAAACTCTCAGGGACTACGTAGGAAGGTTTAATAGAGAAAAGGTGTCCATACCCCAGTGCAATATGGCCATTGTAGTTTCGGCCTTTTGACGAGGGCTTTTACCAGACTCGGACCTTTATAAGGAGCTTACGAAATACCCTTCCAAGACCATGGAAGACGTTTTGGCAAAGGCATGGGCACAAATTAAATGGGAAGATGATCGCGCCAACCTTCGCCGAACTTCCCCAAATCACAAGAGGGAAGACCTCAACTCAGGTCACCAGTCAAGGAGGCACGAACCCTACCTTCTCAGGGACCATCACGAAAGTAAGGTAATTGAAAGGAGACTGCGCGACATAAGGCGTCCGCTCGATCGAAGGCTGGAACAAAAAATAGAGACCCCAAAGTATAATCTCTCTGTGTCTCCGTCCGAACTCGTCCATACCTTGAAGAACATGGGAAGCGCAGTCAAGTGGCTAACAAAATTAAGGTCTCGTGCAGAGGTACGGGACATGTCGAAGTGGTATGAGTTTCATGCAGATCATGGCCATACCACCGAGGAGTGTCATGGTTTAAAAAGGGAAGTGGCCGAATTGTTAAAGAAAGGATATCTAACTGAATTCCTTTCTGACAAAGGGAGGCAAACCCTAACTCGACGTGACAAGGAACGAAAAGCCAAAGATCCATCCCCGCCAAATCTACTGCGACGAGAGCGAACGGAATTGCATAATGGGGGGGATCGCATATTAATGGGATTAGTACTTCTGCGGCCAGAAGACATGCATGATCAGCAGAAAGACATGGCCATTACCTCTCGCAGCCAGTTGATCTCGGTCAAAAAACGGTGGTATCATTTTCTAGCTACGAGACTACTCATCTAAATAACCCACACGATGATGCGTTAGTCATTGCACTCATGGTAGCCAATTGTTGGATTCGAAGAATCCTAATGGACAACAGGAGCTCAACCAACGTTATGATGCTCGAGGCTCTCAGGGAAATAGGGATCGATAAACGTCGCCTCGTGAGTTGATCCACCCCCTTAATAGGTTTTAACGGGAAGCATAAACACACCGTGGGAGAAATACACTTGCTAGTCTTTGCTGAATATGTCAACTTGGATGTTAGATTTTTGGTGATAGACTATCCTTCTCCATATAATATCATATTGGGAAGGCCATGGATCCGCGACATGAAAGCAGTATCATCCACTTACCATCAAGTCCTTAAGTTTCCAACCAGGTGGGGAATTAGAGAGATAAGGGAACAGCAATCAGACTCTTACAGATGTTATTGCATCGCCATGAGGGAGGCTTGCCATGACGCCTTGTACCATATAGAAATGGCTCATGCACCAATGCCCTTAGACTATCCACAGCCAGAAGAGCTAGACGAGGTGCAAATTGACCATGAAAAGTCAAGTCACACAATCCATGTTGGGACAGGGATGGAGCCGGAGCTAAGAAGATAAATGATAGACTTCCTCAGCAACAACAGAGACTGCTTCGCATGGTCGCATGCAAATATGGAAGGAATAGACCCAGAAGTGATTGTTCACGAACTAAAAGTTAATCCGACATTCACTCCAGTCAAACAAAAACGTAGGAAATTCACTCCCGAAAGGAATCGTGTTATCAACGATGAAATCCAGAAGTTGATCAATATAGGATTTATTAGAGAGGTGCATTACCCAGAATGGCTAGCAAATGTAGTCGTAGTAAGGAAAAAAAATGGTAAGTGGAGGGTTTGGATTGATTTTACAAATTTAAATAAGGCATGCCCCAAGGATTCTTTTCCTATTCCACACATTGATATGATAGTGGATGCGACCACCGGGCATGAGCTTCTCAGTTTTATGGATGCATTTTCTGGGTACAACTAGATTCTAATGCACCCAGGTGATCAACAAAAGACATCGTTCATCATTGAACAAGGTACTTATTGCTATAAAGTCATGCCTTTCGGCCTTAAAAACGCTAGTGCGACCTACTGATATCGCTAATTGAGCACAAGCCTAAATAGCCCGCAAGCGCACGGGTCGTGTGTAGTACGGTGTGTGCGAGTGCGGGGTCGAATCCACGGGGAGGCCTAATGTGTATGGTGTTCTAAGCTAAGTGCGTCCTAAAGAGCTACTTGTTGAGGCCCTAACTACAATTTTTTTTGGTGTTTTTGGTTTGAGGGGAGCTCGGATCTAAGAACAAGGAAATAAAAAGGTAGCACGTATGTGTGTGATGGGGGAATCAAGCCATCTAAGGGGATTCAAACGTTGGAAATGGGAGACTAAGGTGATTACATCTTGTTTATGGTGATTACTACGTCTTTCTAGGGTTACTTGATGGATTATACTAAGTGCTCTAATCTAGACCTATAATTAGCCTCCTAATTGGTACCCTAAGCCTCAGTGCAGGTCCGTCCCTAGGTGGCAATGCCTAGTAGTACGGCGTGGTCTTTATGACTTAGGAATTAGGGCTAGCCAATAAGATTCTAGGTGAGTGTAGATCGATCTAACCTTAGCACTTAGTCCTCTAATTAGTTCCCCAATCTGGCCCTAGGACTCGGTGCGAGTCCGTCCCTAAGCTTCGCCTCACTCAGAGCTACGGCGTGGTCCTTATGAACCTAGGGTGTTAGGGTGGACTAACTAGCCTTCCTAAGTGAACTAAGGTCAACTAAACCTATTCGGACTCCTATTGGCTGGATTTAAAGCCAAAGGGGACTCGACCTAGGCTAGATACTAGTTGTGCACCATCGATCGCATCACAATTAGCAGAAATTGACATAAAGCGCATGGCAAACACATCTAGGGCATGGCATTTGAGAATACTCTGGTATATTCTACTACTAAACACATAGACATGTTTAGATTACACCAATTTAAGTAATAGCACCCGACATGCATGCAATAGAAGCTAGTTATGCTATTAAGTATGCTAACACACACATAGACATGTACATAGTCATACCCACTTCATGTAATCACCACGCAAACACATAGACATGCTAGCATAATGATTTAGAAATGGTTAATAGCACAATAGACTTCAATATATATATGCTACATCATTGAGGCATTTCAACAAATACATAGACATGTATGTAAAATAGCCTTTGAAACCATAAGCATAAGGCATATATACATAAATCCATCAAGTTTTCATTAATATAAAGTAATAATCAATCCATAAATACAAGATATAATCACCCTACATAGCTCTAATTAAACATAATTAGACTTAGGATAAAAGAGAGATACCCTTCTATCCATAGCCAAGCTTTACAAACCATGAGCTATGCCCCAAATCCTAGTGTTTGATCCTCTTAGATCCTTGATTCCAAGTGTTAACTGTGTTTAGAAGTGAGTGTGTGAGGTGGCTAGGGAATAGGGTTAAGTGTGTGTGAGAATAGGTGTGAGGTGTGTGTAAAAACTCCCTTCCTTCTGCTCCGCATCGGGCTTTATTTATAGGTTCGCGCATAGCCGGTCGACCGGCTTTCTTCAAGGGCTCTCTGGAGTGGCCGGTCGACCTAGCTGGTCGACCGGCTCTTGAAGGGGGGTCGTCCGGCTTTTCGACGAAGCTCTCTGGAGTGGCCGGTCGACCTAGTCGGTCGACCGGCTATTCTTCCTTAGCGTCCGGCTGACTTCCTTCATCCAATTTTTCGTCATTTCGGCCTTCAGTCTTTTCCCTTAGACCCGTGCATGTCCTATCTTCATCACCTTTCATTGTTCAATCTTTATCTTCACCCAAAATCACCTGAATCATTGAAAATAAGCTATTAGTGTAGCATTTTATCTCTTAAACTCAATATGCACATTTGTTTACACTGAAGCCTATTCCTATCAAAAGTACTACACTAATGCATCATTATAAGCATTCAACACCTCTAAAATATAAGTAAACGGCAATGCAAACACCCACCAAATCACAACTCATCACCTACCAGCATCTCATCAACAAGATGTTCACCAATCAGTTGTGGTGCACCATGGAGGTGTACATTGACGACATGTTGGTGAAATCTTTGGTGGCTGAGGAGCACATCAAACTACAATGAGCCTTCAATGTCTTGAGAGAATACAACTTGAAGCTAAACCCTACCAAATGCTCGTTTGGGGTCAAGTTCGGAAAATTCCTTGGATACCTGGTTACGCAATGAAGGATCGAGGCACACCTTGATCAAATTAGGGCTATTCTTAATCTCCCATCCCCAAAGAATGTCCAGGATGTAATGAGGCTCACGGGTAGGATCGTGGCTCTCGGCAAGTTCATTGCAAAATCATCAGAAAAGTGTCGATTGTTCTTTAGCATACTTCGAAAAAACGAGGGCTTCGTATAGGCAGATGAATGTGAGAAGGCCTTACAAGAATTGAAAAAGTATTTGGTTAACCCACCGCTGTTATCTAAACCAAAAAGTGGGGAAACGCTGTTTATCTATTTGGCGGTTTCTAAGGCTGCTGTCAGTGCTGTACTAGTCCGAGAAGAGGACAGGAAACAATCTCCTATGTATTACACCAGTAAACTATTGCTTGACGCGGAAACCAGGTACAACTAGCTGGAGAAGCTTGCCCTAGCTCTTGTTATAGCCGCCGACAAGTTAAGGCCATATTTCTAAGGTCACCCTGTCGTGGTGGTAACCGCTTTTGCTTTAAAGGCAGTTTTACACAAGCCAGAATTGTCCGGACGCCTCACTAAGTGGGCCGTCGAGCTAAGTGAATTTGACATCACATTTCAACCAAGGACCGCAATGAAGTCCCAGGTCTTAGTTGATTTCGTAGTAGAATTCACTCCAGGCGCCCAAGCAGAGGTAGAAAAGGAAATGTTCTGCCTCATTGAGGGTTCAGAGCTTGGGAGATGGACACTTTTTGTGGACGGCGCAAGCAACTCAAAAGGCAGCGGGCTCGAAATAATGTTGCAGTTACCCAAAGAGGACGTAATTGAGCAGTCTGTGAGATGTGGCTTCAAGGCCACAAACAATGAAGTTGAGTATGAAGCCCTATTAGCAGGCTGAGCACTGGCCAAATGAATGAACGTCAAATGCATTACAGTGAATGGCCACTCTCAACTGGTTGTGAATCAAGTTTTAGGGACCTACCAAGCGAAAGGCGAAATAATGGAAACTTACTTGGCTGCCGTTAAAGAGTTATCAGCTTTGTTTGAAGAAATTGAAGTAAAGCAGGTAAGCCGCGACGACAATTGCCATGCGGATGCCCTGGCAAATTCGGGAGCGACAATACAGTCCACAACCTCAATAGCTATCCAAGTCATATATCTACAATGGCTTGCCATTGGCAAAGAACAAACTTCCAAGATAACATGTATGGATAGCAAACCGTATTAGATGACTTCAATTATCCAATACCTTAAGAATGATATTGTCCTAAAGGATCGTGCAAAGGCAAGGAAGCTCAAGACCAAGGCAGCCCAATTCTGCATCGTTGATGGAAATTTGTACAGGAGATCTTACCAAGGACCTTACATACGGTGCGTAGGCTCAGAGGAAGCCAATTATGTCTTAGGAATCATGCGGGGGCAAGAAGTTTGGCCAACCGAGCCTATACTGCTAGTTATTATTGGCCAACCATGCGATCTGACACAGTCAGCTACGTAAAGAAGTGTGACAGCTATCAAAGATTTGCTCAAATCCCACACCAACCAACTGAGTCATTAACCTCCGTTACCTCACCATGGCTGTTCATGAAATGGGGAATGGATATCATCGGAAAACTGCCCACTGCACCAGGGCAAAAGGTATATATGCTAGCGGCAATGGATTATTTCTCCAAATGGATAGAGGCCGAATCATATCATCAAGTTCGAGACAAGGAGGTCAAGAACTTCGTGTGGAAAAACATAATATGTCGATTTGGAATTCCTCAAGAGATCGTTACGGACAATGGCTCTCAGTTCATTAGTCAGAATTTCAAAGATTTTTGCAAAGAATTGAAGATTAAGCTCACATTTTCTACCCCAAGGCACTCTCAAGCCAATGGATTGGCCGAATCATCTAACAAAACCATCATTTCTACTATGAAGAAAAAGTTGGAGAGCGCCAAAGGGCGATGGGCAGAGGAACTCCCAGGAGTACTGTCGTCTTATTGAACCACAGCTAGGACCTCTACTAAGGAGACACCGTTTTCGTTGGTGTACGGCACCAAAGCAGTCATTCCAGTATAAATCGGCTTGCCAACCTTACGGGTCACACAGGCCTCCACGGAACAAAACGATGAGGGAATGGGCCAAGAATTAGAGACTACCGATGAAAGGAGAGAGCAAGCTCTTATTCGAATGGCATCATACCAACAGAGCATTGCCAAGCATTACAATAAGAATATAAGAGTAAGGTTGTTCAAGCAAGGGGATTAGGTGCTCAGGAAAGTTTTTGAAAATACCAGAGAAATAAATGCAGGGAAGCTGGGTCCTAACTGGGAAGGACCCTATCAGATTAGCAAGGTGGTTGGGCGAGGAGCATACAAGCTCAGCACCAAAGATGGCAAGAAGCTGCCGAATAGTTGGAATGCTATCCATTTAAAAAAGTATCATTTCTAATAAAGAAAGTTTGTTCTAGTTAGCATAATTAGAATTAGAATATTATTCGAAGGCTAGGCCCAATAGGGTACCGCTAGGTGGACCTAGTCTCCGATTTCTTTCTTTAAGAAGGCTTAGAAAATAATGTCAAGGAAAGCATGATCACGAATAAATTTCCTCTTATGCAATAATCCTTGCTTTCGTTACTAACATACCACAATTAGGTAAGACAGCTAGTCTCCACATAGACTAACAACAACATTTGTCATTTCCGAGTTAACCTTCACAGACTAATGACAGTCAACAATAACGACAATCACTGTTATTCCTTACGAGGTCAACAAGAGCTCTCATTTATTGCGAAACCAGAAATAGGTTTGCCTTCGTGCATGGCCCATGGCTAATTTCTATTTCTCGAAAGCTAATAGGTTGGCTAACACACTAGCCCCTAATACCTACGGGATAGGAAATCGGCTTGTTCTTTACAAGCCAACGACGAACCCTTAACTTCACCACGAGGTTAAAAAGAAAGGGGGAGGGGTCGCAACGCTCCATACATAGCGCCATTTGCGTTCCAACATTGGTATTCGAGTACCAGCCCACAGGGGTTCGACATAGGCCAATGTGCCGTGAAGCCCAAACTACGATTTTTTTTAAGAGAGAAAGAGAGAGAGAGAGAGAGAGCAACGATGCTCTCAAACTCGCAACTATTAAAATTGTATCACGAATGATACACGTGTATGGTTAGGGAGGCTAGTTTTTCCCTTTTAAAAGGAAGATGATGATTTTATTTTAAGCCTAAAACTATTTAAAAAAATGCATTTTTTTAGCTAGTAGGTCTCAAGCCTGCATCTATTACTAGGCTTTGCACGCTCTTACCAGTCTAACTACTAGTAAGCTCTGGTCCGTTAATGAAAATCATGGAGTTTGATATGCTATCACACGCTCATTAATTTAAAAAACAAACACGTTTATGCTGCTGTCGAGTTTCGAACTTGCGTGCATTGCCTGGGATTTGCTCACTCTTACCAACCCAGCTATTGGTAAGCCTTGGTCCATGAATATGATTCATGGACTTCTATATACCAGTCGCTCAATTAATTAATTAAAAAAAATTGCGCCTTGTTATTGCTATTGCCTAATTTTGAACTCAGGACCTATCGAATAACATCTCAATATTTTTGCCATCTATGCTGCATGCCTCTTTGGGTTTGATGTTTATTCTTTAATTTAAATACTATTGATACTGGCATAGATAATAGTGTGTAATTTAATTAAAGTATATGTTAATTAAATTATATATTTATTAAATAGTTTATTAAATGCCTACAAATTATTTTATGTGACAAAATTGATTTGTCCTTTTCAATAAATATTTGATATTTATTTTAAAATCCATTATTTGTCAAAAATATGTTTTTGACACCCAATTAGTTTTTAAAATTGTTTTTTTAATTAATTGGGTAGGCCTAAAATTTTTGAAAAATTTATTTTTCACCCTAATAGTCTCAAAATTAGTTTATTTAATTGGAAAAGTCTCTAATTTGTCAAAATTGAGATTTTGACCCCCAAAAAATTAAAAAGGAGTTTTAATTATTGGTAAGGTCAATTTAATTTGATTAAATTGATCTAATTATTGTGCGATAAAATCATGAAAATATTTGTGCTCTTTTATTTTGGTGTATGACATATTATGAGGTGATTATGGGCTTGCATATCATGTTTATTATTTCATTTTATTTATTAATTATTGTAATTAATTTATGGGTTTTTAAATTGGGCTTGCGAGCCTAGCCTTCTCTTCAATTTGGTTGTAAAATCTCTCTTCCAAGTGATGTATCCCCTTCTTTAGAAGGAGTTCTTCTTTACATGTAGGTTTTAGCACTATCGAGACGAGAAACTGAAGACCAAGAATCTGAAGGCCTGGGCTTGTCCAGGTTTCCCAAAATTAAAATGTAATAATTTTGTTTTGCATGATGGCTCTAGTGGGCCACACTAGGAAGGCCCATAACCACCTGGATGTGCTTATATATGTTGTTTTGTATACCAATCAATTAATTAAACTGGATAATTAAAGGTTTGGCTATTAAACAAGTATGCTCTTTTAATCAAACAAATCCCCTAAAATTTATTAGGTCCTTAAAGTGACTTGGCATAGGGATGTTCAAATCATTGCCTCCTATTAAAGTAACTGATAATGGGCCCAATACTCTAATAAACGTTGGAGGCCCTTAGGCTTAACTTTTATTGGAATATTGGGATTATTATTTAGTAAATAATTGGTGAGTAGATGGGCCGACCTCAGTCGGGTCTACTAATTGGGGTCGAAGGAAAATCTTGGGAGTTCATGTTAATAGTTTGACTTAACCAAGCTTTTCAGTGGAGGACCTTAGTCTTGTTGAAGAGATGCTTGGGGCAGAACAAGATACTAGGAGTTACTTGGGGAAGTAATTGGTTATGAACCTACCAACCGGTGTCCATAGGTTTGCCGACCTCAGTCGGGCCTATATACATTGTTTTGGATCTCAGTACCCACTAAAGGGGTTTATTTTTTGGAAATCCTTTCAAGCTGTAGGTAGGGGCTAACAATCTGAACAAAATAGTGGGAGGATCCATTAGATATTGGCCCATATCTTTTGGAAAAATTAATAACTCATATTTACAATAGATTATTTATTCTTTTTATGTCGATTATTTGCAGATTTAATGGCTAACACGTTGTATTTAAAATCACTATTGGATAGTGAGAAGCTCACTGGGCCTAACTTTGATAGTTGGTATCGAAGGTTACGTATTGTGCTTGAACATGAACGTATCTTGTATGTTCTTACTGATTCAGCACTTGCGGAGCCTGCTGCAAATGCACCTACAGCGGATCATAGATGCTATAAAAAATGGCTTGATGATAGAGTTACAGTTCACTGCATTATGAGGGCAGCAATGAATGATGAGTTTTGTTGCAAGTTTGAGGATTCACAGCCTGAGGCTATCATTCAAGCATTGAATGAGTCGTTTGGCAAATCGGATGATGTTGAAAGACATAGAACCTCATGTGCTATTTTTGGCGCTAAGATAAAAGAAGGCACATCAGTTACTGATCATGTATTGTACATGACAGAAAACATTGAGAAGTTGGCTAAGCTAGGCTTTCCACTTCAGGAACAGCTTGGCAAGGATGTCATTCTTAACTCGTTGCCTCCATTTTTTCTCCCATTCTTGAATCAGTTCAAGATGAACAAGCCTGTTGTTAACTACCACGGGCTACTAGGATTGTTACATACCTTTGAGAAAGATAACCTACTTTTAAGAAAGCCTGTTAATGTAGTGGGAGGTGCCTCATCCTCGAGACGCAAAGGTTTTAAGAAAGGCAAAAAGAAAAATAAAATTGCGTCCAAAGCTCGAGGTGGGATTAAGAAGCCCACAGAGCAGCAAAACCAAGCCCGTAAGCAAAAGGTTGATAAGAGCCAAGCAAAGTGTTTCTTGTGCAAGTAGCTTGGACACTGGAAGAGGAATTGTCCTCAATATCTGGCATCCTTATATCCAAACAGGCCTAGAAGAAAGCAACAGGTTACTCAGCAAGGTACATATATGATTACTCCTTGCAACTTCAGTGTCATAGACTCTATTACCTATGTATTAGATACAGGCAGTCCTTATCATATTTGCAATTCATTACAGGGGCTACAGGTTAGGAGGAAGTTCAAAGACGGAGAGCGATACTTGAGCGTTGGCTATAGGAATCCTGTTCCAGTACTAGCGTTAGGGTGTTTATCTCTAGCTATCAATTCTATGAACTTAAGTCTTTCTGATGTTTTCTTTTGTCCAAATTTTGTTTTGAACATTATTTCAATTGGGCTATTAGCCCAAGATGGATATTCCTTTAAAATTTCCAATAATGGAATTGACATTATTTTGAATAATGTTTGTGTTTTTATTGAACGATTGGAACATGGGATTTATATTTTGACACAGCCTATGCACATCTTGCATGTTAGCAATAAACGTCCCAAAATAGGAACTACTTCAGATATATATTTGTTGGCACTGTAGACTTGGTCATATTAATAGAGATAGGATTAACAAGTTGGTCAAGGAAGGGTTTCTTGACATTAGTGATCCTGAATCACTACAGACTTGTGAGTCTTGTCTACTTGGAAAAATGACCAAATCCCCTTTTACTGGAAAAGGTGATAGAGTTATAGAACTCTTGGGCCTTATACATACCGATGTCTGTGGGCCCATGAACACTAGTGCTAGAGGTGGGTATTCCTACTTCATTACATTCACTGATGACCTATCTAGATATTGATATGTCTATTTGATGAGACATAAATCAGAGTCTTTTAAAATGTTCAAGAGATACAAGAGTGAGGTGGAAAAACAAACTAGAAAAAGTATTAAGATCCTACGATCTGATCGTGGAGGAGAATATCTTTCTAATGAGTTATTAAGTTACCTAGAAGAGAATGGGATTCTCTCGCAATGGACTCCTCCAGGTACACCAGAACATAATGGTGTATCTGAAAGGAGAAATCAAACACTGTTAGACATGGTTCGATCCATGATGAGACGCACGGATCTGCCCATATCCTTTTGGGGATATGCTCTTGAAACAGCCGCACATGTTCTGAATAAAGTACCTAGTAAGTCAGTAGAAAAGACACCATATGAGATGTGGCATAGTTGTAGACCAGTACTCTCTTACCTTAAGGTTTGGGGGTGTTCGGCATACGTCAAATGTCTTCAGACTGATAAGCTAGAACCAAAATCTGACAAATGTAGATTTTTAGGATACCCTAGAGAGGCTAGAGAATACTACTTCTATCATGATGAAGAACCAAAGGTGTTTGTTGCCACTAGAGTAGTCTTTCTAGAGAAAGAGTTTCTCGAACAAGAGAGAACTATCTCTACTATTGACCTTGGTGAAGTACAGACACCTTCAGTTGAACATACAGGACAGGATGAGGTTAGGGAACCAGATCCTGAAGCTACTATAGAGGCATCACTTAGGAGATCTAGTAGAGTACCTCGTCAACCAACTAGGTATGGATTCCTGGTTCGAGACAATGATCCTATCAAACTAGATGAGAATGATGAGAATCCGGTCACCTATATGGATGCCATGCAAAGGCACGACTCCGAAGAATGGCTTGAGGCCATGGAATTTGAAATGGAATCCATGAAAATTAATAATGTGTGGACATTAGTTGATCCACTTGAAGGGGTTAAACCTATTGGGTGTAAATGAGTTTTCAAACGAAAGCGAGAAGCAGATGGGAAGGTGGAGACCTACAAAGCCCGTTTGGTTGCTAAGGGATATCGACAACGTCATGGTATTGACTATGATGAAACTTTTTCCCCTATAGCGATGCTCAAGTCAATTCGTATTATACTTGCTATAGCTGCACACTCAGACTATGAGATCTGGCAAATGGATGTTAAAACAGCCTTTCTTAATGGTGAGCTGAAAGAGGAAGTGTATATGACACAACCTGAAGGGTTCACATCTACAAATGAGTCTAGAGTGTGTAAGCTTCAGAAGTCCATCTATGGACTTAAGCAAGCTTCTTAGAGTTGGAACATACATTTTGACAAAGTTGTCAAAACGTATGGTTTCGTTAAGAATGAAGAAGAGCCTTGCATTTATAAATGGGCTAACGGACATGTGGTCGCATTCTTAGTATTTTATGTGGATGACATTCTCCTTATAGGAAATGATATCCCCGCATTACAGAATGTGAAGTTGTGGCTTTCATCCCAATTCTCCATGAAGGATCTAGGAAAAGCTTCCTATATCCTTGGGATCAAAATCTATAGAGATAGATCTAAAAGGTTGTTGGGATTGTCCCAATCCATGTATATTGACACCGTGGTGAAAAGGGTCAATATGGAAAATTCCAAAAGGGGCTATCTTTCAATAGGTCGTGGAATTTCGCTCTTCAAGAGGGATTGTTCCCCAACTCCTCAAGAAAGAGAGCGTATGAGTAGAGTCCCTTATGCTTCAGCAATAGAATCTATCATGTACGCTATGACATGTACGAGGCTTGATGTGGCTTACTCCTTAGGAGTGGTTAGTAGATATCAATCTGATCCTGGTGAGAGACATTGACAAGTGGCAAAGACCATCCTTAAGTATTTAAGAAATACTAAAGACTAATGGCTTATCTATTGAGGTTCTGACATGAAACTGGTAGGTTACACTGATTCTAGTTTCCAGTCAAATAGGGATGACAGCCAAAACATGTTTGGGTTCGTGTTTACCTTAAATGGTGGAGCTATTTGCTGGAAAAGTTCCAAGCAACATATCGTGGCTGATTCTGTCTGTGAGGCGGAATACATAGCAGCGTCTGATGCAGCGAAGGAAGCAGTTTGGCACAAGAAATTCATCACTGAACTTGGGGTTGTTCCTAACTTAGCTGGTCTAGTCACAATCTTCAACGACAGTACTGGTGCCATTGCTCAAGCGAAGGAACCTCGATCCTACTAGAAAGCCAAACATGTGCTTAGACGTTACCACCTGATTCGAGAGATCATAGCTAGAGGTGATGTCATTTTATAGAAGATCGACAGTAAAGAGAATTTGGCTGACCCATTTACTAAGGGCCTCAGGGTCAAAGAGTTCGATTCACATCGAGAAAAGATGGGTATAGGATATAGATTTGACTAGCTTTAGTCCAAGTGGGAGATTGTTAGGAATAGTGTCCTAAAGTCAGTCATCTATTGTATTTCTAGAATTGTTTACATACAAGTTATGTTAATAATATTTGGACATTACATCATATCGCACCATCTTCTCTTATTTTGATCATGATGTAATTCCTTAGAACAATTGTGTGGGATCATGTGAATGAGGCATGATTTGATTTTTCTTAAAATCTGTTTTTAACCGAATGATGGAATTGGTACTAGGACGTCAATTCCTTCGAGTAGAGGTTATTGTTTGTCACATGGGTTGGTCTTCCTCATGACTAATGGGTGTTGAGACACCGGTGTGACACACAGGTAGGGTGTGGAGACACGCTTACTGAACATGACTCACTTACAAGCATCCTATAGTACTTACCCTACTGTCAAAGGATTGCTTGTGGTACACATGGTTGTGGTATTCCCTTCAACCTGAGACTACCATAAATGCTTGCGAATTACTTCTCGTACTTTGGTGTCGAACCACTCGAATTTCCAATTTGGTGACGAAGGGCTACTGGGTGCGAGCAAGTGTCGTGAAGCCAATATGCAGGACAAGATGGGATGGACCTACTCTGGGTATTGGGAGAATGATGTTCCACCTAGTCCTAACTCGTTAAGTCTTTGGCCAAAGCTTTCTGTGTGATGTGTCACGGAGACATGTCGTGATAAATCATGAAAAGATTAGGACTTAATACGGAATAACTAATTAGGGGTTTGACAGTTGACCATGCTCCTAGAGTTGTTTCGGAATATTGAGGGTCATAGGGGATATGCCATAGTGCCCAGGTTCATTGATAGTTGTCTTGCAATTTTTCAGCTTATCCAGACGTTGGGAACCGTTGCTAAACGGTATCTCCGATTAGTACAGAGATTGTCCTTGTATTACCGGCTTAAGTTTGAACCTATGGAGTCACACAAAAAGGTCAAGAATTTTATTGATGGATTGATCTAATACATTTAATTGAGAATTAAATATTCCATTATTTAATTGTGAATTAAATAAAGGAATTAATATTTAGTGTATTTGATTATTTAATTAGAAATTAAATATTAAATATTAATTATTAAAATTTCACGGATTTAATTTCATTTATTTTCTACTAGCACAGAAAATGTGGCACGAATTAAATCTCGGACTAAATGGGTTAAGAATTAAATAGAGATTTAATTTATAATTGGGTTAAAAGGTTTGGGCCCAATTGGGTTGGAGGAAATGAGCCTGAGACTTATGAAGGACCAACTCCTTTTGTTCTATAAAAGGAGAGGTATTGTATGTATTTTTATTTAGGGTTTTTAGTTTTTCCTACAGAGAAAAAATATTCCTCTTCCCTTAAAAAAAAACCCTAGCCTTCATCATTAGTTCTTGGTTGCGTACAAAGAGGAGGAAGATCAAGCTTCCGCAAGGCTGCTTGTCAAGAATACATATTCGTGTCACGAATATCCAGGTACTAATCATGTTATTTGTGAAATTTTTAATTGACAAGAGCCTGATCCTAGAAGAATTGATGAAAAAGTTTTGCAAAATTCCTTCATGTGGTACATCCCAGACACCGTGTACCCGAGCTAGAAACAAGTATTTCCCTCGCCACGAACCTTCATCGTCAGACTGAGCAAGGTTGAAGAGTTTATAAGACCCGCGAGTAGAAAGGACAAACCAACTAGGCTTATTGGCAGATCGAATAACAAAAAATAGTGTTTTGAAAATGGGCATAGAGAAGTGAATTCCTCGTTGCCAAAGAAGGAGAAGTGCCACTAACATAATCTTTCATCCTCGAGAATGCAGCTGACTAGGACTGATTCCATTAGAGTTGAAAATAGCACATAAGTGAGGGTAAAGCGAGATCCGAACACCAAGGTCAAGAACAGTTTGAAACATGGTTAGCTCTCCCTCAAGGGAAAAGCTCGACTAGTCCCTAAGTCTCGGCTGTACAACCACGACGTCTTCGCTTAATTGGCTGGATTTGCTATAGAATTTAATCTTCTTCCATAGTGGTGCATCAAATTTCTTTGGCAAAGAATTCCCCTGTAGGCTCGCGGCGGTGCATGCCAAGCCGAGCTGAGATACGTAGCTTGGGATTAGTTTCGGCCTATTCAGCTTGCTTGCAGCATGGCATTTTAATGAAAGGAACGGTTAAGAGAAGTCAAGTGATCAAAACCTACATCATGAGGGACGCCCCGGAAGTTACAATCTTGTGATGGGCTCGGTAGTTCTTACTTAAATATATATATATATATATATATATATATGAATGTATGTCTATATATAAAAAGGGAAGAAGAGTTATTTTCATGATGGAAGAGTTGCGAGCTCGTTACCCTTGGGAAGCTTAAGTTATTGATATAAGAGCGTATGAAGGCTTTTATGATCAGTAACTGAAATTTGAGACCAATGGCTCTTGATATAAGAACATTGGCAACTGCTGTCGCTACATGCACTACGCATCCAATGAAGTCCTATAAAAAAAAAAAGGAGTTAAGTAAAGCAAAAAGGAAGGAAGAAGCGAGGGCGGGTTCAGGGAAGTACGTTACCTTCGCCGGGGAACTAAGTATGTCGAGGAACAAGGTGGAAGAGCGCGTAAAGTTGTGTGATAGGTGAAAGCAGCTCCAAACATACAAAGGTCAAGGTGTTCTTTTAGTATCAGGTAACGCGGACGTGTTGCTGGCTTCACCATTCGACAAGGGTACGCATGTGATAACGTCTGAGCGCCTTGCGCCTAGGACTTCTATTGGGTATATGATGCACCTGCCATACGCCCTTCGTAGTCGCGCGCGGGAGATGTGGTGCTCAAAGATGAAGAAGATAACGAGTAGGCATGATAAGATGATGAGCTATGGTCGAGTATGAGCTTCTAGCAGGAACCTGATAAGCACAAGATGGGCACAAGGTCCTGGGCAAGTCTATGAGGAATTTTGTCAAACAGGTGATGCTCACCACCTTAACACAGCAAGGTCCAGGGCAAGTCTATGAGGAATTTTATCAAACACGTGATGCTCACCACCTTAACGTAGGCAAGTCACCTTTCTTGAGACTTTACTCAAACATATGGTCTACGCAGCCAACAAAGTGCTTGGTCCGCACGGCGCTACGCCTACGAGAAAAAAAAGGAAAGGAAACTCGGGAAAATCTACCTTGTCATCACGAGCTTGGTAGCCGAATAGCTTTAACAATGCAAAAGAAGTTTCGCTCAAGCATAACGGCCAATGGTGTAAAGGCACGATAATTGTAACCTTTGTACCCTTGTAGCACTATGAGCAACAGTAAGACTTGTCACCAACCTGCTTGGGAGAGTTGATGTCTAAAGCACGTTTTGGGTTGCTAGGAGAAGCGAAATGCGATATGAGAGTTTTAAACTATGGTATGCTCGTTATGTTGAGCTTTCAAGGAATGTTCGGGTTTTGCATAGAATGGCATTAGTTTTGCAACGGGCATATGAATAAAAAAACGTCTTAGTTGCTGATGAGTTAGCTTAGCTCGTTGACAAGGGCCGTGATTGATGGCGATAGGAATGCAAAGCATGCATGATTTAATGCCTAGCTAACAGCAAGTAAGGACTAAGTATTGCAGACCAAGTATGCCTGGTTCCGTCATCATCACCAAGCAACAGGACAAGCCGACTTATACCATGCAAATAAGGCAGACGATGATGCAACTAAAGATATTATCACGCTGTCCTATGCGTTGTGTTATCAGTGGCAGAATATTATATGTAATAGAAAAAGAAGGATACATAGTGGCAACTCTTTAAATTGAGAACCTCAAATTAGAGAGTGGGAGGACAAACAGTTTGGGCCAGAACTAATCAGACTTAAAAAAGGTCCATGAGGCCCGTAATTATAATTGGACAAGGGGCGCAACCCATTGGGCCGTATGTTGAAGGGTCCTGGGTTAAGGCCCAGAATCTCGTTGATGGCGACAGCTTTATGCTTTGACTATAACCGTTAGAATACAAGAACACGGTTGCAGTTGGAAGGACAACTTGATCTTTTTCCTAAGGGGTGCACAGGGAATGATATGCATAATCTGCATGCAATAAACACAAGCATAGCGACTAGTAGTAATTGGTTAGAATATGTCTGGGGACTTAAGGGTTCAAGGGACTCTCCGCCTAGAAAGCTATAAAAGCAAGGCTCGCCAAGAGAAGAGATAATTCAGATACACAAAAAAACCAACCCACTTATTTACGTGGTTCACCCATAACTTTTCTTATAACAATTCTCTATCCTATCTTAGCTTGGTACTGACTTGAGCGTTAGAGTACCTTTGGTCAGCACCACACCAGTGTCAAGGGTTATGTTGCTCACCTCGCTTCATGGTCTTGTAGATTACTGGGACCCAACTAATCTTGTCCGTGACTATATCCGTGATTGTAGAATTCGCCCTCTATAATAGGATTGATTGCTTATTTCTTATAAGATAAAAAGTATGGTTTTGTTTTAAATTTTCATAAGATGCATGATAAGATTTCTTAAATCTTATAAGATGTACCCTCATGTCAATAGAATAGGTATCTTAAAATAAGACTATAACAAACAAAGCATTAGTGTCGGGATCAATTTCTGACACTTATCTTATATAAATGGTTGGTGAGACTAGTGACATTAGTGCACACGACCAAGGATGAAGGAACAACGTCATTTATCCCAATGAGTTTCTGCCCAAATTATAAAGTCCCTCATTAAGTATTAATTTTACCTAGTTTTTTTTTATGTCATCAAACGTTGCCAAACAATGCTTTGTATTTAATGACATTTTGTCATTTTTATCTTTTCATTTGTTTATTTGATGATATAATTCTACTTTATTGCTAGTATTTTTATTTTATTTTAAATGTTAGTTTGTCGTAGTAATATTATTATTCTATTTTGGTTTTATACATATCTAAATTTTCATAAAAAAAGATAGATTTTAATCAAAATTTAATATTTATTTTATTTAACGTATAATACAAATTTTATACAATAAATCACTTTTATTTTCATTTTCTATGTTCTTAAAAGTTAGTTCATTCCAAAATATAAGCATTATTTAAGTAGAAAAGATTCATTATATTTAAAATGTACATAAATATAGTGAGAAAATAAACCATAATTGAATCTAATTTTTTTCTCTTTAACCTCATAGGCAAGAAAAAGAGTTGTCAATAAACTATTTAATATATTTTGTCATATTTTGAACCTTTTTTTTGTTTTCTAATTGATTGTAGATTTTTGTTGAATGATTTTATTAAATTATATTATCTATTTTTTACTTTAATAAATAAATAGATAAGAAATTAGAAAACTAAATGTTAATTTTCTGTAAACAAAAATTTTAGGTATAAACTATTTTTTATTTTTTATGTTTAAAATTAAAACTTTTATAATTTTCAAATTGATTGTAGATTTTTTTGGTTGAACAATTTTATCATATTATTATTTTTTACTTTAATAAATATATATAAAATACTTTTCAATATAAGGCTTTGTTTGGTAAAGTTTGATGGCATGGGAGAATATGGGTAAAATTATAAGTTCATGGGAAATTTTGATATTTAAGCCAAAACTCATGGGGGAAATGGGATTTACCCACTAGGAAACTATCCAACTCAGGGTTAGGGCCAAAAACCTTTTCCAAGTTTGGCGAGCGGGATAGAGATGGGTGACTGATATTGCCATCTCTTAGAATTATTACACTTAGGTGGTGATTGGTATGCAGGAATAGGTTAGGAATGGAATGGCATTCCTAGCTTTTTCTTAAATCCCATGCTTAGTGTAAAATAATGGATGAAGGAATCCCGATTCTGATGAGCAAAGGAATCCCGATTCCGATGAGCTTGGGAATCCCCATTCCCATGAGCATTCCTGACAAAAACCATAGGAATGCTCATTCCATGTTCGTTGAAATAAGATTTTTCCTCAAAAGTCCAAAATAATCTTTCAAATATTAACATTTAACGTTAAAAATAAAAAATAAAATAAAAATAAATTTAAAAATAAAAATAAAAATAAAAAATAAAAAATAAAAATAAAGGAATATATAAGAATGAAATAAATATAAAAATAAAATAAAAATAATACTGAAAACAAAAATAAAAAGTTTACCAAATTATATATTCATATATATACACATATATGATCACCATTATTATTTTTATTTAAGTTATATATATATATATGTATATATATATATATGTATATATATATGTATATATGTATATATATATGTATGTATGCATGTATGTATGTATATGTATGTTCGTATATTAGTATTGGTAGTATTTTAGTAATATTTTGTGTAATTAATTTTATTACTATAATGTATATAATATAATAGTATAGCAATAATCTTAACTTTTTATATCAATCATTTTCAATATTATACTAGTATATTAATTACCAAAAATAAATTTGGAATTAATACACTTATTTCTACCATCATTCCTATAATATACCCAACATGGTATATTCATTACCAAGTCCATTCCATTCCGGTCAAATTCATTCTATCATACCAATCGCCTCTACTTAGACAATGTTGTGTTTGCATGTTGTAATTGTGGTAGGGTTTCTGTAGTGGCTAATTTTGCTGATAGTGGTGTCATTTGCATCACACACTCAATGTGGAAAGCCTTCACTTAGATTACTTTTTTAAAAAATGTTTTCTTAACAATTTTTTTTTAAAAAAAATATTTTCTAAGAAGATAAAAATTTTGACTTCTGAAAAGGTTGTATTTAGCTTTAGGATTTTTTACAACTCAAGCCAAATAATTATTGTAAATAAATATATATATATATATATATATTAAGAAAAGTACTTAAAAAAGAAAAAGTAATCTAAACTGACCCTAAGTTACAAAATCTTGTTGGGCGTCTTTTCCGACAAGGAATTGGCATATTTTGGAAACTTCCTTAACATATTACATTTTAGTTTATTTAGTGACTTCATATCACTTGTCAATTGAGTGCGATTTGTTGTATTCTTAATAACCACAATCTGTTGTGAAATGATGTAATATGGACATTCAAGAGCCAAAATAAAAAATGTTGGCTTTGAGATTGAAGATAAAAGTTATCTTCTGACAATGGAAACTTGCAACGAACATGCAAACCTGATAAGCCAGATTGCATTGGATTTCTGAAGCTCTGTTGCAGCTAACATTTACTGCTTTGCCTCCCATTCTTTGCTTATAAATAACAGGGTTTGAATGAATCTTTTAAGTACTGAGGTAGTAAAAACCATTCAAAGAAAATTCAATAGAATTCAATTTTCTATCTTTACACATTTTTTTGTAGTTATTTTACAACACGTTATCAGTACGAGTCTCTGCTAACGAAAAGTTCTACCAATTATTATTAATAGGGAGCACGACTCTACAAAAAAAATTCGCTAACGGTTCTTATTTCATTTCATTTTGGTATTACATCATATCTATGGTATAAAGTTTTTATATCCTATTTACTTTACTTTGCATATGTTCTGAAAAATAAAATTTTTGTTAAATTATTTGTTTTAGAATAAATTATCGCAATATTCTCTTTTTAATGAAATAAAAATAAAATAACAAATACCTTTTTTTTTTTGAAAACCTAATTATCGTGACTTTTGAGGATGTAATCACCTTAACTCTTGGACAGGTGATTATTATGACTTAAAAAAAATACTTCTAAGGACATAAACACCAGTATAATATATAATGATTAACTATAATAATTACACTAACACGTTATTTACACTTGAAATTAACATCTTATGTTATATTATGTCATGCTTTAAGTTTCATATGTTATATTTGTAACATTTTAATTTATTTCTACGTGCTTATATTTACTAGTCAACAAGTTATGTCAGGTAAATGTCTTATTGTTTCACTTGCTAATTTGTTTTTGCAATTTGCTAGATTTATAATGTCAAACCTCACGAAGCTTGAGTTTGTGGCCCTTAATGTTTTTGGCAACAATTATTTATCATGGATTCTTGATGTTAAAATACATCTCAATGCTAAGGACCTTGAAAAAACAATTAAAGAAGGAAATAACGCATCCTTACAGGATCACACTAAAGCATTAATGTTCCTTCGTCATCATCTTCATGAAAGGTATAAAGTCGAATATCTTACAGTAAAGGATCTACAAGTTCTTTGACAAAATTTGAAGGAAAGATTTAACCATCATAAGATAGTGATCCTTCCTAAAGCTCACTATGAATAGATTTACCTGTGATTGTAGGATTTTCAAACTATAAGCGATGATAACTCCGCTATGTTTAGCATTACTTCACAATTGAAATTACGCGGAGAAAAGATCACTGATGAAGACATGTTAGAGAAGAAATTCTCGACTTTTCACGCATCAAATATGCTTTTACAACAACAATATAGAGAGCGTGGCTTCAAAAATATTCTAAGCTAATCTCATGTCGTTTTTTTGCTGAGCAAAATAATGAGCTCTTAGTGAAGAACCATCAAACACAACCAACTGCCTCAAAAACTTTCCCTAAAATAAGTAAAATTGCATCTCCTAAGGTGAATGCCATATCATCAAATAATTATGGTCATGGACGTGGTCGTAGATATGGTCGTGGTTATGGTCGTGGCTATGATCATAGACATGGTAATGGTCTTAATTTTCATAAATCAAATAGACAAAATTTCAGAAGACAAGAAAATCACGACAAAGGAAATAATCCATTAAATGAATCTTTTCAACGTATCGAAAATACTTGTTATAGATATGGCATGAAAAGACATTGGTATCAAACATGTCGTACTGCTAGACATCTCGTGGAACTTTAGTAAGCTTCATTGAAAGAAAAGGTGTAAAAACAAATCTTGTTGAACAAAATACTCAAATGAATTACACACACTTTGACTATTCTGATTTCTTTGAGGATGCTACTGAAATATTGAGTAATTGATCAGTTATGGAAATGTCCATCCAAATTAATCTTTATATAAAAGTAGAATGTTTTTATTATGTCCGGCTATTTGTAACTTTAATGCTTAATTTTAGCTAGAATGTAATATCTATCATTTATGAAATGAATGTCGTATTTTTGCTAATATTTTTGTGTTTTCTTTATTATTATTGTAAAGAACTATGAATTTGTATCATATCAATGATGGAGAAATATGTTTGGCTAATAGTGCTACAACACATATTATTCTCACGAATAAAAAGTATTTCTCCCAACTAAAATTAGCTGATGCAACAATGCAATAGCTGGTCCTACAAAGCTAAATAAAGGCTCTAGTAGAGCTTGTGTTATGTTCCTTGGAGGATAAAAAATGATAATAAGTGATGCCTTATATTCAAGTAGACACAAAGGAATTTACTCAATTTTAGAGATATATGAGAATGGTTATCGTATTAAAACCATGAAGGAAGGCAATAAAGAATATCTCTATATCACATTGCTTATATCTAGAAAAAGGTATATATCAGAAAAATTGTCAGCGTTATCTTTTGGACTATATTGTACTTATATAAATCCTATGGAATCATATGTCGTGATAAACTATAATATAATTGATCCAAAGAACCTTATTCTTTGGCATTATCACCTTGGATATCCAGGCACATTAATGATGAAATGAATTATTGAAAATTCACGTAGGCACTCATTAAAGAATCAAAAAGTACTCTCATCAAATAAACTTTTATGTGATGCTTATGCCTAAGGGAAATTAATTATGAGGACATCCCCAACTAAAATTGATGCTTAAAATCTTGCATGTTTAGAATGAATTCAAGGGGACACATGCGGGCCTATTTTTTGAGCATGTGGACCATTTCAATATTTTATGGTATTAGTAGATGCATCCACATATTGGTCATATGTCTCCTCATTATCCACTTGAAATGTGGCATTTGTAAGAGCCTTTATACAAATAATCCGCTACATGCACAATTTTTAGATTATACAATCAAGAAAATTCGTCTTGATAATATAGGAAAATTTACATCCCAATCTTTTAATGATTATTATACATAAATTGGGATCATAGTTGAGCATCTTGTGGCTTACACACATACTCAAAATGGTTTAGTAAATCTGTTATTAAACACCAATAGCTAATCGTTAGACCTCTACTTATAAGAACTAAGTTGCCTTGTTCTGCTTAGGAACATGCTATATTACATGTTGTAGCACTAGTTCGAACAAAACCAACTATTTATCACAAATATTCCCCTTTACGAATTGGTTTTTAGTCAAGAACCAAATATATCCTATTTAAAAATATTTGGTTGCGCAGTATATGTTTCAATTGCTCTACCACAACGTAGAAAAATGAGATCGCAAAGAAGACTAGGAATATATGTTGGCTTTGAATCTCCATTAATCATTAAATATCTTGAACCCTTAACTGGAGATCTTTTTACGGCATGTTTTGCTGATTGCCAATTTGACGAAACAATATTCCCAACATTAGGGGAAGAAAACAAAAGCTAGAAAACCAAAAAATTACATGGAATGCATCATGTATGACTCATTTTGATCCTCACACAAATCTATCTGAACAAGAAGTTCAGAAAATTATTCATCTACAAAAGATTGCTCACCAATTATCAAATGCATTCACTAATACAAAAAGAGTGACTAAGTCACATGTTCCAGCTCGAAATGCTCCCGTTAGAATTGACATTTCAAAAGAGCAATCTACTAATACTCTAGCAAATGAGTCTATGACATGCCAGAAGCGTGGTATAATAATTGGTTCTAAAGATAAAATCCTCAAATAAGAGAGAGCTGAATAAGTAAGTTGGCATTTTTTAGGTTTTTAATGATCCTGTAAATATCACAAAAATTTATGGAAAGGAAACTCTAGCATAGAATCAGGTACCTGATCATGAGAAAAATAGCAACAATATTGAAAATGAAGGGATCTCAATTAATTATATCTTTACAGGAAAAAGATGGAATCGAAATGAAATTGTTATTGATGAAAAATTTTCATATGCAGTAACTACTGAATTAACGGTAGAGAGCGAGGACTATGAACCAAAGTCCATTTAAGAATGTCGACATAAAAATGATTGGCCTAAATGGAAAGACACTATGGAGGCTGAATTAAATTCTCTTGCAAAGCATAAAGTTTTTGGACCTATCGTCCAAACACCTGAAAATGTAATGCTTGTCGGCTACAAGTGGGTATTCATGCGAAAACAAAATGAAAATAATGAAATTGTGAGATATAAAGCACGACTTATAGCACAAGGTTTTTCCCAAAGGCCTGGAATTGATTATGAGGAGACATATTCTCCTGTGGTGGACGCAATTACGTTTAGATATTTAATTAGCCTAGCAATTTGTGAAGGACTTCAAATGCACCTTATGGATGTAGTGACAACATATTTGTATAGGTTACTTGATAATAATATTTATATGAAAGTCCCTGAAGGACTAAATGTGCCTGAAGCATATAGATTGAATCCTTGGGAGATGTACTCCATTAAATTGCAAAGATCCTTGTATGGATTGAAACAATTTGGACGAATGTGGTACAATCGTCTGAGTACATACTATCTAAAGGAAGGATATATTAATAGTCCCATAAGCCCATGTGTTTTTATCAAGAAATCAAGAAAAGGGTTTGTTATTATCTTTGTATATGTTGATGATTTAAACATCATAAGGACTACTGAAAAGCTTACAGTAGCAGTTGCATATTTATGTAAAGAATTTGAGATGAAAGATCTGGGCAAAACTAAATTTTGTCTTGGCCTGCAAATCGAGCATTTATCAAGTGGAATTTTAATTCACCAAAGGACTTACACTGAAAAAGTTCTGAAAAGATTCAATATGGACAAAGTTCGTCTATTGAGTACCCTAATGATTGTTCGATCTCTTGATATTAAAGGGGACCCTTTCCATCATCGAGAAGATAACAAAGAAATACTCGGCCTTGAAGTATCATATCTTAATGCGATTGGTGCATTGATGTACCTTGCTAACAATACATGTCCAGATATTGCATTTTCTGTAAGTCTATTAGCAAGATTTAGTGGTATACCCATATGAAGACATGGGGCCAGTATCAAATAGATATTTCATTATCTTCGTGGGACAATTGATATAGGCTTATTATATTCAAAGCATGCACAACCTGAATTAATTAGGTATGCAGATGTTGGGTATTTATCTGACCCACATAAAGAACGATCCTAAACTAGATATCTCTTCACATATGGTGGTACAGCTATTTTCTGGCGCTCAACAAAACAAACTATTGCTACCACTTCCTCAAATCATGCTGAATATTTGCACTATATGAGAAGAGTCGAGAATGTGTATGGTTGAGATCTTTAACTCAACATATTGAAGGAGAATACAACATTTAAACTAGCAAAAGAGGACCAACCATATTGTATAAAGATAATACCGCTTGCATTGCTCAAGTTAAAGAAGGCTATATCAAGGGTGACAGAACTAAACATATTTCACCAAAGTTCTTCTTTACACATAAACTCCAAAAGAAATGTGTGATTGATGTTTTCCAAATTTGTTCAACTGAGAATTTAATAGACTTGTTTACAAAAGCATTACCTGTAACAACATTGGAGAAATTAGTACACAAGATTGACATGTGACAACTCACAGATTTCTCTTAATTGTCTTCATGAAGGGGAGAATAATACGCGTTATACTCTTTTTTCCTTAGCCTAGATTTTGTCCCATTGGGTTCCTGGCAAGGTTTTTAATGAGGCAACATGAAGTATACAATAAGGATATTGTACCGTTTTCTTTCAATAGGTTTTTTCCCACTAGGTTTTCCCTAGTAAAAATTAAATGAGGCATATTATTGTGATGAATGTCCAAAGGGGAGTATTGTGAAATGATGCGATATGGACATTCATGAGCCAAAATAAAAAAATGTTGGCTTTGAGATTGAAGATAAAAGTTATCTTCTAACAATGGAAACTTGCAATGAGCATGCAAAGTTGTGCCAGATTGCATTGGATTTCTGAAGATTTGTTGCAGCTAACATTTATTGCTTTGCCTTCCATTATTTGCTTATAAATAGCATGGGTTTGATTGAATCATTTAAGTACTAAGGTAGTAAAAATGATTCAAAGAGAATTCAATAGAATTCTATTTTCTATCTCTACATACTTTTTCTTTTGTAGTTATTTTACAACATAATCAAATATTCTTTTACCGTGTTATAATTTATATCTGTACTATATATTAAAATAACAATGTAACTAAATCCACTAGAATGCTCTTCTTTAAAAATTAGACACATCAAATTTTACCATATGAAATTGTTTTTACATTCATTTACTTGCCACACATATATAATGCAATATTTCTCTTATTATATCATTGAAAGACTATATATACACTCATAAATCTACCTAATACCTTTTCCATGCCTACGTTCTATTCTATACACATAAATATGGTTAATATTAAAAAAAATTTAAAAACTTTATCAAATATTAAAATTTCAATATATATATATATTTTATCTTCACATATACTGTAAAAATTTATATATCCATGTGTTTATCTTTTTATTATAAAGAGTAGAGTTCACATTCATCTTCTAATCTCACATATTCTAATATTAATTTTTTTACTTCAAAAGTGTGTTAAACTCCAATAAATATAATATTCATCTTCTATTATTTTTTCCCTAGATCATATTATTTCTTATTTTACTTTCTTAATTTAACTAATTTATTCAATTGTTACAAACTCCTATAGAAAATGATTAGTATTGAAAAAACTTACTAATAATTTGATAGAGAGGAATACTCATTGTATACTGATCTGATTATGATACACACTTTAATAGATACAATAGATGCTTCTTAAGAGAACAACTCCTATGTGACTCTATTTACAGATATATTTTGAAGAATAATAGATAGACTATGACTCTTCAATATACATAGAAAATACATTAAATATATTTGGCCTTATCAACCCTACAAGCTGACGGGGATGAGACACCGGAAGCTTGTCTCAAAGAGCCACAAACCGTGGTTTGTAAAGAGGCTTGGTAAGAATGTCAGCCAACTGATCATGAGAGCCAATGTATTGCAATCGCACTTGTCCAGCTATAACTCTTTCACGAACAAAACGAATATCAATTTCTATGTGTTTACTGCAGCTATGTATGATGGGACTTGTTTCCAAATAAATGGAGTTGACAATGTCGTAATAAATTATAAGAGTATCAAGTGGTTTCCGTTCAATGAATTTTAGAACCTCCATAACCTACATTAACTCGGATGTCAAAGCAACTATGGCCCTATACTCAGGTTCAGCATTTGATTTGGACACAGTTGATTGTTTCTTCGAGCTTTATGATATGAGATTAGAACCCAAAAAAATTGCAAACCCAGTTGTTGACTGTCATGTTGTGGGAAATCCAGCCCAATCTACATCATTGTAACTAGTAATTGCCTAATCTAGTGACGTAGTGATAAACAACCCAAGTGTAAAAGTGTAAGTGTGCCCTAGAGATATCAAAACATCTTTTTTGCTGCTATTAGATGAGATGTACAGGGACAATGCATGAATTGACAGATAAAGTTGAGAGCATAAGAAATATCTGGCTTGGTCGTTGTTAAATATTGATGTGTTCTCATCAACCTGCAAAATTTTGTTGGATCAGAAAGAAGATCACCATCATTATTAGTTAGGCATTCTCCTAACATCGGCGTTGCAATAGGTTTGACTCCCTCTAACCCATATTTTTGCAACAACTGAAGATAATACGTTGTTTGAGTCAGTATTAAACCATTGCACACTTGGTGAACCTCCATTCCTAGAAAATAATGCAACGGATGCAAGTCTTTCAAATAAAAAATAGTAGATAAATGAGTTATGAACTCTGTGACATGTTTCCAAGAACTACTAGTGATGATAATATCATCCACATAAATTAAGAGAAGAATGACCTGTCCTTCTGAATGCTGATAGAACAATAATACATCATGATGTGATGTTTGAAAATTGCACAACAATAGATGAGTGCTAAATTTATGATACCAGGCACGAGGTGCATGTTTGAGGCCATTTAGTGATTTATGCATCTTAAAAACATGATTCGGGTGCTCAAAATCAGTAAATCCTTGTGGCTAATGCATATAAACTGATTCAGTGAGATCCTCATGGAGAAAAGCATTTTTGACGTCTAACTATCATAAACAACAGAAATTCATAATAGTAAGTGTTAAAAGTATCCGAATTGTACTTGGTCGAACAACTGGATTGAAAGTTTCTCCAAAAGCTCTACCTTGTTGTTGAGTGTACCCCTTCACCACTAGCCTTGCTTTGTAGCATTCTGATGTCGCATTAGGAACACAAGCCTAAAGACCCCAAATACACAAATTGAATGCAATATAGTGTGCGCCAATGTGGGTGCCAAATCCACAAGGAGGTGAATTGTGGAGTGAATCAATGGTGTGTGTCCTAGAAAGTGCTAAAAAAAGAAACCTAAATTAATACTCTTTTTTTTTTTTGGGTTTTTAGGATTTAAGGGAGCTCAAAGGAAAGAAAAAGTAAACTTAACTAAACAAAAGGAAAAGGGAAGCGAGGAGAACAAGCTAACTTAAGGTAAATCCAACAAAAGGAATAAGATAGGGTAACTTTTGCTTGTTTGTAGGTGATTCCACACTTAATTGCTATGGGATTTTGGTGCTGGCTTAACTACAAGGGTTGCTCTTACCTAGGCTACTAACTAGTTTCCTAATTTATCCCTAGGACTCGGTGCAAGTCCGTCTCTAGGTGACGTCTCCTTGAGTTACAACGTGGTTCTTACGACCTAAGGCCATAGCGTTGGCTAACTAGCTTCCTAGGTGACCTAGAATAAACCTACCACAGTGCCAAAACCATAAACTATTGACTAGGTTTAAAGCTAAAAACTAGGGCCTCTATGGTTGACTAAACCTACATGGAAACCTATTAGTTGGGTTTAAAGTCAAAGGAGACTCGATCTAGGCTAGATCTAAATTATGCGTCGTCAAGCTAGGGTCACAATAGCAGAATTTGAACATTTGGGCACAATCGTACATGTTCTATACTATGGCATTTACAAGTAAAGACATACTCGACTATCAAACATCGCCATGCTCGGATTACACAATTTCATGCATTAGGAACCAACGTGTATGCAATATTAAGGTCATATTTACTGCTAGGCATGCAAACATACACGTAGACATGAATATAAGCATTACCCAATTCACATAATCCATACACAAACACATAAATATGAATGAGAAAATAGCCATTTGAACAATAAAATCAAAGCATACATATACACACACACATACACACACACACACATATATATATTAAGCCATCAAACCCCATATCAAATAAGTATATTGTCAACCCATAATACAAGCTAAATCACCCTAAATAGATCTACTCATACATAATAAAAAAGAGGATGAAAAGGAGATTAAGAAACTCCCCTTCCATCCTTGCAATTTTTATACAATACTTGAGCAGATCATCATTCCAAGATGTTTGAAACGTTGTAAATTGCTTGGATCTGGGTGTTAAAGTGTGTGTGATTGTGTATGTGAGGTGGGTGAGTTAGGGTTTAATGTGTGTGTAAATAGGGTGTAAAATGTGTGAACTGACGATCCAAATGCTGAACATTTCGGGCCCTATTTATAGTTGACAACAGCGTTATCAATCGACCCTACTAGCTGGTCGATATATAGAGGGGTCAATCTATTCCTTCTTATGCTCTCTAGATTAACGGGCTTACCAGTTGCCTCGATCGATACAGTTTGGTAGTCAGCCAGTTGCTTCGACCAATACAATTTTTTCTTATTTGGATTTGCCGTCTGACCCTACCGGCCAGCCGATAGCCTCTTGGGGGTTGACTAGTTCCTCATTTAACCTTCAATCTTCATCTTTTTTGCTTCTGAACTCTTCCCATGACCCATGCATCTTCTATCTTCATTACCTATCATCGTGTAAGTTTTGTTTTCAACCCAAGTCTCACTTAAATCATTGAAACATCAGTACAATGCAATCACACACAAAATCAAGACACATCAGTACCCCCAAATCTTTTCCTTGCTTGTCCCCAAGTAAGACCAAACCTAAGTCTATCTCAAGGTCACTAAAAAGTGTTTCCTAATGGATTGACTCACTATCTTGGTGAACTTAAGAATCATAAAGGGGTCATTCCTATTATGGAAGGATCCTCAAACCTTTTTGGATCATCCCCTTACTCATAAAGGACCTCACACCTTGTGAGAAGTTCCCTTGTAGTTATGCCACCACAAGCCTAGGAGTCTAACACATGTACATGGGATATTGATATTTCATGCCCCTCAACTAACATGGCCTCCCTAAGATGCACAAAGCCTCAAAGACAAGGGAAGAAGGAATATACAAACACAATGGCTCATAAAATGATGTAGAAGCCTTATTCACATGACATCAAAAGAGCGAAGCAATAAACTTGTGCTAAGTCGACATTGTGTCACTCAAGCACTTATTCATTGAATTTTTTGGTGCCTTTGGCTTTTATCTTTTTCCTTCTTTTTTTTTCAATCTTTTTTTGTCTTTCTACACCTTTTTGTTTTTTTCAATTTTTTTGAATTTTTTGCATTTTTATGCAATTTTTTCAATAACTAGCATGAACAAAAAGGAAAAAAAGAAAGGTTAAGACATATAAAAAAACCAATCAAGGAAGGGGCACTCATATCAACACCTCTTTTTAACCACTCTTTCCAACTAAGCCATGGGGTAGCTGCAAAGTGCATTCTTAAAAGTACTCACTCCCTACAATTCAAAGGCATCCCCTCCAAGACTCGGATCTCCTTCCACTCCATTCATTTCCCACATTGCAAACTTATATTCACCAATCAATTGAGTTAATCACGATAGCTAACACTCTAACCAACCACGGGATAAACGACTCTATATGCACAAAAATTGAAAAAAAATTCACTATTTTTACGAAAGTAATGTGATCTACCCTAACAAAGCATATATCAATAAAACCAAACTCCTATGCCCCAAACTTAAACTTTACTTGTCCTCAAACAAATAAAATAGAACCACAAGACATGTAAATAAGTAACACAAAGCAAGTAAGGGTGATGGGAAGGGTTAGACAAATGGGGAACAAGTAAAGAAAGGAAAGATACAACCTTGCGCTCTTTTCAAAGCTCTACATGCCAATGATCAAAATTTCAACTACTAACCTTGTTACTTAACAAACCACAAACAGTCATAAAGAACAAGGTTAGTAGCATTGCCATGTAAGCTTGCATTGACACGTGCAAATAATAGGCAAGGTGTATCTTACAGGAATAACAGATCGAGAACCAATACTTGTAAGGGTGAAAAGAAAAAGAAAAAGAAATAGGAAAAAAAGGCAATATTTGACCTAGGTTGCCTCCTAGTAGCACTAACCACTATGCCGTCAACCAGGCAAACACCAACTTATCATCAACCTCTATAGATGGGGTCCTAAATAACTATAGTCTCTACATGAGCCATGCTTGGATCATATGCATGCTTCAGGCATTGCCCATTTACTGTCAACTCTCGGCTATCTTTCAAATCTTTTATCTTCACCGCTTTAGAAGGGTAGGCTATTGATATCGCTATTTGAGCACAAGCCTTAATAGCCCGCAAGTGCACAGGACGTGTGCAGTACAGTGTGTGCAAGTGCGGGGTCGAATCCACAGGGAGGCTACCTTAGTTTAGTTTCTGTGTACTGGGGTGCCTTAAACTAGCTACGTGCGTGTGTGTACTTACTTTGAGATGGAAAGGAACTCGGAAAAAAAAAAAAAAAACTAATCTATGGAGGAACTTAAGGGAGCCAAACTAAGGAGGGAGACACTAATAAAGAAGAAGGGGGACCTAGGGCGATTGCATTGCAACTAGACTTGGGCTATGAGAACGGATGAGGTTTATCTAAGGCTCGAGACTTCTATTGCCGTTGTGTTGATCGGGGATTCTCCTAACCAATACTAGTGGTTTAACCCATTAGCTGGATTTAAAGCTAAGGGCCAATCCCTCCTAGCCTACGCAATTCGTGTGTAAAACTTATCCTCTTGGCTGGGTTTAAAGCCAAGGACTAGCATCTAAACACTACGTGACATTAAGGCTCAATTAACCAACACTAACGTGGATGAGAGATACTCTAGTCTAGGTTAACTTATCCGCTTGGCTGGATTTAAAGCCAAGGACTAGCACCTAAACTCGACTAAGCAAAGCATGTAACCTATTAGCTGGATTTAAAGCTAAAGCCTACTCTACTAAGCAAAGCCATGAGATTACGCACAATCACATCACCCAAATAAGTAGATAAGAGCATTTGAAGCACAAATAACACATGCATATTCACTTAGGCATTTTAACAAACACATAGACATGCTTGATTTCCAATACATAGACGTATTGAATCATGCCATAAATTTATGTAAATAAATATGTATTAAGAGCCAAATATCTACACAAATCCATTATTCAACGCCCTAATCTAACATACAATAACAATCAACCCTAAATCTAGCCTAATCTAGTAGCATATTTACAAGAAATAGAGAAAGAACAAGAAGAACTTCCCTAAATTCTTGCTTCCAAATCCGTACAAATCCTTCAATTCTTTGTTTGCTACTTCAATCCTTGCTTGGTGTGGGGTTTAGATGGTGGTTTAGGGTGGTTTGTGTAGTGGGTCGAGGTTAGGGTTTAAGAAATAAAAGTTCCTCCCCTCAAAAGGGCTGAAAAGTGGCTTAAATAAAGCTTTCAACGCGTCCAACCGGGGGCCCAGCCGGTCGACCGGCTTTGGGCCTAAGTCGTCCGACCAAAATTGGCCCAGGTTAGCCGGTCGACCGGCTTGGTCGTCCGGCCTAGACAGAGGCTAACCGATCTTGATAGTAAAATGGTCATATCTTGCTCGTTTTAGCTCCGATTCGCGTACCATTTTTTTCTATGGCTTTGTATCGTCGTGGGGGATCTCCCAAGCCATATTTTGAACCCTAAAATGTATCCAAAATTTGTCCATGTCCTTTTTAGGTTGCAAGATCTGAATTTGGCTCACGTTGCGCTCAGTTTCGCCTCGGTCGCTCCTTCTTTCTTCCGGCCATTTCCAAAAGCACTTTTCTTCATTCCTTTGCATCCAAAACACCCTTGGCTTTGTTCCACACTTCAATCACCCTCAATTAAGCTCCAATTATCTTCCCAAATCACACCTTAAACAAGCAAGAAACATATATTAGTGTAGCATTTAAGTCCTAAGTTCAACTATGAACGTGTAGACCCTAATATGCATGAGTATGACCTAAATGTTAAACTAGTACATCAAATGAAGCTCAAAACACCTCAAAACAAATATATAATTGTAAAATATAAACACACAAAACAGACACATCAACACCCCCAAACCTTCCCCTTGCTTGTCCTCAAGCAAGCCTAAATGAAGTCTATCCTTATGCATTTCAAAGAGTTGTCAATTGCATTGACTTGCTATCTTTTCGCATCCAAGGGGTACAAGGGGTCATTCTTTTCATGTAAGGGCTTCCCTAGTCTTTTTCGGATCCCCCCTTTGATCACAAGGGGTTTCACACCTCTTGGGAATGTCACCAAGTAGCTAGAACCACCACAAACTTAGGATTCGAACTCACGCACTCGGGATGTTGATACTTCGTGCTCTATCAACTAACATGGCCTCCCAATATGCACTTAGCCCCAAAGATACAAGAAAGAGAAGATACATCACAATGGCTCACATTGACGTAAAAGCCTTATTCATAACACATAAAAATAAACAGAAGAGATACTTGTGTCAAATTGACATTTTGTCACTTGACACTTATTCAACATACTTCACTTTTCAATCTTTTTGTTGCCTTTTGGCTTTTCTCTTTTTCTCATTTTTTTTTCAATGCATAGATAGAACAAAAAGAAAGGAAAAAGAAGAAGCTAAGGCAAACTAAAAGAACCAATCAAGGAATGGGCACTCATATCAACAACCCTTTAAACACTTTTTCTAACCAAGTTGTGGGGAAACTACAAGGTGCATTCTTAGAAATACTCACTCCCCACAGCTTTCAAAAAGGATTCTCTTCAAAGTCTAGGTTATACCCTACACTCTATTTACTCCCCACAGTACACCCTTATCTTCTCCAAACAATTAAGTCAATAACAAAAGCCAACTCTCCAACCAACGTGGAGATAAACTAACTCAAAATACGCAAAAAATTAAAAAATTTGAACACATTTTAAGCAAAAAAAATAAGATATGACAAGCTAATCTATCCCATATATGATATAAACAATAAATGAGCAACCACACCACCAAACCTAAACTTTGCTTGTCCTCAAGCAAAAATCATAAGACCACACGACAAACAATCAACATGAAACACATATGGGGAATGCGGAGAGGGATAGATAAGGACAAGTAAAAGATGGATAGATACAACCTTGTTTCCATGTAGTCCGCAAATGCCAAAGACAATCCAATGATCTACTAGCCTCTGTCTTTTGTGGAAAGCACTAATGCTCAAAAAACAAAGAAGAGATTAGAAGATATGCTATGCAAGCTCACATTGACATTTGAATAGTAAACAAGGAAGTAAACACGGGGTAAAGGATTGATGCACAAATGAAGAAAAGGAGCAAGAACAAGTAAGGGAGTAAAAATCTAACCTACTAAGAATGGAAATAAACAAAAGAAATCCTAAAATATATAAAAAAAATAAGATAAACAAAAGCAATATAATCTATTATGTATAAAAGCAAATAAATGCAAGAAAAACAAGAAAAATATGAACAAGCCTAGGGTGCCTCCTAGTAGCGCTGGATTTAACGCCTCAGTAGGCGCCAATGTTAGAGTAAAATATGTTTAAAGTTGCATGGCACAAATTGCCGATAATCATCAAAGCACGAATATAGAAGGAAAAGGGTCATGCACTAAAGGTGGGCAGTGAATGCATGATGCACCCCTTTTCAAGATCCCACCCTAAAATATCAAATGAATACACAAGTGTGGAATGAAGCATGCTCAAACGTGAAGAATCATGTCCCGCTTGCTCTTTAATTAACCACCCCAATGCCTTCTTCTCATAATCGAGAGCTAGGAACACACTTTCCCCATAGGTCAAAGATAGGTCTAATGCATGCAACATGGGAAACGTGCTTTCTAACCCTAGATAAAAATGTTCTATGCATGAAGGCACAAACGTGAGCTCCAAAAAGGAAGACTCAATGGAATGGGAAATTGGGGTTGGAACGACATTTGGAGAAGAAGGAGAAATGATATAGGAGGTGGATGTACTACACTCTTCTTCTCCACAAGATATAACATGATCAAGTCTAGGTCGTTCTAACTCCTCACAAAGGGTGGATTCGATCTTAATGGACTCTATTTCCATCAATGAATCATCAAACATCCAAAGAGACCCATAGATCATTCTTTTAAGCACATCAATTCCTTTCTTATGTGTCTTCTTAGAGTTGCTATTCTTTTCAATATCATGATTCTTAACTCTAAGAAACTTATCCTCTAAAATCTCTGAAATTGATGTCTTGCTTTCCCCAGTGGATGACTTTAAACCTTTACTAGCTACAATCTCTTTAAATTCATCAATACATTCATCACTAGTGGGTGTCATCTCGCCATCATGCTTTTCATATAGGGTAGACACTAATGGAGGGGGCAATGGTGACTCAATAGATTCCTCATCACGTATGCATGAATGCTCAAGGGGAGAATGCGCGCTAAACTCCCTAAATGCCGACTCGGAATGCAATTGAGTACTATCGATACAAGACTCAACCTCCATGTGTACAGAGTGTGTGGGATGAGGAGAAAGAAAAAGCTCATGTGACTCAATGGGAGACGTTGAAAGCTTAAGAGAATAGGGTACTACTTCCTCTAAAACATAATCACAAGAGTCATCAAGAACCAGGTTATCATTAAGCTCATCTTCATCCTTACTACAAGATGTTATCTATCCATCAATCTCTCTTTCTAGTTGTCTCTCCCATGCACCATCATTTCCACCCCTAGTCACCTCATCATTAGGTCTCATCTCTATCCCTTCAACTCGTTCTAAAGATATATCATCATTCTCACTCATAAGTTGCATACTCTCAACCACTCTCTCCAAGGACACACTAAATCGCTTCAAACTCTCAAGTTGTTCTTGGTTAGATTGGATGAGGGATAAGAGATAGTCAAGTGTTTCCTCTTGAGAAGAAAACCTAAAAGAAGAGGGCTCACCCGAGTGAAAAAGGTAGTCATGTTGAAAATCATTTTACACATAACCATCAAAAAACTCGGGAGGGGAATGGGTGGAAAAAGAAGGTGTTGGAGGTGAACAATTGAAACTAGAAGGCGAATGAAATAAAGAGTCATCTTGACCCCATTGTGAAAATGCATGATGTTGCTCCCTCGAATCATGATAACTAGATGTACATGCATGCACGGGCGTATGATTACTAGGGGCATAGGGCATTGCATGCAATTGGAAATAAGAGTGGAAGGTGGGACAAGCACTAGATAAATGAGCACGGCTTCCACAATGATTGCAATAACAAGAATATGTGTCCATATAGTCATGATTACTAAATGAAGATGCATGAAGTGTTGCATGACTATAGGGGTCATTAGTAGCACTAGCCCTAGGTGGGGAATTCTCGTGGGACAGAATGACGGTAGGATGCATGAAACTTCCACACAAGCGAAATGCATAAGGGACACGTTCGGTGGTGGGAAGAGGATACAAGTGACAACCAAGAAGCATTAGGATCGGTCATATTCAATGAATCACAAGTAAAACCTTCTCACAAACAAATTTTTTAATTAATTTTTTTTTAATTTTAATTTTCTTTTTAAGTTTTCGAAAAAATGGAAAACAAGTAAAAATAAGCCACACGCAAGCAACCAATTGCAAACACAAAAGCACACAAAGAACCAATACCGTGCCTCCCCGGCAACGGCGCCAAAAACTTGATATCGCTATTTGAGCACAAGCCTTAATAGCCCGCAAGTGCAGGGCGTGTGCGATGCGGTGTGTGCAAGTGCGGGGTCGAATCCACAGGGAGGCTACCTTAGTTTAGTTTCTGTGTACTGGGGTGCCTTAAACTAGCTACGTGCGTGTGTGTACTTACTTTGAGATGGAAGGGAACTCGGAAAATAAAGAAAATAAACTAATCTATGGAGGAACTTAAGGGAGCCAAACTAAGGAAGGAGACACTAATAAAGAAAAAGGGGGACCTAGGGCGATTGCATTGCAACTAGACTTGGGCTATGAGAACAGATGAGGTCTATCTAAGGCTCGAGACTTCTATTGCCGTTGTGTTGATCGGGGATTCTCCTAACCAATACTAGTGGTTTAACCCATTAGCTGGATTTAAAGCTAAGGGCCAATCCCTCCTAGCCTACGCAATTCGTGTGTAGAACTTATCCTCTTGGCTGGGTTTAAAGCCAAGGACTAGCATCTAAACACTACGTGACATTAAGGCTCAATTAACCAACACTAACGTGGATGAGGGATACTCTAGTCTAGGTTAACTTATCCGCTTGGCTGGATTTAAAGCCAAGGACTAGCACCTAAACTCGACTAAGCAAAGCATGTAACCTATTAGCTTGATTTAAAGCTAAAGCCTACTCTACTAAGCAAAGCCATGAGATTACGCACAATCATATCACCCAAATAAGTAGATAAGAGCATTTGAAGCACAAATAACACATGCATATTCACTTAGGCATTTTAACAAACACATAGACATGCTTGATTTCCAACACATAGACGTATTGAATCATGCCATAAATTTATGTAAATAAATATGTATTAAGAGCCAAATATCTACACAAATCCATTATTCAACACCCTAATCTAACATACAATAACAATCAACCCTAAATCTAGCCTAATCTAGTAGCATATTTACAAGAAATAGAGAAAGAACAAGAAGAACTTCCCTAAATTCTTGCTTCCAAATCCGTACAAATCCTTCAATTCTTTGTTTGCTGCTTCAATCCTTGCTTGGTGTGGGGTTTAGATGGTGGTTTAGGGTGGTTTGTGTAGTGGGTCGAGGTTAGGGTTTAAGAAATAAAAGTTCCTCCCCTCAAAAGGGTTGAAAAGTGGCTTAAATAAAGCTTTCAACGCGTCCAGCCGGGGGCCCAGCCGGTCGACCGGCTTTGGACCTAAGTCGTCCGGCCAAAATTGGCCCAGGTTAGCCGGTCGACCGGCTTGGTCGTCCGGCCTAGACAGAGACTAACCGATCGTGATAGTAAAATGGTCATATCTTGCTCGTTTTAGCTCCGATTCGCGCACCATTTTTTTCTATGGCTTTGTATCGTCGTGGGGGATCTCCCAAGCCATATTTTGCACCCTAAAATGTATCCAAAATTTGTCCATGTCCTTTTTAGGTTGCAAGATCCGAATTTGGCTCACGTTGCGCTCAGTTTCGCCTCGGTCGCTCCTTCTTTCTTCCGGCCATTTCCAAAAACACTTTTCTTCATTCCTTTGCATCCAAAACACCCTTGGCTTTGTTCCACACTTCAATCACCCTCAGTTAAGCTCCAATTATCTTCCCAAATCACACCTTAAACAAGCAAGAAACGTACATTAGTGTAGCATTTAAGTCCTAAGTTCAACTATGAACGTGTAAACCCTAATATGCATGAGTATGACCTAAATGTTAAACTAATACATCAAATGAAGCTCAAAACACCTCAAAACAAGTATATAATTACAAAATATAAACACACAAAATAGACACATCAGCTATCATCATTTCATATGGACCATCCCATCTTATCTGTAGCTTTCCTAGAAAGAGCTTCAAACGTGAATTAAATAGCCAAACTTTATCGAAAGGAGGGAATGATTTCCTAAGAATATGTCTGTCTTGAATCCTCCTCATCATATCCTTATAAAGCTTAGCATTCCTATATGCCTCAAACCTAAGCTTCTTAAATTACACTAGGTCAAGCTTTCTTTTCTCACATGCTCTTGCTATATCAAAATTTAGGGTCTTGATGGCCCAATTAGCCCTATACTCAAGCTCTACCAGTAAGTGACAAACCTTTCCATAAACTAAGCTTTTGCTATATCAAAATTTAGGGCCTTGATGGCCCAATAAGCCTTGTACTCAAGCTCTACCAGTAAGTGACAAACCTTCCCATAAACTAACTTATATGGGGACATACCAATGGGAGTTGTAAAAGCATTACAATAGACCCACAAAGCATCATTCAACCTAATAGACCAGTTTCTCCTATTGGGCTTAACCATTTTCTCAAAGATGGACTTGATCTCCTTATTGGACACTTCTACTTGTCCACTAGTTTGTGAGTGATGGGGGTAGCAACCTTATGAGTGACTGAATATCTTTTCAATAAAGCCTTAAGTGTCCTATGGTGAAAATGTTGGCCATTATCACTAATCAAGACCTTAAGGACATGAAATCTAGAGAAAATGTTCTCAATGAATTTAACCACTACCCTATGGTTATTAGTGTTAGGATTAGTATGCCCTAAAGCTCACTTGTACATGACATTTTGGATATGAAATAATGTATAATCATATTTTTGTTAAATGGCATTATGAGTTTCTTACATATAATCTCTGTTATGTTTTATCGATGCATGTATGAAGGTCCTTTGACTTGCACTAATGACTTGGGTGCGCAGTGAGGCTGGACGCACAGTAGGTTCAAGTCTAGATTTAGTCACGTCATAAATTGAATCCATAACCAAATAGTAGTGTTGGGCACTCTACTTTGATAAGGTTATATTGAGTAAGTCTCCTTTTTGAGGGTGATCTACCTAGGTCATTGGAGGACTTTCTGGATTTGTCTCAATAGTACGTGTGTCACGTATTGGATAGGACCATTGTGAGTATGTTTTCTAGCGACGTACTATCAAAGAAAGAAAACAAGACACTCACTGCTACTAAATGATCATTGCTCTTAATCTTGAGTATATGTGGATGAACTAATGAAGTTAGGGTTTAGTACTTTGATTCACTGTGGGTGAGATCTTATTTTATTAGGATCAACAACCTTGTGCATTGAGTGCTAAGTTCTAATTAATTAGAACATGCATATGCAAAAATGGAATCTATGTGCCCCTTTGGGATTGTCCAAATTTATCATCCGAATCTAGATCTAGTGATACTACCTTTATAGGTGTGTCGGTCATATGGCTTGAGGGTCGCTCCCGAGATCAAGAGATTCCATGACCAAGGATGGTTGGCAATAGGACAAGAAACCCAACGGAAAAAAGATACAGCTACGGAGGTGATAGTACACAGGCCAAATGACCGATCTTAGCTGTGGGTATACATAGAGGGGCATTATGGTCAGTTATTTAGTAGGTCAAAGACAAAGTTCACATTCTTTTGTGATAAGCTTTTGGGTAATGACAATTATTCTTGGAGTGCAACTTTGATCTTATGGTGGAATAGATCGAAGTTAAAAATAATTATTATGTCGCCTAGATCGGGCAAGGATATTTTTAATTATTTTTGGAAGCCAATGATAATTGTGTCTTCTTGGTCCCTTCCCTAGTTGAAATGACTTTGAGAGAGTAATCTTGAAAGAGCAAATTCCATATTGTGGTAGTAGCCTTATTGGGCCAAAGATTGAAATTGGGTTTGGACTTTCTTTAGAGTCCAAGATAACCTAATTGGGCTAGAATGGTTTCCTATTGGGCTTGGGCCTCCACATGGATTATGGACTATGTGTTGGACTTGGATAATGGGCTTGGCCTAAGTCTTCCAAGACAAGTGGACAACTTGCAAAATACTACAAAACAAGTGGACAACTTGCACAAGTCTTCCAAGACAAGATTGACAAGTTTCAAAAAGGAAATACTACATGGAAATTTTCTCCCACAGTGAAAGTTTAGCAACTTTAGATGCCAAGGTTCTCTCTATAAATAGACAAGACCTTACACCTTTTATGCATTCCACTTGGTAGTTGATTTCTTCCTTTTTGGCAAAAAAATACTACAACACATAGTACACACTTATTGTGTGATTTTTGCTCTAGTTTTTCAAGAGCATATTACTTTGCTTCTTCCCACACAAGAGACTATTCTCTCAAGATAAGTCTCTTTCATCATAGGGAAGAAGACTAGGGAGTTGCTTATTGTGACACTCTTATAGCAAATTTTGGTGGCCTTGTTCGTGAACAGGAACAAAGCTTGTAACCGGTTTTAGCTTCATCAAAGGCCCCACGCTTCAAGAGGTTAGCTTTATATATTTTTGCAAGCATTAGTTATATTCTATATGTTCTTGTGTGTGTAATGTGGTTATTTTATTTTCCTAGCATGTTTTCTTAGTTATAATTTAGAAAATATGGACTAGGATACCCCACACTTAATAATATCGATCCTACAATTGGTATCAGAGCTAGGTTCACACACAACATGCTTAGACTATGCAAGAATATTGTATTTGCATAAATATATATTAGTCATCTTGTGAGTGGCAAGATTAGGAAATCTTGTGTTGCATATACTTGTGGTTTTATGCTTGTATGTGCAGGTAATATAAAATCCCCTTGATGGTTCGTATGTATGCATGAGAGATTTTCGTGTACGGTCAACAAAGCTTGGCCATAGGCGATTTCATGTATAAAATATTCCTGGTTATTGCTTTTAGTTTCATTTAAAAGAAGCATAGGATGTTTTGATATCCTTGTAATATTTCTTTATGAAGCTTGTATTAGCAATTGCAAAGTGTATTATTGTAATCTTTGAAGACCAAAGAGAAAAACAAGAAAAACAGCATATAGGAATACTCTACCTGGTAAGCAAGCCGGACGACCGGGTGGACTTAACCGGTCGACCGGCTAGGTCGACCGGCTACTCCAGAGAGCAAAAAAAAAAAAAATTCCTGAAGCAATTGGTGCCGGTCGACCGGCTCTTATTGACGGTCGATCGGCTGAGGCAGAAAAAACTACTATGTGTGCTGTTTTTGTTGAAGATTACAGGGAGCCATCAAAGAGGGATTCTAACATATTTTTGGTGGATATTTATAGTGCATTGATATATGGTTTTAACATATTTGCATTAGCATGATTGCCACCTAGAAATATGTCCACTCATTAGGGTTTATAAAAATTAGTCATACATATGAGTTGATTCTCAAAGATAGTTAAGTTTATGAGAATGGCTTAGACAAGAGAATTAAAAGCGTCTATGTCTAAAGATGCCATGAGATCTCATGACAACATTAAAAGAACTTAACTTGAGATTTACATGTATATATATCAACCTAAGGGTCTATGCACCCAGATATAGGTAAGAGATCTATTGTGATATTGCAATGTTTTAGTAACACAAAGGGGATTTACATATATCCAAAATGTGTTTAGATCTAAAACAAAGCAAGAATATCAAAGGAAACCCTTAAGTTAAAATATTAAGTGGGAGAGGGGACTAGAAATACCCCACAGCTTTCCATATCCAATTCACGTTAGTGATAAATGTCATTAACTTCCTCAACGGAAGGTGACATTTTGTCTAGATTTAACAAGGTGAAACATAAAATGTTTATTCAAAAGGGTGTTAGTAAGTTCGGCCATCCCATCGATGGAGTTCTTCACTAAAGATCGCCTTACGTAACATTGATTAAAGTCACTACCCTATCGGAGGGCTTAAATCAAGAATGTTTTAGGGAATAAACATTAGGAATGGGTGTACACTCAACTTAAATGGTAGGTTCGGCTATCCTATCGATAGAGTTCGCTACCGGATTTAAGAAGCCAAACAAAATAGTGATTGAATTATTCAATTGGATCATATCCAAACAATTGTTAATTCAAATAAGTGGTGGCACTTAACTTAACATTCATAAGTTCGGCCATCCCATCGGTGGAGTTCTTATGAGGATGTTGAGACATTGTTACATCGAGTAATTTAAAGGGTTGATCTGCTCAAAGGCAAATGATGTAAAAAGTACTCGTATGTTTTATTTCCAAAGATAGCATACATATTATACATGCATCAATTTTGTACTCATAAATTAATTATGATTATATTGTTGTATCCAGAAAAAATGTCTTCGTTCAGTCCATTAGCTACAATTCTCAAAGAGCACAAGCTCACTGGACCGAATTTTGTGGACTGGGAACGAAACTTAGACATAGTACTCACTGCAGAAAAGTACAAGTATGTCCTAACAACTCCTTGTCCTGTTGTGAGGGCTAACTCTTCTAAAACCGAGAAAGATGCTGAGGCAAAATGGCAGAAAGCCAATAGTATGGCCAAGTGCTATATGATGGCTTCTATGTCAGATATTTTGCAGAGCAAGCATCATCATATGGAAACTGCAAAAGAAATCATGACCTCACTGTCTCGTATGTTTACTGATAAGAGCAGGCCCGTAAGGCAAGGTGCTCTTAGAGAAATTATGAATCAAAGGATGGTAGAAGGAGCATCTATCAGGGAGCATATGCTCAAAATGATGGATTGCTTCAATACTGCTGAGATCCTAGGAGCAAACATAGATGAACAATCAAAGGTAGACATGATTTTGGAGACTCTACTGTCATCTTATACTCAGTTCAAGCTTAATTATAATGTGAGCAAAATGAACATGGATATGACAGAATTAATGAAAAAGCTCCTAGCTGCAGAAGCCATAATGAAAAATAAAGGCCACATAAATATGGTTCAAGCATCCACTTCTGGACTTAACCCGAAAGGGAGAAAGTTCAAAGGAAAGGGGAAGCAAAAACGTGGTCAAGGGAAAAAGAAGAAAAGTGGTGAACAGCCCAGGCAGTTAATAGGTGAAAAGCCCAAGGGCAAATGCTTTAAATGTGGCCTAAAAGGACACTAGAAAAAGGATTGCCCGAAGTACTTGGCTCGAGGCCAGAAAGGTACACCTCTTTTGTTCTACATTAAAACCTGCTTAGTGGTTGATTCTACTGATTCTTGGATTGTAGACTCTGGAGCCACTAACCATATTTGCAATTCTTTGCATTGGTTTCAGGAAATGAATAAACTAGCTAAAGGGGAGTTTGCTCTGAGGTTGGGTAATGGAGCAAAAGTATGGGTTCTTTGATGGGAGGAATGTGCTTAAATTTTCCTGTAATAGGAAGATATTTTTGAACAATGTTTATTATGTTCGGATGTACGTAAAAACCTTATCTCTGTTTCGTAATTAATATTAGAGGGTTTTGCATTAATTTCCATTCGGTGTTGATATCGTAGAGATGGAAATATTATTTGTTCCGGTAGCATGCATGATAATTTGTTCTATATAAAACCTATTACAAACTCACTGCATAATATAGATCAAACTAATTCCCAGAAAAGGAAGGTTTCTTCGACCAATGATACATATCTTTGGCACCTACGCTTAGGACATATCAGTCTAAAGCGAATTCGGAGATTAGTTGAGGATGGGCATCTTAGCTCATTAGATCTCAAAGATCTACCTCCGTGTGAATCTTGTCTCAAAGGGAAGATGACTAAACGGTCATTTTCTTCTAAAGGAGAAAGGGCTAAAGAAGTATTGGAATTGGTTCACACTGATGTGTGTGGTCCTATGAGCAAACCAGCACGAGGAGGTTATGAGTATTTCATTACTTTTACTGATGATTACTCTAGGTATGGATATGTATATCTAATGCGACGCAAGTCTGAATCCTTTGAGAAATTCAAAGAGTTCAAAGCTGAGGCAGAGCGGAAATTAGATAAACATATCAAAGCCCTTCGGTCTGATCGAGGTGGCGAATACCTCTCAGGTGAGTTTAGAGACTATCTTACACAAGAAGAGATAGTGTCTCGATTGGATCGCACTGTGGACTCCTCAGTAAAATGGTGTAGCAGAGAGAAGAAATCGTACCCTATTGGATATGGTTAGGTCAATGATGAGTCATGCATCATTACCTTTATCTTTTTGGGGGTATGCCATTGAAACAGCAGCATACATCTTGAACTTGGTACCATCCAAATCAGTACCTAGGACACCTCAAGAAATGTGGACTGGGCGTAAGCCTAGTCTAAATCATCTCCACATTTGGGGTTGTCCAGCTTATGTACTTAATAGTAATGCTTCAAAATTGGAACCAAGATCCGAGTTATGCTATTTCATTGGATATCCTAAGGGAACCAGAGGTGGGATCTTTTATAATCCTAAGGAGCAAAGGTGTTTATAAGCACCCATGCTAGATACTTAGAGAATGATGAAATGGTCCAGAAAACACGGTCTGAAGTTGTTCTAGATGAGATTTCACAAGAATCTCCAGAACACCTGTGGTAACTGTGAATGAAAAAGAACAACATATTACACCTAATATATCGGAGCATCGTCGTAGTGGGAGAATATCCAAGCCTCCTGATAGATACTATGGAGAATCCTTTCAGACTTCTTCAGAGAATCAGGTGGTGGATCCCGTAAGTTATAATGAAGTAGTTTCCGACATAGATGCCGACAAATGGCATAAGGCAATGGATTCAGAGTTAGAATCTATGTATTTTAACAAAGTCTGGGATCTTGTAGTTGCACCTGAAGGGGTAAAACCTATAGGGTGCAAATGGGTCTACAAGAGAAAAAGAGGAGTTGATGGAAAAGTTGAAACCTTTAAAGCAAGGCTGGTGGCGAAAGGTTATACTCAGAAAGAAAGGATCGATTATGAGGAAACTTTCTCACCAGTAGCCATGCTTAAATCCATCAGGATACTTCTTGCCATCGCTTGTCATTATGACTACGAGATATGGCAAATGGACGTCAAGACACCTTTCTTAATGGGAACTTGACGAGACCATTTACATGACACAACCAGATGGATACATTGCTAAAGGCCAGAACATATGGTTTGTAAATTAAAGAAGTCCATTTATGGATTAAAGCAGCATCTAGAGCATGGAACATCAAATTTGATCGTAATTAAATCTTATGGTTTTGATCAAAATATTGATGAACCTTGCGTGTATAAAAGGTGTAATGGAAATCTTTGTAGCTTTTTGGTTACGTATATGGATGATATCCTACTAATTGGAAATGATGTGGGGATGCTATCATCCATAAAGGTTTGGCTTTCTACTCAATTTCAAATGAAGGATTTAGGAGAAGCTAGTTATGTTCTAGGCATCAAGCTTATGCGAGATCATAAGAACAGAAGACTAGCCCTATCTCAAGCTTCATTTATTGAGAAGATATTAGTCAGGTTTAACATGCAAAACTCTAAGAAGGCTTTGTTACCTTCTAGACATGGAGTTTATCTATCTCGGGATCAATGTCCTAAAACACCTGAGGAGATAGAGAGCATGAAGCGAGTTCCTTATGCTTCAGTAGTTAGAAGTCTCATGTATGCCATGTTATGTACTAGACCAGATATCTGCTTTGATGTTGGCGTGGTTAGTAGATATCACCAAACCTGGATCGCACATTGGGTCGCGGTTAAGCATATATTGAAATTCTGCAAGGAACAAAGGATTATGTGCTAGAATACCATGCAGATGATCTAACACCATTAGCCTATCTGACTGGATTTCGGTCTGACAGAGATTCCAGGAAGTCTACTTCTGGATATGTTTTCACTCTGTCAGGAGGAGCTATTTCATGGAGAAGTGTGAAGCAAAATTGTATTGCTGACTCTACCATGGAGGCCGAGTATGTAGCAGCATCTGAGGCTGCGAAAGAGGCAGTATGGCTAAGAAAGTTCCTGTTAGACCTAGAGATTGTGCCGGCAGCTCACAGACCAATAACGTTGTATTGCGACAACAACGGTGCTGTTTCACAGTGCAAAGAGCCCAGAATCACAAAAGGGTAAACACATTGAACGGAAATATCATTTGATTCGTGAGTTTATCCAAAGAGGAGATGTAGTGGTTGACAAGATAGCTTCAGAAAACCCGCAGACCCATTTACTAAGACTCTTTCAGAGAAAGTGTTTGCCACACATTTAGAGTCTTTGGGTATTAGGCTTTGCAGAAGTAATCTTTAGTGCAAGTGGGAGATTGTTAGGATTAGTATGCCCTAAAGCTCACTTGTATATGACATTTTGGAAATGAAACAATGTATAATCATATTTTTGTTAAATGGCATTATGAGTTTCTTACATATAATCTCTGTTATGTTTTATCGATGCATGTATGAAGGTCCTTTGACTTGTACTAATGACTTGGGTGCACAGTGAGGTGGCGCACGATGAGGTTCAAGTCTAGATTTAGTCACGTCATAAATTGAATCCATAACCAAATAGTAGTGTTGGGCACTCTACTTTGATAAGGTTATATTGAGTAAGTCTCCTCTTTGAGGGTGATCTACCTAGGTCATTGGAGGACTTTCTGGATTTGTCTCAATAGTACGTGTGTCACGTATTGGATAGGACCATTGTGAGTATGTTTTCTAGCGACGTACTATCAAAGAAAGAAAACAAGACACTCACTGCTACTAAATGATCATTTCTCTTAATCTTGAGTATATGTGGATGAACTAATGAAGTTAGGGTTTAGTACTTTGATTCACTTTGGTGAGATCTTATTTTATTAGGATCACGACCTTGTGCATTGAGTGCTAAGTTCTAATTAATTAGAACATGCATATGCAAAAATGGAATCTATGTGCCGCCTTTGGGATTGTCCAAATTTATCATCCGAATCTAGATCTAGTGATACTACCTTTATAGGTGTGTCGGTCATATGGCTTGAGGGTCGCTCCCGAGATCAAGAGATTCCATGACCAAGGATGGTTGGCAATAGGACAAGAAACCCAACGGAAAAAAAGATACAGCTACGGAGGTGATAGTACACAGGCCAAATGACCGATCTTAGCTGTGGGTATACATAGAAGGGCATTATGGTCAGTTATTTAGTAGGTCAAAGACAAAGTTCACATTCTTTTGTGATAAGCTTTTGGGTAATGACAATTATTCTTGGAGTGCAACTTTGATCTTATGGTGGAATAGATCGAAGTTAAAAATAATTATTATGTCGCCTAGATCGGGCAAGGATATTTTTAATTATTTTTGGAAGCCAATGATAATTGTGTCTTCTTGGTCCCTTCCCTAGTTGAAATGACTTTGAGAGAGTAATCTTGAAAGAGCAAATTCCATATTGTGGTAGTAGCCTTATTGGGGCAAAGATTGAAATTGGGTTTGGGCTTTCTTTAGAGTCCAAGATAACCTAATTGGGCTAGGATGGTTTCCTATTGGGCTTGGGCCTCCACATGGACTATGGACTATGTGTTGGACTTGGATAATGGGCTTGGCCTAAGTCTTCCAAGACAAGTGGACAACTTGCAAAATACTACAAAAACAAGTGGACAACTTGCACAAGTCTTCCAAGACAAGATTGACAAGTTTCAAAAAGGAAATACTACATGGAAATTTTCTCCCACATTGAAAGTTTAGCAACTTTAGATGCCAAGGTTCTCTCTATAAATAGACAAGACCCTACACCTTTTATGCATTCCACTTGGTAGTTGATTTCTTCCTTTTTGGCAAAAAAATACTACAACACATAGTACACACTTATTGTGTGATTTTTGCTCTAGTTTTTCAAGAGCATATTACTTTGCTTCTTTCCACACAAGAGGCTATTCTCTCAAGATAAGTCTCTTTCATCATATGGAAGAAGATTAGGGAGTTGCTTATTGTGACACTCTTATAGCAAATTTTGGTGGCCTTGTTCGTGAACAGGAACAAAGCTTGTAACCGGTTTTAGCTTCATCAAAGGCCCCACGCTTCAAGAGGTTAGCTTTATATATTTTTGCAAGCATTAGTTATATTCTATATGTTCTTGTGTGTGTAATGTGGTTATTTTATTTTCCTAGCATGTTTTCTTAGTTATAATTTAGAAAATATGGACTAAGATACCCCACACTTAATAATATCGATCCTACAATTGGTGCGTGTGGGAATTACCTCAACCTATTTAGACACATAATCTACGGCCACTAGAATGTAATGGTACCGAAAGGAAGGTAGAAACGGATCCATGAAATCAATACCCCAAACATCAAATAGTTCACATGGAAGAATAGAGGACAATGGCATCATATTTCTCCTAAAGATGAACCTGGATTGTTAACATCTAACGCACTTCTTACAATACTCTTGGGCATCTCTAAAGAGAGTGGGCCAAAAGAATCAACTTTGTAAGACCTTCACAGTGGTCTTTTTGCCACTAAAGTGATGTCCACAACCCTCATCGTGACACATGCTCAATATGCTTTCATACTTATCCTCAGGCACACATTGGTAAACGCGAACCTGGAAAAGATAAGGATCCTCCTAAAAGAAATGCCTAACTTGTGCTAAGAACCTTTCTCTCTCTCTCTTTTCTCCTAATAAGAAGGAAAGCACCTTGTAGTAAGATAATTGACTATATGAGCAAACCACGGTGTATGATGCGAGATGGCAAACAATTGCTCATCGGGAAATGAGTTACAAAAGGCCAAAAAATACTAGTAGAATCACCAACTAGATGGGACAAATGGTTCGCAACCAAATTCTCACTACCTTTTTTGTCTCAGATCTCAACATCAAACTCTTGGAGGAGGAGCGTTTACATAATCAAGCAGGGCTTGACTCTTTCTTAGCTAACAAATATCTCTATGCCACATGATCAGTATAGACAATCATCTTAGACCTTAGGATGTACGACCTAAACTTGTCTAGGGAGAAGATGACTACTAAAAGCTCTTTTCTCGTAATATTGTAATTCTTTTGAGCCTTGTCAAGAATCTTACTAACATAGTATACTATGGGGCAACTTATCTCTCCTTTGACCTAAGACAGCTCCTATAACGAAATCGGATGCATCACACATAACCTTAATGGGGAGACTGTAGTCAAGTATGATTAGGGAGAAGGACAATAAGGATTTAAGCCTACTGAAAGCTCTAACACACTCATGATCAAACTCAAAGGGGACATGAGCCTAGACAAAAGCTGAGTTATATGGCTAAAATCCTTAATGAACCTAAGATGGAACATTGCATTGTGGGAGTTTGGTTTTCTTGTTATACCTTGCTTAGGGTAGATTGCATCATGCATAAAAATGGTGAAAATTGAAAAATTTTGATGCATATAGAGTCATTTATTTCTTTGTTGATCAGTGCGTTGGCTTTTGTGATTGACTCTATTGATTTATGAAGATGAGAAGCATTGTGGGGGAATGAATAAAGTGGTTTGAAATCTAAGTCTTGGAGGGGATGCCCTTCAAAATTGTGGGGAGTGAGAACCTTAAAAGAATGACTCTGGTAGCCACCCCATAGCTTGGTAGGAAAGAGTGTTAAAAAAAAGGTTATTGATGTGAGTGCCCCGTCTTTGATTGGTTCTTGTTGATATGCCTAAGCCTTTTTTTTTTCTTTCGTTTTGAGAATACAATACAAAGCATATATAAAAAAAAAAAAAGAGGCAAAAAGGTGCAAAAAAAATCTATGAATGAAGAAAAGCCAAAGGCACCTAAAAGTTAGTGAATAAGTGCATAAGTGACACAATGTCAACTTAGCACAAGTTATCATCTTTGTAGACATGTGAATAAGGCTTATAAAAAGCCGTTGTGTCAGATACTCTCTCTTCTTATCTTTGAGGCTTGGTGTATGTTAGGAGGCCATGTCGGTTGAGGGAGCACGAAATATCAATATCCCGAGTGCGTGAGTTAGAATCCTAGGCTTGTGGTGGATTGGCTACTTGGGAAATTCCCATGAGAACGAGACCCCTTATGAGTAGAGGAAGATCCAAAGAGGCTTAGGATTTCTTCACAATAGGAATGCCCTTCATGTTTCTCAAATTAATACGATAGCGAGTCAGTCCTTGGGCAATCCATTGTATCAGCTTTAGAAATAAAGTTTAAGATTAGGCTTGCTTGAGGACAAGCAAGGAGAAGGTTTGGGGGTGTTGATGAGTTGTGATTTGGTGTGTGTTTGCATCGTCATTTACTTATACTTTAGAGGTGTTGAATGCTTATAATGATGCATTAGTGTAGTACTTTTGATAGGAATAGGCTTAAGTGTGAATAAATGTGCATATTGAGTTTAAGAGATAAAATGCTACACTAATAGCTTATTTTCAATGATTCAGGTGATTTTGGGTTAAGATAAAGATTGAACAATGAAAGGTGATGAAGATAGGACATGCACGGTCTAAGGAGAAGATCAAGTCGAAATGACGAAAAATTGGATGAAGGAAGTCAGCCGGACGCTAAGGAAGAATAGCTCGGTCGACCGGCCACTCCAGAGAGCTTCGTCGAAAAGCCGGACGACCCCCCCTTCAAGAGCCGGTCGACCGGCTAGGTCGACCGGCCACTCCAGAGAGCCCTTGAAGAAAGCCGGTCGAGTACTCCAGAGGCCGGTCGACCTAGCCGGTCGACCAGCTATGCGCGAACCTATAAATAAAGCCCGATGAGGAGCAGAATGAAAAAGGAGAGTTTTTTACACACACTTCACACCTATTCTCACACACACTTAACCCTATTCCTTAGCCGCCTCACACACCCTTTTCACATATTTTTTCACGAAGAACCAAGCTTCGTTGGAGATTTAAACGCTTTGGAATCGAGATTGTTTACAAGCTGTGTTCTAAAGTCGCTAGGATGAAAGGGGAGTTTCGCTATATCTCTTTCATTCTATTTTCTATTATGTCTGAGTAGGCTTGTATAGGGTGATAAAACTTATGTAATGGGTTAATTTTATACTCTTATGATATGGGATATGATGGCTGAATATATATATATGTATGTTTTGATTTGTTTTGTTTAATTGGGTGTTCTTTCATTCATGTCTATGTGGTTGATAGAATACTTAGATGAGTACATATATATATTAATTGAAGTTTGTTTGTTACTAAACACATCTAATCCATGTTATACTCATGTCTATATGTTTATACATGGATGTTATGAAGTGGGTAGTGCTTTTATTCATGTCTATATGCGTATTTGCATGCCTAGTAACAAGCATAATTTCAATATCACATGTGTATGAATGTTAGTCAAATCCTGCTGTAGTGATCTTAGAATGACAGAGTATAATTTAGGGCTAATCTAGGTCGAGTTTCCTTTGGCTTTAAATCCAGCCAATAGGTTTCGGGATAGATTTAGTCGACCTTAGCAACACTAGGTCTTGGCTTTAAACCCAGCCAACGGTTTAGGTACTAGGGTAGGTTCATTCTAAGCCACCTAGGAAGTTAGTTAGTCCCTCTTGAGGCCCTAGGTCATAAGGACCACGCCGTAGCTCTAGGAGACGTCGCCTAGGGACGGACCCGCACCGAGTCTTAAGGGGAAATCAGGACACTAACTAACAACCTAGTTAAGAGCACTTTTGATAGTTAGCCATCATCCCTTAATCCCATAGCATTTGAGTATGGAGTTACCCATTCATAAGTCCAAGTCACCCTAATCCCTTTCCAATTGTTAGTTTCTTCTTAATCAACATGCGCCCATTTTTGTTTTTATTCATAGTTTAGTTTTTTTTTATTTACTTAGAGCTCCCAACAATCCAAACATTCACAAGAAAAAGTACACTTAGTTTAGATCTTTCTTTTTAGCTCTTTTAGGACACCAAGCATAGGATACATTCACGATATTCACGCCTCCCTGTGGTTCGACACCCGCACTCGTAAACACTGTATTGCACGATCCGTACGCTTGCGGGTCTTTTAAAACTTGCACTCGTAAGAAGACACCAAGTTTTTGGCGCCGTTGCCGGGGAGGCAACATTTGTTTGGTTTCTTAGTTTGTGTGTGTCTTAGCTTGTTACATGTTGTTTTATCTTTTCTTTCATGTTTTGATTATTTTGATTAATAAAAAAATTCAAAAAAATTGTTGAGCATTGTGAAGAGGTTTACTAGTGTCAATTAATCATGAATTATCCTAATGCATCATGGTGGTCACTTGTATCCTCTTCCCCATTACCCGAACATGTTCCCATTGCATGTCGCGTGTGTGGAAGTTATGAGCATCAAACTTTCTTTTGCCCCTATGACAATTCCCAACCTAGGGTAAGTGCTAATTACGACCCCTATAGTCATGCATCACCTCATGCATCTTCATTTAGTAATCATGACTATAAGGATGCATATTCTTGTTGTTGCAATCTATGTGGAAGCCAAGCTCATGATTCCAATACTTGCCCTACCTTCCACCCTTATCCCCGATTGCATGCTATACCCTATGCCCCTAGCAATCATATGCCCATGCATGCATCTTCATCCAATTATTATGATTCTAGGGAGCAATATCATGCATCTTCATATTGGGATCAAGATGACTCTTCATATTTTCCACCTCATTGATTTGAAAGTCCATCTCCTGCACCGTCATTTCCTACCCAAACTTCCTTCGAGTTTTATAATGGTTGTGCTTATAGTGACCCCAATCAAGATATTTACCATTTTCACTCGATTGAACCCTCTTCTGTAATGTCTTTACTCTCGGAGCGATTAGATCAAATGCTTGAGCAATCCCAATCTCTCCTCCAATCCAATCAAGAGAAACTAGAGAGTTTGAAGCGAGACACCAAATCTCTAGGTAAGCGTTTGAAGAGCATGGTTGAGAGTGTGCAACTTATGAGCGAGAACGTTGAAATACCTTTAGAACAAGTTGAAGAGATAGGAGAGAGACCTAAAGATAAGAGAAATAGTGGTGAAAAAGATGATGTCTTGGAGAGACGATTAGAAAAAGAGGTTGATGGAGAGATCACATCTTGTAGTGAGGATGAGGATGAGCTTAATGATAATTTGGTGCTTGGTGACTCTTATGAATATGTTTTAGAGGAAGTAGTACCCTATCCTCCTAAGCTTTCAACGTCTTCCATTGAGTCACATGAGCCTTTTCTGTCTCCTCATCCCACATATTCTGCACACTTGGAGGTTGAGTCTCATGATCATAGCACTCATTTGCATTTCGAGTCCACATTTAGGGAGTCTAGGGTACACACCTCCCTTGAGCATTCACACATCCATGACCCGAAATCCATTGAGTACTCATTGTCCCCTCCATATGTGTCTACCCCGTATGAAGAGCATGATGGTGAGATGACACCCACTAGTGATGAATGTGTTGTCAAATTTAAAGGGACTTTAGCTAGTGAAGGTTTAAAGTCATCCATTGGGGAAAACAAGGCATCAATTTTGGAGGTTTTAAATGATAAGTCTCTTGGAGTTAAGAATCATGATGTTGAAGAGAATAGCAACTCTAAGAAGACATATAAAAAAGAAATTGATGTGCCTGGAAGAATGATCTGTGGGTCTCTTTGGATGTTTGATGATTCATTGATGAAAATAGAGCCCATAAAGATCGAATCCACCTCTCAAGAGGAGTTAGAGCGACCTAGGCTTGAACATGTTATATCTTGTGGAGAGGAAGAGTGTAGTACTTCATCATCCCTTACCCTTGCCCTTCCTTCTCCGAGAGTTGTTCCAGCCCCCCTTTCCCATTCCGAGTCTCCTCTTTGGAGCTCACATTTATGCCTTCTAGTTTAGAACATTTTCATCTAGGGCTAAATATCACTTCTCTCATGTTGCATTCATTATACCTATCTTTGACCCATGGGAGGGTGTGTTCCTAGCTCTTGATTATGAAAAGAAGGCCATGGGGTGGTTAGTTAGAGAGCAAGCGGGGCATGATCTTTCACATTTATGCATGACACCTTCGACACTTGCACACACATTTTCATTTGATGTTTCGGGGTGGAATCCAGAAAAGGGATACATTGAACATCTATGGCCCCATCATTTATTGCATGACCCTTTTCCTTCCACTATCTGTGCTTGGTTGAATATTCGGCAATTTGTGCCTTGCAATTTTAAACATGTATTGCTCTAACACTAGCGCCCGGCTGGAGGCGTTAAATCCAGCGCTGCTAGGAGGCACCCTAGACATGTTTATATTTCATTTTCTTTCCTTGATTTTTCTTTTTTTTTATTTGCATTTAGTATTATCTTTCTTTCATTTTCAATTGTTTTTTTTGTTTTTCTTTTTCACCCTCCCAAGTATTGATCCTCACTTCTATCATTTCCCATTTTTCATACACCTTGTTTATCGTTTGATGATGCCAATGCAAGCTCGCATGGCAAATGCTACTAATCTTGTGTTTTGTGAGTGTTTGTCATTTGTTGAGAAACAGGGTTAGTAGACAAATTATTGATCATTGGCATCAAAAGAGCTTCAAAAAGAACAAAAGGTTGTATCTATCCTTTCTCCACTTGTTCCCCTATTTGCACCCTATCCTCACCACCCTTACTTGTTTTGTAATGATAACTTGCTTGTTTTTGTTGTGCTTCGTTCTATTTGCTTGAGGACAAGCAAAGTTTAGGTTTGGGGGTGTGGGAGTTTGGTTTTCTTGTTATACCTTGCTTAGGGTAGATTGCATCATGCATAAAAATGGTGAAAATTGAAAAATTTTGATGCATATAGAGTCATTTATTTCTTTGTTGATCAGTGCGTTGGCTTTTGTGATTGACTCTATTGATTTATGAAGATGAGAAGCATTGTGGGGGAATGAATAAAGTGGTTTGAAATCTAAGTCTTGGAGGGGATGCCCTTCAAAATTGTGGGGAGTGAGAACCTTAAAAGAATGACTCTTGTAGCCACCCCATAGCTTGGTAGGAAAGAGTGTTAAAAAAAGGTTATTGATGTGAGTGCCCCGTCTTTGATTGGTTCTTGTTGATATGCCTAAGCCTTTCTTTTTCTTTCATTTTGAGAATACAATCAAAGCATATAAAAAAAAAAAAAAAAGAGGCAAAAAGGTGCAAAAGAAATCTATGAATGAAGAAAAGCCAAAGGCACCTAAAAGTTAGTGAATAAGTGCATAAGTGACACAATGTCAACTTAGCACAAGTTATCATCTTTGTAGACATGTGAATAAGGCTTATAAAAAGCCGTTGTGTCTGTATACTCTCTCTTCTTATCTTTGAGGCTTGGTGTATGTTAGGGAGGCCATGTCAGTTGAGGGAGCACGAAATATCAATATCCCGAGTGCGTGAGTTAGAATCCTAGGCTTGTGGTAGATTGGCTACTTGGGAAATTCCCATGAGGAACGAGACCCCTTATGAGTAGAGGGAAGATCCAAAGAGGCTTAGGGATCTCTTCACAACAGGAATGCCCCTTTATGTTTCTCAAATTAATACTGATAGCGAGTCAGTCCTTCAGGCAATCCATTGTATCAGCTTTAGAAATAAAGTTTAAGATTAGGCTTGCTTGAGGACAAGCAAGGAGAAGGTTTGGGGGTGTTGATGAGTTGTGATTTGGTGTGTGTTTGCATCGCCATTTACTTATACTTTAGAGGTGTTGAATGCTTATAATGATGCATTAGTGTAGTACTTTTGTGGGTTTCTTAGTTTGTTCGCGCATAGCCTCTTGAGCATTGTGGGGGAATGAATAAAGTGTTTCTCAAATTACTTTTGTGGGTTTCTTAGTTTTTTGCCTCTTGAGGCCCTAGGTCATAAGGACCACGCCGTAGCTCTAGGAGACGTCGCCTAGGGACGAACCCGCACCGAGTCCTAGGGGGAAAGCAGGACTAACTAACTTCCTAGGTGGCTTAGAATGAACCTACCCTAGTACCTAAACCGTTGGCTGGGTTTAAAGCCAAGACCTAGTGTTGCTAAGGTCGACTAAATCTATCCTGAAACCTATTGGCTAGATTTAAAGCCAAAGGAAACTCGACCTAGATTAGCCCTAAATTATACTCCGTCATTCTAAGATCACTACAGCAGGATTTGACTAACATTCATACACATGTGATATTGAAATTATGCTTGTTACTAGGCATGCAAATACGCATATAGACATGAATAAAAGCACTACCCACTTCATAACATCCATGTATAAACACATAGACATGAGTACAACATGGATTAGATGTGTTTAGTAACAAACAAACTTCAATTAATATATATATATATGTACTCATCTAAGTATTCTATCAACCACATAGACATGAATGAAAGAACACCCAATTAAACAACACAAATCAAAACATATATACATATATATATTCAGCCATCATATTCCATATCATAAGAGTATAAAATTAACCCATTACATAAGCTTTATCACCCTATACAAGCCTACTCAGACATAATAGAAAATAGAATGAAAGAGATATAACGAAACTCCCCTTTCATCCTAGCGAATTTAGAACACAGCTTGTAAACAATCTCGATTCCAAAGCGTTTGAATCCTCTAACGAAGCTTGGTTCTTCGTGAAAAGTATGTGAAAAGGGTGTGTGAGGCGGCTAGGGAATAGGGTTAAGTGTGTGTGAGAATAGGTGTGAAATGTGTGTAAAAAACTCTCCTCTTTTCTGCTCTGCATCGGGCTTTATTTATAGATTCGCGCATAGCCGGTCGACCGGCCTCTGGAGTACTCGACCGGCTTTCTTCAAGGGCTCTCTGGAGTGGCCGGTCGACCTAGCCGGTCGACCGGCTCTTGAAGGGGGGGTCGTCCGGCTTTTCGACGAAGCTCTCTGGAGTGGCCGGTCGACCGGCTATTCTTCCTTAGCGTCCGGCTGACTTCCTTCATCCAATTTTTCGTCATTTCGGCCTTTAGTCTTCTCCCTTAGACCCGTGCATGTCCTATCTTCATCACCTTTCATTGTTCAATCTTTATCTTAACCCAAAGTCACCTGAATCATTGAAAATAAGCTATTAGTGTAGCATTTTATCTCTTAAACTCAATATGCACATTTATTCACACTTAAGCCTATTCCTATCAAAAGTACTACACTAATGCATCATTATAAGCATTCAACACCTCTAAAGTATAAGTAAATGGCGATGCAAACACACACCAAATCACAACTCATCACATGCCCTAGAAAAGATCTAACATCCTCAACACAATTGGGGATAGGCAACTTGGCAATAAGTTCTACCATAGCCGGGTCACCACGTGACCCTAGACTATCCCTCTTTACACTATGAAGTAGGACTTCTCCCAACTCAACACTAGATTCTTCTCTACACATCGGTCTAAGACTAATGAGAGATGACTAAAGCACTCATCAAAGCTATCACTGAAGACAGAGAAATCATCCATGAATATCTCTAAGTGCTCTTCAATGATGTCACTAAAAATGGCCATCATATACCCTAAAACGTAGCTGGCCTATTACAAAGACCGAAGGGCATCCTCTTATAAGCAAAAGTGCCATAGGGACACATAAATTTGGTCTTTTCTTGGTCCTCAGGGAACACAGGGATCTGATTATCGTGGAATACCCATCTAAAAAACAATAGTAGCTATGCCCAGCTACTCTATTTAAGATCTGGTCTAGAAAAGGCAACGGGAAATGATCTTTCCTAGTTCTTGAGTTGAGCTTCCTATAGTCAATACAAACTCTCCAACCCATGGGAATGCGTGTAGGGATAAGCTCTTCTCTCTCATTTTCTACAATCGTGACCTCGGACTTAGGGACAACTTGAACCAGACAAACCTACTCATTATTGGAGATTGTATAAATGATTGCTACATCTAACAACTTAATGATTTCCTTCTTAACAACTTAGCTCAAGTGTGAGTTCAATCTCCTTTGCATCTCCCTAGAAGGAACGACTCCATCCTCAAGATGAATTCTATGCATGCACATCGAAGGGTCTATGGCTCTCAAATAATCTATCTTCCACCCCATAGCCTTCATATGGTTCCTAAGAACTTCTAAGAGATGCTCGCCATGCTTACTAAATAAGTAAGAAGTTTTGATAACCAGAAGGGTCTCATTAGGATATAAGAATACATACTTTAAATGCTCAAGAAGGGGTTTGAGCTCTAAAGACGGGCTAGGCTCAACCAAAAGGAAATCTACATCAACATCAACATGGACATCACAAACATCACTAGATGTAGGAATTGAAGGAATGACCTCAAGTTACTTCTCAAGCTTAGAATTCTCAACTATGGAAGTGGAAGCCATACATTTCCGCTCTAAGGTCTTCGAATCAAAGCTAGATAACAAATCCTTAAACTTCCTTAAATTCTTACTATCGGTCATGGTCCTCTCAACAAAGTCCTTAGCACACGCATCAATGACGTCAACCCTAAAGCACTCTTCCTCATCTTTTCTTCCTAAACTAGCTTTATTCATCACTTTTGTCACTTTTCATAGCGGACCTTAAGTTTCCAAACTTCATCTCTACTGACCCCGACTTACAGTGAATGAAGGCATCAGTTGTGGCAAGGAGAGGGCGATTTAGGAGAACGGGTGTAGAATGCTTAGAATTGTGACCCGAATCCATATCTAGCACTATGAAGTCTATGGGATACATAAACACTCCTACCTGAACCAACACATCTTCTACTACACTCCTAGGTCTCATCTCAGACCTATCAATTAGCTGATTGGTAACGTGCGTAGGTGACAAATCTCCTAGACCAAGCTACTGATAGACGGAGTAAGGAATAAGGTTCACATTGGACCCTAAATCTAATAAGGCATGGTCGATCAGGGTCTCTCTAAACCTACAAGAAACGGTGAAAGTTCTATGGCCACTCAACTTAATTGGAAGGCCCGATGTACAAATGCTACTCACCTTCTCTCTAAGCTTCACCTTCTTTGACATGGTCGATACTCTACATTTTTGTATGCAAACATTCTTCAAGAACTTGGAATATGAAGAAATATAATGGATTTCATCTATCAAAAGAAGATTGACCTTAAGATCTTTAAGATGATCTAGGACCTTGAGAAACCTAGTATCCTTACTAGGTGATGGCCTTTCGAAGGTAGATAGGAATGGAACTCTAGGTGCAACATCCCTAGACTTATGGGAATTATCAATTGGCTGCTTTCCCTCACTATTTGGGTTGGAAGTACTACTCTCACCATGGTCTCTAGTGAGCTTAACTCTCTTAGCAAAACTCTCTCTAGTATCTCTCTCTTTTTTTTGGTCAAGTCTCTAAGATCTTTCTCAATAGGGCTATGTTTGGGATTTCTAAAGTCAGAAGGGCCACTAGGTACAGGCTTTGCATATTCAACTCCTATCATTTTATCCACTATTTTACCGCTCCTAAGAGAGGTAACAGTCTTAGCCTAGGCTTGAGAGGATAAGTGGTATCGGTGAAGGAATAGGACTAGACTCTAGGGTTCATTTCTGATTGAGAAGGCAACTTCCTGAGGTCTCTAGTACTCATCTGACTAGCAAGCTATCCTAACTGTGCGTCAATCCTAGCCATTTGTTGCTTATAACTAGCTAGCTCTTACCTATTATCTACTAATTCTTCCGGTAGATTAGTCAAAGCTTGTTGCTGACTTTGTATCAACTACATCAACTTTATCACATCATTACTAGTGGGTTGGTTACTAGATAGGACAGGGAGTGCCTGAGGCTGAGAAACACTAAGAAGCGTAGGTTGATTGACATGGTAAAACCCTGGAGGATTAGCAAGACGCTGTCTCTGTTGGAATGGGACTTGGGCCTGGGAATGGGAAAACTCATGCTGACCCTATCTTTAAGAAAACTTAGGGTTGTCTCTCCAAATCGGATTGTAAGTGTTCGAGTATGGATTGCACTCACGTGAATACCCTTGTATAGCACAAACTTGTTCTTGCATGAATTTAGGAAATTGGGGTGCTAAGGCGCAAGCTACAGTTTCGTGAGATGACTTAAAACACAATACACGTACTTCAACTACTGATAGGGTGGAGGACGAACCTATGGAACTAGTCTTACGACCTTGTGAAGAGAAGCTCAAAGTGATGAATTGGTCTAGCTTATTAGTCAAGGCCTCTATCTTACAGGAAGATCAGAAGAAACACAAACTTCATGAACATCTCTTCTATTAGTTCCCCGACTAGACCTTTCCATAGTGGTGTTTTAAAAAGAGTTCTTAGCCAATAAATCCATTTTCTCCTAAACTTCACTCGGCCTCAAATTATAGAACCCATTATCAGATGCAGCATTCACTATCATCCTATTTTGCTCATTCAAGCCTCTAAAGAAATACTAAAAAAGGTCATGAACACCATACATGTGGTAGAGACATTGCCTAAGAAGTTCATTAAACCTCTCTCATGCCTCATGAAAAGTTTCTAAGTCGTGTTAGGAGAAGGTTATATTGAAAGCCCTAAGGTTGGTGATTTGGCCATAGGAAAGAATTTTTTTATAAAACCTAGATTGAGACTCATCTCAAGATATAATGCAACCACTAGGTCAAGAATGATACCATGACCTGGCTTTATCCTTAAGGGAAAATAAGAGCAACTTAAAGCGTATGATCTCTTGAGACACATTGAAGAAGTAAAGGGTGGAATTTATCTTTACAAAGTCCATGATGTAGTCCAAGAGATTCTCATTACTCCTCCTATAGAAAGAAGGGAGCATCGCCAACATCGTAGGCTTAATCTCGAAAGTAGCTTTCCTCAATCCCAGAACATGGATAGCCAAGTTAAGCTTGAATACGTTGGGAAGGAAGAATTGCCTAAGCATGGGCTCACCGTCTATGGGTGGATTCAGCCTAAAGGGCTGTTGCCTAAAATGCTTTTAGCCTTGAGAATACGCATGGTGATCATGTGGTGGAATGGGATTCATAAAGGGAATCGAAAGAAGAATAGAAGAATTAATAGGATCAGTCATCTCTTTTAGAAGCTCACCTAAATTCCTAAAATAATGTGCAATCCTATCGGATTCAGAATTAAATGGAACTAGAGGATTCCTCAGGAATCACCTACCAAGCATACAACACTATTCTATTCTCCGATCACTTCAACCCCTGAAACTTCAAAATTTTCTAAAACTACAGCAACAAAGCAACAGACCTATTGGGTCTACTAAAAAAGAAAAAGCAAATGCAAATGCAAAATAAGAAATTCAACCAACAAGTTAACTAACGAACAAGAAAGTAAAATACCAAAGCAAGATAGCTAGATAAAAACGAAATAATAAACCATGAAAGCAAGTAAACAAAATAAAGTAAGTGAAACAAATAAAGAAGGCAACTAACTAAAGCACACAACTAAAGAGAACAAACCAACCGTGTCTCCCTGGGAACAGCATCAAGAACTTGATGTTGCTTTAGGAACACAAGCATAAAACCCCACAAGCACACGAATCGATTGCAGTATAGTATGTGCAAGTATAGGTGTTGAATCCATAGGAAGGCAAATTATGAAGTGAATCAATGATGTGTGTGTCCTAGAAAGTGCTTAAAAAGAAACCTAAATTATTACCCTTTTTTTGGGTTTTTAGGATTAAAGGGAGCTCAAGGGAAAGAAGAACTAAACTTAATTAAATAAAGGGGACAAGGAAGAGAGACGCGAGGAGACCAAGCTAACTTAGGGGGAATCCAACAAAAGGAATGAGATAGGTAACTTTTGCCTGTTTATGGGTGATTCTATACTTAATTGCTATGAGATTTTGGTGATGGCTTAACTACAAGGGTTGCTTTTAGCTAGGCTACTGATTAGTTCCCTAAGTTATCCCTTGAACTCAATGTGGGTTCGTCCCTAGATGAAGTCGCCCTGAGTTGCAGCGTGGTCTTTATGACCTAAGGCCATAAGGTTGACTAAGTAGCTTCTTAGGTGACCTAGAATGAACCTTCCTTGGTGCCTAAACCTTAAACCATTGACTGGATTTAAAGTCAAGACCTAGTGCCTTTATGGTCGACTAAACCTACTAGAAAACCTATTGGCTGGGTTTAAAGCCAAAGAAGACTCAATCTAGGCTAGACTTAAATTACGCGTCGTCAAGCTAGGGTCACAGTAACGTAATTTAAACGTTTGGAAACAATCATACATGTTCTATACTATGGCATTTGCGAATGTAAAGACATACTCGACTATCAAATATCGTCATGCTCGGATTACACCATTTCATGCATTGGGAACCAACATGTATACAATATTGAGGTCATATTTACTACAAGGCATGCAAACATACACATAGACATGAATATAAATATTACCCAGTTTATACAATCCACACACAAACCCATAGACATGAATGAGAAAATAGTCATTTGAACAATAAAATCAAAGCATATATGTATATACATACATACATATACATACATACATATATATATATATACATACTATATTATATAGAAGAACCCAATTCAATGTAATACTAATAAGTGTTGTACAAATATAATGACAAAGGTGGCACAAATATAACCATTTGTTATGTACTCCTATTTTCAAGTCTCAATCTACGGCTATTCAAGTATCGAAACTCCAATTGCACCTCATCCGACCGTCAAGATTTATATTCAAATTTATTCAAAAATGTCTTATTTAATGAGATTTATATTGATTTACTAATTTATTTTAATATTTACATATTACAACAGAAAATCATGATACGCAATCTAGATTGATTGTATATATCTATGGTAACTCACTAGTTTAGTTCCTATCAAATATTGACCTATTTTGATTGATTTCTTTTACTATAAAAAAATTAGTGCTATATATGATAAAATACAATTGATTTCAATGTTTAGTAATATAAAATACTTTTTTTTAAAAAAAAAACCAATCATATATTTCGCAATCTGTGCATGGCACGAGTGTTAGACTAGTATATATATAGTAGCCATCAAATCCTATAACAAACGAGTGTATAGCCAACCCATAATACAAGATAAATCACCTTAAATAGATCTACTCATACATAATGAAAAAGAGGATGAAAAGGAGATTAAGAAACTTCCCTTCCATCCTTGCAATTTTGATACAATACTTGAGTAGATCTTCACTTTAAGATGTTTGAAACCCTCTAAATTGCTTAGACCTAGGTGTTAGAGTACATGTGATTGTGTGTGTGAGGTGGGTGAGTTGTACACAATTATCTTTGCTTAAGCATAAATTTACCTTTGTTAATACACTAATGCCATTACATATGAATATAGCACCTCTAAAACATAAGCAAAATATAATGCAATCACACACAAAATCATGACATATCACGATCCAAGGAGCCATTGGCCTTTTGTTTAACCGGGTAAACCCATTTACAACCCATAACATTCATGTGCGGACTGTGTGGTACCAAAGACCGTGTGTTGTTTTTGACTAAGGAATTAAATTCCTCCATCATTACAACACGCCAGTTCGGATCCTTCTGTGCTTGTGTAAAACAGGTGGGCTTGGGTGGAAGAGAATTGATAATGAAACTAAGACACATAGGAATAGGGTGTCAAGTAGAAAATAGAGCTTTGGGCTTGCGTGTGCTATCCATGGTGCGAGTGACCATGTGATAAATACGTTTTGGAGGGAAGGGCGCGAATGGAGGGTAATTATCTAGTGGTACAGGTAACAGGTTAGGACATGCTGGGAGATTAGAACGATGTGCAGATAGGTCTAAAGGGAGAACCACATGCAGTGGTACGGCAGATAAATTAGAGTGTGACGGCTCAATAAGGCGACATTCATGGTTAAGTTGAAAATGTGGCAGATTTGAATCTGAATGTGTACCAGTAGGTGACTGAGGAGAATTATCTTAGAGAAGCATGCATGAGGCGACGTGGAACTATGAGTGGGTATACATGCAGAGGGTGTGGAGTGTGATGTTGCAGACATGTCAGGTGAATGGGTGTGCGTTTAAAAATCTGTGTTGGCGGAGATATAAGGAGTGTCAGTGCATATAGGTGGAGTTGTCATTGGCGAGACATGAGAAAAAAAGGGAGACATACCAGGCGTTTAGCTTTTGAAAAATGTAGAGGGAAATTTGGCCAGTCGAAACGATGAAGTTGATAAAGGTGTAATAGAATTCGAAGCCTGCATAATGGAAGGAAGGAAAGAATTTTCGTCAAAACAAACATGCCTTGATAGCAAAGTTTTACCAGTTTGAGGGTTGTAGCATTTGTAACCCTTATGATTTTTGCTATATCCCAAAAATATGCATCGACAACTCTTGTAGGATAGCTTGTGACGACCAAAAGGAGTTAAGCAGGGGTAGCAAACTGAACCAAAAACCCGAAGATCATTGTAATTTGGGGAACAACCATAAAATATTTCATAGGGAGATTTGAAGTTAAGCACAACTGAAGGCATCCGGTTAATTAAAAACACTGTGGTTGGAAAAGCATGGACCTAGAAAGTTGCTAGTAGCTTGTTGTGTGCTAATAGAGTTAAGCTGGTTTCAACTATGTGCCGATGTTTTTGTTCGGCAACCTCATTTTGTTTAGGAGTGTCAGGACAACTTAATTGGTGAATAATACCATATTGCTAAAACAGGTCTTAATTGCTTGATTTACAAATTCTCCACCGCCATCAGATTATATATATTTTATAGTGGTTTGATATAAATTGTGAACCATTTTGATAAAGATCGAAAAAACCACAGCAACATCTGATTTATGAATAAAGGGATAAAACCAGATAAATCTCCTATGATCATCAACCAGTACAAGATAAACAGAAATCTTCAAGGGAAGTAACCGGGGATGGCCCCCACACATCACAATGAACTATATTCAAAAGAGTTGAAGATCGAGAAACATTTTGATCAAAAGCTAATCGGTGACTTTTTCCATTAATTAGAAATTAATTCTTAATCCATTATAATAATATATTGAAATAATATATCAATAATAATGATGGTAATACTTGATGGGCACGGCCAGGGTCTTCCGTTCACATTCTGTTGTCATTTTGAATATATAGGAATTATTATCATTTCAATACAAGAGTTAATTTTTGTTTTTAATAATTGTTTAGATATTATTATGTCTGCTATATTCTTCTTCTCTTCAATTCTAACTGGTCGACCATTTTACTTCATTTAATGCTTTGGTTCCAACAATGGAGTGCCATGTGTTGTATTCTTAGCCACAATCAGATATTCCATGACCCGTAATATCTCTCAGCGAGGAAAATGTCAACCTTTCCATAACATAAAAAGATAAAAATGCCAAGAGAGCGCTTCTCAACCACCACACACACACATATATATGTGTATGTATATATATATATATATATACGTAAGTATGTATGTATATGTATAGTGCATCATTTGCGGCTAGTTGGCTCCAGAAGAAAATAAATAAACAAAAAATTATATATTCTACCGGCCTTTTATATTTATTAACGTGGATAGGGCAAAACATTTTGAAGGTTATTAATTTGTTTAATCTTATTTTAATTATTTAATTTGTTTGTCCTAAAAAGATCATTAGCCTAGCGGTAAGACACGACTCGAATGCGGTATACTTCTGGGTTCGAGTCACGCCCCTACCATGTGTTTATTCCTTGACTGATCTAGACATGTGTTGGGGACGCACCGCAGCTCCCGGATTTACTATCTTGGTGGTCGGGCTCCGCCAATTTGGGTTCCACGTCATCAAAAGAAAAAAAAGATCATTAGTTTATCAGTTGAGTTTCATTTTCACCATTTTCGTCATTTTCTTTTAAAATAAACAATTGTTAGGGGACAAAATTATAGAAGCACTTATAACAATTCCATTTTTTGCAAGTAACAAATAGTCATTTGAAATTTTATGAATGCTTATTGTAAGTACTTTGCAATTTTACTCCTAAATAATTGGGGTATTATGTTGTGTATATATACATATATGTATGTATGTATGTATGTATATATGTGTATATATATGTATGTATATGTATATATATTAATTTCACAGCCAGGAGTGGATGATTCCATCCTTATTGTCAATAGTGGCATTAAGGGTTTGCATTACTCAAGAAAAATCGATTACCGAAATTTTGAGTATGAGAAAATCAAGTTTAGAGAGTCAAGAATTGGGAGAAAAAAGGAAGAAAATTTGTGGCCGAAAGAATTTGGCCAAAACCGGTAAAAATGGGTAAATTGGTAATTTTTGACATACTTAATGTCTATTGTACCCTTAATGAGAAAAATTAAAACTTTAAATTTGAACTGAACTTTTTGTTTCTCTTTTGTCATTAAACATCCAACCACTAACTAGTATATAATCATTTCTATTGGATTGACCAACATATGTGCACATACACATATATATGAATTTTGTAATTTTATTTTTTTTATTTTCTATTTATTTTTATGTTTTAATTAGTATTTAATTAAAATGGAGCCAATAAAGATTAAAAATACTATTCTATCTCAAATTAAGAGATACTTAAAATGATGCAACACCTTCTGCAACTTCTTAAAAATGATTATCATTAAATTTTTTTATTTTTTATTTTCTCTAAACATATTATAGGCGTAATTTTATGTGCATTTTTATTTTAGGCAAATTAAATATGATTTTTTATATTTTTATTTTTATATTTATTATTGAGTAATTATCTAAAGCAAAGCCCTGAAAAAAAAAATTACTCCTAAAACCTCAAACCAAAAGATAGTTAAGATGATGTGTTATCTTATAAGACTTCTTGGAAAATAATGTGATATTTTATAAAGCCTCTGAAGTTTTTAAGATATAATTTTATTAATGATACTGAATAGATATTAACTTATAAATAATCATATATGATCAATTTTAGATTTTTATAAAATATTGCAAATTATTTTAAATATTAAGAACTTATTTAAAAAATAAGGCAACATTACGGATTTATGACATTTACCCCTTAAAAATTAATAAACTTTAGATTAAAATGATAATACATGAGATATCATTTTAAGTTTGTCCCCTTATTAAAAAATGGGTGTCCACATCTAAAACAATATTGTAAATAAGGAATTAATATTAATAATCTATTTTTTTAGAATATAATATTGTCCATATTGACCGAGTTATATAGAATTAAGAGTTTCAAATGACCCCATATATTTGATAGATCGTCTATTATTTGTAATTTTGAACACTTTTTCAATATATATATACTCCTTAAGATTTTACATTTCATGTTTCAATAAGGATAAATGAGAAAATAGGGTAGTTAGATAAATTAGAATATAGTCTTATACTTGTAATAATTTGACAATGTTAGATTTACAAAATCAATAAATTAATTCTTGAACAAAATTTACAAATAATATATATATATATATATGTATGTATATATATATAATTTAATAATAATTAATAAACTAACTATTTTTACTTGTTAGACTCTTCTACTTCTATAAAATTTTGTTTATCGTTCTCACTCTAATTATGCAACTTAAGCTCTCAAGACCAAGAAAAATATTTTTATTTTCTAGAAATATGTATTTCATGTCACATTGTGACATTTAATTATTTTGAACCCCTTAATAAAAGTTTTGGCTCTGCCGTTGATTATTCATTATGAAATTTTTTATAATACCTAAGTCCATTAATTATTTTTAATAGAATGTTAACTTGTAATACTCAAGTGTCTACAGAAGACCAAGATTCTTCATAAGACTAAAAAAGATGAAATAAACACATCTTTAAATTAATCACACTGAACACTAATTAGTGAAAATGAATAAGATATGTAAATTCATTTTTAGATTAAAGGAAAAAGCATATGTCACTTAAAAATGATAAATAACAAGTGATGGTGTGTTATCACTCAAAAATTTTAAAATGCTTGGTGGTAGCTCCTACTATTTGAAATATTATTTTATAATATTATAGATGCACACAATAATTAATAAATATATAATTAAGTATATGCTTATGATGTATAATTTAGCATTTAACAAAATTAAATTTTTAACAACTATTTTTATCTACATTTTGAAATTAAACATTGGTCAAAAACACCTAAAATTACCATTTAAGTTATATTTTAATGTTTTTATATAGTGAAAACACCACTTCTTTTTGTTTTATTATTGAGTAAAATAACCTCTCATATTAGATTTTAATATCTAAATTAGTTTTTATCAAACGATTATAATTTTAACATTTCAAACTAATTTAGTGTTTTAATTTTTTTCTTATTCTAGCCTTAATGTACTATTTTAATTTTTTTCATCCAATCCTTTTTTATCCTATCTTTATGCCTTAGCTTTTCTTTTTCTCTATACTATTGTCATATTTTTTCCCCTATTATGTTTCTCTGCTAACAAAAAAAATATTTTCAGTCAATATATATATATATATATATATATATATATATATATATATATATTTCCATGCATAGCTTTGTCTTTTATGATTGAAAAGGATGATTCCACTTGGCTCTCATGATTAAAAAAGTAAAAAAATGGTTATGCAACATTTTTTTCAATTTTTTTCCCTAAGTAACCATTTAAAAAAATGACACATCTGAAACTAAAATATAAAATTTTCTAATAAAAACATAATATTATAACAATTATCAATTAAATTATTTTCTATAAATTATATAAACATTTTATAAATTTAAATTATGATTTTAATATTGCTACGTAGAGGTTTATAACAAAAATCTTGAGCACTTTGATTCATTATGGATGATTGTGTTAGATTTTTTTAAGTAGCTTTTTAGAATAATTTACGTTAAGCTATGGAGTCAAAGTTTAAAAATAATAAACGGCAAATAATTTTTAAAAAAATAAAAAAAAGCAAATAAAATTGACAAATAAAGAGAGAATATATGTATTGTGGTAATGATAAGTTCCAATATTTGGAGAGAAATGAGGAGAGAGAGGGGGATTTTAGGATTAGATGTTAGGAAAAGAAGAGAGAGAAAAAAGTGTAATGCATGATACTGTTGTTTTCTAATGACCAAGAACGATAATATTTGCCAAGAGAAGTGGAATCAGTTTGACCTTTTCTATTTAACCACTACCGAAATTTTAAAATTAGAGTGGTGTAGGTGTTTAATACTTTTCTTCTTTTCCTCTTGGGAAAAATTAGCACCACATTCCCTATAATTTATAATAAACATATATTACTCCCATATATTGAAGTGTTGTCAGTAAGTAAAATAAACGGAAATAACAAATGAGATAATGTGTTACAATTTTAAGAATTATAAACGATTACTAGTATATTTTGATGGGAAGAGAAAATAATGTACACTTATTATAACAAATCACATATAGATAAAACATCATTTATTTTTTGATTCTTCCACGGAAACACATCTCATATTGAAGTCATTTGTGAGTTACTGAGGGTTTCTCAACTTGAATCCACACATGATGACTATTCTTTTAAGTGTTAAATAAAAAATTCTTTTGTTTTAATTGTCAACATTCTTTTTTTTTTTTTTTTTTGAAAATAAGAGAATAACTCAAGTGATTGAGGTTATTTTTGTCCAAAAGTATGGTGCTGGATCAGATTTCATGGGAAACGAAGAGTTAGGTCAAGGATGAGGCCAGTGTAAAAAGAAATGAAACAATAGGAAGAAAATAAGAAAAAAGAAGGAAATTCAACAATTGTATTAATTATTATGAAGCAATGTTCACAAACTCTTATTGGTCCTTCCACTTGTAGAAATCTGATATTCATCGCACACGTAGTTTCTTTCGTATGAGATCAGCAAATTATATATTTTGAATAATTATTTTAAATTAACAAAATATACGTTTGATCTTTGTGCTTCCTTCATTATTGCCCATGTCATTGTCGTTTCATAAACTACTTTTCACATACAACTAGTATGGCGTCCATGAAATATATAGAAGAAATGAGTATCTTTTATATTTTTTTGGTTATTGGTAGTCAATTTTTACAGTTCAAGCAAGACTTATATGTATATATATTTATATGTATATATGTTTATGTACATTTTTAGCAAGTTTTCAACACTAATCACAATTTTTATATTTTTGTAAGATCAAATAACTTTGAGACAAAAAACTATGAATAAAGTAGATAGATGCACCACAAGATTGAAGTATTTAAAAATAATAATAATAATAATAATAACAATAACAACAACAACCATAATAATAATAATAAGAAGAAGAAGAAGAAGAAGAAGAAGAATAATGATTATGGGGACAATAATGATGATGATGATGCTGAATATAAAATAAATTTATTATGGAAGCAAAATTTGCTGTTTAAATTTTATCGTACTCTAGACATCCAAAATCTCTTTTATTTATGTTTCTTTATAGGGTAAATTTCACAGTAAGTCCTTAGTGTTTCTTCACTTTTTTAAACTAATCGTTATTATTTTAAAATGTTTAAATTAATTCTCAATGTTTCACAAATATAATCAAATTAGTCCTTATTGTTTGAAAATATTCATATTAATGCTTAATCTTAATGTTTTACAAAGATAGTCAAATTAGCCTCCATTATTTAAGAATAATTCATATTAGTCCTCAATATTTTACAAACTAATTACTCATGTCAGTCCCTGTTTTAAGAAAAAGTAACAAAAAAGGTTAGGACTAATTTGAGTAAGTTTACAAGACATTGAGAACTAATACGATTTTTTTTTTTCAAATAACAGGGACTAGTTTGACTATCTTTGTAAAATACTAAGGACTCATATGAATTTTTTTTTAAACAACAAGACTAATTTCACTATATTTGTGAAACATTGAGAAATAATTTAAATTATTTTAGAAACATTGAGAAATGAGAACTAATTTGAACATTTTAAAATAATAAAGACTAATTTGAAAAAAAAAATAAGAAAATAATAGAGACCAGTTTGATTAGCAAGTATCTTTGCATGAATCAAAGAAGGTGGGTTGAAAGTCTTTTTTGAAGGAAAAATTTTCATGACATGATGATATGTGGTATTGGATTAAAAAGGAAAGAATATTACTTTATAATATGTATAAATATAGATTACAAACAAGATAAATGGCTTATTTTAAACTCATTTCAAACACGACATTATTAATACGATATTCTTCTTGAGAATTATAATAAAATATACTCCTATGGGCTAATTGGCTAGGTTGTACATGTCTCATGGGATATATCATGAGCCACATACTTGAATTCTTCTATTATCGTTATTTATGTCTCGCTCTAATACGAATTTTATTGGCTGAATTAAAGTACACGTGTCTTGCTCATTATAATTAACCAGGTAAACTTTCCTTCTTATAAATTTGAAAAAGATAAACGAGAAAGGCGAATATTATTATAGAGAAATTAAACGACGTCCACAAGAAGTGTTCACGCCCTTGTTTGTGGTAGGCCGTTTAACTGATCTCGGAATAAGAATCGTTATTAGTTAATAATGATGTTTTGAGTGGTGTCGCTTTTTTCATAATGATGTTTTAAGTGGTGTCGCTTTTTTCATAATGATGTTTTGAGTGGTGTCGCTTTTTTCATAATGATATTTACTTAATCTTTAAGTAATATTTAGTACAAGCAATATATAGTGAGATAAATACTCTGATTAAAAAAAGGTCAAATGCTGCTAGTTATCACCATTAACCATCATGATAAGCCAAAAAAAAAAAAAAAAACCATTCTATTTCGACAAAAGACTCACACTCGAATTTCATAGCTTTTGGTCTGCTATCCTGATCACCAAAGAAAAACCAAAAAAGAAACACGGACTCACAACTTATGGCTGCTGCAATTAGAAAAGAATGAAAATAATACCTGGTCAAAGATTTCCCAGCAATTAAAAAAAGAACATTGTGCATATTAAAAAAAAATAATAATTAGAAGTGGATGCTGATCCCCTTATCCTCAAAACATGTCGGTTATCGAGGGTTTCTCAACGTGAACTCACACATGATAATTGTTTTTTTTGAGTTTTAAATATTGAATTCTTTTGTTGATTTTCAGCATGCTTTTGACTTGTGCATCATTTTATTGACATAAAAAAAATGGCATATTGTGTTGTCTCGATTCATTTGGTGACCCCCAATTAAAGGCAGTGTTTTTTCAACCACCACAGTGTGTTGCCACATATATACTCGAACACAGTCAAAACATACATTTTCGACCCTTTTATCTTCATTAACGAGGATGTCATATCAAGCAAGTGTATACATACTAGTTATTTGATGGCCACAAGGATGATTTTAATAAGCACCGAGAGTGGTGGCGCCAGAATATCTTATTACTAGTGTTAGTATAAAAATAAATTTCAAACTGACTCTTGAGTGGTCAAGGTCTAAATCAAGAGAGATATCTAAAATGACCATGTAATATCCAATGGAATTCACACATTCAACAACCATAAACTACCCAATGAATTAATACTTAATTTTATTCATGCTATAAGAATAGAAACAAAATAAGCAATAAAATTCAATGCTCAATTTGTTTGGCTTCGTCAATATCATTTTCTTTGTTCATATGGAAAAAAGAAAATCATAGTTAAAATATCCAAAAATAACAAAAAAGTTGTATATCATAACAAAATTCTTACTTACTATTTCATGTAGTAAATAGTAAGCTCAGAGACCTTCAAAATTGATCTCCACCGTTGAAAATGGAGTCGCGAGTTTGCTCACAATAAGTCAGCTTAATTGAGAAGAAATCACCATCCAATTATTTGCTTAATGAAAATATGGCTTTCTTTCTCCTTTGTTTCTCTGTACTTTTTCTCTTTAATTTTTTGTTTGACTTTGCAATAACTTTTGTCTTTTTTTTTTTTGGGTTAAGTCGTGTACTACCAAAAAAAAAGGTTAAAGGGGGATTATGGGGTCATGGAATATTTTAGTAGAATCAAAATTAATTTTTTTTTCAATATAATGTCTGTATATGTATGTACAAAATTTTTTAAAAAAAATTTTAGTGGTGTCTAATAGCACCAATGTCTATAAGATGGACCCTTCCCTCACTCCTTGCTGCAATCTTCACTAGAAGTAAATCGATTTGACCTTGCATACATACCCGTAAGTGTGTACATTCATACACATACACACACCCATGCGCACACATATATACAACGGCGGCACACCTTCTAATGGACGAAATTTTTTCAGAAAGAAATACATATACATATGCATATATATAGTATAACTTTTTGGAAAAAGTACAAATATTTTTATAACTGACCCCCCCCCCCCAAAAACCAATTCTCTCTTTCTTTTTTCCCCTTCAGTCTATTCTGCTTTTCGACATTTTACACTTTCCTTTCTTTTATCTTTTTTTTTTTCCCAACAATCCATAATTTTTGTTCATTTTTTTCCTTTTTCTCCAATCTTCACAAATTACAAGCCAATTAGTCTCCAATTCATTTTACAAACACATTAAGTTCAAGTGATCCAATTTCAAAACATACACACAAAGCCAAAGGTAAAGTAACATATGCTTAATTTACTTATTTTTTACTAGGTAATTTATGCATTTTTTTTAAATGGCTATATATTTATACTTCATTTTTTTTCTTATTGTACTTTGTACAAGTTGTGGTATTATTATTTATAGTAAATCTAATTGTCATAACTTAATTATTGATTGTTATTCAATTTGGATGAATATCATAATATTTATTTTCTCATATTTTACGTAGATGTCGAATTTATTCTTATTAATTAATATAAAAATTGCTTAAGTCTCACTTCATGATTATTTCTTTGTAAAAGAATATTGTAACTAAGAAATATTATTATACGAGTATGGTTTGTGTTTATTTTTAAAATTATTTATATTTTAACATACCTTATGATATTTGAAAACATATATATATATATATATATATTCTCTTTAATAATCTTTAATGTATTTGTTATAGAATAAGCAATTTGCCTAGTATGATTTATATTTATCTTTTAAAATTATTTGTATTTGAAAACACCTTATGACAATTGAAAATATTACACCTTGATAGTTTCAAAATATAATTTTATATATTTGTTACAACATTGGTATTTTGGCCCCCAAACATTTTGTTCAAGGTCTGCCATTGTATATACATATATACATATGTATACACATATATATATATTTATGTATATGTATAGACCTTTGTGCTTCTTTCGTTAGTGTCCATGTCATACCTATACATCTATACAATTTATTTATATAATATATAAAGTTCTACCTCGAAATATGATTACATGTGAGCTCCTATGCTATCATGTTAACATTTAATCTTTATTTTTATGACACGTCAACTTTGTTAAGTTAAGCCGTTTTTTGCGGCCCAAAACCTCAATGTGTAGCGTTTTTCAAGTCTATTTCTTTACATTTGAAACCAAGTACTCGGACGTTTTTATACATTGGAAGCCCAAGTTCTACAAATATTTTTCTTCCTTCACGCACCGCTTTTTACCGATTGGTTTTGAAATTTTCTATTCGTTATTATTCAATTTCTGAAATACATTCACAACATGTTTGTACGTTTTATCTATGCAATATACGGAACTCATTTATAGATGAGGGCAATTTTGTGTTGTTTGGGTAATCAAACTTTAAAGGACGATAGCTAGAAATCTCAACCAGCTGCGTGACTGATGAGCTAAGTTTCATTGGTTCTTTTCAATTTTTAATTCGGTTACTACTCAACATCTTTTTTGCAATCTCTAATGCATAACTTTTCATCTTTTTCGAGTATTATATAAATGTCACAAGTATGTTTGGAAATCTATTGAATTGTATATTTTATATATATATATATATATATATATATATATATATATATATATATTGGTTTGGCAAATTTTAATATAAAGTTATAAGTCATAAGAACTTAAGAGCTTTAAGAGATGCCATGTCATGTTTTAAAAAATCTTAGGTAGTGATACATGGTAAGTTTTAAATTTGTAAACTTTGTTTTTATTATTTAAATAAGAAAACTATCATATATTGCTATTATCTTTTTTCAAGTTTGTTCTGACTATTTCTAAAGATCCAAAGTAGTTCCTTTCTTTTCAAAAGGAGGTAATTATCATACTGGTAATATTTAATAAAAATTACCAAAATAATTTAACTACCTCAGGAAACAAATTAAACTAATATAAAAGAGATTATAAGTTAAATTGGATAAATCTCTCAACTAAAGATGTTCAAAATGGAAAAAATGTCAATTATCAATCATGAGAAAAAGAAAAATCACAAGATTAATTGAACCTTAAAGTAATTCCGACAAAGTAATTGATTAACATAATGAGAGAAAAAGAAAGACAGAAAAGAAGAAAATTAGAGGAACACCAAACTACCAATTCCGAATAAGATCACTAAAAAAAGATAAAATAATGGTCTAAAAGTGCCAGAGGACAAGTAAAAATATTTTTTTCTTACTATATTACAGGTATCTGTGTGGTATTATACAATATTTAGCGAATATTTAACTAAATAGAGAGAAAGAAAAAAATTCCAAAAGAATAAGTAACTACGAATTTTCAATAAAATCATTAAAAATGACAAAATTCTTTAAGAAAAATCATTTTTATAGAATGACCTCTAGAGATTTTGGTTTTATATTTTGACCAATATAAAATTGAGAATATTATATAATTTTATGAAAATACTAGTTGTTTCATTATAAACACTACTTTTTGCATAAAATAACTGTTAATTAAGCACAATAGATATAACCAAATCCTCTCTATAAGTTTAAGGTGTTGGATGCTGTATTAAGTTATCAAAGTTCAAGTAATGAGTTTGAGTGTCACTATCACCTATTTTAAAAAAAATTAAAATTGTACATGTACAAAGCTCAAAACAAATCTTTTATTATGCAGATTTAAACTTTTATATGAAGTGGTAATTCTATCAATTACAAAGTAAGATGAATGACTTATTTTAAACTCATTCCAAACGGAATATTAGTATATGATAATATGCTTCTTGAGAATTAATCAAATCTACTCCTAGGGGATAACTTGGCTATAGTTATGTTGTGACTCATGAGATATATCATGAGTCACGTACTTGAATTCCTCTGTTTTCTTTATTTGTGTCTTTAATACAAATTTTATTGGATCTATACATTAAAGGATATGGGTCTAAGTTGCTCATAATTAACCTGATAAACTTTCTTACTTACAAATTTAAAAAAGATAAACTATCTTACTTAACAAATTTAATAAGGGAGTGGAAAGGAATTAATATTGTTGACGCCCTTGTTTATGATAGGCTGTTACCTAATCTCTTGTAGTGTCTCTCTTTTTCCTTCATCTTTAATTAATCTTTAAGCAATATTTAATACAAGCAATATATAGTGAGATCAATACTCAAGATCAAAAAGATGAAAATGTTGGCACTTGGCCACAAATAGAAAACAAAAAAAGAAAACATGGAGGGAGTCATTTATTGGTGTTGCACTTACAAAAGAATGAAAGCGACAATTTTTTTAACCTAATTTTTTAATTTTTTCCAAAATTAACCCAGTTTTGAGATTGAAAAAAATAGATTTTTCGAACTTCCAAAGTTTGAATTTGAAATTTTGAAGTTCGAATTCGAATTTCAAAAGTTCGAAAAAACACTCGTTCCAACTTCTACACCAACTGAAACCAAAGTTCAAGCTCGAACTTCAGAAGTTCAAACTCGGCCTTTATATGGCCAATCTGATCCCCCCCCCCCAATTTTCTTTCTCACATTCGAACTTCTCCTCTTAATCATCTCTTATCTCCCTAAAAAATCCCTCCTACTCAAACCAAAAACTCTAAAAAAAAAGCTCCACATCCAAGGATTTGCCTATATCTTGTAAGTTTATTTAGTTTTTTATTATGTATTATGTTTATATCTAGTAATATTTTTTTTCTATAATTTTTTGTGATATTGGAGTTTAATTTATATGTTGCTAAGTGTCTTAAATTCACATAATTAGATTGTTCATGTGTTGGGTTTTAATTAATTATATTTGTTGTTTAATTAGTTACTTTTTGTTTTTTTTTAGTAATATAAATTTATAAATATTAAGAAATTAAAGTTGTAGTTATATAATTAGTATGGATTTAGGGTTTTAGTTTTTTATTAATTATTTAATTATTAAAATGTTAAAATGATCTAATATATTAATTATCGTGCACATATATAAGTGAATAAGTCAATGCATATTTAATAGAATTTATTTGAACATTACAGTTTAGAAAACTAATATAGTTATTCTCAAATTAATAGTTTAGTTTAGAAAAATATTAGAGTTTATATGATTAATGTTGTAGTCATGTAATTAGTATGAGTTTAGAAAATTAATGTTGTAGTTATATAATTAGTATGAATTTAGGATTTTAGTTTTTTATTAATTATTTAATTATTAAAATGTTAAAATGATGTGATATATTAATTATAGTTGAGAAAATTAATTTAATTTAGCAGTTCGAATTTAAGCATATATGAAGAAATTTCATTTAGGAAGTGAAGAAAATTTTGTTTAGGAATTGAATATTATTTGAAATGTAAAATTTTATGATTATAAGATCTATGGCTGATAGACCGATCCATTGTGATAGTTCAGTGTTCTGCTATTATTATGACCACCAGATGAATTATTTATTATTAACCCAGCAGTTAAAGGAGCATAAAGTCTATAGGAATGACAGAGAGTTATTCCTTTGGATGGAGCATCCTGTTGTGCAGTCAGCTTTGGTCACAACCAGATTTTATGGATGTTATGCAGCGCACTTCCATCAGGTTGACAATCCACTTATTACTACCCTGATTGAGAGATGGCTACTAGGGTATACGTAAACTTGAATAAGATCGCAAGAAATTCAATTAACATACCCTATCTAAAGGATATATACTTGGCGGCAGACACTTCGGTGAGTCCCACGAAGCAGCAAGCTTGTCAGCAAGCACGTTTGTGGATTTTTTTGTTTATGGGTACCCACCTTTTTATTGATACGACCGGGAATAAGTTATCATTACATTGGTTAGACCTTTTGATTGACTTTGATCATATTAGTAGGTATAATTGAGAGGCAACATGCCTAGTGCATTCGTATAAATGACTTTGTAAGGCTTGTCGTGATTGTAAGGACATGTGCGGCCCCGTAATGCTTATTTACGTATTAAACTTAGCCATTTCTTTGCTATTAATGATTTTTGAAAATTTATACTTTCTTATAATAACGTTGTCTCGCGCAATGTTGTTTTTGGCATGGGACAGGTTCACAGCGTTTAGGCTCACGCTATTCGAGCAGATAGAGAGGCATCATCAGAGAGATAGGCAAGTAGTTGATCCCCAGTATTCATTGCCTGGCCCGCCACGAGATTACATGCTTTTTGTGAGGAAGTATATGAACTGGGCCATGGTGAAGGTACGTATGAACGAGGCTCAAGACACAATTGATCATTTGCAGCCAAGCGAGGTTTGATAAATTAATTATTTTTAATTTACATTACTTATTTTATAAATTACTCCTAATTGATTTTTGTGTTCGTAGTTTATATGGCCGGCATTCGAACACACGATCGGGGATTTGCCACAGTATTGTCTAGAGAACATGGAGGCGTGGAGGGCATGTATATCCCTTATCATTGGTAGGCGACTAAAGTGGCATCGTCCTGATCATGTACTTCGACAGTTCGACATGCGACAGACCATCCCCAAGAATCCACCTGCGTGGTAGAAGCATAGGGACGGGAAAAAGAAGATAATAATTGGACAATTTTATATGGTGGTTGACATATGAGTTGATTGGCACAGGATTGTTGTTAAGATAGAGTTAAAGGACTAGCTAATCCCTGATGCACTTAGGGTGTGCATGAGATGGTATTGCAGGACTGCAAGCCAACCACCCTGGGTCTAGCCATACGGATGATGGCTATATTGCGTCAGCTTATGATGAGAATAATCAGGTGAGCAAGATAACCCTATGTTTCAATTCATTCGAATTCATTTGACAATAATGGAAAAAAAATTGACACTTCCTGTAATAGGCAATATACACCTAGCATGTAGTCAAACCACATTGGCAACTTACGACGATAGTGCGAGGTGGGCGATCTAGGAAGCAATGTGTCATTTGTTAAAGCTATGAGGAGGCATTTACAGGTACTGCATGTCAGAGGCCAAGGCGCACTTCAACAGACCCAACATGAGTATCTTTTAGATGACACGACTGCCATGAATGAGGTCCTACATCCGCAGCCGCCTCAACAGACACATCATCAGTCGGGAGACCGCAGCCATCATCACCGGCCTACATCCCATCAATATAATGTTCCACCGGTGTATGAGAGGGCGCAGGGGGTTTAGTTAGTATGAGCATGACAGTGCATCACATTATGAGCCTGACACTTCGTCCCATCTCAGCATTAGCACCATCTCAAGCCCTCTACGCAGCCAACAAAGTTCATGTAGCCCCCACCATAGTTAGGTTATAGCGGAACATCATATATTGGTAGCAGCAGTTGTTACATGTAGGCATTTGATTCACCCCAACGCCCCTTATCCACCAGTGATTATTTGGTAGACGAGCAGACTGTTGAGGAGCAGCACGAGGAGGAACAGCAGCTACACCGTAATCAAAGACGCACACAGTCACCTTCTCGGATGCCACACATTTTACCTGATTGAACCACCAAAGGTTGAAGGTCAGATCATTACACACCATCTCAGTATTGATGTATTGTACTTATTATTAGATCTAGTTAAATTTACATTTCACATTTCATACATGTACTTAATATTAGACCTAGTTGAACTTACTCGTTCCATTTCATATATGTACTTATTATTAGATCTAGTTGAACTTATGTTGATGTTGAATATATTTTGAGATGGAAAGATTTGACAATATTTTGAGATGAAAAGATTCTACAACATTCACAAATCTATTACATTACATAACAACTTCATGATATATATTACATAAATCCAAATCCATTACATTACATAACAATTTCATGATAACTATTACAAGCTATGCATTTTATCTAAGGGGGCAATTTGGAGCGGCAAGTCCTGAGTTATGGTAATAAGCACACCTTCGTCTACCAACTTACTCGGAGTTGTCCATCTCGTTCAGTATACGCCGACCTCTTTCTGACCTACGTCTTTTCTTGCACACCCGAAATGGGTTCCGATGTAATGTCCATTTAGGCCCTGGAGGCCAATAAAATTCGGGTCCTAAGGGTTGAAAAGTCACCCAATATGTGTTCTTGAATGCCTCTATCATAAATGCTGAGCTACTATGGTTGAAGGGTTTCTACCCCTAAAACGGGCAACATATTGTACTTGAGAGCATGGCATATGATAGGCTGTCCACTTGCCGTAGTAAGGCATATGATAGGCTGTCCACTTACCGCAGTACATGTTTGTCCTACCCAATCTAGTTCTTGTTCATTCAGAACATCGTCCCATTGCTCTGGCAATCGCCCGATCTAGTATCACTCATCTAGTTTGAATGCATGCAAACGCATCCGGTGTAAAGATACCTGCGACTTTTCATACTTTTCTCTCACTTTATCTGTAAGAGTACGACTATCTCTCTACATATGCATCTTGTTTGCGAACTTATCATGGAAATATTCCTTTAGTTTCATAAAGGTGTTAGTTACTGTGCTGTAATAGGTAATCCCTTGGCTTCAACTGAAAACACCATTGAAGCACTCAACATTATTTGTCATCAATACTCCCCATCTATAACCCTCATCATTGCTTAAGGTCCACGTATCTGCACTGAGGTCAAATAACATCTTGTGTGAACGAGTACCAACGCCAGTGGGTCATAGACCGACATTAAGAATAATGTCTATTACGATGATGTACTTGCGTTTCTAGCTTTCTTTTCTAGCTATCCAACACATGTCTTTTGCAATTTGGTTATGCCATCTTTTCATCACATTGCTTTTCAAATGTCTCAAGCAAATGCGATGTTTCACTTTAAGTCGGCCGTAGGATGTTATTATACTGATAGTAGTTGCGATTCCTGCATACCTGTTAGACAGAATGCACAATGTTGACGATTATTTAAAAAACATATACGTACCTTCTCTTGGAACCACGTCCAACTATTTGTACTCTTGGCATCGACTACTACGAATGCCAATCGCAATATATGATCGTTGGAATTTGTAACAAGCAGGTGGCCCTTGTACTTTCTGTGCAGATATGTTCCGTCCAACGAAAGTACAGGTCGCCAATCCAAAGCCCAAAAAACATAGTGAAAATTTTATTCTATTTGGTTTAAACCCTGAGCGAACTTGTAGTGAACAACGATCCCCAGATTCTTCGCAATCATAATGCCAAGATAACGCAGCAATATCTGGTATGACATGTCCCAATCTCCATAAACTAGTTGGATTGCCTTATTCCTACTATGCGAAGCCTTCCCATATGTTATATCAATGTTTAACTTCCTCTTTATGTGAGCTTAGACAAGACATACCTCGAAATCAACCTTCCCTGCAACAAAATGCCTCACCACATGACCGATCAAACAAGAGGTTAGATTTTTATGGTTTAGCCTACATTTATCTCTCATACAAATATGTATGCCTTAGTACCTGGTGATCTTAGTGCCTGGTGATCTTGAACATCTTGTGCGTGGAATTTTTAACTGCATGGACTTTTCACTTACATGGTGTCCTTGGATTGCTCGAATCGTAGCAACATATGTCCCATAAGGACTTATTCGACTTCACCATCCTGTATTCACGTTGATGTTTGATCATGCTTATTTGAACAGCCGTTATAAAATTAATTTTTATGAGGAACATCATGCGTTTGGCCAATTCCATCCATCTCTCGTCCCATATTGGTCTTTCCAGTGACTCGTCCTTAGACATGATGTAGTATTCTATGCTAGCAGTATGGAAAGCCACTGATTCTTCCTCTTTTAGCTCTAGCTCCAGCTTTTTGCTAGCATCTAACCCAACCTTAACCTCTTTATTCTGGTAGTTTAAACTAACCACTAACACAACATCTTCCTTGTTGTTCAATTAGACATCCTCCTCTTCTTCTTTTAGTTCAGACAAAATTGAATCTACTCCCACCTCAAACCTCTCCGGAATGTTGCCAGTGTGAGAGAGTCCTCTAACTTCAAATGTGGAGAATGATAGTGAAGAATAGGAAAATATGGAAAATTCCGCCATTGTGATTAGAAAATCGACCTCTGCATAATAAGTTGGTTCTACATTCAAGTCCGACAAATCAACAACAGCTTGTTGTAATGGTTGTTCTTCATCTACTAGTTATGGGTTGTACACGTCATCACTTTGTATGTCTACAACGACATGCACACAGCGCCTATTTATTTCCATGCAAGCTGTCTCGTACATGTCCTGTACATCTACATCGTCCTTCACAGCACTCGAGAAATAATATATTTGCTGTAAGTTTATGTCCCATTTAAGATCACAATAACATAAATCAACTCTGTCAATAGTAGGCCACAATTCGAGCTTCCTAAATACACAAGATGCAATTGATTGTATGTCGTTCCAGGATGAATTTTTATTTTATGTAGTAATTATGGACCCACATAGTCGAGCCCATGATGTGTTTCAATTTTGTGGCCACAATAATATAAATACACAGTAACCTCATCAACATTTGCATTCATCTTTTGGAGAAAGTGCTACAAAATCTGACTGAGAATGTGAAAGTTTTAAGGTTGAGTAATTTTGGAATGAGTTGGTGAAGGGAGGGACATGGGATTATATAGGAACAAATTCGAATTTTGGAAATTCAATTTCAAATTTTGGAAATTCAAATTTGCCAAATTCCCTGTCCCTCTATCGCATTGTCGCAGGGAATCTTTAAACGGAACCTTATCTTGAATTTTAGAAATTCGAGTACGAACTTCCAAAGTTTGAATTCGAACTTTGAAAGTTCTATTTTGCCAGGTTTCCTGCCACTCCATCACATCGTCGTAAGAAATCTTTGACGGGTGCAAAAAGACCTTAAATCAAACTTCCAAAGTTCGAATTTGAACTTCGAAAGTCGATTCTATTAGCTCCATCACAGAACTTTTACGGCCAATAATCAAACTTCCAAAGTTCGAATTCCAACTTCAGCAATTCGAAGAGTCTATTTTTGCCAGCTACTAAAAAACTAAGTTAATTTTGAAAGCAATTAAAAAATTAGGATTAAAAAAAATTCCACGAAAGTGAAGTTTGGTCAAAGATTTCCTACCAATAAGAATTAACAGATGGCGTAAAGGAAAAAAAAAAAAAGAATTAGATGCCATTAATATGCTTTTCTTCAAAATCTTTTTGACTTTTTATGTGACGATTAGACAACTGGATCGCTGTATCAATGCGTCACCTGGCAAATGCCAAAGGCCAACAAGGATGGCAACAGCTTAGTTTCTTAGGTTTAAATTTCAAATTGATATTTATTGTTTGCTTTGAACTAAGTATCCTCAAATCATAATGAACTTGAGACTAAGAGGGTGTTTGGATTGGCTTATAAAAAAACTATTTAAAGTACTTCTGACTTTAAGTGACTTTTTTTTTAATTGTCAACTTTAAGTAGTTACGTGTTTGAATAAAAGTTGTTGCTATAAAAATACGTATTTACATGTTTGATTTGGGCTAGAAAGTAAATTATATGGTTAAAATAACTATTAAGGACATTAAAATAGAATTTAAAAATGTAAATATAAGATAAAAGAGTAAAGATATTTTAGTAATAAAAATAAAAAGATAAGGATAAGATAGTAAATGATTTGGTTAAACTTGCTGATGTGTCTGTTTTGTGTGTTTATATTTTGCAATTATATACTTGTTTTGAGGTGTTTTGAGCTTCATTTGATGTATTAGTTTAACATTTAGGTCATACTCATGCATATTAGGGTCTACACATTCATAGTTGAACTTAGGACTTAAATGCTACACTAATGTACGTTTCTTGCTTGTTTAAGGTGTGATTTGGGAAGTTAATTGGAGCTTCACTGAGGGTGATTGAAGTGTGGAACAAAGCCAAGGGTGTTTTGGATGCAAAGGAATGAAGAAAAGTGCTTTTGGAAATGGCCGGAAGAAAGAAGGAGCGACCGAGGCGAAACTGAGCGCAACGTGAGCCAAATTCGGATCTTGCAACCTAAAAAGGACATGGACAAATTTTGGATACATTTTAGGGTGCAAAGTATGGCTTGGGAGATCCCCCACGACGATACAAAGCCATAGAAAAAAACGGTGCGCGAATCGGAGCTAAAACGAGCAAGATATGACCATTTTACTATCAAGATCGGTTAGCCTCTGTATAGGCCGGACGACCAAGCCGGTCGACCGGCCAGATCAGAACCTGGGCCAATTTTGGCCGGACGACTTAGGCCCAAAGCCGGTCGACCGGCTGGGCCCCCGGCTGGACGCGTTGAAAGCTTTATTTAAGCCACTTTTCAGCCCTTTTGAGGAGAGGAACTTTTATTTCTTAAACCCTAATAAACCCTAACCTCGACCCACTACACAAACCACCCTAAACCACCATCTAAACCCCACACCAAGCAAGGATTGAAGCAGCAAACCAAGAATTGAAGGATTTGTACGGATTTGGAAGCAAGAATTTAGGGAAGTTCTTCTTGTTCTTTCTCTATTTCTTGTAAATAAGCTACTAGATTAGGCTAGATTTAAGGTTGATTGTTATTGTATGTTAGATTAGGGCGTTGAATAATGGATTTGTGTAGATATTTGGCTCTTAATACATATTTATTTACATAAATTTATGGCATGATTCAATATGTCTATGTATTGGAAATCAAGCATGTCTATGTGTTTGTTAAAATGCCTAAGTGAATATGCATGTGTTATTTGTGCTTCAAATGCTCTTATCTACTTATTTGGGTGATGTGATTGTGCGTAATCTCATGGCTTTGCTTAGTAGAGTAGGCTTTAGCTTTAAATCCAGGTAATAGGTTACATGCTTTGCTTAGTCGAGTTTAGGTGCTAGTCCTTGGCTTTAAATCCAGCCAAGCGGATAAGTTAACCTAGACTAGAGTATCCCTCATCCACGTTAGTGTTGGTTAATTGAGCCTTAATGTCACGTAGTGTTTAGATGTTAGTCCTTGGCTTTAAACCCAGCCAAGAGGATAAGTTCTAAACACGAATTGCGTAGGCTAGGAGGGATTGGCCCTTAGCTTTAAATCCAGCTAATGGGTTAAACCACTAGTATTGGTTAGGAGAACCCCCGATCAACACAACGGCAATAGAAGTCTCGAGCCTTAGATAGACCTCATCCGTTCTCATAGCCCAAGTCTAGTTGCAATGCAATCGCCCTAGGTCCCCCTTCTTCTTTATTAGTGTCTCCTTCCTTAGTTTGGCTCCCTTAAGTTCCTCCATAGATTAGTTTATTTTCTTTTTTTTCCGAGTTCCCTTCCATCTCAAAGTAAGTACACACACGCACGTAGCTAGTTTAAGGCACCCCAAAGACACGTAAACTAAACTAAGGTAGCCTCCCGTGGATTCGACCCCGCACTTGCACACACTGTACTGCACACGTCCCGTGCACTTGCGGGCTATTAAGGCTTGTGCTCAAATAGCGATATCAAGTTTTTGGCGCCGTTGCCGGGGAGGCACGGTATTGGTTCTTTGTGTGCTTTTGTGTTTGCAATTGGTTGCTTGCGTGTGGCTTATTTTTACTTGTTTTCCATTTTTCGAAAACTTAAAAAGAAAATTAAAATTAAAAAAATTAATTAAAAAAATTGTTTGTGAGGAGGTTTTACTTGTGATTCATTGAATATGACCGATCCTAATGCTTCTTGGTGGTCACTTGTATCCTCTTCCCCACCACCTGAACGTGTCCCTTATGCATGTCGCTTGTGTGGAAGTTTCATGCATCCTACCGTTTTCTGTCCCCACGAGAATTCCCCACCTAGGGCTAGTGCTACTAATGACCCCTATAGTCATGCAACACTTCATGCATCTTCATTTAGTAATCATGACTATATGGACACATATTCTTGTTATTGCAATCATTGTGGAAGCCGTGCTCATTTATCTAGTGCTTGTCCCACCTTCCACTCTTATTCCCAATTGCATGCAATGCCCTATGCCCCTAGTAATCATACGCTCGTGCATGCATCTACATCTAGTTATCATGATTCTAGGGAGCAACATCATGCATTTTCACAATGGGGTCAAGATGACTCTTTATTTCATTCGCCTTCTAGTTTCAATTGTTCACCTCCAACACCTTCTTTTTCCACCCATTCCCCTCCCGAGTTTTTTTATGGTTATGTGCAAAATGATTTTCAACATGACTACCTTTTTCACTCGGGTGAGCCTTCTTCTTTTAGGTTTTCTTCTCAAGAGGAAACACTTGAGTATCTCTTATCCCTTATCCAATCTAACCAAGAACAACTTGAGAGTTTGAAGCGATTTGGTGTGTCCTTGGAGAGAGTGGTTGAGAGTATGCAACTCATGAGTGAGAATGATGATATATCTTTAGAACGAGTTGAAGGGATAGAGATGAGACCTAATGATGAGGTGACTAAGGGTGGAAATGATGGTGCATGGGAGAGACAACTAGAAAGAGAGATTGATGGAGAGATAACATCTTGTAGTGAGGATGAAGATGAGCTTAATGATAACCTGGTTCTTGATGACTCTTGTGATTATGTTTTAGAGGAAGTAGTACCCTATCCTCTTAAGCTTTCAACGTCTCCCATTGAGTCACATGAGCTTTTTCTTTCTCCTTATCCCACACACTCCGTACACATGAAGGTTGAGTCTTGTGTTGATAGTACTCAATTGCATTCCGAGTCGGCATTTAGGGAGTTTAGCGCGCATTCTCCCCTTGAGCATTCATGCATACGTGATGAGGAATCTATTAAGTCACCATTGCCCCCTCCATTAGTGTCTACCCTGTATGAAAAGCATGATGGCGAGATGACACCCACTAGTGATGAATGTATTGATGAATTTAAAGAGACTGTAGCTAGTGAAGGTTTAAAGTCATCTACTGGGGAAAGCAAGACATCAATTTCAGAGATTTTAGAGGATAAGTTTCTTAGAGTTAAGAATCATGATGTTGAAGAGAATAGCAACTCTAAGAAGACACATAAGAAAGGAATTGATGTGCTTAAAATAATGATCTATGGGTCTCTTTGGATGTTTGATGATTCATTGATGGAAATAGAGTCCATTAAGATCGAATCCACCCTTTGTGAGGAGTTAGAACGACCTAGGCTTGATCATGTTATATCTTGTGGAGAAGAAGAGTGTAGTACATCCACCTCCTATATCATTGCTCCTTCTTTTCTAAATGTCTTTCCAACCCAAATTTCCCATTCCATTGAGTCTTCTTTTTTGGAGCTCACGTTTGTGCCTTCATGCATAGAACATTTTTATCTAGGGTTAGAAAGCACGTTTCCCATGTTGCATGCATTAGACCTATCTTTGACCTATGGGGAAAGTGTGTTCCTAGCTCTCAATTATGAGAAGAAGGCATTGGGGTGGTTAATTAAAGAACAAGCGGGACATGATTCTTCACGTTTGAGCATGCTTTATTCCACACTTGCGCATTCATTTGATATTTTAGGGTGGGATCTTGAAAAGGGGTGCATCATGCATTCACTGCCCCAGTCTTTAGTGCATAACCCTTTTCCTTCTATATTCTGTGCTTTGATGATTATCTGGCAATTTGTGCCACACAACTTTAAACATATTTTACACTAACATTGGCGCCTGGCTGGAGGCGTTAAATCCAGCGCTACTAGGAGGCACCCTAGGGTTGTTCATATTTTTCTTATTTTTCTTGCATTTATTTGCTTTTATACATAATATATTAGATTGCTTTTGTTTATCTTATTTTTTTTAATATTTTAGGATTTCTTTTGTTTATTTCTATTCTTAGTAGGTTAGATTTTTACTCCCTTACTTGTTCTTGCTCCTTTTCTTCATTTGTGCATCAATCCTTTACCCCGTGTTTACATCCTTGTTTACTATTTCAAATGTCAATGTGAGCTTGCATAGCATATCTTCTAATCTCTTCTTTGTTTTTTGAGCATTAGTGCTTTCCACAAAAGATAAAGGCTAGTAGATCATTGAATTGTCTTTGGCATTTGCAGACTACATGGAAACAAGGTTGTATCTATCCATCTTTTACTTGTCCTTATCTATCCCTCTCTGCATTCCCCATATGTGTTTCATGTTGATTGCTTGTCGTGTGGTCTTATGATTTTTGCTTGAGGACAAGCAAAGTTTAGGTTTGGGGGTGTGGTTGCCCATTTATTGTTTATATCATTATGGGATCATTTATTGTTTATATCATATATGGGATAGATTAGCTTGTCATATCTTTTTTTTTTTTTGCTTAAAATGTGTTCAAATTTTTTAATTTTTTGCGTAATTTAAGTTAGTTTATCTCCACGTTGGTTGGAGAGTTGGCTTTTGTTATTGACGTAATTGATTGGAGAAGATAATGGTGTACTGTGGGGAGTAAATGGAGTATAGGGTATAACCTAGACTTTGAAGAGAATCCTTTTTGAAAGCTGTGGGGAGTGAGTATTTCTAAGAATGCACCTTGTAGTATCCCCACAACTTGGTTGGAAAAAGTGTTTAAAGGGTTGTTGATATGAGTGCCCATTCCTTGATTGGTTCTTTTAGTTTGCCTTAGCCTCTTCTTTTTCCTTTCTTTTTGTTCTATTTATGCATTGAAAAAAAAAATGAGAAAAAGAGAAAAGCCAAAAGGCAACAAAAATATTGAAAAGTGAAGTATGTTGAATAAGTGTCAAGTGACAAAATGTCAATTTGACACAAGTATCTCTTCTGTTTATTTTTATGTGTTATGAATAAGGCTCTTACGTCAATGTGAGCCATTGTGATGTATCTTCTCTTTCTTGTATCTTTGGGGCTAAGTGCATATTGGGAGGCCATGTTAGTTGATAGAGCACGAAGTATCAACATCCCGAGTGCGTGAGTTCGAATCCTAAGTTTGTGGTGGTTCTAGCTACTTGGTGACATTCCCAAGAGGTGTGAGACCCCTTGTGATCAAAGGGGGGATCCAAAAAAGACTAGGGAAGCCCTTACATGAAAAGAATGACCCCTTGTACCCCTTGGATGTGAAAAGATAGCAAGTCAATGCAATTGGCAACTCTTTGAAAAGCATAAGGATAGACTTCATTTAGGCTTGCTTGAGGACAAGCAAGGGGAAGGTTTGGGGGTGTTGATGTGTCTATTTTGTGTGTTTATATTTTGCAATTATATACTTGTTTTGAGGTGTTTTGAGCTTCATTTGATGTATTAGTTTAACATTTAGGTCATACTCATGCATATTAGGGTCTACACGTTCATAGTTGAACTTAGGACTTAAATGCTACACTAATGTACGTTTCTTGCTTGTTTAAGGTGTGATTTGGGAAGTTAATTGGAGCTTCACTGAGGGTGATTGAAGTGTGGAACAAAGCCAAGGGTGTTTTGGATGCAAAGGAATGAAGAAAAGTGCTTTTGGAAATGGCCGGAAGAAAGAAGGAGCGACCGAGGCGAAACTGAGCGCAACGTGAGCCAAATTCGGATCTTGCAACCTAAAAAGGACATGGACAAATTTTGGATACATTTTAGGGTGCAAAGTATGGCTTGGGAGATCCCCCACGACGATACAAAGCCATAGAAAAAAACGGTGCGCGAATCGGAGCTAAAACGAGCAAGATATGACCATTTTACTATCAAGATCGGTTAGCCTCAGATAGGCCGGACGACCAAGCCGGTCGACCGCCAGATCAGAACTTGGGCCAATTTTGGCCGGACGACTTAGGCCCAAAGCCGGTCGACCGGCTGGGCCCCCGGCTGGACGCGTTGAAAGCTTTATTTAAGCCACTTTTCAGCCCTTTTGAGGAGAGGAACTTTTATTTCTTAAACCCTAATAAACCCTAACCTCGACCCACTACACAAACCACCCTAAACCACTATCTAAACCCCACACCAAGCAAGGATTGAAGCAGCAAACCAAGAATTGAAGGATTTGTACGGATTTGGAAGCAAGAATTTAGGGAAGTTCTTCTTGTTCTTTCTCTATTTCTTGTAAATATGTTGCTAGATTAGGCTAGATTTAGGGTTGATTGTTATTGTATATTAGATTAGGGCGTTGAATAATGGATTTGTGTAGATATTTGGCTCTTAATACATATTTATTTACATAAATTTATGGCATGATTCAATATGTCTATGTATTGGAAATCAAGCATGTCTATGTGTTTATTAAAATGCCTAAGTGAATATGCATGTGTTATTTGTACTTCAAATGCTCTTATCTACTTATTTGGGTGATGTGATTGTGCGTAATCTCATGGCTTTGCTTAGTAGAGTAGGCTTTAGCTTTAAATCCAGGTAATAGGTTACATGCTTTGCTTAGTCGAGTTTAGGTGCTAGTCCTTGGCTTTAAATCCAGCCAAGCGGATAAGTTAACCTAGACTAGAGTATCCCTCATCCACGTTAGTGTTGGTTAATTGAGCCTTAATGTCACGTAGTGTTTAGATGTTAGTCCTTGGCTTTAAACCCAGCCAAGAGGATAAGTTCTAAACACGAATTGCGTAGGCTAGGAGGGATTGGCCCTTAGCTTTAAATCCAGCTAATGGGTTAAACCACTAGTATTGGTTAGGAGAACCCCCGATCAACACAACGGCAATAGAAGTCTCGAGCCTTAGATAGACCTCATCCGTTCTCATAGCCCAAGTCTAGTTGCAATGCAATCGCCCTAGGTCCCCCTTCTTCTTTATTAGTGTCTCCTTCCTTAGTTTGGCTCCCTTAAGTTCCTCCATAGATTAGTTTATTTTCTTTTTTTTCCGAGTTCCCTTCCATCTCAAAGTAAGTACACACACGCACGTAGCTAGTTTAAGGCACCCCAGTACACAGAAACTAAACTAAGGTAGCCTCCCTGTGGATTCGACCCCGCACTTGCACACACTGTACTGCACACGTCCCGTGCACTTGCGGGCTATTAAGGCTTGTGCTCAAATAGCGATATCACTTACTTTTTTTCAAAGTGCTTAAAGCCATAAAAAGCAAAAGCTGGGATTGGGGAGCTTTTTATTTTCTACTTAAAGTCACTTAAAAAAGCACGTTTTTAATTAAGAGGGTGTTTGGATTGGCTTATAAAAAAGTTACTTAAAGCACTTCTGGCTTTAAGTGACTTTTTTTTATTGTCAACTTTAAATAGTTACGTGTTTGAATAAAAGCTGTAGTTATAAAAATAAGTATTTACATGTTTGATTAAAGGGGGTTGAAAAGTAAGTTATATAGTTAAAATAACTATTAAGACATTAAAATAGAATTTAAAAACGTAGGTATAAGATAAAAGAGTAAAGATATTTTAGTAATAAAAATAAAAAGGTAAGGATAAGATAGTAAATGATTTGGTCAAACTTGCTTTTTTTCAACATGCTTAAAGCCATAAAAAGCAAAAGCTGGGGTTGGGGAGCTTTTTATTTTTTACTTAAAGCCACTTTAAAAAAGTACATTTTTAATTAAAACAAACACTTCCATTAGCTTAAATTAGGCTTTAAGCAGATTTGACAAAAAAAAAAGCCAAACCAAACACCCTCTAAAACAAATGATTTTATTAGCTTAAATTAAGCTTTAAGCAAGTTTGACCAAAAAAAAAGCCAAACCAAACACCCTCTAATAGTTGTTGAACCAAGAGTGGTGCAGAAAAACTTCTCCTAATAAATGCATTTTTTGACGTTTAAATTTATATTTCCATCCTTATGAGAGTGAGACCAGTATTACATACCACCTCAACCAACAATTGTTGGTTCATTATTTATTCTTTGATCACAAGTTTGATAATTGAAATCAACAACAACCAGTTAATTATTTGATAGGATATTTGCAAGGAGCAACCAGACACAATCCGGTAAGTTTTCGTAGTAAGTATTGCAAGAAACCCATGATTGATCTATATAATGCACATGAAACATGTATATTATAGGGGTTTATTTTTTATTAGTCTCTGGACTATTGACTTTGTATCATTTTGGTCCTTGAACTCCTAAAATGAACCTTTTGAAAGGATTAACGACATCTATTTATCAAAGTCTAAAGACCAATGACGTTCTATTTATGAAAGTCTAGGGACTAATAGATTAATTTTGAAAATTAGAATACTAAAATTTTCCTTATTAACCCAATATATAAATAGGGTTACAGATCATAGTCTATTATGGATTTAAGAGTAAATCTCGAAATTTCTTTTAATGGAAGAACTCCAACTTCCGTAAAAATGACAAATTTTTTCGTAGTTAACTAATCTTGCAAGACATTCTCTTTTTTCTTCCAAGTGCTACTTCTTTTTTTAACTTCTCCGACTCTTGACATTTGCATTTTCTTTAATTTTCCTTTAAACACCAAATAGAAATAATTTCTAAATATCTTAAACTAATTAGCTACATAATAAATTCATTTATCTCCTATGACACCCGCATATGTTATGCATGTGCAAGCCCCTTAATTAGAACCCACTGAAAAAAAAAAAAAAAAAGCTACATAAATTCTAAAATGTTTCCGTTTCTCAAATCGCCAAAATTCTAGAGAAAGACAAGAAAATTTTAAAACAACGAATGAACAAAATGATTCAAAATCAATTTTTTTTTAATCTCGAGTTTTGGCTTCACTCTTCTATAGCTAAAAAGTTCTCAAACATAATTTTTATTTTGATAATTTCATTTCCCTCTCAAAAGGTTTTGTTTTTTTAAAAACAATACACTACTCTAACTAATAAATAACAATAATAACAATAATACTAATAAATATAGAAAGTTCGGGATTAAAAAAATCCACAAAGGATATAAATAAAATAAGAAGATTTGGGGTGGGAGTTATAGCAATAAAAACATGCCATCTAAGATAAAAAAAAAAAAACACTATATATTGATTAACTGTGTGTAGAATGTATCTTTTTCAAAAGCTCGAATCATTTGTTAAAAGTTCAAATCTTTTGTTATAAGTTTTGAACTTCAAGCCCCAAATCCTTAAAAGTTTTGAACTTCAAAAATTCAAACCTTCTACTTTTGTTAAGAAAAGATATTTTCATTATGATAGTAATTACAATTAATACAAATGGTTTATGAGTTATGACCTAAAAAAGAAAAGCCTCAAAAGATATTACTATGTAAATATATCATTAAATTTCCAATTGTTACAAATAGATTTATGTTGAATTTAAAAACTTTTTAGTAACATAAAGCTCTGATCTGTACCTGTTTTTTGGCAGTTGAAGGAATGCTAAAAATTGATAATACAATAACTATACTTGATGAGAATTAATTTCGAGACCTGTCGCATCTAATAAAAGCGAGGAACATACTACTAAATCACTAAGCATATAATGATTTAACATCAATGTATAGAAATCAATGTAAGACGTGTGAAGAAACATGAAAATTAAAATTTAACTTAAACACAGCAAAAATTACATGGATAATGTTTATGGTAATTATATAAGTTTAAAAACATATGTAACAATTATAGATGTAAATAGAGTTCAATTCAGATATAACTTCAAAGGAAGATGCTAAATTCGTGGTAGAATATAAACTAGAGCTCTCCAAACTTAAAGCATCTACTTCAAATTTGAATTCTAAGGGCAATTTATACCATGTTCCTTCACCATCATGTTCCTCCATGTTCCCTCAATTTTGTTCATAATATTAATACAATGTGGGTTTATATGCGTGAATGTGTTTTTGTATATATATGTTCAAGAATGGAGAACAAATATATGTTAAGTGGTGAATTAATAAATTATGAACAAATTAAAAAAAAGTTGTGAATAATTTAATTGACGTGTTTGTTCATAATTTTTATATTATTTGTTCGTAAATTTTATGGTTTTTGTTCACTGAAAGTATATAGTGCTTAATTGGTGCATTAGCCCTTAGGGTGCATGATATTCCTTCCCCAATTCTAAGCCGGTAGTGGCATTGGGGAAAACCAATACCATATATTTGTAATATTAATATTTGGCCATTAATAATGAGTTGTTGGGCTTTAAGATTTGGCCATCTCTTTTCTTATAATAAATTAATAATGAGTCTAAACATTATTAAAACCCATAACTAAAGTAATAATTCCAACTTAATTAACTTAGTCATTCTATTTTTCATTAGATCTCGTAATGAGAAAGAAACTTCTCTTCTGTCTAGTAAATTGAGATTTCTACTTCGTGTATCATAATCATTTGGAAGTAGAAGAATTACTAGAAATTCACCAGAAATGTAATTTTATTGTTGATGTTGGATCTTATGTTGTTATTACATATTAATTATCATTTTGCTTATTCTTTGATCCTACACATTTTTTAGTATATTGCTATTATCTATGCAAATCATATTATTTTACGTTGGAAAACGTTACACATCCTCGTAATGTACCTGGCAATTTAATCAGTAAAGAACAATGTAGTTTCTATTTCTACTGGTCATGTTAAAGCACATTTTAATTCGATCAACATGTAAATATATCTGTAACCAAAAAGTAATTATAATTTATATAAGTTTCACACTCTAGCGGATACAAAAATGTGTCCCTATATAATTTATACAAGTTTCACACTCTAGTTGATACAAAAATGTGTCCCCATATAATATTTTGTCTGTAAATAGAGTCATATTACACAAAACGTAAATTAATATTTTTTAGTACTTTTACACTCTAAATGATACAATAATGTCGTCATATTCTATTTTATGGACTGCTAAAGATATATTATTGTAAATGCATGCTTTCAGCGAGGCACGCCATACATCCACATGATAAGCAATTATGGTCAACATCTCAATCCAGGGGAAATGTATGCACCACGTTCGTAATTCCTTCAGACCTGTCACGCTTAGGAGGCGAGTGTAGTGGTGAGAGTCCAACAGATATGTGATTGCTTTCTGCAATGCTACATATTGAGTGTCCAATGCCATTAGCCATATGTGGAACATTCGTATGTGGTACAATGGGGTTTTCCAAATCATTGACATGCATCAGGTATGATCTGTAAAACATATTTATGTATGGTTACAGAATAATAGTAAGAAATTGAAATAAAATAATGAGTAAAATGCATTTTATTCCTTGTTCTTGTTTGTGCAAGTTGCATAAAACTCTCTGTATTTTTAAATTTGCTGATAAATTCTCATGATTTAAAAAATGTTGCATATTGGCCCCCACAGTTAGTTTTTTTTTTTTTTTTGTTAAAGTTAACCGGTTTTGAAACCAAAAGGGGGCGGGATTTTGCACTATTTTTTAAATTAGAGGGGGTAATTTGCACTAATTTTAAAATCAAAGGGGATAATTTGCACCAATTTACTTGAGTTTTTTTAATTATTATTAACAAGTCAAAATGCATTTCAGGGCTATTTTATATACTCTCCGTTAATTTTAACAGAAAAAATAACAGCAGGGACTAATATGCAACATTATTCAAATCACAGGGGCTTATCAGTGAATTTTTAAAATACATGGGGTTTTATGTAATTTTATAGAATACAGGGAATAAAATGCATTTTACTTTAAAATAATTAATAAATAGAATTGCTATGTCGTTTTGCTTAACTTCATTTTTGCCTTTTTCTTTGGGATGCCCGAGCATGCTTGTTGTTTGCTTTGAGACGCTGTAGCGTATTCGCAGCTTTCCACTAACTCAACTACATGTATTTATACCTGGCCATGCCACCCCAAAATCGCAGCATGGCCCAGAGTAAAATCGGAATTTTTTTATTTAGCACTATTTTTAAAATAAGCTTCAAAGTTAGCGCTATTTTGAGTTGTTTTGCAGAAGTAGGCCGAACGGAATCCCAGAATTCGTCGTCGTCGAACCGCCAACCTCCGACGGAAAGTGAAGCAGTGGTTATAATTCTCTGGGATTTCGAGATGAAATCTGGGATTTCGATTTTCGTCCCTTTTTAAATGTCAAAGTAAAACCTCCCACCTCCCAATTCTTCCCCATTCTTCTCCTCTCAGGCCTTACCTATTTTCCCCTCCACCCAAACCCAAAAATTCCAAGCAAAGACTCCACTCCTAGGACTTTGCCATTATCTTGTAAGTTTTTAATACCCGTGTTTATTTTTTTGTATTATATGTTAAACTTTTTAAGTCATATATGTTATTTTATATATGTTGTTAATTATGTTTTGGTTATGCACATGTTTATTTTTATATATGTTTTGGTTATGCATATGTTAATTTTTATATATATTTTGGGTATGTTTATTTTTAGATTATGTATTTGTTGTTTATTTTGAATAAATTTTTATATGTTATTTTTTGAAGAATTGTGTTATTGTTATGATTTATGTATTAACAATATTGGGGAGTGAAAATTAGAAAAAAAAATAGGAATTGAACATTAAGAATTCAATTTAAGGAATATTAGGAATATAAGTAATGTTGGGAATATTAGAAATATTATGATTTGAGTATTTATAGAAATTGAATATTAGGAATATATATTAGAAATGGAATATTAGTAGGAATAAAAAAATTAGAACTTTATATATTAAGAATTGAATATTAATAATATTTCTGTTAATTTTAACAATCATTCATATTTAATCTAATTTATTTGAATACTATATTTTGCACAATTAATATAGTTTTTAGTTAAATAATATAATCTTTAAGATATTTTTATGTAAATATTATATTTTGAAAAATTAATGTAATTAATGTTGTTGTTGTTGTTGTTGTTGTTATTGTTATTAATTGTTAAAATGTTCTGATAATACGATCCATTATGGCTGGTAGACTGATTCCCCAAGATACATCGCTGTTGTGCCGTTACATAGACCATCAGGTACACTATCTATCCAGTCCGAACCATTTACCTGATTATAAAATCTATAGGAGATAGAGAGTTATTTAATTATTTGGAGCACCCACAAGTATAAGAGGCTTTAGCCAGGGCCGGATTCTATGGCTGTTATGTGACACGTTTCCATTAAGTAAATCACGACCTTATTACAGCAATGATCGAGAGATAGCATTTGGAGACACACTTTTCATTGACCTGTAAGCAAGGCCATGATCACCTTTCAGGATGTGGCTATATATTGGGGCTTGCCTGTTTTTGGTGATTTAGTCCCGGACTAGACGACACCGAGCTGACAAGGCTAATTGGATTGATACCATTCAGTAGTATCTGGGGGTTGAAGTAGAGCCGAGACACATAGAGAGGAATGAGATTAACATACCCTACCTGAGGCGAGAGTTCTTTGGGGCTGTGCTTCCGGATGAGCCCAGTGACGAGAAGGTTTTGTAGTGAGCACGAGCTCGGATTTTTTTGTTTATAAATGCCCACCTCTTTACAAATACGAATGACAATGAAGGCAACTTACATTGGTTGGACTTTTGATAGATTTTGATAGTATTAATGGGTACAATTGAGGCGCTGCAGTACTAGGAAAACTGTATAACTCCCTTGATCTTGCTAGTTGCGGGGATTTTAAGGGAACATGCGAAGTTGTTTTGCTAATCCAGGTATGAAAAATTTTCATGTATGTATTTTTACTTTTTGAAAATGTGTTCCTTTTATACTAGCGTTCCCTTGTTATCCAGTTTTTTGTGTGGGATAGGTTTAGAGTGTTTAGACCCATCCTATTAAGACCGACCCTTTCAAAGAGAAAAAGCTATGCATGCCTCAGGGCAGTTTCATCAGTTACCTGGTTCCCACGAGATCACATGTTCTATGTGAAGAAAGACACGACTAGATTGGTGACAAATGCGGGTACAAATGAGTGTCGAGACACGATTGATCAAATGCAGTCGGACGAGGTTGGAAACAAGTCTTTTTATTTTTCATTACTTTATTACTTTATTTATGATATGAAATTTGGAATCAATAAGCTAACTACTATTTAAATTTTGTGTACAATTTATATGGCGATTGTTTGATGCGATCTTACACAAGCTGCCACCATACTGTCGAGCAGACATGGATATGTAGAGGGCATGTATATCCCTTGTATTGTGGTAGTTTGGCATGCGACAGGAAGTCCCACCCATTATACCTAATTGGCAGAAGCACAGGGACGGTAGTAAGAGGTTGGAACACAATGTGTTGATGGACGCGAAAAACATATGGCAAGATTGGGCTTGCACTATTATGACACAACCAATGGAGCAGCAGCTAGATCCATATTATGCCATGATTTATATGAATTGGTAGTGTCCGAGGACCATACTATAAGTGGGCTATCCTGAGAATAGCCATACTCACGATGGTTATGTTGCGATAGCACACAATAAGACCAAGTTGGTTAGCTAAATAATATGGGCTTTTATTCCACATTTAACTTCCTCAATACATGTATTAAGATGGATTTCTCTTTTACTAGGCGGTTTGTCTTCAACACGTAGTCTACCATGCTCGTACCATGTAGGAGTAGTATGCTACAGGAGAGCTTCAAACGGATGTGCTATCTTTGGATACTATAATGAGACAGCTAGATGTAATGCAGATCAGAGGAGAGGGTACATCGCAAGCCACCGAGCACGAGGACCTCATTGCGAAGGTCGCACTATGAGAAGTTCCACCGCTGTCTCCGACACAACATCACATGCATCACCATTGTCATCAACGTTCACATTCACATAGGAGTAGATCGTTAGCTTTCCTGGCATCGAACACATTTTTTGGCCGTCATTGGGGTTCCTTACTATATGAGCATGGTGGTCCTTCGTAGACTATGCCGTTTATACCCGTTGTGCCACTGCAGTATTAACGGATAGCCACGCAACCAACATTGTCACAGCATCCATATTCGCAGTCAGCATACTCAGGTCGTGATGCAGGTCCTACTGCCTGTGGCAATAGGGATATGGGAGAAAGTAGCTGAGTTTACACACATCCATAGGGTAGGTTCCTCTCAGCCAAGGATTGGACGGGTAGTGTCTGTGCATGATGACACTAATACTGATTCAGAGAGAAGGACCATTTTAGCTAACAATTACTTAGTAGATGACCATGATGTTGTAGATCAGCCTTCGTCGCATACTCAAGAGCAGCCAGTTAGGGCATGATGTAAACGGGTTGAATCACCTCCTTAACGTCGCTTACTTGACTGGGTCAACAGGGGACATTATCCCGACTATTACACTCCCGGCTGATATATTCTTTATATATATATGTTTACTAGTATATTATCTATGTACTTTTTATGGATTTTATGGATGTTATGTAGTTAAGTCCTTATTCTTCATTTATTTCATTTCACATTTATTTGTCTGAAGGTTTTATCTATTACTATGGCGTATAATATCTAAGTGACAGCTAATGTTGACAATATATAGAGATGGGAAGATTCTACAATGGCAATTTTGAGTCATATGTCTATAGTTAATATGGAAGACATTAAACTAGTCGTCACTTTAATAAATTACATCTAATAACAATGCATTAAACTAGTTGTCACTTCGATAAATTACATTACAGAACAATACATAAACTGGCTGCATAAGACTATGTACATATTGAATTAAAGACCAGTAGTACATATTATGTGTTTTGCCTATTGGGGCAATTTGGAGTAGTGTGGCCTGGGTTACAATAATAGCTACACCATCGTCGTGCAACGTGGTTTGACTAATCTATCTTGTTTGGTATACGTCGTCCTCTGTTTCGCCCTCGTCTTTTTTCACACAATTGAGTTGGGTTCGGATACAACATTTACCTAGGCGCTGCAGGCCAGTAAAATTCGTGCCATGGCAAGTGATAGGTCGTCCACTTACTACATGTGCATGATTTTTCCACCCAATCAACTTCTTGTTCATTCGGAACATCGGTCCACCGGTCTAGCATTCATCCAACCTAGTACCCACTCATCTTGTCTGAATGCATGCAAACGTATTCGGTGTAAGGATTCCTCCCGCTTTTCACACTTTTCTCTCACTTTATCTATGAGAAGACGACCCTCATTCTGCAAATGCATTGCGTGTACCAACCTATCATGAAAATATCCCTTTAGCTTCATAAAATGTTAGTTACTAGTTCTGTAATAAGTAAATCCCTCGCAGATACAAGAATACCATTGAAGCATTCAACATTATTTTTGGTCAGTAGACCTCATTTATACCTCCTATCATGGCTCAAATGTCTACGTCTCTGCATCAAGGTCGGATGACATGTTGTGTACCTTTGTATCAATGCTATTGGGCCTTGGATCAACATTTAGAATCATGTTCATGGTGACAACGTATTTGTGTTTTTGGCTTTCTTTTCCAACTATCTAACAAAAGTCTTCAGTCATTTGGTTGCGCCATCTTTTCACCATATTGCTTTTCAGGTGTCTCAAGCAAATACAATGTTTCACTTGAAGTCGGCCATCCGATGTTATTGTACTAATAGCAACAATGATTTTTGCATACCTTTCAGATATGATGTAAACTGTTACCATATAAGTTAAAAAACATTCACATACCCAACGTAGAAACCATATCTAACTTGTTGTAGTTTCGACATCTACCATAGCAAATGCCAATGGTAATATATGATCGTTGGCATCTATGGCTAAGGCGACTAGTAGGTAGCCCTTATCCTTTCCGCGCAAATGTGCTCTGTCCAGCAAAATAATAGGTCTACAATGCCTCCATGCCATGATGTATGGACCGAAAGCCCAAAACACATAGTTGAAATTTTTTTCTATCTAGGTTATACCCTGAACGAACTTGTACTTGACGATGGTCCCCGAATTCTTCGTAATCATAGCACTAAGAAAGTGCGGGACCATCTGGTATAACGTGTCCCAGTCACCATAAACCAGCTCGATTGTCTTATTCCTACCATGCCAAGCCTTTTTGTACATTATATCAACCTTGAACTTCTTCTTGATATAGGGTTGGACAAGACATACATCATAATCAGCCTTCTTAGCAACAAAATGCCTCACCATGGAGCCGACCAAACCAGAAGTTAAATTTTTGTGGTTTAGTCCTCATCTATCTCCCATATAAATATGCACATCAGAATACTTGGTGATCTCAAACATCTTGTGTGTCGATTTTTTAACTGCATGTATCTTCCACTTAAACGATGTCCTTGGATTGCGCGATTCTGAGCAAGATACGTCCCGTAGTTTCTTATTTTAAGGATACGACCCTGTATTCTCATTTATATTTTATCGTGTTCATTTGGACAGCCCTTATAAGATAAATCTTTGCCGGGAACACCATGCGTCGCGCCAACTTCATCCATCTCTCGTCCCATATTGGGCAATTTGGTGGGTCGTCTTTGTTAGTGCTGTAATATTCTTTCCTAGCAGTGTGAAACGCCACCGATTTCTCTTCCTTTAGCTCCGGGGCTGGCTCTTCGCCATCATCTGGTCTAGCCTTAACATTCTCATTTTGGTAGTTTAAACTATCCACTGAGATAACATCTTCCTCATTATCCAATTGGACGTCCTCTTATTCTTCATCAGACACTGACAAAATAGTATATGTTCCAACGTTGCCCCTCTCCTACATGACACCACCATGAGAGAGTCCTCCTACTTCAAATATGGAGTATGACTGTAAAGAAAGGGAAAATGTGGCAAAGTTTATTGTTGTCGTTGGAATATCAAACTGCGCATTGCCGTAATAACTAGGTTATGTATTCAAGTCTAGAAAATCAACAGTTTGTTGTGGATTATAGACATTGTCACTTTGTATTTCTACAATGACATGTGCACAAGATCTGTTCATATCCATGCAAGCAGTTGCGTACATTTCTTGAATATCTTTGTTGTCCTTAATTGCACTCAGGTAATAATATATTTGTTGTGAGTTTGCATCCATTTTATGCCACGATAACACAATTCAACTCTATACACGATGGGACGCAAATCGAGCTTTCTGAATACACAACATATAAGTTGATTGTACATCATTTTCAGCTGAATTTTGATCTTGCATGATGCATTTGGACCCGTGTAGTCGAGCCCGTAATTCGTTTGCAATTTTTTATCGCCGTAGGACAAATAAACAGTAACATCATGTTCAGTTGGATTCATTTTTTATGATCGACTGTTTAGATAACCGAATTTTAGATTGACAAATTGAGTGATATTTGGCTCGAATAAGGACTAAGCTGATGGAAGGAGTGAGAGGGTTTATATAGAAAGAAAACGAGCTCCCAGAATTCATACATGTGAAACATTTTCTGCCTCAAAATGACCTGACAATGACCTGCAATGACAATCTGCAAGGAATATATTCGATTCCCTGTGACGGGTTCCCAAAATTCGTCGACGGATTCTAGAAATTTGAACGAATTCTTGGAACTCATTCTAACATATTCCTGTGCTAGACGGTTATTTCATTGCAGAGATTCTCTGAAGAAACCTTAACGCAATCCAGGAATTCGTTTCGAGTTCTGGGATTGCGTTTGACCTAATTTTGCAAAACTACTCAAAACAACACTAGTTTTGAAGCTTATTTTAAAAATAACGCTAATTTCATTTTAGAGATTCTCTGAAGAAACCTAACGCAATCCAGGAATTCGTTCAAATTTTGGGATTGCGTTTAACCTAATTTGCAAAACCACTCAAAATAGCACTAGTTTTGAAGCTTATTTTAAAAATAACTAAATTAAAAAAAAATCCCGGTAAATCATTTACACGTTACTTGGTGGCCAAGAATACACGTACATCCACACGTCATAATTTCTCCCATGCACGTGTGCATAAAACTAAATGAACAGAGTGGAAACACCACATGCATTTTTGAATAAAAATTCATAAGTCAAGAACAAAAGTTTTTAGGTCACAAAAAGTTTTACCTATGAATTTTTAAAGTTTTCGAACAAAAATTCATAAGTGAAGAAAAAAATTCATAGGTAAAAATTTTTATTCTTGACCTACAAATTTTTTTAAAAAAAAAATTGAACTATGAATTTTCGTTTTGGCCTATGAATTTTTGTTCAAAAACTTTAAAATTTTCAATCGTCCTGATTTCAATCCGACTAATGAAAGAGTTTTCTCTCTCCCATTAACACTCAGCAGAACTTAAGTAGCCACTTATCAACACATCAAATGCACGTCTGTACTCCAAATAACATATCATCAATTAATTAATTAAATTAAATATATAAACGTAAATATGCATAAGTAATATAAACAATATCACACCCGTCAATATGTTCCCGCCCAAACCAATCAACATTTGAGAGCCATCCCAAATGTCAACATATAAACGCCTCTTTAATTCACCAATGTGGCACACAATGCAAGCTTCAAATGGTTGCAATATGCCAGCCAATTTAGTTATAAGTAAGTAGATATTAATTAATATTTATTAAACTCTCTAACTAATAAATTTAGAACTCCTAAAATAAATTTTCACAAACTATAAGCTACACCCTACAGTACATCACAATCATGCGATCAATTTCCTTAATTGTTTATCCTGGCTGAGTGCAAGTCATGGAGAATCAAACCCCTAACTTCATCATATGATATGATTTCAACTGTCAATAATATAAAACAGATCATGGAATAACTTTCATTATTTGAACTAACTTAGCCAATCTCTCAACTTCTCTCTTCTCTCTCTCTAAGAGAGAGACTTCCCTTTTTCCTCTCCTAGGGTTTCCTCTAGCATTTTCTATGTTCGAGTTGAGCCCTTGACATCATGTTCTAAGTTTGACCGTGTTGTCTTTTTCTTTGTGTTCCTTTTTCACTTTTTGTGTGTTGTATTGTGTGCTCTGTAATGCTTTCTTTGGCAAGAGTTTTGGTGGACTTCAATAGTTATTGTGTTTTCTTCTCGAATAATGTGGAGCTATGAGCGTGGATCTTCGCTATTCATTTTCCAACAATCCAATTCTTATGTCGCTGGCGGTTTGATGTGCCAGGTACTCGTGAGTTCATTTTGTTTCTGACATGTAGAGATACAAGGGTGGTTTTTTAAACCACCTATTTAAGACGTAGATCTGGCAGGTCCGTTTCTTTGATTAGAATATTTAGACCATCTAAAGTTGTAATTTTCTTGACCCAACCTCTGTCTGGTTTGGTGAGTGCCATTAAACTCACCTTGATGGTATTTTTTGTCTATTTCTTTTTGTTTGCCACATTGTTGTTTTCTTGGTTGGAACTTTTGGAGTTTCCTGCATTTTTCGCCTCCTTGGTAACCAGGAATGGGATGTTGGCAATTGGCGAGGCTTTGATCAGTTTCTTGTTGACGAGAGTGATGTCTGCATCTTCAAAACTGGTGATTTTGGCCATCGGAGCAGTGTCAATCCTTAATGTGCCATCTAGTTAGGGTTTGTTTGTTTTTTGGGCTGAAATTTGTTTGGGCCATTTTGTCTTTTTTTTGGTGTCGTTTATGTGGTCCTTGTATAGGTCTGTATTTGGTCTTGGCTCACTTGGTCTGATTTGTTGGTTGGTCTTTCTGTAATAGGCCAAATGGTTATGTACTCTCTTGATGTTTAATGCTAATATTTTTTTTATTTTTGACAAAAAAAAATAACTTAGCCAAGGATTTATATTACTTTTCAGGAAATCATAGGATATCAAACTTATTTACTTAAGTTAATCAATCTCCTTTTGAACTAGGAGCGTATACAGGTAATTTTAGGTGATTTTCTTTCTAATTTTCTAATAGAACTGATTTACGCAGTTTACAATTTTGTAAAACTAAATCATCCAAAATTATATACAAACCAATGCTTTCAGTTTTTAAGTGGTTTTGAGCGGCTTGGCCATTTAAAAATATAAGTATCTTATATCTACTTACGTAATATAATTATACACTAGAACTATTTTCTTGAATCCCAAAAACACTTATAAATATGTAATTCAAGATAAAAAAAGACACTAAACAACAAATCCCAATAACATTAACAAATCCAACAATCTAATATAAAAAAGATACTAACTCTTAACATTAGTTATTTATACTACTTATATTTTATTAGTATATAATGTATCCATACATCTATACATGGACAAGGAAGAGGACGGTTCGGTTTCAATGATGATTTCTACACCCTAGACCAAAAATTGAAATGTTCATTTCGGTTTAAAAATAAAATCATGATTAGTCAAAGCACTTAAAATATCATAAGTTTATAGTTGACTCCGTTTGACCAAAACAATTTTTACGATGATGATCACAAAGACACATTGCCTAATCCATGAATAGAATTAGAATATTGTGTCAAGCAAATTATAATCTCTCTATAAGATTTACCATGGTGTTTCAGAAAGGGATTAATATCATAAATCCCAAATATAATAAACCATTGACTAGGAATAAACATCTATATGGTTTATTGTTAGTCAGTCACACTTAGCCCCTTTTTCTCTAACAAGTACCCAACTAGTCTATCCTTATAGCATGAGGCTCGCTATCTTTACCGCTAACATATCTTATTAATCAAGGCGACAGAACTAGAGCTCATCTTACAAGTTTTCAACTAATGCCGTAATTAGTTTAACCTATGATCAGGAGCTATTTGTAGAATGCTTTCGGTCCAAGAGAAATCTGTGATTCGAGTTTTTAAAACTAAGAATTGTTTCTTCTTGAAGGACTTTAAGCAGTATTTTTTATAGAGTAAAATGCACCAGACCCTTCCTGCGCTCTATCATAAGTATACAAAACCCTCCTATGTGTTAAAAGTTCTACAACAAGTCTCTATGGTGAGTAAAAATTCCTCACGTGCGCCTTTATTACCTACACTCTCTTAACAGTTTTTAAATTTATAGCTAAAAGACATTGATAACCTTACCCACTTATTCAATTTTCTTTTCTTTTTTTTTTCTTTTGTCAAACATGTGTATAACAATTAACCAAAAAAAAAAAATTCTCAAAACACCCAAATGTGCATAACAAACCCATCTCTCTCAAACATGAAGGCCTACAAAAAATAAAATAAAATAAAATAAAATTCCAAATTAGTTTTAACCCTCATTCTAAAATTAATGCCAATAAAAATTCTCCACCACTAGCAAATCGCTAACGATTCTAAACTTTCCCCAAGTTCACTAATGCAAAAGGCATGCATGCTTGCTTTAACGCTACAGAAGATTGAGGAAAATTCTTGCTTAAGATGTGAGCTAGAGATACCAATACTACATATGTGCATATATGTATACATATATGCACACATATATGTATACATATATATTTATACATGTACATATATGTATATATATGTATATATGTAGTATTGGTATCTGTTATTTGTAAGGCCCTCAAGACAAAGGGAAGCAATTATATTTGCAGCATGATCCGCACAGGAGAACCTTCACAATAAATTGATTTAATTAATTAACTTCTAAACTTGAAAAAGTTTGTGCTTTAATTCTTTACATCTTCTTACCTGCAAAAGTATATACGTTTCATATTAGGCCTTCATGTTTAGGGCAGAGGGGTTTATTCCGTCTATTTCGATGTTTGGAGAATTTTTATTTCGTTATTAACTTTGACCCAAAAAAATTGGATGTATGAGGTTATTAATGTCTTTTCGCTGAAAATTTTAACATCGTTAGAGGAGTTTAGATGGTAAGGGACTGCGCATAGAACTTTTTCTTATCACAGGGGCTTGTTGTGGGATTTTGGACACCAAAGGGGGGTTTCGTGCACTTATAATAGACTACAGGGAGTCCCATGCATTTTACCTTTTTTTATATGTTGAAAATAATAAAGGGTAACTCCCCTAGTTTGTATAATTAGTTGGCTAGCCCCTATATTTTAAATTTTACCACTTTATTTCGCCGTGCTTTTCAATAGGTAACATGTTAACCCATTGTGATTTGTCTAATGAATTTGATTATCTCCTTGTGATTTTTCTAGTTAGCTAATTACCCTTTTTTGTTTTTAAAACATGCCATGTTACCCCCTTGTACTTTTTAAAAGAGAACACAATTACCTTTTTCTCTGTTATTAGCAAATCTTTGTAAGCTAAAAATGTGGGTATTTTCATAAAAATATGTAACATATTGCACGTTTTAATAATCTTAGATGCAAAAAAAAAAAAAAAGATGCTTATGATACACAATAAGTTAATATAAATAAAAAGCCATTAAGTAGGATATTATATGTCATCTTTTAAAAAGTAAAAACGAGTAACATTATAAGTTTTAAAACACAGAGAAATAATCAGCAAATTAAAAAAACTACAGGGCGTAACGTACATTTCACCCAAATAATTAATGTAACAAACACATATATGAAAATAAATATCCACTAATAAATATTTAATACAGTTAAAATATCTCTAGTAAATAAATATTTACACTATCTATAAAAGTTCTACTTTTTAAAGCATTATGAGAGTACCATGTCAGTGCCATTGTGAGAATGCCATGTCAGCACTTACATAGTATGGTTATTTTTTGCTTATTATTTTACTTGATATTATTTTTTTTTATCTTTATGAATATATATTATTAGGTTTAATTGAGATATTAAACGGTCAGTCAATTAATGCTTAAGATAAAATTTATTTGTGAACTTCAATTGGTTTATTTCATATCTATTATGTACATATATTATTAGTATTAGACATTTAATTTCCCATACTATATTAAGTTCTATTTTTTTAAACATTGTGAGAGTGCCATGTCAGGGTCATTGTGAGAATACCATGTCAGCACTTATATGACATGGTTATTTTTTATTTATTATTTTACTTGCTATTATTTCTTATTTTTATAAATATACATTATTAAGTTTAATTGAGATATTAAATGGTCAATCAATTAATGTTCAAGATAAAACTCATTTGTGAACTTCAATTGGTTTATTTCATATCTATTATGTATATATATAATTAGTATTAGATATTTAATTGCCAGTTAATTAACTCTTAAAATAATATTAATTTATGAGTTTTAAAAGATTAAACCTGAGTAAATTTAACATTACTATTAAAAAGTAATATTTGAGTATTATGAGAGTGTCACGTTAGTGATTATATGGAAATAGTTATTTTATTATTAACTTATATAATAAATCTTTATTTGTTTTATGTTTATTATTTTTATCTTTATAGATGTAATTAAATTATTAGTTTTAACTGACAAATTAAATAATCAATCAATTAATACTTAAAATATAATTTATTTGTAAATCCCAAAAAGGTTCTCTTATCATCTATTATGGATATATATATTCTTATTTTTAATTTAGAAATTTAATTAAAATTGATTTTTAAGAATAATATTCATTTGAGAACTTCAAAAGGTTCACTTCCTATTCATTATGGATATATGTTATAAATTTAATTTTGAAATTTCATTACTAATTAATTAATGCCAAAAGCCTTAAAAAATTTCATTTGTGAATTCCAAAGATTAAATCTAAATAAATTTGATATTTATTATTTAAACAAAACCTGTGCAAAGCATAGAACATTCCTGAATAAATTCATCATTCTTGTGAAACTAATAAGGAATTATAAAGTTAAAGAAATTAAATAGAGAAGAGAGAAAATATAATAAGAGGGAGAATAACTCTTATTATTTTGATATATAGAAAATACAATGTCAAGGGGCCTATTTATAGGGGCAATATAGTAGTAGTTAGATAAGATCAAACTACATAGTTTCAAACCAACTCTACTTTTGTAGAGATAAAGTCAACTACATCTCATATATAATAACTCATTCTGCTATTAAAAATAAATAAATTCAACTTAACTTAATATTTACTATTAAAAGATAAATATGTGTGAACTATGGATAAAAGTGTGCTAGTTTTGTTAGGGCAAATACATTGATAAAACAAGAATAGATGGCAGAATCCACATCTAATATATCATATTAACATGCGATAATGTAAGCATGTTGGCAAACCATATATGCAATTAAAGACACGTCCATTACGTCAGCAATCATAATCCCAGCAACTAAATTGATATATCAAATTCTATTACTTGTCCATGAAACGATTAGATATGATCCAATAATACATGTTCATGGAATTAATTTACAACATCCGCACATCTAAGTTATGATTGCATGTAAATTCCTTCATTCCATATATTTTTTTAAATTGAAAACATATTTTCAATATTGATTCCGAAAACAACTTTTATTATAAAATATCAAAGATAAATTAAGGAAATTAGCTTGAATCAAGAAGTCTTTCCTCTAAATCAAGAGTTTTATGCTGATAACGTGTTGTAAAACTAATGGAGAATTAGAAAATTAAATAGAGAAGAGAAAAAATATTATAAGAGGGAAGAAAACTATTATTATTTTGTGGGAAAGAAAATACAATGCCAAGGGCCCTATTTATAGGACCAATACAGTAGTAGTTAGATAAGACTAAACTATATAGTTTCAAACCAATTCTATTTTTATAGAGATAAAGATAATTGTATCTCATATGTGATTACTCATACCATAATGAATATCCACATATATTTATAATTTTATAACAGTCATATGCTATTAAAAAATAAATAAAATCAACTTAACTTAATATTTACTATTAAAAGATAAATTGTGTGAAATACAGATAAAAGTGCATTAGTTTTGTTAGGACATATACACTGATAAAAAACTACTATTCAATTTGACTCCATTATTAAAGATGTGTTTTTGTTTTTTTCCTTCAATCCAAATGCAATAGTTGACTGACCAGAAAAACAAAAGGTAATAATTAGAGGCACGGAAGAAGAACTTGGCAGTGCAACCCTTGGGAGTATCCGATCCCACGAGGTAATTTGCGAGGCCCCTTCCATTGCTTTCTAATGGGGACCACTCATGCTTTGTGAAAGAGCCCTCTGAAGTTTATGTTAATGTTTAAGAGTTTATTTATTTTTTTCAAACGCCCCACCTCCAACCCAAACTCAATCTTCATGAGATTTGTATGCAGGGCCATATTATTAGAAGAAATAATCTCAACCACTTAATTTATCCTTTAATTCCAATCTAACAATTTATTATAGTTATTATCATCTTCAGCTTTGGTATGTGAAGATTAGCAACTCCAATAGATTTATTTTAGTAATCTCCTAATCATCAAATCCAATATTTATTTTGTTGAAGCTTGTTAAATTACATTATCAGCCACATGAATTAAATTAAGCAAGCTACCTAAAGGTCTAATCTTTTATCAAGTGTAAACAAAATAAATTAAGGAACAATTATTAAATTATAAGGAAGAAAGAAGAACCTGACCTGGTTGTTTCGTAGATGCCAAATCCAAAAAGAATTACTAATCTCATGAGCAGCCCAATTTTATAAAGCAACTATATATTAACCATATTGCATAGTGTGTGTATATATATATATATATATATATATATATATTGTTGGGGAAAAACATGCAAACACGAAGAATACGAGAAGAAATAACGGACACAAGAAATTACGTGGTTCGGCTTTGAAGCCTACGTCCACGGGCAACAGAGAATAACTATATTACTGATCACGAATGCTACAAGGCTAACACTTTGGTTTCTCTCTTACCCCACATACCACAAGAGGTATGAACCTAAAGCCCTTAATATAATGTCTAGCCCCTATTTATAGTACATAAGTATCCTAATCCGTATTCTACAAGGATAAGGAAATAGTATACTACTAGGAAAAGTAAACAGTATACTACAAGGAAAAGGACACATATTAATTATATAATATGGGCCACATTCAACAAATCTCCACCTTGGCACGTATTCGCTCCAATCAATACACCATCATTCTTGCAGCCAACTGCCCTTAAGGGCTCACTGCTCCACACCGCAAATAGCAACCAAGTCCAAACAATGCTTGAACTTGCTGACTAGAACCACCTTAGTCATCATATCTGTTGGATTCTCATGGGTAGAAATCTTCTGCACCGATATAATTCCTTGTGATATAATATCTCTGATAAAATGATATCTGATATCAATGTGTTTAGTTCTCTCATGATACATTTGATTCTTCGTCAGATGGATTGCACTCTGGCTATCATAAAAGATTGTACTTGGATCTTGCTGCAGTCCAAGATCACGAACCAGGCCTTGTAACCATATGGCCTCCTTCACAGCTTCTGCAATTGCCATGTACTCCGCTTCAGTAGTCGACAATGCCACAGTAGACTGTAATGTCGCTTTCCAACTGATAGCACATCCAGAGAGAGTAAACACGTAACCCGTTAGAGATCTTCTCTTATCAAGGTCACCCGCAAAGTCTGAATCACAATAACCCACCAACCTCGCGCAATTTCAAGTCATCTTGCTAAATAGCAATCCTATATTCGCAGTGCCACGCAAATATCTCATTATCCATTTCACCGCTTCCCAGTGTGTTTTCCCAGGTGATACCATATACCTGCTCACAACACTAACTGCATGTGAAATATCAGGACGAGTGCACACTATAGCATACATCAAGCTACCAACAACACTCGAGTATGGAACATGAGACATATGCTCCACCTCCTCCTCAGTTTTAGGTGACAAATCTGCAGACAATTTGAAGTGAGCAGCAAGCGACACACTCACAGGCTTAGCTTTAAGCATCCCGAAACGCTCCAAAGACCTTCTCAATATAACTTTGTTGAGACAAGAATAGCTTCCGGTGTTTCTATATCCGTGAATCTCCATGCCAAGAATCTTCTTCGCTCCAAGATCCTTCATCTCAAACTCATCACCTAGTCGCTTCTTTAATTCGTTGATTGCGGACATGCTTTTAGCGAATAAGCATATCATCGACATACAACAAAGAAATACGCAAACGAACCATCCGAAGCTTCTTGAGATATACACACCGTCGTAAGCACTCCTTGTGTATCCAGATTTGCCATGAATGTGTCAAATCTCTTGTACCATTGCCGAGGTGACTGCTTCAACCTATACAAGGATTTCTTGGTTTGCAAACATGGTTCTCCTTACCAGGAACTACATACCCCTCCGGCTGACTCATGTAAATTTGCTCTTCAAGATCACCATGCAAAAACGCTGTTTTTACATCTAGCTGCTCAAGCTCTAAGTCATGAAGAGCAACCAAGGCAAGTAAAACCCTGATGGAAGTATGCTTCACAACCGGAAAGAACACTTCGTTGAAGTCAACACCCTCCCTTTGTGTATAGCCTTTTGCCACCAACCGTGCCTTGTATCGAGGACCTTCAACCCCTGGAGTACCTTCCTTTTTTCTTGTAAACCCATTTGCAACCGACAACTCGCTGTCCCTTAGGCAATTCAACAAGCTCCCATGTTTGATTCTTATGAAGAGACTCAATCTCCTCACTCATGGCACCCACCCACTGAGTAGAACCTTTCCCAGATATGGCCTCTTTGTATGAATTCGGCTCATGTCCTTCAATTGTTTCAGCAACAGTCAAAGCATAAGCAACAAGATCAGCGTATCCATACCTTTGAGGCTCTCTAATCTGTCTCCTTTCTCGCCCAGTGGCAATGCTATACTTCTGTTGTTCAGGCATATTTTGATCATGTGCCTCAGTTGGTTGAGTCGGCTGAATTTGACTGCTACTATTGCTAGATGGAACATTTGGTACATCAGAAAATACCTCCACCTGCTCTTTGACACCGTGGTCTAAATCAGCTATCGTTTTCTCCTTTTCTTGGTCTAAAAAAGCAGACTCGTTGAACGTAACATCCCTGCTGATGAGGAAACCTGGAGACTTTGGATCTATGCACCACAACTTGTAACCTTTCCTCTCGGACGCATAGCCTAGTGATGAGTTGTGATTTGGTGTGTGTTTGCATCGCCATTTACTTATACTTTAGAGGTGTTGAATGCTTATAATGATGCATTAGTGTAGTACTTTTGATAGGAATAGGCTTAAGTGTGAATAAATGTGCATATTGAGTTTAAGAGATAAAATGCTACACTAATAGCTTATTTTTAATGATTCAGGTGATTTTGGGTTAAGATAAAGATTGAACAATGAAAGGTGATGAAGATAGGACATGCACGGGTCTAAGGGAGAAGACTGAAGGCCGAAATGACAAAAAATTGGATGAAGGAAGTCAGTCGGACACTAAGGAAGAATAGCCGGTCGACCGACTAGGTCGACCGGCCACTCCAGAGAGCTTCGTCGAAAAGCCGGACGACCCCCCTTCAAGAGCCGGTCGACCGGCTAGGTCGACCGGCCACTCCAGAGAGCCCTTGAAGAAAGCCGGTGGAGTACTCCAGAGGCCTAGGTCGACCGGCTATGCGCGAACCTATAAATAAAGCCCCATGCAGAGCAGAATGGAGGGAGTTTTTACACACACTTCACACCTATTCTCACCCACACTTAACCCTATTCCCTAGCTGCCTCACACACCCTTTTCACATATTTTTCACGAAGAACCAAGCTTCGTTGGAGATTCAAACGCTTTGGAATCGAGATTGTTTACAAGTGTGTTATTAAATCGCTAGGATGAAAGGGGAGTTTAGTTATATCTCTTTCATTCTATTTTCTATTATGTCTGAGTAGGCTTGTATAGGGTGATAAAACTTATGTAATGGGTTAATTTTATACTCTTATGATATGGGATATGATGGCTGAATATATATATATATATATATATATATATATATGTTTTGATTTGTTTTGTTTAATTGGGTGTTCTTTCATTCATGTCTATGTGTTTGATAGAATACTTAGATGAGTACATATATATTAATTGAAGTTTGTTTGTTACTAAACACATCTAATCCATGTTGTACTCATGTCTATGTGTTTATACATGGATGTTATGAAGTGGGTAGTACTTTTATTCATATCTATATGCGTATTTGCATGTCTAGTAACAAGCATAATTTCAATATCACATGTGTATGAATGTTAGTCAAATCCTGCTGTAGTGATCTTAGAATGACGGAGTATAATTTAGGGCTAATCTAGGTCGAGTTTCCTTTGGCTTTAAATCCAGCCAATAGGTTTGGGATAGATTTAGTCGACCTTAGCAACACTAGGTCTTGGCTTTAAACCCAGCCAACGGTTTAGGTACTAGGGTAGGTTCATTCTAAGCCACCTAGGAAGTTAGTTAGTCCCTCTTGAGGCCCTAGGTCATAAGGACCACGCCGTAGCTCTAGGAGACGTCGCCTAGGGACGGACCCGCACCGAGTTCTAGGGGGAAATCAGAACACTAACTAACAACCTAGTTAAGAGCACTTTTGATAGTTAGCCATCATTCCTTAATCCCATAGCATTTGAGTATGGAGTTACCCATTCGTAAGTCCAAGTCACCCTAATCCCTTTCCAATTATTAGTTTCTTCTTAATCAACCTGCGTTCCTTTTGTTTTTATTCATAGTTTAGTTTTTTTTCATTTACTTAGAGCTCCCGACAATCCAAACCTTCACAAGAAAAAGTACACTTAGTTTAGATCTTTCTTTTTAGCTCTTTTAGGACACCAAGCATAGGATATATTCACGATATTCACGCCTCCCTGTGGTTCGACACCCGCACTCGTAAACACTGTATTGCACGATCCGTACGCTTGCGGGTCTTTTAAAACTTGCACTCGTAAGAAGACATCACCTAGAAATATGCATTTCTTTGCCCTCGGCTCCAACTTGCCATCCTTCACATGAGCGTATGCAGGGCAACCGAACACCCTTAATCGAGAGTAGTCAGCAGGCTTACCAGACCATAACTCAAAAGGAGTTTTCAATTCAATAGCTTTAGATGGAGACCTATTCACCAAGTAGCATGCCGTATTGACGGCTTCAGCCCAAAAATCTTGACTCAAACCAGATTGGGAGAGCATACAACGAGCTCTCTCCACCAGAGTTCTATTCATGCGTTCTGCAACTCCATTCTGTTGTGGTGTCCCTACACATGTGCGGTGTCTCACAATGCCATGTTTCTTGCAGAACTCATCAAACTCTTTGTTGCAATATTCCAACCCATTGTCAGTCCTAAGACGCTTAATTTGTTTACCAGTCTGCTTTTCAATCAACGTCTTCCACTCGACAAATGTTGGAAACGCCTCATCTTTAGTTTTTAAGAAGTATACCCACACCATCCGAGAGTATGCATCAATGAAAGTGATGTAATACCTGGCACCTTTCTTGGAAAGAACTTTATTAGGACCCCAAAGATCAGAATGAATATAATCAAGTGTGCCTTTGGTGTTCTCCTGCCTCATCGAACTTCACCTGGTTTGCTTTCCAAAGACACAATGCTCGCAGAATTCAAGCTTTCCAGTTCTTTGTCCACAAAGCAAATCCCTCTTGCTCAGCTCGGTTAGTCCCCTCTCGCTCATATGGCCCAATCTTTTGTGCCATAACTGCGTAGTGTCATTATCACTCTCCTCGGATGTAACAGCTGCAACACCTATAACTGTACTACCTTGAAGGATATATAGGCCACCAATCAAGTTCCCTTTCAAGAGCACAATTGCACATTTGGTCACCTTTAAGACACCATTCTCACTTTGGAATTTGTATCCATGAGAATCCAAACGCCAAAGAGAAATCAAGTTTTTCTTCAGCTCCGGTACATGCCAACACTCGAGAGATCTTGTAATACCATCAAACATCTTGATATTTATGATGCCCATTCCTCCACCTTTAACGAAAGATCATTGCCTAGAAAGACTTTCCTTCTCTTTTGGAATAAGAAGAGAACCGATCGCGCTAGGACACATATGGAACGTTGCACCGATCAAGAATCCATTGATTTTGCCATCGTGATCCACTCACATCAAAACTTCCCGATACTACTCGAGTTATCTCCATCATCACAAGACTCTCCACCACATTAGCTGAATTCTCCATCTTTTTCTTTCCTTTTCTCGCCTTGGACATTCTTTCTTAATGTGACCCTTTTCGCCACACTCAAACAGCGTAGCTTCCTTGCTCTTGATTTTGACCTTGACTTGCTTTTCTTTCTATCCAAGATCCACCTCTATTCTCCGATCTCCTCTACTCACTAAACCTTCCCCATGAACTTCTTCCATATGTCCGGAATATGTGTTTGAAAATCCTTCGATTTTAATGAAGTAATCACATCTTCAAAAGTAATTTTATCCTTCCCGTACAACATAGTGTCTACAAAGTTCATATATGAAGGCGGTAAGGAGCATAATACGATCATAGCTTGATCTTCGTCATCAATTTTAACACCCACATCCTTCAAAGCAATAAAACAAGAGGTAAACTCATCAAGGTGTTGTTTTAGTGAGGTACCTTCTTTCATTCTAAGATGATACAATCGCTTCTTCAAGTAGAGGCGATTAGTGAGAGATTTAGATGCATACAATTCCACCAAAGTATTCCAAGCCTCAATCTGCGTCTTCTCAAGAATCTCCAAAGAATACTTCATTTGTCACGGACATATGTATTGCACTCAAGGCTTTCGCCGAGTTCTTCTCTCGTTCTTTGGTTCTATCTTTTCCGGGATCACTCCTTCAATGACTTTCCAAAGTCCCTGCATTGTCATAAATGCCTTGAATCTGATCCTCCAAAGACTGAAACTCATTCTTCCGTCAAACTTCTCGATTTCAAACTTTCCACCTGTGGAAGACATCTTCGTTTGCTCAAAACTCACACTTCGGGATGGAATTTGGCTCAATGGATCGCAAAAACGGATTCAGCACGTCGAAAAACCTTAGGAACACCCCTGGTCAACTTTGGTCAACACCGGTCAAAGTCAAACCTGTTGGTCAAAGTCAACACCGTCCCTAAACACATACTTCGGAGCAGAATCTGGAAAAACAGAGCTCAAAAACGGACTCAGCACGTCGAAAAACGTGGGGTAAGGCTTTGGTCAAACTCGGTCAACCCTTGGTCAATGGTCAACGGTCAAAGTCAACCCCGGTCAAACCCTGGTCAATGCTGGTCAACGTCGGTCAAAGGTCAAAACAATTTTTTTTTTTTTTTTGTTTCAGGACTAAATCTAAGCCCAAATAAAAATTTCTTTTTTATTCTTTTGGCCTAAACTAAGCCCAAACCCAAAAAAAAAATTTAATATTTTTCTGGCCTAGAACCTAAGCCCAACAAAAAATTAATTAACCCAAGACCCAAGCCCTAGCCAAAATTGGACAAGGCCACTACCCAAGCCTGATCCAAATAAACCCAAAGACCCAAAGCCTACAAACCCTAAACCTGCTTTACAAACTTGAACCAATTTCCAAAAAATAATACCTGAATACCAAAAACCAACCTCAAGAGCACGCGAACTCTATCTTCTTCGCTTGTTCTTCAAACCCAAACACGAACCAAGACCCGCCGACGCAAGCTTCCACTCCAACCACCAACGCTCAACATAGACAGCACCGGAGCACTCCTCGCCGAACAAAGACCTTTGTTTAGTTAGGCACCGTTTGGTTTGAGAAATTTTGGTTTCACAGTGAGTTTTGATTTTTCCTTTTTCCCTCAAGCAGCGGAATATATCTAAGCTCTGATACCAGTTTGTTGGGGAAAAACATGCAAACACGAAGAATACGAGAAGAAATAACGGACACAAGAAATTACGTGGTTCGGCTTTGAAGCCTACGTCCACGGGCAACAGAGAATAATTATATTACTGATCACGAATGCTACAAGGCTAACACTTTGGTTTCTCTCTTACCCCACATACCACAAGAGTTATGAACCTAAGGCCCTTAATATAATGTCTAGCCCCTATTTATAGTACATAAGTATCCTAATCCGTATTCTACCAGGATAAGGAAACAGTATACTACTAGGAAAAGTAAACAGTATACTACAAGGAAAGGACACATATTAATTATATAATACGGGCCACATTCAACATATATATATATATATATATATATGAGAGAGAGAGAGAGAGAGAGAGAGAGAGAGAGAGAGAGAGAGAGAGAGAGCTGTAGTGGAGGTATAGATACCATAATACACGCATGTGAAGCAAAGATAATTCTCAAGTTCATAATTAAAGAGACAACATCGAATGAGAATATACTATCTTAAGAGGAATAGATGCTTATTAGAGAATATCAGTTGGAAGTGTTGAAGATGTTTGAATTTACAATCAAGAAAACAGATTAAGAGCTCCCTAAGTTATTAGGTAATAAGACACTACGAATTTATAATTATAGGTTTGTTGAATATTGCATGGAATATTGAAGACATTCAAATTTACAATCAAGAAAATAGATCTAGAGCTCCCTAATCTCTTATTAGGTGGATAATACACTATGAAATTCAATTTTTTATTGTAATTATAGGTTATGTTGAGTATTGAGGTTTAATGCAAAAAAATTGTGTTCTTTTATGAGTTTACATGTAGTTTGATTGAGTTTTTAGGAAAAGCACAAGCACAATAAAGAAAAGAAAAAATATTACCTTTTTGGACTCCAAATTTATGCGCTTATAATGAAATGTTCTTTTATGGGGAAAAAAAAACTCCAATCCAAATAAGACTTAGAGGTTGTGTTCTTTCTTTTCTTTTTTTACCTCCTTGCTTGCCTTCTTTCTTTCTAAACACCCGCTTAAACCTAACGCCCCGCAAACCCGGATCGTCATTTCTGAGAGAAATAGACTCAATTGCTTGAGTTATTCCCTAATACTGTCTTAGATTTGGACATATTTAAGTAGTATAATTGCTAAAAGATTTGAACTATGTACTAGATATTAACAAGCTAACTGCCCACATTGTAAATCTCTACAAGAATTTGTAATTTTTGACAAGGCAGTTTGGATGGTCTTTGCTTCAATCCAGGTCAAATTGTGTCCACTTTGTCTTCTTGGGCCCTCAGAGCTATTCTATTTCTGACTCTGCCAGCCTACTGGGTTGGGCTTTTTGTGTTGAATCTAGGCAGTTTCTCGTGTTGGGCCCATTTGGTCTATGTTGTTAGACCAGGCCCTTGCCAGTAACCTTTTGTTTGTTTAACATATCCATTCCATCACTTTCTTCACTTCTTTCTAATTATTTTTCTTTCTCCCTTTATTATTGATAATGTCATCTCCCAAAGTCATCATTATAAATAAATCCACTCCTCCTACAAACAATCTCCTGTCCTATTATCGAATCCTCACTAGGTCCATTGTCGCTCTTAAACTTGAAACCAGAATCCAAAAATCCAAATTGTTCATAAATTTTATCAATATATCATTAAATGTTTCAATAGATCTTCCAAAAGTTATCAAAAGAAATACATCTTATATAAGTCATTCAAACCATCTCTAAATCCAATTATATTACAAATTAATTACTTAAAATATAATTTAATCTATTATCTTTCATAATTTAATTATTCAAAACTATATTTATTTTTATATTTAAAAATATAAAATTTAAAATACATATTTAATCTTGCATCACACGAGTCTATTACTAGTTATCAAATATTGTATACTGTGTAGTGTGCAGTTTAAATTTGCGAGTTCCGTCCCTTTCATGCCTAAAATCGAGCTTGACTTTCACTCATCTGCCAAATTAAATCTCTACATTTGAAGAAAAACACAAGGTTGTGGTCTAGAATATTATCAGCAACAATAATCATATTGAGGACCCATTTGGATTGACTTTTTTCAAAAGTATTTTTTTAACTAACTTTTGAAAAATAGATTTTTTGAGAAGTTAGAAATTATGACTTTTAAAAAAACTGTGTTTGAGTTTTTTTTAGAATTTTAACTTCTTTTAAAAATAAATCAAATAGTTATTGCAAATTTAATGTAACTTTTTCAGAAAAAAAAAACTTTTTCCTAAAAAAACAAATCTAAATAGGTCCTGAATCAAATCGAATTGAATTAAACTAAGTCTTAAATGACATTGACTAATTGACGAAAAATATACCAATCAAACAATTACAAAAATAAATAGAAACGTGTATATAAACCATGTTTTTCAATTTTGTGTAGGGTCCAAACATCTTCTCACCTTGGGGCATACTCATCTTCGATGAATCTTTCAAAAGTCAAGGTCAAGATACTGACAGGAAAAGGAGAATCTTGGGAGGCCTCTCATATTGTACCTTTGGTCTGGTCACCTCTGGTGGGGCCATGAGGGGGTCCTCTTATCAACTGGTAATTAATTATATAAGTTATTGACCCAAAAAAAAAATAATTCGATAAGTTTGGACAATAATCAAGACGGACACCCTTATCTCTAGATGGCCCTCTAATGCGCGATGTCACTACTCAACTCTCATTTTCAGAAACATAAAAATTAAAAAAAAAAAAGGAAAAGAGATTTTCTTATCACAGGTTCTATGACAGCAACTTTAAATTTAGGGTTTGACGCTAACAATAAACTATCTACCTCTAAAGAACAAATCAAGTGAATTTGATCATCACTCGATTAAAATTATAAAGACTTGGGCACATATCAAGATTCAAACTTTTATATGTATTCGTGTCCTGTATATATACCGAATCTTTTAAGTAATTGATTCGCTATAAGTTTTTCTCTGGGTGATTAAAGAAGATATTTAGACTCGTCAGGATTGACCTTTTTTTTTCAATTTGAGTTTCAGTTTTTTTAAGCTAATTTAATTATTTATTACAATAAAGAGGTCCTTTTTTAAGGAGAAAAGATTTTTTTTTATGAAAATATAAGTCGATTCAAATTAACTCTTAATAGGAATTTGAAAAAAAAAAATAGTTGCTTATTTCTCTTAAAAATCATGTAGTTGTATCTTAAAACTAAAATTAAACTAGTGTCAAGTAAAATAACCTACTAATTTGATGGAAATAAACTAGTGTCAAGTAAAATAACCTACTAATTTGATGGTCTTAGATTTATTATTATTCTCCAACTCTTGTACTCTTCATCCGGGTTCAAAAGATAACTAAAATTAATGGGCTAATCTTAATCATATCCCAAGTTTCAAGTACACTTTTGAGCATAATATAATGTAGGGTTTTTGGTTTATAGACCTCATGTATTTAGGCTTAATTACACCACTAGTTCCTAAATTCATGAAATTACAATATAAATTCTCTGTGTTTTTTCAAAATTTGTACATTTGGTCCCTTCGTCAAATTTTTCATCCATTTTAACGAAAAGTATTTTACACACACTCAAAGTGAAGGTGGGCTTTGTATTTTGCCATTAATTGCACAAATACCCTATGTGTTTAATTTTTTTTAAATTCTTCTTCATCTTTCAAAAAAAAAAATGAAAATCACCACCCCTCCACCAGGCAACCCCATGTGTTTAATTTTTTTTTTCAAATTCTTCATCTTCAAAAAAAGAAAAACAAAAGTAAAAATCATTACCCTCCCCGCCACCACACCAACCCCCCATCACCACCACGCCAACCCCGACCCCTATGTGTTTAATTTTTTTTTAATTCTTCTTCATCTTTCCAAAAAAAAGGAAAATAAAAATCACCACCACACCAGCCTCCACCACTGCTTGCCAACACCATGCTACCACAATGGTATAGGTATAAAAGGTCCATCAAAAGGTTCTAAAAGCAAGATAGTTAGTATGTTTTGCTAATTTCCTACTCTAGAAGCATACATACATACATATATATATATATATATAGAAAACTCTGAATTTGTAACTAGATATATATGGATATATGTGTGTGTATTTTTGTGTTTTTGGTGATACAGGTGGGGGTGGTGGTGGTGGGGTGTAAAGATGGCAAACGGGTACCCGCGGGCCAACCCAACCCGTTTAGCGTGGGTTATGCGGTTCCGCGGGTCGGGCCGGGTAGGGTGGAATTTGTGCGGGCGGCTGCACCCCTCATCCACACCCGCAGCCTAGCGGGTTCGCGGGTTAGCGGGTCTACCCATTCTTCTCGCTGGTTCGCAGGTTTATCCGCTTGATTTTTTAGTTATTTAATATTATTTAAAAATAAATAAAACCAAAAAAACTAAGTTGTAACTAGTAGTAAACAAATACCTGTAACCTCTTTGATCCAAAAAAACAAAAAATTAGGCAACTAAAAAAGTTAATGAACTAAGTCACAAACACAATCCATAATTTAAAATCTCCATTAAATACCTAATCATAAACTAACATTAACATAATAAGACAACAATTACCATAGTCCATAGCCACAATCAACAACTAAATGCCTAACAACATAATCCACAAATCACAATCCATAATCAAACTCTAACTATTACAAGCCACAAACAATAATTAATAGTCAACAATCCAACATTCAATCCATTATACATCAACCATAACAACAATTCAAACATCTTCAACAACTTGATTTGAAGCTTCACTTGTCCTGGACCTTTGAATATGAAGATCACTAAGTTGTACTATGAGACGGTCTAGAGTTTCTTTCTCATCTATCAAAAAGAAAACAAAATTAGGAGGTGGAAAAAACTAAAAGATTATATACTAATTTCACACATATAAACTTATAACCAATACAACCACAATAAAATACAAAAGATCAACAGAAAAGCTATTCTAATAAACATTACCTGATTTGAAACCTTGCAACCAATTCCTAGTGCAAAGCAAAGCTTCAAAATTTTCGGGTAATAAAGAGCTCCTGTATTTGTTAAGAATTCTCCCACCGATACTAAAAGAAGATTCAGAAGCAACAGTTGTTATAGGAATGCTTAACAAATCACGAACCATGAGTGCAAGTTGTGGATACCGACTTTTCTCTTTCTTCCAATGCTCCAACACATCTAAATTTGCATGAAGCTTATGATCAAGTCTAGGCTCATCTTAGTACAATTCCAATTCATTCTTGTCACTTCTCTCAACACCTTGACCCCCAAATAAATCAAACTCCTAATCAAACATAAAAGTTACAATTGGAACAAAAAAATTTTATAAATAATAAGGTAATTATAAAAATACTTACATCAAGCAAATCCTCTTTAGCTTTTCCAATGGCTCGTGATCCACTACTAGTTGCAAGGAATGATAAAGATGAATTATGTGTGTCATTTGTGCATGTTTGCATCTAGTTTTTGCATGCATATTTAAGGGTGTTTAGAGTATAATTGAGTGCACTTAGTACAAAGTTTATGCATATTTGTTAATATTTGTACATAATGTATTTAGGTGCATAAATACTATACTAAGTGTTATATTCCATGTTTGAGGAGTGTTTTGGAAGGGTTCAAGCTTATGCAAGGAAGAAATGAGTTAACGGATAAAGACCGGAAGAAAAGAAATGAAGAAGAGATCATTCTGATCCAGTCGGTCGACTTAGAAGAAGAGCCGGTCGACCGACCGCTCCAGAGAATAAAAGACTTGAAGCCGGTCGAGTGCCTCAAGAAACCGGTCGAGCAAGAAAGAGGAGCCGGTCGACCGGCTGTGCGCTGAAGAAATCCATAAAAAGCTCGTTTCAGCTCATTTTCGAGGGAGGAACTTTTATTTCTTAAATCCTAATAAACCCTAACCCTTTACCCACTTCACAAAACATCCTAAACCACCATCTAAACGCTACACCAAGCTAGGATTGAAGCATTAAACAAAGATTTGAAGGATTTGTACGGATTTGGAAGCAAGAATTTAGGGAAGTTCTTCTTGTTCTTTCTCTATTTCTTGTAAATATGTTGCTAGATTATGCTAGATTTAGGGTTGATTATTGGTGTATATTAGATTAGGGCTTTGAATAATGGATTTGTGTAGATCTTTGGCTCTTAATACATGTTTATTTACATAAATTTATGGCAAGATTCAATATGTCTATGTATTGAAAATCAAATATGTCTATGTGTTTATTAAAATGCCTAAGTGAATATGCATGTGTTATTTGTGCTTAAAATGCTCTTATCTACTTATTTGGGTGATGTGATTGTGCTTAATCTCGTGGCTTTGCTTAGTAGAGTAGGCTTTAGCTTTAAATCCAGCTAATAGATTACATGCTATGCTTAGTCGAGTTTAGGTGCTAGTCCTTGGATTTAAATCCAGCCAAGCGGATAAGTTAACCTAGACTAGAGTATCCCTCACCCACGTTAGTATTGGTTAATCGAGCTTTAATGTCACGTAATGTTTAGGTGCTAGTCCTTGGCTTTAAATCTAGCGAAGAGGATAAGTTCTAAGCACGGATTGCGTAGGCTAGGAGGGATTGGCCCTTAGCTTTAAATCCAGCTAATGGGTTGAACCACTAGTATTGGTTAAGAGAACCCCCGATCAACACAACGGTAATAGAAGTCCCGAGCCTTAGATAGACATCATCTATTATCATAGCCCAAGTCTAGTTGCAATGCAATCGCTCTAGGTCCCCTTCTTCTGTATTAGTGTTTCCTTCCTTAGTTTGGCTCCTTTAAGTTCCTCCATAGATTAGGTTTTATTTTCCTTTTTTCGAGCTCCCTTCCATCCCAAAGTAAGTACACACACGCACGTAGCTAGTTTAAGGCACTCGAGCACATAAGGACTAAACCAAGGCAGCCTCCCTGTGGATTCGACCCCGCATTTGCACACACTGTATTACACACGTCCCGTGCACTTGCGGGCTATTTAGGCTTGTGCTCAAACAGCGATATCAATGGACATGTCTTCATATCTTGATAGCAAGCATTGTTTTGATATTCTTGAAACAACTGCTTTAATTTGTTCTTGACAAAGTATGTCTTTTCCGAAGCAGTGAGAGGGTCTATCTTAGTGAAACGCCATAAAAGAATATCAAATTTCAAGCGAGGATCAGACACAACTCCAAATGAAAGCACCAAAGTGTATTCTTCCCAATATTTGTCAAAATTTTCCATTATACTTATCGCCATGCTTCTAAGCAAAGAATCATCACATAACTTGTACTTCAACAAAAGAGACTGAATGTGCCACACATTCATGAAATACAAGTTAGATGTTGGATATGTTGAACCCAAGAACAAATTAGTAATGTCATTAAAAGGTTCCAAGAATTCACATATTTTCTATCCTCTTGTCCATTCCTCATCTGATAAACCATATTTATAATGGTTATAAAAAATTTGTAAATGAGAAAAAGCGGCACGATACTGAAGGGCACTATTAAGCATTAAATGTGTTAAATTCCAACGCACAGGCATATCAAAGCGAAGACCACTTGAAGCATCTAATTTAGCAGTTTTCACACACTCCAGAAAAGTTTTCATCCGGCCTTCTGTACCACGCACATATTTGACACTTTCTCTGATTTTATGCAATGCACCACTTACCACTTTCAACCCTTCTTGCACAATAAGATTCAGAACATGGGCACAACATCTTACATGAAAGAATTCTCCATCACACAACAAATTATTTTGCAACTTGAGTGCATTGATCAATCTATCTTGCATATTGTCATTTGCAGATGCATTGTCCAATGTAATAGAAAAGATTTTATCTTCAATCCCCCATTCTTTCAATAAAGATAAAATCTTTTGGGCTAACTCAACCCCACTATGTGGAGGAGACATGTGATAAAATGACCTTACATTTTTAGGTGTTTACACTATAGATCCAAAAATTTTACGCTTTGCAAGCGAATTTAATTCAGCCTGCATTGCATATTTCCATTAAGGCCAATCATCTCTATGTCAACATTCTTAAACGGACTTTGGTTTATAATCCTTGCTTTCTATCATCAATTTAGTAGCTACTGTATGTGAAAATTTTTCATCAACAACAATTTCATTTTGGTTCCATCTTTTTCCTGTAAAGATGTAATTAATTGAGATCTCTTTATTTTCAATATTTTCGCTATTTTTTCTCATACTTAGGTACCTAATTCTCTGTTAAAGTTGCCTTTCTAGCAATTTTTGCAACATCTACAGGATCATTAAAAACCTCAAAAATGCCAATTTGCTTATTCGACTCCCTCCTTTTTTGAGGATTTTTATCTTTGGAACCAATTGGTCTATCATACTTTTGGCATGTTGTAGACTCATTTGCTAGAGTATTAGTAGATTGTTCTTTTGGAATATCAATTCTAGCGGGAGCATTTCTAGCTAAAACATGTCACTAAGTCACTCTCTTTGTATCAGTGAATGCATTTGACAATTGGTGAACAATCTTTTGCTAATAAATAATTTTTTGAACTTTTTGTTCAAATAGATTTGCGTGAGGATCAAAATAAGCCATAGATGATGCATTCCATGTAATATTTTGCTTTTTTAGCTTTTGTTTTTCTCCCCCTAATGCTAGGAATACTATTTCGTCAAATTGGCAATCAGCAAAACATGCTGTAAAAAGGTCTCCAATTAAGGATTTAAGATATTTAATGATTGATGAAGATTCAAAACTAACATATATTCCTAGTTTCTTTGTGGTCCCATTTTTGTGCACTGTAGTGGAGCAATTAGAACATATATTACACAACCAAACATTTATAAATAGGATATATTTAGTTTTTGACCAGAAATCGATTATAAAGGAAAATATTTATAATAAGCAGTTGATCTTATCTGAACTAGCACTATAGCATGTAATATGGCATATCCCCAAGCAGAACTAGGTAACTTAGTTCTCATAAGTAATGGTATGGCGATTAGCTGTAGGCAATAAAAGACTCTACTAAACTATTTTGATTATATGTGAGCCACAGGATACTCAACTATAATCCCAATTGAAGTACAATAATTATTAAAAGATTGGGATGTAAATTCTCCTGCATTATCAAGACAAATTTTCTTGATCGTATAATCCGAAAATTGTACACGTAAGCGGATTATTTGTATAGGGAGTCTTGCAAATGCCACATTTTGAGTGAATAATAAGGAGACATGTGGCCAACGTGTGAATGCATATATTAATACCACAAAATATCGAAATGGTCCACGTGCTGAAAAAATAGGCCCAAATATGTCCCCTTGAATTCGCTCTAAAAATGCAGAATTTTCAACATTAATTTTAGTTGGGGATGACCTTATAATTAATTTCCTTTGGGCACAAGCAGCACATGAAAATTCATTTTATGAGAGTACCTTTTGATCCTTTAATGAGTGCCCACGTGAATTTTTAATAATTTGTCTCATCATTATTGCGCTTGGATGTTCAAAGCAATCATGCCAAAGAATATAACTCTTTGGATCAATTACCTTTTGGTTTATCATGATAGTAATTTCATAGGATTTATGTAAGTACAATATAGTCTAGAAGATAATGCTAGCAATTTTTCCAATATACGCTTTTTGCAACATATAAGTGATGTAATATAGAGATATTCTTTATTGCCTTCCTTCATAGTTTCAATATGATAACCATTTTCTCGTATATTTTTAAAACTAAGTAGATTCCTTTGTGATCTACTTAAATATAAGGCATCACTTATTATCATCTTTGTTCCTCCGGGAAACATAACACAAGCTCTACTAGAGCCTTCAATTAACTTTGCAAAACCAGCTATTGTATTGACATTTGCATCAGTTAATTTTAGTTGGGAGAAATACTTCTTATTCTTGAGAATAGTATGTGTTGTAGCACTATCGACCAAACACATCGCTCTATCATTGATATGATGCAAATCCATTGTTCTTCATAATAATAATACACAGATATTAGCAAAGATACGACATTTATTTCGTAAAAAGATAGATATTACATTCAAGCTAAAATTAAGCATTAAAGTGACAAATAGTTCAATATAATAACAACGTTCTACTTTTACGTAAAGATGAATTTGGATGGACATTTCCATCACCAATCAATTACTTAATATTTTCAGTAGCGTCTTCAAAGAAATCAGAGCAATGAAGATGCGTGTAATTTATTTGAATATTTTGTTCAACAAGATTTGTTTTTGCACCTTGTCCTTTTCTTTTCAACGAAGCTCGATAAAGTTCCACGAGATGTTTAGCAATACAACGTGTATGATGCCAATGTCCTTTAATGTCATATTTATAGCAAGTACTTTCAGTATGTTTAAAAGATTTATTTCATGGATTATTTCCTTTGTCGTGGTTTTCTTGTCTTTTAAAAGCCGGTCTATTTGATTTATGAAAATTACGACCGTTACAATGTCTATGACTACGGCCACGACCACGACCGGTACCATATCCACGACCACGTCCATGACCACAATTATTTAATGATGTAGCATTCACCTCAGGAGATGTAATTTCACTCATTTTAGGGAATGGTTCTAAGCCAGTTGGTCGTGTTTAATGGTTTTTCATCAAGAACTCATTATTTTGCTCAGCAACAAGAAGACATGAGATTAGTTCAAAATATTTTTAAAACATGCTCTCTATATTGTTATTGTAAGAGCATATTGGATGCGTGGAAAGTAGAGAATGTCTTCTCTAACATGTCTTCATCAGTGATCTTTTCTCCGCATAATTTCAATTGTGAAGTTATTCTAAATACAGTGGAGTTATACTCGCTTACAGTTTTAAAATCCTACAATCGCAGGTGAATCCATTCATAGTGAGTTTTAGGACGGATCACTATTTTATGATGGTCAAATCTTTCATTCAAATTTTGCCAAAGGACTTGTAGATCCTTTACTATAAGATATTTGGCCTTAAGCCCTTCATGGAGATGATGACGAAGGAATATTAATGCTTTAGCACAATTATGTAAGGATACATTATTTCTTTCTTTAATTATTTTTTCAAGGTCCTTGGCATTGAGATGTATTTCGTCATCCAGATCCATGATAAATAATTGTTGCTAGAAATATCAAAGTCACAAACTCAAGTTTTGTAAGGTTTGACATTATAAATCTAGCATATTTCAAAAACAAATTAATACGTAAAGCAATAATATATTTACCTAATGTAACTTGTTAATCAGTAAATATAAGCACATAGAAAGAAATTTAAATATTACAAATATGGCATATGAGACTTATAAGCGTAATATAATATAACATAAGATGTCAATTTCAAGTGTAAGTAGCGTGTTAATGTAATTATTACAAGTAATCATTATATATTATATTAATGTTTATGTCCTTAGAAGTAATTTTTTAAGTCATGGCAATCTCGTGTCTAAGAGTCATAGTGATTACATCCTCAAAAGTCACGGTAATTAGGTCTTAAAAAAAAAGGGTATTTGTTATTATTTTATTTTTTTATTATTATTTTATTAAATAGATAATGTTGCAATAATCTATTCTAAAAGAAATAATTGAACAAAAATTTTATTTTTAGAATAAATGCAAAGTAAAATAAATAGGATATTAAAAACTTTATACTATAGATATAATGTAATACCAAAAATAAAATAAGAACCATTACCAAATTTTTTGTAGAATCGTGCTTCTTTTAATAATTGGCAGAACTTATTGTTGGTAGAGATTCGTGTTGATAACATGTTATAAAATAGATTGAAATACAATATAAGATCTCTCTAATTTCTTTCTAATTCTTTTTTGCTTCTTACTTGCTTGGATACCAATCCCTGTTCCAACCTTGCTATTTTTAGGAAGAGTTTAGAGACAAATTAATAAATGCTTATTAAATGCAAGGTGACTAAAATGTTAAATTTTCCTTCATCATTGTGCCATGCACATTTTAGCTTGTAAGCTTTTCTCAGCAAATCTTCTCTTCCCAAGGTAATTGCTTTTCTTCTTCAAAATTTGTATACTACATATATTGCTTTCAAGACCAAATCTTGACTTTTTGCAAGAACACCATTTAATGCATTGAAAATGGCTTTCAACTTTGCTGTTTACCACTTTGGTGAATGTCCAATTCACAACATACACAAATTTATCATTGTTATTCTTTATTTCTTCTGCATTTTTTCTGACAAAAAAAATTATTGTTTCAAAAATTACTTTTATGAAACTATTGCAAATGTGTGAACACTCAAAATATACAGAATAGTAGTTTCTTTTCCCTGCTCTCTCTAAGAGACAGTTTTTGTTGATACATGCTTGACCTATTTTTTTTTTTTTTTCAAATTCTCTTGGATCGTTCTTTAGAATTTGATGTTTCTTGTCTCACTTCTTATTTCTTCTCTCTACTTTGCTCTTGCTATTGGTTTTCTTTGTCTTTTATTTGGTTATTCCTTAGCTTTTGGGTTTGGGTTTTTTGTGATCCTGGGTGTTAGTTGTGGTAATTTATGGTGGTTGTTACTAGTTCCATGGCGATTGATAACCTTGATGAGGAACTCATCTAGTGTTTGGACAATGATCGCTCATGTATTTCTTTAGTGTTAGTCCTTACTTCACGCTAATGCTTGGCTGGTCTGCAATTGCTTACCCTTATGGGTGGGATTTTGGGTCCTTACTTCATGCCAATACTTGGCTGGTCTGCAATTGCTTACCCTTATGGGTAGGATTTTGGGTAAGTGTTGGGTTATTTCCAATGAAGTCATTGAATGTGATAACCTTGAGTTTGTTCAGGGATTTAATTTGAAGTCTACGTTATGCATGCTGGACAATAAAGCGCCTTGTGAATTATGCACGCTCTAGACTTCATAAGATAGGTTTTTGCTGTGTCAACCATGTGCCATGTTATGCTAATGGGATTATTGAGTGGCTTACAAAGAACGTTAGACAGGGTTTACTCCCTACTGGCCGACTTGTGTCCCCGCCATTTGGGCTCTTTAATGTAGCAGACTATGTTTACCACACTGGTGTAGGTTGATTGTACTATTTGACTATTGTCCTCGTAAATATATATATGTTTTGTGTTCAAAAAAAAAAAAAAAAGAAAGAAAGAAAGAAACTATTGTAATTGGCTTTATTGATTTACTATTGATTTTAGTGTTTCAAAAAGTACTGTAAAATGCACTTTAACTCTTATATTTTATGAAAGTTGCATAAAATCTTTTGTGATTTCAAAATTCATTGATATCCCCTGTGATTTTTTTTTTTTAAAAAAAGTTACACGTGGCCCTTACCGTTAATTTTTCCATTAGAGTTAATAGAAAATTCTAAAAACATACCTAAAATGCATTTTGATTTATCAATAAAAAAAAAAAGCTCAAATACATTGGTGCATATTCCTTTTTCTAGTTCAAAATGAGGTGTAAATGCACCACTTGTAGGAAACTAAAAAAATATATCTCCTAAATTTTTTTGTTTATATGCATTCAATTATTATTTATTATATTTGTGTCGTTTAATAATGAGTCATTTAAACCAAGAAATTTACATAATTAGGAGATACATTTTAAATTTTTTACTCATCTAGGGATGTATTTGCATCTTATTTTAATTCAGAGGGAGGAATCTGCAATATTTTTAAAATCATATAGGGAAATTTGCAACTTGTTTAAAATCAAATGAAGGAATTTGCACCATTTAAAAAAAAAAAAACAGAAAGGGCAATTTACACAAATTTACTAGAGTTTTTTTGTTATTAACAAGTCAAAATGTGTTGTAGGTGTTTTTATACTCTTTGTTAACTTTAATAGAAAAACTAATGCAAGAACTAATGTGCAACATTCTTAAATCACATGGATATCAACAAGTTTTTGAGTTAAACAATAGAAGATCTTTATGATCTTGACAAATTACAAAGAGTAAAATGCATTCTAAACATATGTGAATGTTAATTATTTCAACCCCAAATGAGGAAGGACATTCATCAGATTTGGATGTCGTAGCAGATTTGTTAAATGTCCAAATTAATAATAAATGTTTTATTCCTTATATATTTTTTATTACATATAGCAGCAATCTAAGTGATCGATGTTGTGCACAGCGCTCCATTTTATAAGCTTCTCTACAAGTCATACCTAAGATTTTAAAATATATTTCTTCTGATAATTGAATTACAAAACATTAAGGAACATTTTTTAACCTGTTAGCTAACATATATTATATGTTGTACCAGGTTGATTAAAGAAACGCATGCAAGCAAGTTTACAAGCACCTAAGGTCGGAAACATTCCTTAATCAATTCTATATTTCTCGTTATTCTTCTAGTATCTCCATATATAATTTACTTCTTTCTTCTTTTAAAAAATTTGACCCCTTAAAGTTCTTATTCTTGTCCAACATAATCCAAACCCTTTTTTCAGTCTTGTAGCCCGTTTTAAGTCTTAATTGACCATGTCATTAAAAGTTTAAACTATCACAGAAAAATCTATTATATTAATTTATTATCTTCAACATACATGCCCCTTCATATGCCAATGAGTTAACTATTACATATGAACATATTTTCTTCTAAGGGCTTTTTTGGATTGGCTTGCATGAAAAGATTTTTTTTTCCTAAAAAATGCATCTTTTTTATAATAAGTATTTGAATTAGATTTTAAAAAAAGCTAAAATCCTAAAAAAAAAAAGGTTCAATTTAAACCTTTTGTAAAAGTCAAAAATTTTTAACTTCTTAAAAAAATTATTTTTTCAAGAGTTATTAAAAAAAAAACACTTTTGACAAAGCCAATCCAAACAAGCCCTAAATAGATGGTTGTGAGATTTTTATCATGATTATTCTAGTAGCTTGGTTTATAATGTCATTTAATTAATTGACCACCTTATCCAAAAATCTAAATCTTTTTAATTGACCATCCCATCTAAATATTTAAATTTATTATGCGTTAAATGAAATTCAAGTCAGATGTAGGTGAAGATATTAAAGATGTACACAAAATTGTCCACATTAATTGGTGAAGGGCTTACTAAGCTATATATAAAATTATTATTTTATGAATGAGATGTAATAATTGTGAATTATTATGTTATTTTATCGTAATATCTAAAAGACTAGCCTAGATTTCACTAAATTATAGGCCCACTTATCTATGACAAATAGAGTCAGTAAACGGGTACTCTGCGGGTCGACCCAACCCGTTTAGCATGGGTTAGGTGGGTTGGGTTGTGTTGACCCGTTTAACCGTGGGGTCATAAAGGCCTCAACCCTAAACCAACCTTAATGGGTTGGCAAGTTGGCAGGTCCAACCCGTCAAACTTTTCAAATAATTTGTTTTATTTAAATTATTTAAAAGAATTCAATACAGAAAAAGAAATCAAAATCATCATAAAGAAAGAGAAACCAAGATCCATCATAAGTAACAACAACTGATTTCAAGCTTCAAAGCACCAGAGAGACACACTTCTATACAAACAAACACATACTAATGCTATAATGAACAGCTCAAAATATAGCAAGAAAGGAAAACATTAACAATCAAAACCAGTTTGACTAATCATAAAAGAATATTAAAAAGAATGGAAAAACTCATAAGTGTGCAATACACCCCTGTGGTGCCAAAAGTCCCACAGCAGACCCCTGTAGTGAATAAAAATTTCACACATACCCCTTACTATTTACATCCCTCCTAACAGTGTTAAAATTTACATTAAAAAGACGTTAATAGCATTGCTCTACTTGTTCAATTTTCCATCGTCGTCGTCATCATCATCATCATCATCATTATTATTACTATTATTTTATTTTTAATGAAAATTTTTTGATAGACAAATATTTTTAACTTATTTTTCTATGTTATCAGACATTAAATACTTAAAAATATTTTTGATATTTGGAACAAATGTCCTTTTTCTATTTATTGAGCATTGGTTTTGGTTAGCTAAAAAAATTAGCATGTCACAAAATAAGTCTTAATTAATCTAAAAATATAATCAAATACTCAATTTGATAATGGCTACATCATTAAAGCTCAAATCTAGCCAAACCAATGAGGTCAAAGCTTTAACATTTTCGATCATTAATGATCCATTTGTTTGCAAAAAAATATTTTTTAAAATATATCAAAAAATTTATTTTTAAGTATTTTGTGTTTGATAACACAAAAAATAAGTTAATAAGAAAATAATTTTCTATCAAAAAATTTTAATTGAAAATAAAATTACAATAATAATAATAATAATAATAATAATAATAATAATAATAATAATAATAATAATAATAATAATAATAATAATAATAATAATAAAAATAAAAATAAAATTGAACAAATGGGCTAAGGCTATTAATGTCTTTTTATGTAAATTTTAACACCATTAGGAGAGATATAACCAGTAAGGGGCACGCGTGAAACTTTTATTTACCACAGGAGTTAGTTGTGAGACTTTTGGCACTATAAGAGTGTGTTGTGCACTTATGATAGACCACAAGGGGGTTTGATGCATTTTACCCCATAAAAGAATATTAAAAAGAATGGAAAAACTCATGAGGCTTGAGCATTAAACGTGCATTTTCTTTTTATGACCATACGCTAAAGAGATATTGACTAGCACATAATATCTTCTAGAATATTCATCTGTATCTTCATGACTTGTGTATCATTGTAAATTGATTTGATTAGATGCTTTCTTTAGTTAGGAATCTAAACTTGGAAAGCAAGACAATATTGTCCATATAAGAAACTCTGTATACATGTTATAATACATATAGAAAATAAACCTTCATATGGTATCATTCAGGTCCCTCTAATGAAGAACAATCCCTTTCACATGCTTCCCCTTTATTCTTCTTTTTAATACAACCTTCTCCTTCTTTAATGGCTAGTGCCTCCTCTGACTCGATGGTAGCTGCTTTTATACCGGTCTTCTATGATGAAAACAATTCTCCCTCCTCCCTTATTGCTATTAATGTTGCTAATCAACTAGCCTTGAAACTTACCTCCTCAAACTATTATTCTTAGAAGACATAGTTTGATGCATAACTTTATGGCTTCAACCTTGTTGGCTATATTGATAGAACAATACCATGTTCTTCTCCTATAACCAAAGCTTTTGATGGAAGTGAAAAATCTAGCCATGCTTATCAACACTGGATGTAGCAGGATAAGCTCCTCCTTTTCGACATCATTGGCTCTTTAAGCCCTACCATTATTCCTCTTGTTTGATCATGCTCTTTTGCTGCAGAGGCATGGTTTCGGCTTGCAGAAGCCTATGCCAATCCTTCCTTCTCTCCTGTCATGGGGCTTGTAGAATAATTAACTCTATTGTCTCACAGCAATCAACCAGTGGCTAAGTACTTAGCCAAAGTTCATGACATCACTAATGAGCGTTGTCTTGTTGGTGCTCTTGTTCCTAAGCAATATTTTATAACTTAAACATTGAATAGCTTAAGACCAGCCTTTAAAGAAATTGTTGCAGCGATACAGGCTCGTGATAGTGTCATTGAGTTTGATGAACTATGTGAAAAGTTGCTTGAATATGATTCCTATGATTCTTTTAGCGCCGTGAAGAGATGCGTGCATCTGGCTTTCTTGCTGCACCGCCCTTTATCACAATGAATACTACTCGTCATTCCAACAATGGCCAAAATACTAGACGCTGCTAAAACTCGCACAAACAAACAGGCCCTTATGCCAATCCACCTCAACAAAAGCCCTCTGACGTTGTACCATCTGACAAAGACAAATCAACAATTGTTTGTCAATTTTGTGACAAGAAAGGCCATATAAGGCGCCAATGCTACATTGCCAAAAGGATGTTCTCTTCTTCGCCATTGCTAATGTTGCAAGTGCTAATTCTACATGGCTTTTAGACTCTGGCGCCTCACATCACATTACCGTTAACCTTACATATCTCACCCTAAGTCAACCCTATGATGGCTTTGAAGATGTTGTGATTGGTGATGGTTCAAGTTTGGATATTTCTCATACTGGTAATACTACTATTTGTCCCTCTTCTTCCTCTCATCCCTTTCACTTAACCAATGTCTTGTGTGTTCCTACCATGCAATATAATATTTTATCTATAAATCAGTTTTGTAAATCTAATAACCCCTCTATTAAGTTCTCACCCTCTTATTTTTGTGTCAAGGATCTTACCACGAGGGCAATTCTCTCACAGGGACCAAGCAAGAATAATCTCTATGAGTGGTCTCCTATTGGTGTCATCTCTAACTCCTCGTCTTCTCCCATGTCTAATATCGAGTCGCTGTGTACTTGGCATGACCGAATGGGCCATCCTAATCTCAAAACCTTACGTTAAACACTATCTCGTGGATCTATTTCATTTTCAAATCCTCAATTTACAGATTGTGATTCTTGTCACTTACATAAATGTCATAAATTCCCATTTAGACAATCTAGTCTTGCTTCTAGTCATTCGTTAGAGTTGGTTTTTACTAATGTTTAGGGTCCTGCACCTATTCGATCAATAAATAAATAGGTATTCCTATTATGTGGTGTTTGTTGATCACTTCACAAAGTATAGCTGGTTATTTCCAATGGCATTAAAATCGGATGTTTTTCATCTCTTTGTGTAATTTACAAATATGGTAGAAAATGTTTTCCAAAGCTCAATTGGCACCTTTTATTCTGATGGTGGCAGTGAATACAAAAGTCTCAAACCCTTTTTTGTTCAACATGGCATTCAGCACTTAATTTCCCTTCCCTCTACCCCCAAACATATTGCAATAGCAGAAAGACGACATTAACAAATAGTCGAATGTGGTCTTTCTTTGCTACACCGTGCCTTAATGCCTTTGGCGTTTTGGAGTTCTGCTTTTGAAACTATGGCTTTCTTAATTAATAGAACTTCAACCACAGTTCTACAAGGTGATACGCCTTTTGAAAAGTTTTTTCACCAAAGCCAGACTATGATAAGCTTTGCATTTTTTGGTGCCTCTGCTATCCTTGGACTCGATCATACCATGATCACAAACTTTAACTAGACTCCACGCCATGTGTATTTCTTGGTTACTTGCTAGTTCACAGTACATATATTTGCTATGACTTTCAAGCTCACAAGTATTATTACTCTAGGCATGTTTGATTTGTTGAAACACATTTCCCATATTCTCAGGTGTCTCACTCTGGTCATGTCACCAATACTAGCACATGGTATGCTGCCTTCACCAAGGACCCATTGCCACTTCACCTGTAGTCAAACATCATCCCCCACTAGGATTCTCAACCGACATCTTCATCTAATGAAGCCTCTGTCTTATTCTCCCCATCATCTCCTACCACTGATGTCTTTTCATTCTTATCCCATCACGTAAGTCTTCCACCATTGCTGCAAGCTCAATATCCCAACTCCTCTACCCTAATAAATGAGTTGACACAACTACCATTATCATCTCCCTCTGCTATTCTTTCCCACCAGCTACACCATTTCCTACCCTAGCCACTAACACCCACCATATGCAAATCAGGTCCAAAAACAACATCTCTTGTCCAAAGAAATTTTTCTTTATGGCTACAATAGTTCACCCCATTCCTTCTTCTATCAAACCTCGCCCTGTTCGCCAGGCCTTACAACATGAATATTGAACAAAAACCATGAATGATGAACTAGCAGCTTTGGCCAAAAACAATACATGGGAACTTGTTCCTAGGCAGTCGGATCAAAATATAATTGACTGTAATTGGGTGTTTCAAGTGAAAAGACATCCTGATGGCAATATTTAGCATTCTAAGGCGTGTCTTATGATGAAAAGATTTTATTAGCAACCAGGCCTGGACTAAAACGAAACGTTTGGTCCTCTGGTGAAACATTCAACTATAAGTGGGGTTCTAACAATTGTTGTATCTAATGATTGACAAGTTAATCAATTGGATGTCAATAATGCTTTCTTACATGGCTACTCAATGGAAGAGGTGTTCATGGCTCAACCACATGGGTTTTCCAATCCCACCAAACCCAATCATGTTTGCAGATTACTCAACTCCTTATATGGCCTCAAACAAGCTACCAGCACCCGGTTTATAGATCTCAAAAGCTATTCTTTTGCTTGGTTTCTCTCATGCCAAGTCTAACTCCAGCCTCTTTGTCTATTAGAAGGCAAACACACTTGTTTATGTCCTAGTTTATGTTGATGATATCCTTATCACTGGAAATTCATCAACTTTCAACCAACAAGTTATTGCAGCCTTGGCCAAAAAATTCGGCATCAAAGATCTTGGGGATTTTTTTTTCCTATTTTATAGGTCTTAAAGCCATCAAGTGCTCGACTGGTCTGCTTCTTGTCCAACATAAATATATCCATGACCTCCTTGAAAGGTTCCATATAAATGGAGCCAAGGAGGACATCACGCCATCTAGCACGTCGACCAAACTCACACTTCATGATGGTGCTATGCTTGAAAATGCAACAACTTATAGAAGTCTTATTAGCGGGTTACAATACTTGTCTCTCACTTATCCAGACATTTCTCACGCAGTTAATAGGTTGGCTTAATTCATGCATTCTCCTCGCCAACCACATTGGACGATTGCCAAATGCTTGTTATGTTACCTCAAGCACATCATTTACTATAGGCTTCTCATTCAAAAAACAAAAGATCTCTCTCTTACAACCTATTCAGATGCTGATCGACAAGCAACAAGGATGACTATCCGGTCACTTCAGTTTATGTAATCTTCTTGGGTGCCAATCCAATTTCGTGGAGTTTAATAAGCAAATGTTGTGGCGTGCTCATTCACAGAAGCGGAGTATCAACCTATGGCAGCAACCTAAGAAGCACGAACACGATACGCCGACACGATGCGACACGCCGATACGTCTTTTTTCAAAAAACTAGGATACGACACGCTCAGGATACGTTAAATAAAAAAATATTTAAATTTTATATATATTGCATAAATATCATTTTTATCATGAATATATTGCATAAATATCATTTTTATCATGGCAAATCAATTTGCTTCATAGGCTTCAGCTATCCCCCAAAATATGACACAAAAAGAGACCACCAATTTTTGTAATTTATGCATGAAAAAAAAGGAAAAAAATCACCAGTTCTTGTAATTCATGTTTAACAACAATAGACCTGAAAAACTCCAATAATTTTTCAATCAAACGTATAATAACACACACAATAATATAATTTTTCAATTCTACCCACCACAGGAATATTAGAGGTAAGTTATTTATTTATTTATTTTTTTGGTAGAGGGCTGAGTCTTTTATGCTGAAGGAATTTTGAGAAGTGAGAAGATGACTTCTCTGGAAAAGAGGATAAGTAGCACAAATAAGTTAAATTGATTTTTCTTTTTTCTTTTTTTTAATTATTTTTGGATTTTCATTAGTGCCACAAATAATTTAAAAAATTACAAAAAAAACCCCGTGCGTGTCGTGTCGGAGCGTGTTGGAGCATGTCGGAGCGTGTCGAAGGACGTGTCGGAAATTTAAAAAAAAAAATTTTTGCCAGACACGTGTCGGAGCGTGTCGGGAGCGTGTCGGTGTCCGACACGTGTCCGACACGCGATACGCTGCATTTTGAAGGTGTCGATGCTTCATAGGCAGCAACCACAGCTGAACTTTGCTGGTTAACACATCTCTTGAAGGAACTACATGTCTATAGCCCGCGCACTTATTGCTTACTTTGTGATAACATTGGAGCGATGTTTCTTTACGTCAACCCGGTGTTTCATTCTAGAATGAAGCACATTGTGCTTGATTATCATTTTGTAAGAGAACATATTGTTCGTGGAAATGTCGAGTTCGCCCACATACCCACCTTTAACCAATTAGCTGATGCCTTGACAAAGCCTTTGGACAAATCTCATTTTCAGTTGCCACGATCCAAGATAGGTGTCGCAGATGGTTCCACCTTCTTGTGGGGTCATACTAAGGAGATATCGGCTAGCACATAATATCTTCTAGAATATTTATCTGTATCTTCACAGTTGGTGTATCATTGTAAATTGATTTGATTAGATGCTTTCGTTAGTTAGGAATCTAAACTTGGAAAGCAAGACAACATTGTCTATATAAGAAACTCTACATACATGTTGTAATACATACAGAAAATAAACCTTCATAACCATGACATGATGCATTTCTGTCATAACCATGATAGATATGCATGGCAGTGCAATTACACAACCAACGCAGAAAAGAAGACTGAAAAAGAAAAGAAAAATAAAATAAAAAATGAAAACTAATTAATCAAGCTACGAACTGAATTTGGGGCCACAATGTGCTGTGATGCTTGATTGTTGATTGCTTGTTTGTAAGTGTGAGGGAAACAGACATTGATTTGGGGTTAGGGATGTTCTGCACTACTAGCAGAGGAAGAAAGTTTAAGGCTAGACTTGGGTAATGTCTCTGGTTTTGTTTTGTCATTTGTCATTTGTCACTTTTTTTTTTTTTTTCCTGAGTTGCAAACCCGTGAGTCAACCCGACCCAACATATTGGCGGGTTGTATTGGATTGACCCGTTTACCTAACGGGTCAATAAAGACTCAATCCTAACCCATTAATTTGGAGGTTAAGATGACCTATTTTGCCGGCTCTAGTGACAAACTACTAGCATGCGAAATTGTCTCAATGGAAAAAAGAATGGCGTGAACTGTACTTAACGGCATTTCACTTGTTTATTAATCGAGCATATAAATTCCATCCATTTCATAACTAGCTGACACATAGCTGGTCGATTTCTTTATTCAACTGTTTTTAGTAGTATATTTTATCTATTTATTCATTTGTTTAATATACCAACTGAGCCTCGTGACTTGTACCCCATGTTTCCAAAGAAACTGTATGCTTCATGATCAGTTCAAATTACTTTCAAATGAAATTAGATATATGAGATTAGATGAAAATGGACAAAAGCCTTGTCTGAATTGATTTTTTAAAGTATTTTTTTAACAATTTTTAAAAATATATATTTTTTAAAAAATTAAAAATTTTAATCTTTGGAAAAAGTTATATTTAAAATTTTTTTTAAATTTCAATTTTTTTAAAACTAAACTAAATAATTATAATTTGTATTGGTATGTTGATGTCAAAAAGCATTAGGTTACAGTGCTTCCTGATCTTTCACTAGGAAAAGGTGACATGTCATCATCTGTTTCCTTTTCTTTAGACCCTAAAAATAAGGGAAAAAAAAGAAAAAGAAAAAGTGAAAGCTTCATTAGTCTTCATCGCTTTTGTCCAAGAAAAGGAAAAAAAAAAAAATAGTCATCATCGCACGATGCTGCATATATTCCCAATTGTTAGTTGGAGTGGCTTTTTCTTTCATTTCCAACATATGATCTCCTCCTCCACCCCAAATTAACCACCCTCGAAAAAACATTAAAAAAAGAAATTATTAAAATACAAACAGAGTTTAAATATAATTGCGGGCATCAGTACACTAGTTTAGACAACAGTATAAATATATCCAATAATTAAATTTATTTTCTTATTATATTAATTTATTTTATTAGTAGACTTTTTTACTCTTAAATACCAACTTACAAAGCCTATAAATAAACTCTTTTATTATATATTGTTATAGCCATTATCCCAATTCTTGGTAATTCCTAATATCTTTTAACATACAACTCATCTTTTCCTTTCTATCAACATTAACAAAATACGGATAATTTTTATTTTTAACCTTATTTTTTTAAATGGTTCCAAAATTAATCCAATTTTTAAAGGGTTTGCAAAAATAGACTTTTTGAACTTCCAAAATTTGAATTCGAACTCCAAAAATTCAAATTCGAACTTCAAAAGTTCGATTATATTTTTTGGCCCATGTTCAAACAAAAAAAACAATTTTGAATAAAAAATACGATTTTGAACAAAAGAAATACAATTTCGAACTTTGAAAGTTCAATTTCGATTTCGAACTTTCAAAGTTCGAAATTGGCGTTGGCATAATTAGATACCATAAAGAACTTTGTGCACAAGCAAATTCGGATTTGTAAGGATACACCATGCTTGTTTAACGAGTAGAGTAAGGTTAAAACACCGAATATCAAACAAAAGAAATGCGATTTCGAACTTTCAAAGTTCGAAAGATGGTTTACAAAGTTTCGAAAGTTGGACGCCCTAGTGAATCCAAAAATTCGTGGCAGCCTGGGACGTAAAGATATTCGGTGTTTTAACCTTGCTCTACTCGTTAAACAAGCATGGTGTATCCTTACAAATCCGAATTTGCTTGTGCACAAAGTTCTTTATGGTATCTAATTATGCCAACACCAATTTCAAACTTTGAAAGTTCGAAATCGAACTTTCAAAGTTCGAAATTGTATTTCTTTTGTTCGAAATCGTATTTTTTATTCAAAATTATTTTTTTGTTTGAACATGGGCCAAAAAATATAATCGAACTTTCGAAGTTCGAATTCGAATTTTGAAAGTTCGAAAAGTCTATTTTTGCAAACCCTTTAAAAATTGGGTTAATTTTAGAACCATTTAAAAAATAAGGTTAAAAATAAAAATTATCCAACAAAATACGTGTGTGTGTGTGTATATATATATATATATATATATATATTAAATTCAGTGTTTTTGATGTCCGTCCTTTTGATGACGGTAATATTGTCTTAATTAATACTGGACTAATATTTTCATCAAATGAAAACTTATCATTTTTAATTATTTTTAATGATTCCATCTTTTAGGAGTTGGGTACAATTATATACAATGTAATATAATTAAAAATAATAAATTTTTTTATAATTATAGAATTATTTAATTAATTTAACAGGTATAGTAGTGATTATTAATATTATTGCAAAGGCTTATGTTAATGTGAATTAGCCCACAGGTAGCTACTTTTCTAGAAGAGGTATTATAGATATGGTCGTAGAGACCAATTCCACAACCTTCAGGCATTCCAACACCCCCCCCCCCCCCGGCCACACAACACCCCACTTTCTAACTTACGCGCCAACGAAGACCCAGCTCAGCCCTACACTCCTAAATCCTCACCCTGTGGTGCACCAGTTGACTGCGTCCTCACTTAACCACACAAAAAAATTAAATGCAATGCCCTCCCGATTCCCGAAGACGAGGTCAACTTTTTCTTTTTAACCACCTCTACTGCTTACGTGGTATCTCTTTTGGCTGTACTGCTTACGTGAAATATTTTCTAAATAACTTTTAGAAATTTTTTGTTTGAAAGTTAATTACTTTTTTAGGAAAAAAAAAAAGAAAAGAGTAAAAATTTTAAAATAAGTTACTTAAATTTCACTTACTAGTTATTGAAAGAATTCAAGGCGCTATGAGGATGGTTGATAAATATTGTCAGGAAAATTTTCTTTTTTTTTCTGGAAATAATTAATTTCTCATTTTGACCACAATTAATTGTTTTTATATCATGTTTGTAAGCATTAGTGCTGTGCAAGTTATTCATGGAAATCCTAACCATTCATATACAATAATATTACATAAGTTATTTGTGAAATTCAAATGTTAAAAAAAAGTAACTTTTTAAAATTATTTTTCTCTCTTCAATTACCCATCTATTGAAAATTGGTTTCATGAACGATTAACATAATATTATATGCATTTTAAGAGTTGAGAACTTTCTTATTATATTACTATAAAAAATGAGATAAAAAGATTTGATCAGTCATTTATTTTCTACTTACACTGAGAAAAGTAATTATTTTTCAACTTTCTAATATTTAAAAACTCGATACTCTTTTGGTAACTAATTTATTAAATATTATGGGAACTCGTTTTCACCTTTTAATTTTCTAGAGAATAGATATTTTACTTCAAACTAAGGTCACAAAAGGAAAATTCTTTCTATATTTGAAAGAGAATCTCATCTTATTACTTATGATTCTCTTTTACATAATAATGTATTTTGTGTATTCATTTTGCTCTAATGTATGCATGTAATTATGCACTAATTCTCCTTGTAACTGCTATCTTTGTAACTTATTATGTTACTACATTCTCATTATTAGTCACTATCATGCAATTTTCACTATATGCATGGAGCAAAAGTAAATAAATAAATAAATGTGATCAAATGAATGACGGCATTTTATGTTCAAAGCTCCATGTAATAGATTTGGCTACACGAGCGAGTAAATAAACTAGTGTAGATGAAATGACATTATGGAAAGATAATCATATTTGTTGCAACTTGAGTGTTCATTTGTTATTAGTGTACTATTATATTAGATTTATACCCGTGCGATGTATGGGATAATTTCTCTATAACATATAAATAATTTTAAAAAATTTAAAAAGTAGAATTTCTAAAAATTAATTTAGTAAATAATAAAATTACAATATATTTAAAAATAATAGAGATATTAATACAAAGTGTAAAAGATAACAAGTCTAGAAAATAATTGATCAATAAAAATCAAGTTAACTATATGTATTGTTTATTAATGAACAAGTTAATTAATAAGTAATCTGAGTGGACAAATATTGAAGGGTAAAATCTATATAGAGATTATAAAAGAAAAAAGATGGAGAGAATTCATCTAAATGTAAAATGAGAAAAAGACTTAAAACATTATTATTTAGTTAAATGTTAGAATGTTTTATTCTTAAAGTTTTAAAAGTATGGTAACATATGTTTAGAAATGTTTTATAATAATATAGTCATAAATGCCTATTTCTAAAATGAATTTTATTTTTTATGTTGATGGTATAAGTGTAATTTTATATCAAAAATGCAAAACCCATCGTTGTAGGTATTCATGAAGAAAATTTTAAATCTTAATATTTAATTCTGAATTTTTTTCATAACAAACATAAATAAGAGAGTTTGAATAAAAAAACAAAAAATTTACTTTCTATGTTATTCCTAATTCAAATTCAAAAAATGAATAGTTTTACACTAATTAAAACTATTATGTTATACTATATACATATTTAGTATCAAAAAGAAAAATGGTATTTATATATATGTCAAAATTGTCTTCATAAAGAAAAATTGTTATAGTTATGATTACATTCTAATGGATATGATTACTTTAGTTATCATTAACCTTCTCCAATAATTATTCTTTTTTTATTTTGAAATATCTGCTTATTTGGAAAAAAAAAAAAGATTCCTTTGAAAGTATCAATCACAAATTAATATGCAAATTACATGGAAAGAAAGACAATGAAAGTGAAAGATTATTCCATAACTCTCTCTAGTTTTTAAAATCAATATTTTACTGGGTGAAACAATACATGTATACATTTGCAAATTCATTTTTATTAGTATTTGTCGCGTTAGCTACTTGTAATTTGTGTTGCATTCATAGCATTTTATGTTCAATATATCAATGTATTATGTAAATTTATAAAAAAAAAATTATGCTCAATTTATAATAACTCAGTTTCAACTATAATAATAAAGTCCACATGAGTTTAAACGTAAATTAGTTTATTAGAATCAATATATTAGCAAATCTGTAGTTGGTCTTTGGATGTCAAAGTTGAAGATAAGAACACTAATTTAAAAATATTGATGTTTATTGGATAGACTAGTATTTGTTACTTTATTAAATAAACACCTATGTTTTTATATTGTACTTTGCACGGGTTCTTTTTTAATAATATATGTTAAATTTATTTATTTAATAGTAGATGATTAATTTAGTCATGAACATCTTGTACTTTGCATGTTTTTATTATAGTAGACATTAATTTTAGTTGAGTTTGATCATTTTTAGTAGTAGAAATTTCATTTACTCAAGTTTAATATTTCAGAATTCACAATTGAATATTATTTTAAACATTAATTGTGTTTTTTTGAAATTAAAACTAATAATATACATCCATAATGGATAAGAAATGAATATTTTGCAATTGACAAATAAATATTATTTTGAGTATTAATTGATTCACAATTAAATTTCTATATCAAAACCAATAATATACATCTATAATAAATACAAAATGAATCTTTTGAAATTCACAAATGAGTTTTATTTTAAATATTAATTGTTTGACTATTTATTTTTAATTAAAATTAATAAGATATATTTATAAAGATAAAAATAATAAATAATAAATAATAAATAATAAGATAACCAGCACTGACAATTTATATATATATATGTATATGACACACACATTGATGTTGGAAAAATGAGACTGACCACAAAAATTTACTTCAAGTTTCTTATTTAAATAAATAATTGCAAAAATTTCACATAGAGGTAAACAAATAAAACAACACAAAATGACGAAATAATTTAAATTTCTTTTCATAATTACAAATAATCGATTGTAATATAATTATAATTGTTTTATTAATTTATCATAATGTGATCTTTTCCATAACGATCCACGAAAAGCAAACTGAACTTCCAGATCACAAAATTTTCTGATGCGTGTTCGCTGCGTGTGTGAGACGTATAAGTAAAAAGCGCCCAAAACAAACCCCACAACGCTTCCACATTCGCTTTTTTTACACATATCAACAGTCAAAAAGAAACAAGAAAAAATAAAGGGGAAAAAAAAAAGAAAATAGCCCACATCTTAGTTCTAGTATATTCAAATCTTCATTAACATTAATTTTAACAGAAAACGTGTGCTTTTTAATAATTTTCTTCCCAACAAACCATAATTCTACGCTGTCCAAACCCAAATCAGCCCCCGCTATAAAACTCTTCCCCCCACGCTATTAGGGTTTCATCACAAACAACCTTTCTCCTTCTAGACATATATTTTTTATATATATGTTTATATATACAGACATAAAAAAGCAATCTTGATTGTGTTTTGCTCGTCTTTTGATAGCAGCTTCTCTGAACTTTGCTTCGAATAAAAGGCTTGGTTTGCTTTTTTTGGTTTTAGCTTTTTTTTTTCTTGATTATTTGTTGAAAATCTGCCTTCAACTCCATCTTCATTTTCAGCTTATTTTGGCTTTTGGGTTTTTCTGGGCATTTCTTCAAATTTGGTATTATCAAATTGTTTGACTGCTTTTTGTCCAGAAAAAGAAGACCATAAAAATCTCGTCTTTGTATATTTATAATTATAATATACACACGCAGACATTGGTCTTGTTGTGCGTTTTTGAGCTAAGAAAGAGTAAGTTAAAGTCTCACTTTTTGGGTTATGTGTTTGTAGGGGTTTTGATTTTTATCAATTTTGTAAGTCTTTCAGGCTTACAATTGAAAGGGTTTTTATTTTTTATTTTTTAGTTTCTTTTCGCCATTTTTTACGAAATTGTGAATTGCAATTGGGTTTATAGGTGAATTTTGTGGGAATTTGTTGGGGGGTTTTTTGGGTGTGGTTTTGTTTGATGTGAGTTAACAGACAATGCCAGCAACAGAATTTCAAGGGGCAGCAGCATCAAGATTGAGTTTTAGGCGCTCATTGTTAAGCATTCATCGCGATCAGGTCCACTCAATGGAGTCTAGACACGACGGCACTAGCTCGGACATTGAGCTGGAAGCTTTCCAGAATCAAGTAGCTGAAAGATTTTCAGATTTGTCAAGTGCCTCTTCAGAGGAATTGTTATCTGTTCAATGGATTCGAAAGCTTCTTGATGTGTTCCTCTGTTGCCAAGAAGAGTTCAGGGCCATAATATTCAATAACAGAGGGTTGTTGAATAAATCCCCCATGGATCGATATGTTTCCGAGTTTTACGAGAGGAGTGTGAAGGCTTTAGATGTTTGCAACGCGATTCGTGATGGGATTGAGCAGATCAGACAATGGCAGAAGCAGATGGAGATTGTACTATGCGCGTTGGATAGTCACAGGAGCCTTGGGGAAGGCCAAATTCGGCGTGCTAAGAAGGCCTTAATCGACTTGGTGATTGGCATGCTTGATGAGAAAGAGTCTGCTGCTGGTCAGGCTCATAGAAATAGGTCATTTGGGCGCCAAAATGTGCATAGGGACAATCGGTCCTTGGCCCATTTTCGATCATTGTCCTGGAGTGTTTCGCGGTCGTGGTCTGCTGCTAAGCAGCTACAAGCAATTGGGAATAACTTGGCCCCTCCAAGGGCTAATGAAATTATAGCTACCAATGGACTTATTGTAGCTGTTTTCACAATGAATTATGTGCTGTTGTTCGTAATGTGGGCTCTTGTAGCTGCGATCCCCTGTCAGGATCGCGGCCTCCACACTCATTTCTATGCCACCAGGCAGTACATTTGGGCTATCCCAATCCTTTGTCTTCACGAGAGGATCGTGGAGGAATCAAAGAAGAGAGACCGAAAGAACTCTTGTGGATTGTTGAGGGAGATTCATGAGGTTGAGAAATGCGTAAGGCTGATGAATGAACTGATCGATTGTGTTCATTTCCCGCTGTCAGCAGAGAAGGAAATAGAGGTGAGGCAAAGAGCCCAGGAGCTCGGGTTTGTACACAAAGCGATAAAGGACGGGCTGGATCCATTGGAACGCCAGGTTAGGGAAGTTTTCCATAGGATTGTTCGGAGCAGGACAGATGGTCTTGACTCCATAGCAAGAATAAGCAATCATGACTAGTGCAATTTGTATCACTTGGTTGCTTGAGGGCAGCTAATGTAGTGCCTACAAATATGCAATGAAATTCGGTTTTAGTTGAGAAAAAGAAGAGAAGAATGGTGAGTTGCGACATGCCAACGATATAAGGATTACAGATATAATCTTGTATGTATCACAGTATATTATGTAAAGGAAATTGGGAAAAAGATTGAATCTTTTCAGTTGTTTTCTGATTGTATCTCAGTTTTGCAACTGATTATTTTTTTCCCAGTCTCTTGATTTTCTTGCGGTATCAAGTCCTTATTTATTGAAGATGCAGCAACTAGCTTGGGTATGGAGTCTTTGGGAGTTGTCTTTGATTGTGCAGTTTAACTTGCTCTTGTTTCTTCTTGTATTAACATGGTGTGACACTTGGTGGAGAGAAAAGTTTGTTTGGCTTTTCAAGCTCTTGCTTTAAAGCAGTTTGGTTGCTTTTCTTGTCAGAGGCTTTGCCACATTGTGATGCATTATCTATCAAGTTTGCTGGAATTTCACATCTAGTTATCAAATTTCCCTTCTCACCCATTATTGTTGAGTAGGGACCATATTCTTTTGCATGTCAGATCCAGGCCATACTCTTCCTCACATCTTTTACTTCCTATAAGGCTGCCAATTGCGAAATTGTTCTTTTTTTTTTTTAACTGCATTCAACCGTAAGGGAGGGAGTAATAAACCAAATCAAGGGCTTATGGTACTAGGTGGAGTCGACTATGTGAATACGTTCAATAGGTGTAATCGCTGTTAACTCTGTAAATGCGAGATGTCGTCTTGCTTAAAATCGGATGCATTTTCCTTCTCCTCGGAGGCGTGGATCATACATATGCCACAATGGGGCTTCATGGTCAAAAGCTGAAATCTGGTATTAACACTGCTGCTTTTCCCCCTAGCTCAGTTAACATCAAGTTGCTTGTTCAACCATTGCTCCGGGCCCACATTAAAAAAAAAAAATTAAAAAAAAAATCTTAAAAATAATGCTTCAAAGATTAGTTTTTCAACAGAGTATGGCAAATTGGTTTTAATAGGAAGTCTTAGTCATGTGGTCACCACGTACTATGATTCTAATGGAAGAAACATAACATCACCTTAAGTCTACCAACAATTTTTCTTAATTGCCTGCACCTATTTTGTTCCTCAAATTTGTTGTTCTATTACTATCAATTTTGTCATGAGATTCAGATTTTGAGGACCTCTGTTTCGGCTGAGAGTTAGAAGGTTTCTTTCTTTTTCATTGTATCATAGGATAGCATCGAGAAGGTTGACCGCTACAACCACGGAATAGGTCAAATTCCATGTCATGGTTCATGTTATTGAACTTGAGATATCAATACGTTGAATCTAATCGAATGGTTATTGAAATTAATAGAGAGATTAAGATCTTATTGACCGGAAACATGCTATTTACATAATCAATTAATATTACAAGAAATATCTTAAATTTTAAAACCCATTTATTGAGAGTGCAGAACTAAGAATGTGACATCTCGAGCACTTGGCGACTAGAAAACTTAAAAAAAGAAAAGAAAAGCATAATTAAGTTTTACGATGGCTAGAATTTGTGTCAAATTGAAAAGCAGGTCATGTCATTCTGTTTGATGAATCTTTGAAGTGGTATTTTGCTTTCCTTATCCCCTTTGATATATCTAATAGTTTTGGTGCGACCAAGTCTGGTTATGAACGGTCAATTTTTTATGAACTAATTGGCCTATCTCTTTCTCTCTCTCTCTCTCTCTCTCTATATATATATATATATATATATATATATGTTATTCTAATCCATTTCATTTTCGAAAACAATAGCGAGTGAACTTTTGGGGACCAGAACAGAAGAGAATTCGTTGATTGACCTCATCAAAATTGAATAGCCAAAAATTAAGAAGAAAGTAAGAAAACAAAAGTAAGTTGCTCACGTTGATTTGGTGACCGAACAAGGAGGAGAAGAAAAAAATAATAAAAGATTGATAAGAGCTTACAATTTCGAATCAATGATTTTACCAATGAACATGGTCGGATCCAACAAGGGCACAATCGAGTTGCAACATCCATTTAACCCTGGCATATATCAAATGTTAATTTATTTTTAGTAAATGAAATATATAGTCTATTTGATCCAGCTTTTAAATACTTTAAAATATTTTTTGTTAGTTCAAAAGTTTAAATTAGCCTGTTTAGTCCATTTTTAAAAAAGTTCTTCTACAAAAGCTGAAGCTCTAACCTCAAAAAAAAAAAAGGAAAAAGAAAAAGTTTTTGAAAAAGTTGTTTTTAAATCATGGTCGGAGTTATTTTCCTTCATATTTTTCTCATACATATTACTCCATATATTTTAAAGTCTAATATTATCCTTCAAAATAATTCAAAGCTCAACTATTGAAAGACAAACTCAAACAACAAACAATTTTTATTGAACAACACTTTTATCTAAAACTTTACTGTTAAAAAGTATACATTTTAATGGTTAAAATCTCACAATTAGGCCAAATAGAGCAATAGTACTAGTGTGTGACTTGCCCAATTTATGAATTTTGATGTGCAAATTTTATATAGTTAATAATATCAGAAATTGTACTCTTAATTTATTTATAAAATATGGTTAAATTACACTAATGAACACATTTTGTGTAAAAAATGTAATATTCCGAGTTTAATTACTAACAAACTTTTGCTTGAGGTAATCACCCAATCAAACTTGGACGCACACGTAGAAAGGAATTTGGAAATATCAACCCGCACGAACACACATCAACATAAATTTTTTACCCCCGGTCGTATTAGAATATCTTGTGAGAAATTGGTGGTGTGGCATAGTTAATATGCCACGTTGGCAACCGCTAACAGATCAATTTGCGGCAGTTGATAGCACAAATGTTGGGGCTAATTAACCAAAATAATATAAAAAATAAAAAAGATAAACTTCCCAAACTAACACATATTAAAACTAACTTCTCAAAATAGTACTTTTGCCAAATGATTTGACAACACATTTTTGCCAAATATGTGTTGCCAAATAATTAAAAATCTAAATTTCCTCCCACCCACCCCCCCCCCCAAAAAAAAAAAAACAATTTGCATGCGATTTATTTCTTGTTTGTTTTTATCCAACTTTTTCCCAATCAACATAGAGAGTGAATATACTAATTTCTCTGACGGGAGACTATTCCTCTATTTCTTGATGAGAGAGTTGAGGGAGGGGAGGGTTTGTGTCGGAGAAGAAAGTGGGTTGGGCATTAATTCATTTTATGGTTGGCAAAGAGAGAAAAAGAGGTACACCGAAAGACTTAATAATTATCTTCAAAAGATAAATGAAGAGGTAGAATATGTACATCTCGAGCTGAGAGTATATACAAATCAATATGAATTTTTTTCTTTATTTTTGTAGAAGCACCTAACTATTAGTCACCGACACCTGAATTTTCTCTTTCTTTCTTTGTAGTTGCCAAACCGTTAGGTTGCTTACGATATTTTTTTTTAGCACCTAACCATTTTGCACCAACCTTGTTTTTATTTTTTAAAGACGTCTAACTATTAGACACCAATTTTTTCTTCTTCTTTCTTTTGCAAAACATTGTTATTATTTTTTCTGCTCTTTTTGTAAAGTAGTTTATCGTTAGCTTACCAAACCTGTACATAGTTTGAATTGTGGCGTAAAGAACATTATATGATGAATAAATTTGTTACATCTCATAGAAAAAATTAATTTTGATGCTAAATTGTTAGGTGCCCTGAAACAAAATTACAAGCACGTAACAAATAGACAACTATGAAAAAAAGTATTCACAGGAGCCAAAGGTTAGCTGCTAAAAAAATTATTTGCAACTAATGAGTGGGAAAGAAATTATTGCCGCCAAATGATTTGGCAAAATTTAGTTGCCAAATCATTTGGCAAACATGCTATTTTGAGAAACCCTTCTTGAAAGTTTTTAGTTTGGAAATTTTTCTTTTTTTTTTCATATTATTTTAGTTAATTTATAGAAAAGTAGAGTAGTGGAATATAATTTTAATATATATATATATATATATTGTTAACTTGTATATTATAGTTTTTAATTAAAAGGAAAAAGAAAAAAGTAATCATGCATCAGTCACTACCGGGATTAAGGGATAATTTAAGTGATTAAGACTATCACTTCCAAATGTGAGGTCCTAGGTTCAATCCTATAGTGACAGTAAATTTAACAAAGTAAGGTATTGGATTTGATCTTATGGAGGTGAGGGATTTCAAAAGAAAAAAGAAAGGAAAAAAAATAGATAACTGTTAACTAGTAACTCCCAACAGAATTCTTCGTGCGAATCATAATTGAATTAATCATAAGCCAGCAAGAAATTTGAAGAAATATAAACATTGAAGGTAGGGCATGAAGTAAAGACCCGGCAAATAATGAGCCCTTAATCTAGACCAGTGGTTTCATGTTAGAATTTGTTGACATATCACTCTCTCCCACTTGAATATTTTTGGGGCAGCGTTAAAATGGCTGGCAATATTTTTTTTTTTTTGGGGGGGGGGGGGGACCAAACATCTCCAATAAAATTCAAAAAAATTGACATTTTGTGTGTACCTACTTAATAATATAACTTGAGAGGCTAAGAAGAGCATTTGGTCCTCTCACCTGCACCACTGTTGCAAGTTGTGTTAGTTTACTTCTCTCTGTGGAGCTTAAAGGTTTTCTGGTTGGCATCAGGTTGGATTATGCATTCATATCATGCAAGCAGAATTGATTTGGGGGCACATTGGGTGGCCTAAATTGAATTCTCATAAAGCAAATGTCACCTAGAAAGATGATGGGAAAGAATTGCAATTCTTGGTATTTTGGGAGTAATTCAAAAACAAGTTATAATTGATACGAGTAATGATCAAATTTGAACTAAAGATAGTTCGACCAGTCACTGCTTGTGTCATGAAGAGGGAGATCAAACACTAAGAATACTCCACGACCCTTTCTTTGAAAATATATAGCTTCTAATGAAAAACAACCGATTTGACAGTAAGAAATTAGTCAATCGGTATCAAACTGATGTCTAGCTTCCAGTTTCTTTGACGCATTTCATATAGGATTGCTGTCATCAAATTCTTCAACTTAAACATTAATCTTATAGCATGATTAATAATTTTTTTAAAGGCATTTGAAACAAAATTCTAAATCCGCTTCAAAAACACCGTCACTGTGATGTATTGAACGCCACTTGACTCCAATATTTCATTCGGTTACCAATCTTTGTTGTACTATATGTGTGAGATGGAAAAAGTCACCTGCTTGCTATTTAACAGAGACTTGACTTTTAATTGCTCATTAAATTTCAAAAGGTCCGTGTTGATGGGCGTTGTAAATGTGCGGCTCCACTCATTATGTTTCTCTATGGGGAACGTCACATGGGCATGAGAATTTTCTCTTCTCTATTCCCACCATGCTTCTTCCCAAAGAATTGGTCCTTTCAGATATGTACTTTTTTGGCTGTAATTAACATTTGAATTTTGAGTTAAGGTTGTTATGAATGTTGTTGAATCATATAGAATTATATGTACGTCTAGCTTTAGTGGTTGCTTGTACCGTATTATTTGTAATAGGCGAAAAGCACGTTGCTACCGGCCACTCGAAAACTTTGATTAACTATATATGTATCCTTTTTAGGTGCGAGAATAATCTGGAAAAGGAGAAGAAAATTAAATCATGTTAAAATTATGTTTCTTAGGTTTCAGATATAGAGTCATAGTGGCAATCAGAAATGAAAGAAAATTATATACGGTAGAGATTATGAAGGGCCTGTCTGGATTGACTTTTTTTCAAGAAAATTTTTTTTTTTTCCTGAAAAAATTACATTAAATTTGTAATAACTATTTAATTTGATTTTCAATAAATCTTAAACTCTAAAAAAAGCTCAAATGCAGCTTTTTTTAGAAGTTAGAATTTTTGAGCTTCTAAAAAAAAACTGTTTTTCAAAAGTTGTTCAAAAAATATTTTTGTAAAAAGCCAATCCAGATGAGCCTGAATAAGAGTGGAAAAGGATGTTTTATAATTAAGTCCTTAAAATTTGCAAAAATTTATATACGTCGCGAAATTGGTGCCAAAATTATGAAATGGGCTGGGTATCAACGGGTTCGAAATGGGTATTTCAAACGTGGGCAAAGATCCAGCCCTTAGATTTCTAGGTATATTTGATTTCTTTTCTTTTTCATTTTTTAGTATAACTTGTATTCGGCCATGTAGTCTCACGTTAATCCACGTCCACTGAAATCCGCGTCAATTTCGTAGTGGACAAGTGTTCAAATTGATAAAGCTATGACCTGTTTGGATTCTCTTTTTTATGAATTTTTTTAAAAAAAATCATATATTTTTTGTAATTAGTATTTGGGGATGGTCTAAATAAAATAAAACTTTAAAAAAAACTCACTTCAAATTCTTTTAGAAGACCAAAATTTTAATTTCTCAAAAAAAAAACATATTTTTCAAACATTAAAGAAAAAAAAAAACACTCTTACAAAAACCAATCCTTCCGAGTCCTAAATTGACATCCTTACCCAAAACTCATTTCTTTTTAACGATGAGAAATTAATCATAAATAAGATTATATTAAATTAATTTAAAATTATAAACTCTACAGTACAATCACACGCACGATGCATGTTCAAGGCCCATGACTTAAAGACTAGGGACTAAAGTCTCAAGATGGATTAAAACCTAATATTTATTGGGACTAAAATAAATTCTTGTGAACTATTGGGGATGAAAATTAACTCTGTGTAATAAACTTTAAGGACTAAAATTAAATGAACTCGTTGTTTAAGACATGCTAATTCAACTCAAAAAAGACATTTCCCTTTTCCTTTAAGTATATAATATTCCCTTGTACCAATTTCTTTCCTTCCTTTACTTTCTTCTGTGTTTTTCCAAGGGACATCTTTTACATTTATATGCATGTCACACTTTTTCCTTGGAATCTTAATTAACATACCTTCCCGCCAAAGGAAATACAATATGGACATTGAAGCAACAAAATTCTTAGAGCTCACCGCGAGTAGATGGTTGCAATCTTGGCTCACTTAATTAAACATTTCTAATTTGAAAATCTATTAAAAAGAATTATTTATGTTCTGAGTATAAAATTATGTGTCACTAATTGACTTTAAATTAGTGCACGTGATTCATGACATGGTATGATGCGCTTATTGAATAGTACAATGCAAATGTTTTGGAGTTGAGTAAGAATTTCATTCATTTGGGATATAGTCATTAAGCAAAGCATATATGCCTTGCTCTAAAATTTAGCTATGCACGAATTTTCTTCTTAAAATGGTCAAATTTCTCGCTTTCCATTAGGTCATTTTATCAACACATATTACAGAGAAAAGGAAAAAAATATACATATATATGGAACTTGATTTGAGCCTAAAGCTCACCAGATCAATAATCGATGAATTTTCCTCACCAGACCATCAGTTTGCAAAAGATCGTGCAGGTTCTAATTTTGTGTCTAGTGAGACAGACGAGATGTTCATCCTCACTGCGCATCTCAAAGGTAAATTTCTTCCCATCTTTTCTGAAATTGCATTGTTTGCGTTTATAATTTTTCTTGCTTCTCTTATTTGTAGTATGTTACTCCTGAGCCCAGACCCCCAGGTCGATTTCTTCCAATCTTTTCTAAAATTGCATTGTTTGCATTTATAGTTTTTCTTATCTTCAGTATTTCATGTCCTTGAGCTTAGACCCCAAGGTCGCCAGCGAATCAGGTGTCATGAGTATAATAAATAACTAGACTCTCAAAATCAATTAGTTCAAAATGATTAACTAAACTTATTAGTTATATCACACTACCTACTTTATAAACTATTCACATATCAACCCACAAACCAATGTATGACATTACAGGATACTTCTCGTTGTCTATCAAATGCAGGATATAACGGAGGAGATATAAAGATTGAAATAGACGAGGATGGGACTCAAATTGCAATAACTGTTGAAAAGCAAATTCTGCAGACGGTAATGGTGGGCCGGCAAGTGTACAAGAAAGGTACAGAGATCAAGGGGTTTAGAAAAGCTTTCAAAATCCCTGATGGGGTTATTTTGGACGAAATCAATGCCACGTTTAACGACGATATATCAGTTCTTACCATTACGATGCCAAAGAAGGTGAAAGGAATGCTCGGAGGAGCTGGCATCGTTGAGGTGAAAGAACAGGAGATTGCTAGAGAGAACTCTGGCAAGTTGAAAATTGTGGATGATAAACAAGCTGATGAGAATTCTAATGATGCATGTAGAACTGAGAGTGGTAATGAACCTGATCAACTCACATTGCCAAGAGATGAATCGCATGATCATCAAAAGAAACATCCCGAAGAAACAAAGAGCGACCCAAATCAACTGATCCAAAATGCAGACCAGCAAAGTGTACGATCGAGTGGCGAAGCACCCTTTTCTCAAGAGCATGAGACAAAGAGCGATCCAAATCAACGGACTCAAAATGCAGAAGGAGGGACATTGAACAAGCCGGAAACAGAACAAGGACCTCCTGATCAGGATCAGCAGGGAAATGGTCAAGTTGATGCAGAACATCCTGAAGAGAATCAGGAAGGGGAATCCACAAAGAAAGAAGAAGCAAAAGCGGCACTGGCGGAGAATCCACTTTTCTTTCCAGTTGTTGCAGGGTCTGCATTACTTGCATCTCTTGCTGTGTTTGCTTTTCACTTCATTAGAAGTAAAACTCAATCTGACAAAAAGCGAAACTAGAAGAAATTAGTTCCACAGAGCCTATTTTATTTTGAATTGCTGCAAGTTCACATTTCAGTGTTGATAGATCTTGTTAATAAATAAACTTGATTTGATATATCCCATTTATGTATCAAGCTCAAGCTTGTGACAATTGAATCTGAATAAGTCTGGTATAATATATATAACGCTTAGAATAGTCCTTGATGAATTTCATCGAGATATCTATCAGGTACATTGTGAAGAATCAAAGATTAGTTTTAGATTCGAGCGATTTTACTGTCCCATGGCTATCTGATGGTGAACTGGAGTTCTCCTGCTTGGCTATTCTGGATGCCACTGTTACCATGAAAGTTTCCCACATAACACTTAAATTCCCGCATCCGATTTGTGATGGGCTCTAATGTCGGGTTTTTTTTTTTTACCTAAATTTTAAAATGGCATGCAAAACTAACCCCATTCGTAAAGAGTTTTAAAAAATGACCCAAACTGGTTCTGGGAACGCGTTTCATGCCTTCCCAAAACGCGGAACGCACTCCAGGAGTGCAGCCGCGCTCCAGGAGTGCACCCATATTCCAAGAGTGAGTTCCGCACTTCCGAAACCCGTTTTCTGGGTTTTCCCTGCAACCCTGCCATATTTGATTTGATTCCGATTTGATTTGATTGCGGGAAAGAGAAAATATTCTTAACAGCGCATTCTAGGAGTGCATTTGCAGTATCCGAAATATATTCCCTGCCATTACTCATGCTTTAGTCACTTCACGTCACGAAAAATTTCAGAAATTGCACTCCCATAATGCGTTTTTTTGCCTATATAACCCCCAACCCTTTCCTCCACCAGATCATTCAATCGATTACCTATCATTCCACTTTCTACCAATTAAAGTTTCTACTAAATTCATTCAATTTGTCAGTATAAGTTTCTACCAAAGCACTTGAAAGAATGAATTTAACCGATGTTACTGTTCTTTTATACTATGGCGATCACACAATAATGACTGATTACGGTCTTGATTATAGAAGTCCAAATATACCATGCAAAATCAAAATTCATCCCGATATAACTTACGATCAATTTGTTTCTCGTGTAATTAGAAAACTAGGGTTACGTCCGACCATCGATAGGGTTAACTTATGCTATCGTGACCCTAGATAGGATGCTACATTGCAGCATATATATTATTATCCAAGTGCAATAATTGATGATGAAGATATGCGGGAGATGTATGGCACAGCTCGCTGTGAATGGAACCATTGCGTGGCGCACGTAATAGTGGACGTTCAGTCTGACAACGTGTATATGCCGCAACAAATGCCCGACATCCCATACCAGTCCAACATGCCGGACCTAAATGCAGCACCATCGTATGAAGAAGATGAACATATCAATATTGTAACAATAGCGGCAGAGTTTGCCACTTTTTCCCTTTCCCCGCAACCACAATCCACTTTTGAAGTCGGAGGACCCTCTCATTATGGCGGTGGCACGGAGAAGAGATGTGACGTCGCAACAGATACTGTCTTATCAGAGGAAGACAAAGAAAATGAGGACGATGAATTGAACGAACAAGAAGAAGATGCAGTCTCAGAAGGAAGTTTGAACTACCAAATTAAGAACGAGGTAGATGGACCGGATGTCGATGCAGAGGTGGAGGTAGATGCAGAGGAAGCAGTGGAGTTCCATATTGCTAGGACTGAATTTTACATGACAAGCAGGTATGAGATCACCAAACATCCAATATGGGACCCCAACAAGATGGAACTAGCCAAAGGAATGGTGTTCCCATCCAAAGTGGATGGGATAAGGGCTATTCAACAGAACACGTTAAAAATACAAAAGGAATATGGGGTCGTCAAGTTGAGTAAGACCCTGTGGAAGGTATGATGTAGGGAAACACACAGTGGAAGTGTAGCATGCCCATGGTATGTACGCGTCATAAGAAAAGCAACGCACAAGCAGTGGGAGATCACGCAGTACGACGCCAGACATGTATGTATGGTGCCAATAACTGCGTCGGAGCACAGAAATTTGACCTCGGGCTTGGTTGGATATTTGGTTAGGCATTTCATAGCTAAGAAGGCTGATTACGAGGTCGGGCTTATCCAAGCTCACATGAAGGAGAAGCTTAACATGGATGTCAGTTACGAAAAAGCATGGAATGGCCGGAATAAAGCAATTGAACTAGTGTATGGCAATTGGGACACGTTGTATCAAATGCTCCCACAGTTTCTTGGAGCCGTGATGGCCAAGAATCCAGGTAATGTTGTGAGATATAGGTTCGCCGAAGGTTCAACGCAGGCTGAAAAAATTTTCGACGTGGTTTACTAGGCGTTCGATCCATGAATCGCGGCGTGGAGGCATTGTAAGCCCGTTGTTTTGCTGGATGGCACACACTTGTGGGGAAAGTACAAAGGTCATCTCTTAGTTGCATTAGCCACAGACGCCAACTACCAAGTGTTGCCATTAGCTTTGGTAGTTGTGGATGCAGAAATAACTCGTACTTGGTCATCGTTCTTACATCAGTTGGATGAGAACTTTTTCAACGGGATACCCCAAGTGTGTATCATTTCAGATAGGTAGGCAAGCATCGCATCTGCAATTGAACGGGTTACACGTGACGGTCAACTTGAAATAAAACATCGCATTTACTTGAGACATCTGACGTGGCGGAGGCTTATGTGCCTGTGGCTGTTTGGCTGGTGCCCGGGTCGCATGTGCCTCAGATGAACGTGGCGGTAGGTCCTATTGCTCAACACCACTGTCAACCAACTGCTCATGAACGTAGTGTCGGGACCCCATGTATCTGCTCAGAGAACCCCCCGATAACTCGCTCTACGTCGCCTCATCATCCTCCTCGCCGTCATTTGGCTCATCAATCACCGGCCTGGATGATCTTCCAGCATCAAACGTACCCTGTCTACTGCCACTAATCTAACTTACACCCCCACTGGAAAAGTCAACGGGAAACAAACGCCATGTGGGTCGCTGCAATGACGGCCATGTTGGTGGACGATCTGCTGGCAATTGTGCATCAGGGGTGAATGGCTATGATGACCTGGTGGGATACGTGTGAGTGCACTGCGAAGGACAAGCATGTTATGAACGATGCTCTCTATGCTGTTGCAGTGGCTGCATCGGAGGAGCATTGGGCAACTCCCACACGGCTCTCTGCTGTGTGTCGGAGTGCACTCTCGCCATGTAATTGCATGAGTTGCAAGTGTCGCATCATATGTTCCATCGAATGTGCATCGCTATGAAGGTCCCCCTGCTCATAACGCTACAGCAAATCACGGGAATGGTGGACTACATGCTGAACAACAGACGCTTGTAGGCAACAAAACATATCATATTGTTGTTAATATCAACTAATAGTCCACAATTTTCATTGAGGAACATAAAAAAGAGTACAAAGGCAGCTCACTAGTGACGTCTCATCACGTGCAGATGCCATGTAACCATCTCTCCTGTGACTTGTACCTGGATGATTGACATATAATATGGTCACTTGACGGTACCAAGTCATGTAAGTCCTCAGTGTTGTTACCGTCGGCACATCCTCCACCTGTCTATGTAAAACGTGCTGTTGCCAATTCCCCCCCATCGCCACAGCCCTTGTCAGCGCATCTCCCTCAACCTTTTCCTTCCTGTCCCTGTGTTTCTCATGTGCAGGCGGATCATGAGGGATTGCCAACCTTAGTCCAAACTAACGCAACACACGATTCAAACGGTGCCACTCAATAGTATGCCCGAATATCAACGGGATCCGGGCACGCCAGATGTTACTGTCGGCAACACAATACGAAGAGATATTGCCCAGTATCGTCCTGAAGGGCTACCATATGAACTGTAACCAAAACAAACACGTGTTCAATAATACAGGATATGAATATTTAATAAAGCAACTTAAGTGTACTATACCTCGTCTAGCTGCAGATGGTCTATAACATCCCGACACTCAACTTGACCTAACTTTCGTGATGCATCTGTCATTTCCTTTTTCACGTAAAACAGTGCACCTCGTGGAACGCCAAGGAGCTAAAACATAGGCTCCAAATGATGCTGCTATCGCTGTAGCCGCTCTCGTGTGGGATGTAAGAGCTGAGGCCAAAAATTTGTGAATCTGTCCCATGCAAAAAAACTGCAAGCATTAAACATATGTTATGTTATAATAACGCTTGTAATAATAAAGTTAACATACATAAAATCTAAACGTAACTACATGATGCAAACCAATACCTGGACTAGTGACACAGCTCCGTATACACCCTTACACTGATGGAAGGAGGTGCGGTCAAGCTGCTGGTACAAATATGATAGTACAGCCACGCCCCAATTGTACTGCCGGATACGCTCAAAGTCTGCCAATAACGGTAACCAGGACAAATTATCGTCATTCGTACTCGTGTTTGCAAAAAGGTGACAGCAAATCATGAGAAATATCTACAACCGTGCTCGCTACTACGCCTGGTACTGAGTGGGGTTATTTCGGAGTGCCCTGCATCACAAACCTGTCCCGCAGCTGGACGAAATTTATTGAGTTCCCCACAATGTCAATACGGCTGGTACCGTCATCCGCAATCGCATTCGCATCGATCCCCAACAAATCACGGATCGTCACAACCCAATCGTCCTTCGAGCGTGGGACCGTATCAAGCACCGGAATAGGAGTACCAGTGACGGGAAGACCCCAATACACGGCCACATCCTGCAGGGTGATGGTAGCCTCCCCTACAGGCAAATGAAATGTGTAAGTCTCTGACTGTCACTTCTCTATCATGGTAGTAATTAATCCGCGATTAAGCTGATGGTAGCGGGATTTATAACACCCGTAGAATCTTGTCCCCACCAACTACTACTATACCAATGGGTGCTTTGGATCATTAAACAAAGACCGATCTGATCTATAGCACCTAAAAGTACCCAAATAGTGTAGATCCTGCAAATATTGCACCCGATGCTTCAGCAGGTGGCACAGTAACGTAGTGTCTACTTTTGCAAGTCGAGTATCCATAATTAGTCCTAAAATAAAAAATAATAATAACGATTAACCAAGTATACTTGACTCTAAACATTAAATCTCTATTTTTATCAAATAATAATAATGATAACACTAATCTTATTAATAATAATATCAATAATAGTAATAATAATAATAATAATAATAATAATAATAATAATAATAATAATAATAATAATAATAATAAAAAGAAAACATTAATCATCCATCATCATCATCATCATAATAATAAATAATGATAATAATATCAATAATAGTAATAATAACATCTAACATATAACATTAATCATAAAAATAATATTATTATTAATAATAATGATAATCTTAATAATAATAATTATGATAACATTTATAATTAATAATATTCATCTAGTAATAATACGATTAATAATAATGATCATAATAATAATAATAATAATAACAATAATAATGATAATAATAATAATAATAATAATAATAATAATAATAATAATAATAATAATAACAATAATAATAATAATAATAATGATAATGATAATAATAATAATAATAATAATAATAATAATAATAATAATAATAATAATAATAATATCATTATTATTATTATTATTATTATTATTATTTATTATTATTATTATTATTATTATTATTATTATTATTATTATTAATTCTATTTCTAATGATCATGCTTAAATTATGTTCAAAAATTTAATCTATAATTCTAACAACAATTAAAATATAGATTAACACAAACAAAAATTACACAATCTAAAAACAAATTACATAACTTAAAACGTTAAATACAATTGCAAAAAATAACATAAAATAAAGATAACTTACAAGATCAATGCTATATCCTTGCAATGACGCTGAAAAAACTAAAAATTTCGTATGTGGGGGGGGGGGGTTGGGAGAATTTTGTTCAAAATGCAAAGAAGAGAATGAGAGGAAAGGGCTGAAGTTGCGAATTTATGAAACGTGGCCGCATTCCCAAAATGTGCCGCATTAGCAGCCGTATTCTGGGAACGCGGCCCGCGTTCTGCGTTTATCATTCCGTTACACTTCGCGTTTTTCACGCGTTCCCAAAACCAATTTGGGTCATTTTTCAAACTCCTTTACAAATGGGGTTAGTTTTGCATGCCATTTTAAAATTTGGATAAAAAAAATCCTCTGACATCGCACTTCGTAGGTGGTTGGCTCTAAATTCAATTATGTCATGTTAGGGCCCAAAACTCTAAGCCAGTGAATGTAAACAAGAATGAAATCTAAGAAGTTGGTAGTTAGGGGTGAAAATTTCGGATCGGGTAGCCGAACCCGAACCCAAACTCGAACGAATGGAAAATTTACAAAAATTTTAGGTTCGGATATATCCAAAACTGATATCGGGTAGTAGTTCGGATAAATTTTCCCCCATCCAAACCCGACCCAAAAAGCCCGAAAAGACACACACACACCCCACACACCACTCCATAATGAATCATTCACCAAGATATTCTAATATAGCATATATATAAACACACATGTTATATAATACATTAATATTAAAATATACAAATAAAAAAAAGAAAAAAAGCATTCGTCAAAAGTAATGAGAATTTAAATAACATAACTAAGCTTTTTGTGAATAAGTTAGATAATTAAACTTAGTAATATAACTAGAGTTAACAAAATGTAACATTTAATTTAGCAAAAATAATTGTTATGTTTAAGTTAGATAAATGTGGAAATATATTTGTATAGTTAGTATCTATTAATTTTTTATTTTTTTGGTTGGTAGAAATAATGGAAACGTCCTTGTATTTTAAAAAGATTTGATTTGCTATTATTATTTTGAACAATCTCTTTTCTTTTTTTTTGGTAGTTAATTAATAACTTAATACTTTAAAATTCTAATTTGCACATTAAAATTAATGTTTTAATTTTGTCTATTTTTAGTTGCTAAGATTTATTGTTGTTGTAATGATTTCAAATTAATGTTGTTGAATTGATCAATAATGAATAAGCAACTTAGCATTTTCTAACACAACAAAGTATCTAAAAATCCGAACCCGAAAAAACCCAACATCCGAAAATCCGATATCCGGCCTGATAATTAATTTTATACTACCCAATTGGGTTTTAATTTTCCTCACTCAAACCCGAAACGAATCCAAAAAACCCGATTGTCCAAAAACCCATTTCGATTTTCACCACTACTAGTAGTTCAAGTGAGGAGCGGAGAATAGTCCTATAGTTGTAGGTTAATTGTATAATGTTCTTATTTCTTTTGATTTGAATAGTTGGAATGAAACTGAGTTAACAAAGGACTTTTTTAGAGAAAGAACCCATATTCTAAAACGGGAATATTCTGTAACGTCCTCTCACATTGGTTCTATGTAAGATTTGTGTGCGCTTTATAATAGCTTAGGTTCACTACTATTGTTATCACCTACTTAAACGTTTTGGACCAGTTGATTAGGCTCAACATGGTACAAGCCATTAGTTGGGCCTAGGTCGTTATAGAGTTCTAACAACCTTGGGAAATGGTAATGTACATGAGTGGATTCCTTTCCAGACCATAGAAGATGATGTGAGTATGATCCAACTCGAAGACAAGAAACTAGCTGATCTAACTACAAGAATCAGTCAAACCAGCCCCGAGTTGAATGGAACATTGGGACCAACCTAGGTAAGGCGCAGGCTGGAATTAGAAATGGCGAACCAGGAGCATATCTCAAGAGAATCACGGTTGACTAGAACATTGGGAATAACCTAGGTAAGGTGCAAGATGGAATAGAAAATGGCGAAGTCAAATGAAACATTGGAAACAACCTAGGTAAGGCGCAGGCTGGAATAAAAAATGACAGAGCCAGGAGCATAACTGAGGATTCTCAGGAGAATCACGAGCGTATTGGGAAGACAAAGGATTTGATCTGAAAAATTAATGTAATAAAAGACGAATAATGCATTTTATTGAATTTTTGGTTTTGAAAAATTAAATAATCTTGACAAAAATAATGAATGAAATAGGTGGATGTATCTTTACATTTAGTGAGCATCATAAATAAGCGGATTAGGAAATATTCTTGTATGGATAGAAAGAGATTAACTCAAATACTCCTCGGAGAAAAAAAAGTTATACCATGTCAGACTTCATAGCAAAAAATTACCATATAAACTAATAACACACTAAAAATAAAGCAAGATAATAAAGAAAAAAAGTTAAATAAACAACCTAGCCTAGGGTGCATTCTTCGTTTAGGCCTACAAATCTGATTCTAGATACAAATATGACTTTCGCTTATTTCGATAAACTAGTTATGGTCGTCACTACGGTTTAACAATCTCATCTTTCCTTTCAGTATTGATAATGGTTTAAACCCCTACGATTTTTCCCTACTATTGTCTTACCTATTAGATAGTCTAAACCATAGAGATGCCAAAAAGGTCTATCTAACGGTAGTACTATAACTTTAAAAAGACTTGGTTCTAAAAGTCGATTCTCTAGCATAAATCGCTCATTTAGATTGTATATCTACATAAAACACCTGGTTATTACTTTTATTAAATTAATTAAATTAATCTATTCGGCTACCTATCATCAAGCAATTGAATAATCGCACGTAAAATTAAACAATCACAAGATAATATTAATTCGTAAATCAGTAAACACACAAATAACAAAATAAAGTGAAAAGAGGAAATCAGTTAGATCTCATAGATTTTGTAGAATTGTAAACTTCAAATTATCCCTACTAGAGTAAGAGGCTAGTGATTAGGCACCTAGAAGAAATAAAATATTTGCTAGAAAAAATAATGAATAAAAGCTTCGATACTTCCTACATAGTTCCTAGAGGATTTATAGAAAATATCTAACATTAGTTCTTTTAGATAAGGAAACTATTTTAATACTAATCTAAAAATAAGATACTCAAAATACAACCCTTGTCAAAATAAACTTCTCAAAAATAGTTTTCTTTCCTTCTAATACTAATATGTGTTTTTGGTCAATAATTCCTCTCTAAGAAACATACAAAATATATTCCAATTCTAGATCAAACTTGATCAATCCCGCGTAGACTCTGGCATGGGCACATCTAAGATAGCGACATTTTCTTTACAGCTCCAAACATGTCCAAAAGTCCCTTCAATCTATGTATATTGCTTCCATCTTCTTTTCCAAGCCTATTTATGCCAAAATACAAGAAATAACAACAATTAAAAAGCATCTAATTCTAAAATCAAGCACAAATTATTCTACATTGAATTCATATTATGGACTTATCAACTAGATACAATGTACTTACTTTTCTAAGTTCTAAGTCATTTATAGAAGTTTTTGAAATTCAAGTCATCAATTACGTATTAGACTAAGTTTAAGATCTAAAATTACTTCTTTTCCTTTTGATCTTTTCTTGCAAAAGTGATTTCACAATAGTACAAGGAATTCTAGAGATCCAGATTTATGTTCTTCTTAAACTTAGGGTCTGTTCGATAAAATTAACTGTTATAATAGATGATAGAAAGTTATACCATGCACCTTAAGAATTGTATACCCACTAAGTACTGTGCATCTTTAATAAACAAAGATAATAAAATTTATAAACAAATAGTATAAAAATTATAAACAAACATGTTAATTAAATTGTTCACAACTCCACACAGTATTAATATTATAAACAAACAGTATTAACATTCTGAACAAATGTGAGGGAACACGAGGGAGCATAATAATGAAGGAGCATGATATAAATTGTAGTAGATGGTAGATGATATAGTTTAGCTATTAGCTGATAGCTGTTTAACTGCTGATTGAACAAAATATGTTTGGCAAAATTAACTATTGAATTAGTTGATAAATGCAGAATAACATAAAAAGACATTGATATCATGTTGTTATTGTTGTTGTTTTTGTTATTATTAAAATAAAATAATTTATAGTATAGTCAAATATTTATTTTTTTATAACAATATTTTAATATTAAAATATAACTAATTTTTTATAAGTATTTGTATCAATATTATGAAAATTAACTTTAATAGATTCAAAATTTATTTTGTCAAAAAAATAAATTGACTAATAAAACTTTTACTTTTTAGTATATTTTGATATAGAAAGACTTGAAAATTATTTTTTATGTATTTTATTTATATTTGTGAACAAAAAAGTAAAAATATAGAGATATTAGAGAAATAGTAAACTAACCCAAAAAAAAATGAAGAAAGGGTAGAATTGCCCAAAAAATTATAAAAAGCTGAAAGTTACTTGAAAAGCTAACATATTTAACTTTTAACAAAAGCTACCTTCAATACTAAAAATGCATGTTCAGTAATAACTTTTGAAATAGCTTTTAACATATTTTGTTAAAGCAGTCTTGTTCAATATACTAACTTTTTATATTAGCTTTTAGCCTTTCTTAGATCAGTTTTTTGAAATTGTCAATATAATGGAATGGTATGATTAAATGCGAGAGATCTTTTTGTTTCTCATAATTGCATAGAATTTTTTGATTCATCATCTATATTCATGAATCATTCATTACAACCGTCATTATCATTCCATATAAAAATCTATATTATTTTCCAAAAAAAAATAATAAATACAAAAAATAGAAATCATATGCAGGATAGGATTTTTTAAGGGAATGGTTAGTCCGTTAGAAAAGAAAAAAGATTTTTTTAAGATATAGGATTTTTTTAAGGGAATTATTATCTCACACTAAGACAGGAAATTAACAAACAAGAAATCTAGTAAGCGGGATCAAGAAGTTATTGAAAATGGTTTAATTTAGTTGTTAAAAATTTTAGCCTTTCAAATAACTTTTAGCTTTTCATTTTCTTTTTGACAATTCTATCATTTCTTCATTTTTTTTGACAATTCTACTCTTTCTCTATATTTTTATTTGTTCTTTCACAAATAAAAATAAAAAATTAATATAAAAATAAATTTCAAATTCTATATAATGAACATATACTAAAAAGTGCAAGTTTTATATTAAAATTAATTTCTATAGTTGATACACATATTTTATCAAAAATTTAATTATATTTTAATATTAAAATATTACTATACAAATAGAAATTAATTATATTTTAATATTAAAATATATTTTCTTATTCTTATAATATTAATAATAATTATAATTATCATAGTAACAACAACAATAGCAATAATATGATATCAATGTTCTTTTACATTATTTTACATTCATTACATAATCTAACAACTAATTTTATCAAACACATTTTGTTCAATTAGTAAACTAAACAACTATCAACTAACAGCTAAAATATAACAGTTATCAATTACCAAACAACGATAAACTAATCAAACATCTATCAACTATCCTAACAACTAATTTTGCCAAACAGGCCCTAAAATGCAGTCAAGAATCTATTTTACTAAACTAAAAAAACAAGAGGTATTATTTTGTTCAATCAGCAAACTAAATAACTATCAACTAACAACTAAAATACAACAGCTATAATTACCAAAGCAACGATCAACTAATCAAACATCTATCAACTATCCTAACAACTAAATTTGCCGAACAGACCCTAGAATGCAGTCAAGAATTTATTTTATTGAAGTAAAAAAGCAAGAGGTATTAGTTTTTTTACATAGTGAAAATATTAAAAGTTAGTGAAGAAGCTAATTTTTTGTCTTATTGAATACACACTTACTGTGACAAGTTTAGCTGTACGCAAAGGCATTTTCATACTAGAGAATTTACCATAACGTGCTTATCAAAACATGAATTCTTTTTTTTTTTTCTTTTATTTCTAATATTTTCGATAGTGGGACTGCACATGGATTTCTCGATAAAAGAGGTCTTCAAATTCTCAAAAAAAAAAGAAAGGAAAACAAAGCCCGAGGAGTTAAAGAAAGGACGGTTAAAAAAAGAAAAAAAATTTAAAAAAAAAGTAAAAGGAGAAATCAATTTGCTTGGTAAAGCTAAAGAGGTAAAGAACACAAAATGATAATGATTCAAAAGCAGGGGCCAAGGATGGCAATAATACATGCTACAATAATTATCACCCTCAAATCCTAAAGCTACTTTAGATTCCAAAAGCTACACTACCCACCTCTCCCTCCCTCTCTTTTGCTACATACATCTCTCTCTCTCTCCCTCTCTCCCTCTCTCTCATAGCAGCATCAAGAAAATTGTCCAAGACAGAGCCCCATGGACTGCAATAAACCCCACCACCTGCAATGCCAACCAAATTAAGGAAAAAAGAATCCAATCAACAGGACCATCATGAAAATGTAAATTGCATAAAAACTACAAAAAAAATAATAGAATCTTGAAGGGGAAAAAAAGAATAGGAAAATCATTACTTCTCATATTTTGAGTGACACATCTAATATGATTTATCTGTATAGTGTAGTCATACCTATGTGAACATTCAAATGAAATGGTCAATGCCGTAGGTTTATCTAGACCCTAGGGTTATATGGTATGCATTTTTTTTTTTTTTCAATTTACAATGCATCCTTTCATTCTTTTGGCAGTGTGACAGAGGTGAAAAGTTTTCTCAAGGAAAAAACGCCACGATTTGGACAAAATGAAGTTAGATGAATCAATTGGAATCAATTTTTTTAAGCTGCTACAAGGATCAAATAGGAACGCAAATCTAGTAATCGAGACTATAAACATAAGAATATAATTGACTCTTGCATCCCGAAATTTTGGGACCATTTTGTTGTAAGTTGTTAATGATTCTAGATTATAATGGTTAAAGACATTTGCATACTGTTTTCATTTCAAATTTTGGTAAGTCTGAAGTTAACATGTTTTTGACATTCATATGTTAGAATAGCTAAATTCGATTAACACCTTCTTGACTACCGAAAAATGTGACTAATTGGACTCAATATTCACCACTTCTCTACATTACTTTATTAAAAGGGAATCTCACTAGCAAAGTTTGACCGGAGCATGACCACCAAATTGTATAATTCCTATGCAAAACAACATGTACCAAGTGAGCAAAAAAATAAAACCTTCAGTAATATAAAAGAAAATTAGAACTTGGGTATATACCACCAGAGACCCGTTTTTTAAGAACAGGTTAGTAAAAGCATGGGAAGACACTCCTCATGCGTAGGTTCCAGCCATGTCAACTGTTATTAGGTTAAACGCCCTATCTTATATGGAGCAATAGCTTGGAAAGGATTACTGCACTTAAAATTTACTAATTAGTAGTCGAACTTTACCAATTAACTTTCTCTCGTTTAAAAAAAAAAAAACCAGATACCTACTCAATTTTAACCAGCTGAGTCATGTGTCATGACCTATGGGGCATCTTCTCAATATAATTTTGCATATCCGCGGCCAACTGTAAAGAAAATCTTGCAATTTGAGGGGGCCTAACCTGTCTAGCATGATGGCTGGCAGAAGTGGGCATAGGGTGAATAGTAGCAGAGTCGACTTCACCAGTGGGCAGAGGCACAGCAGGGTTGCTGTTGATGAATGGTATGCCACCACCTTTCTCCGGCACCATGGGGCTAGTAGCCGGAAGAATGGCACTTGGCGCAGGGCTTGGTGAAACTGCTCCTCTGGGCCTGAACGGCCATGGATATGCCGGAGAAGACGAGACAATGCCGCCACCTCCGGAGCTCATTGGTGGAGCTGGCAATGGCGGTTTTTGTGGTGATGAGGCCTCATGATTTTCAGGCGGTGGCGTCAGAGATACTTTAACTGCTAGCTTTTGGCCTTCTAGACATGTTTTGTTGGTGCCATTGTTGAAGGAGAAGTAGAAGAATCCTGGGCGTGATGGGTGCCACTTCATTTCAATTGCACCCAACAAAATTTTAAATATTAGAAGCAAAATCTTGTACCCATTCTTGCAGCACCCGCAAAATTTAGGGAAAAATTTTCAAAATTGTAATCCTTCTAAACCACTATCTCACGATTTATTAGTGAATTTTGAAACTCAAGAAAATTATATGCAATTTCGACAAAATACTAACCAACTTAGGCAATTAAGGACAAATTTTCAAAATTGTAATCGTTCTAAACGCCTATCTCACGATTTATTAGTGGACTTTGAAACTCAACAAAATTTCATTCAATTTCAGCAAAATACTAACCACCTTAGGCAATTAGACTCGTGTAGATTGGCTTTTTTTTTTTGAAAAAATTATTTTTTCTAAAACGCTAAAAATCTGAAACTGAGTTTTTTCAGAGTTTTTAAATTTTAAAATTTAATTGAAATACAAGATGTGATTTTTTTCCTAAAAAGAATTTTTTTATTAAAAAAAAGAAAGAAATTCAAATAGCCCTTGGTTACCAATGAATATGGTAACCATTAATATATTGAAAATTAGCCCCGAAAGTAACATGCATAAATATAAGTTCTAGTAAGCTTTCTTTTTTATGCTATAAAGAAAAAATGATCTACAAATGGAGACAATTTAAGACCATTGATCAACAACCTAAAATGATAGCACTAAACCTGGTAATTGGAAAAGATTAGCTGCTGAAAACATTTCTCGGGGCAGTGGAAAGTGAGTTTTCACACAACACAAGTAACGTGTTGAATGTTGACTGAGAAAAAACTGTTACCACAATAAATTAATAAATTAATATCTTTTATATAAATTTAAGTGTTAGATGAAGTGGTAACACTGATATGATATTAAAGATTAGAAATCAAACAGTTTTGATTTTCAATGCCAGCCATTTAACATATATATATTAAATTGATTACATACAAGTTCTAACCAAATTATATTACATGTAAAGAGTATATTAACATAATAAATAATTAAACTAATATCTTTTCTACAAGTTTAAACTTTTAGATGAAATGATAATTCTAACAAAAACTTACAACGTAAGATGTGGAATCTGGCTTGGTTAGAAGTGTAGCTCGAGCGAAGTCGCACGAATTGAATGCTTTCTGGTTCTGGAAAATGTAGAGGTTGTAATGGTACTTGTGCTGAAAAACTGTGACCATCATATGCAAAGAATCATTTGCACATTTACAAAAACAATTCAGTGCACGAAACTCTTACCACGATAAAAGACGAACAGTTTAAAATTGAGACAGAAGATCAGAGAGTACTTACTGACTGAATCCCCTACTTGGACACTTGGGTTACTCCACTCTGAAACTCCATCTACCACAATGGTTGCAGAGTGAGAGGCTTGAAATAGTAAGGTGAGAAGAAAGAAGATGAAAACCAACATGGAGAAAAATGCTTTGTCTAAGAGAGGAAAGAGTAATGATTTTAGAGCAGTGAGGCTTTTTTAATATCTCTGCAGAATGATTTAAATGCAGCAGGAGAAAAAGAGTGCTCACACAGAAATATGTGTCACACAAACGCACACACACAAAAACACACAGTGAGAGATAAAGATAGTAAAGGAGAGTGTCAGGCGTGTTGGGCTTTCACGGGAAGGGTTTGAATGGAAGACAGAGAAGGGGCAATGGTGGGGAGGCGGGGGCTGTGATATTGAAGAATGTGTATTGATTAATAATTTTTTACAGTAAAAGTTGAAATCATTTTGTCTGTCAATTTTTTTTTTTTATTTTTTCAAAAAAAATAAAAGGGTGTAAAGTGAAATTTTTTGGGTGGTGATGATGGGGGGATTATTATTCTAAAATGATTAGTTTTGTGATTATCAATCTGCAACTTTTTATTCTTAAATTAATAATAATGCTGTCATCATTATGATCATTTTCTTTTGGTGAGTTGGGAGAATCAAATTTTACTTTCTTTTGTTGACTTGTTTTTCCACATTCTTTTGAGGCTTTTAATAATCTTTTTGATCTTCACTTCACACAAGGTTAGAGATTCCCATGTGTAATGCTCAAGGAATAAAATCTGTTACGCAGAAGTGCCTGAAGATTCATTGAGCAAGAGAAGCAGAAAATTGCCTGTCAAACAAAAGTTATAGGAAGACAAAAGTCATTCTTCTACACATACTCCAGGCCAGCAGACAACTCCTGAGCTCAGGCATGTTTATTTTAATACAATTAATAACAATTCTTCACTTACCTTTGAACGATAACTCGAACTATAGAGCTCAAACATATTAATAACAAACTGCAAAGCACATCAAATTGTAATTTGGTCATTAATGTTAAATTTGCACCATTTTGGTACTAAAGACCTGAAGAAATAAAAATGACGTAAGCATTGAAATGTTATGAGAGAGAGAGAATGATAGTTAATAATTCAAACTATTTCGATATAATTGCATCGTCAACTCGATATCCTATTAAATTTTCATTATAACGTTTCTCACTCTGTTTGCTTTACTAGGTACATGCCCAAATGAGCAACATTGAAATGTAAATGTCAAAACATAGTATTGAAAACGGCAAGTCCTTTCTCGTGCCAAGGGTCAATTCTAGTGATGATAACTAGAGAACTATAAATTGAACAAGCACTCTAACTCTTTTGTGTAAACACCATCATTTGCTCCCAATTTAACTAGTTTAACAGTCAAGTATGTTAACCTTATTGAACACAAAAATTTCTTTATAAATTGACATCTCAGCATGAAAATTGGAGATATTAGGCACCTAGAGATAGAGTGTAGTGAGAAAATAAGTTTATTTACACAAGTTTAGAAAAGAAAAAAAATTAAAATGTTTCTTTTTTTTTTTTGAAGTTAAAGAGGAAAATGCCATAAAAGTGAAAAATCGAATTCAAGTGCCATCTAAGTGAACTTTGTTCTAACCTCATATCAACGTGGTAGAATTTGTGTCACGTTAAGCCCAAATTTTATAAATTCAAACTCAAGGTTAAATTCAAAAAAAAGAAAAAAAAGTTGAGTACTAGTTTACGTCCTCAGTCCAAAAAAAAACTCAAACTCAAAGAAAAATTCGAAACGGAAAAAGAAAAGCTTGAGTTTAGAACTCAAACTTAAGGTGGCACACCTTGGGCCACATTGCTATGGTTGTACAAGAAGATTGGTTTACGTGGCATATCTAAATTGAATTTTGAAAACTCAAATTTAAAGTTTTCTAATTTCCCTCTTTACTTTAAGAAAAAGGACATTTTGATTTTTTTTTTCAAAAAATCAGCCAAGTAACTCATATTCTCGATTGTAATAAGACATGCGCCTCATATTTAAATACTCTCACGAGATTAATTTTTATCTATTTAATGTGTAATAATAATTAAATCAATTCAATATTCCACGACGATATTACACCAGTCGCATTATCCAATATCCAAGTATAAGCCAACTGACATACCCACAAGTCGTACGGATGAGACACCAGGTAGAAACCGCAGACTTGTGTCCACTAATGATCCAAACGTTGTCAAACCTTGGGTTTGCCAACGTGGGCCAAATTGGTAGCTTCACAAAAAGGATAGAAAGTGTATGCCAAGACAAAGGCTACATGACAAAAATTCTTGGTCAGAGGTCTTCGTAATGTCCATTTTGTGGACGTTGAGAACAGTTTTCTATATATTTAATTACAAGAATTTGTGAGCTTACTTGAGGAAGATAAAATAACGTAGAACACAAAAATGCTAGTAAGAAACTGTCTCATAATCTTTGGGAAGTTGTATTAAGATTTGTCCAACTTAATACATCCTTGCGGCTCGTCTTTTTTTGACCCTGAATTCTTTCGAATGTCCTGTGGCAAGTGGCACTTGTATCGGTGTTATAAGGAATTTGAGTGATCAAAATTATTTATGTTACAGATGATAATCTGAATTTATACGTCATGAGAGGTAGAAATTGAGTCAAGAGTAGGGTAAGAAAAAAAACATTAAGATCAACTCTAACTAATTTCTCAAATCTCAACTTTCTCTACATCTAGCTTGTTAAATTACTCCAACAATCTTTTATCCACCTTTCAGTTGATTGAAAGCAAGAAAGGCTGTCAAAGAAAAATAGGAAACTCCTAAAATGAGAGATTAATTAAAAGTAGGTCTGTTAGAGAAGAGTGAAACAAATAATCTTTGAATATGCATGCGCAAACGAAATAAATTAGTTAGAAGTATGAATTCTGGAGTCATACTCTGTAAGAGTATACTATGATGAGAAATCTCTAAATGTAGGAGAACAAATAGAAATTTCCAAAGTTAAAGGGGAAAAAGTTATGATAGTGAACTCAGTCTTACAAAGTTCAAAAAAGATAAAAGATAGCAGACACTTCATAAATTAAGATTCCCCATAACGTCATAATATTATGCACGGAGTACAACAATTATGAATTGTTTATGTCAAGTCATCTTAACTCATTAACAATTCAAAAATATTGAACATCACTCGTGACATTATAACATTATGAATTTAGCTTGTAGGGCTGGTGCAGCAAAAAACATGCCTGAGCTCATGTACTCCGCCAAAGTTTTGGTACACAGTTGGTATGCTCCCCTGTTAGGGTTGAGCTGGAAGTAGCTCATCACAGTTTAGCTTAAACATTTTGCTGAGAAAGCAGTCTAGTGAGCTAAAATGGATGGTTGAATAGATTAAAGATGCTAAGAAGTGCACAAGTTTTCTGGCACATGCTATTGCCGCAGAGTTTGAATAGGACTTAATTTGGGGTATCTTTAGAAAAACCAAAAGCCCCTTCTATCTTTCTGTATGGACCAATATAGAAGCAAAATCCCCAAAAAAACAACACGCTGAAAGGAACATAAACGAAGGCCAAAGCCTTAAACAGCTTCAACTGAGAGAGCCCAACAAAAATTATGATTATCATGATCCAAACACAGACCACTTATGTGTGCTACTATTATATGATGAAGTAAAAGAAAGAATGAAGTATCAAGGCCACAATTCACCAGTAAATTTTGCTTTCTCAAACCATCATAAGCCAGTAACATAGAGAACACTGGGCGAGTAATAGGTTTGTGTGAGAAGGAAACAAAAAACGACTCTTGTAGTTCAGTCACTGTCTATGGATTCAAATCTCAGAGAAACGCTAGAGAACTTTTTGCTATTCCGAATTACAAGGGAACATAAGTTTGGGTCTAAAGGAAATTGATATTGAAGTTTTATAATAACTAGCGTGTGCAATAATTGAGTCTTAAGGTATCGGAAGAAATTCTTTCAACAAAGATGTGAATTAAGAAGTATACATCAACGAAATATGAATTTACAGCTGAATCTTAATATAACCCAAAAGAATACATATTTATTAGCACAAGATTAATTGGTAGCTATTGGTAGCTGCCAATTATTTGATTGGACTGAAATCTGGAATTTGGAAACGATAAACTCCTGAAACATGAACATTTAAAGAATAACCATTCACTCCGTAAATGATACGGGCTCTTGTTCACACAATGTGGTTTGTGGAACTATTTTGGGGCACTTCAAAACAATTTGATGCCCAAATCTTAGAATTTGGAATCTTCTAAGTCCCAACTTCAATATCAACAACTTATTTTTGGGTTACAACTGTATCTCTCAAGTTTTTGAATCGAACAACCCATTGACACATATAGGACATGGAAGTAGAACAAGTTATTGAAGTACCACTAAGATTTAAAGTCAACCCGGATTTTTGTCAAGAAAATCAAGCTTACAGTCAACCCTCAACCCAGTCAAATAATGTTCGCTTGATGATGGCAGCAAATGACTGGATGATGATAAGCCGACTCTGAATGCAATTGAAAAAGATAATGCGGTCAGTAGCTGTTAATGAATATAATCAGCAGTAGCTCAGCAGCAGCTTCAGTTAGTTCAGTTAGTGATTGATAAGCGGTCAAGAGAGTTGTGTTAGTTAGTGTGAGAAGTCAAGTTAGTTATTGGAGTGGTCTTAGTCATTCTATGGCAGTTATGGAGTGGAAATACCATTTATTCATTGTATAAATAGCTAAATCATTACCTACTCAAGAACAGAATTCATATTGTAAAATTCTTCAATATAGAAATGATTTCCTTTTCTCTTGTATTTTTACATGGTATCAAGAGCAAGGTTAAAATCCTGTAATTTTTTTTTGGAGGCTTTTCATGCTTTGTGATCAACCTTATCGAAGCTTTGGATGAATTTTCATGGCAGAGTTTTCTGATCAAGTATTTTTCGAAATCAGGTGTTGAAGTTCTTACTCACTATTTCTTCCCCGATTACTTGAATCTTCATTTTGTGCTTGAATCTTCAATTTCAGTTGATCATCATCTTCATATTCATTTTGATCTATGGATACTACTACTGATCCAGCTTTACCTTCTGGTCTTAATCGATTGTTACAACATTTTCCTTCTTATGTGACAATCAAACTTGATAATCACAATTATTTGCTGTGGAAAACTCAATTTCAATCTGTTCTGCAACCAAATAAACTTCTTGATCATGTTCTTGGTTTATTCCCTTGTCCAGATCCTCATGACAAACAACCTAATGGGACTATAATCATTAATCCTCGATATGCTTTGTGGCAAACAATTGATCAACATTTGAAGTCTTGTTTTTATGCTTCACTTTCACCTACTATGTTGTCACATGTATATCATCTCAACACAGCTTCCGAAATCTAGAAAGCTATAGAGTTGCGCTTCAAATCTAGTAGTCGATCTCATATTCATCAACTAAAGAACAGACTCTCAAATCTCATAAAAGGCACAAAAACCATTCAGCAATATCTTGATGAAGTTAAAGGTCTTAGCGATGGTTTAGCTGCAATTCATGAGTCTATTTTAGAAGAGGATTTAATATTCTACATTCTGAAAGATCTACCACCTGCCTATGATTCATTAAAAGCCTCTATTAGATGTAAGGACAATCCTATCACTATCTCAGCTCTTGGAAATCTTCTGTTAGATGAAGAGCTTAATCTTTCCTTCTCTAACAAAGTTACTGCAATTGAGGCATCTTCTTCACCTTCAGAAGTCCAAATTGCCCTTTACTCAGCTCAAAATTCATCTAGAGGAAGAGGTAGAGGTTAATTGAATGCGTACAGAGGAGGTAGAGGAAGAGGACAAGGCAGGGCTGCTTCAAATAGTGCTCCTTAGCAATCTCAAAATTCAAACTCTATGAACAGGCCAACTTCATCTCTTATTTGTCAAATCTGTGGCAAACCAAATCATAATGCTTTGCAATGTTGACACAGGCTAAATACTACAAATTACTATTGTGTAAAGCCTGAAAATAAAGCTATGACTGCTCAAGCTGCACCTGCACAATCCAATTCCAATACTTGGTATCTTGATACTGGAGCAATCAGTCATGTTACTAACAATGCCAAGAATTTGCAGCAAGCTCAACCTTATCAAGGCTCAGAGACAGTTATAGTAAGCAATGCTTCTAATCTTCAAATTACACAAATTGGTTCTGGTAAAATTCATACACCTTCAGCCTTGTTTCATATTTCAAATATCTTGTTTTTACCTTCCATACCTTCAAATCTCATCTCTGTATATCCGTTGACTAAGGATAACAATTGTACTGCTATCTTCAATGCTCAGGTGGTGACTATCCTGGACAATTCTTCCAATTTGGTGATGTTCTAGGGCCCCTGTAAGCAAGGTCTCTATCCTTTTCCTGACAGCAGTTCCAGCTTAGTTGCTCCATCTTTATCATCACAAATTACTTTTTCATCTGCTCATTGTTATCTTACTACTTCTACACAATCTTCTGATGATAGGCTTTGGCATCTCAAGCTTGGACATCCTACAAGAAATGCTTCTCTTACTATAGCTTTTATCTTGAATAACTAGTTAAAGCACTTTACTGAGCATTGTATAGATTGTGCAGTGGCAAAGTCTCATAAGAAGCCTTTTGCTCTTTCTAGTTCTAGCGCTACTGTTTCTTTTCAATTGATTCATTCAGACATATAGGGCCCTGCACACATTGATTCTTGTAAACATTTCAAGTATTATATAATATTTTTGAATGATTTTTCTAGTTATTCTTGGATCTATCCTCTTAAACAAAAGTCAGAAGCATATGATGCCTTTGTTAGTTTTTCTACCATGATCAAAACACAGTTTCAACAAGATATCAAAGTCCTAAGAACTGATAATGGTGGGGAATACACCAGTAACAAATTTGGCCTGTTTTTGCAACATCTTGGCATTATGCACCAAACTACATGTCCACATACACCTGAACAAAATAGAAAAGTTGAAAGAAAACATCAACATCTCATTGAAACCACTCTTTCATTGCTCAGTCATAGTAAATTGCTTGTAAAATTCTGGTTGGAAGATTTAGCCACTGCTCTTTATTCTATAAATAGATTGCCATCACCAACACTTCATAAGAAATCACCATTTTCTATTCTTTTTCATACACAACCAGACTATAGTGCTTTAAAAGTCTTTGGCTACTTATGTTTTCCCTGGTTAAAGCCCTACACAGTTTATAAGCTTGAAAATAGATCAAGGCCTTGTATTTTTCTAGGTTATTCTTCTACTACAAAAGGCTATAAGTGTATGGATATTGAAACAGAAAGAGTTTACATGTCCAGGCATGTAAAATTTTTTGAAACTGCCTTTCCATTTCACAATGCTCCTACAGCTACATTTCCTTTGTCCACTACTCATTTTCCTCCTACTTTCATTCTATCAAAGCCATTATCTTCTCCTAATATTATAGGAACTTCAGCTGCTGATGGTGCAATATCTCATTTAGTTTCTCTTCCTTTCAGTCATACAACTGATATGAGTTCTTCACCTCGCAATCCTTCTACTTCTTTATTATCATCAAATCCACAAAGTGCTTCATCATCATCATCTGCTTCATCTTCTGTTCCTTCTAATGTTAATACTGATATAAGTCCATCATCAACATCATCTTTATCTACTTATCTTTTTCCACAAAACCCCAATACTCATCTAATGCAAACAAGGTCTAAAACAGGTCATCTTCCACCACCCTATCATAGACTTCACAACGCTGTTCTATTGCCTACTAATACTGAACCTAGTTCTTATAAGAAAGCTTGCAAATTTCCTTGTTGGCAACAAGTTATACAGGAGGAGTATAATGCTTTAATCAAGCAAAACACATGGACATTAGTTCCTCTTCCACAAGATAGAACTCCAATGGGCTGCAAGTGGGTATATAGAATTAAGAGGAATACAAATGGTAGTATATCAAGGTATAAAGCAAGATTAGTGGCTAAAGGTTTTCATCAAGTTCATGGCATTGATCATATGGAGACTTTTAGTCTAGTGGCTAAATAGCAAACAATAAGAACTGTGCGTACTTTGGCTCTGCATTATGGCTGGTCACTTCATCAACTAGATGTTTCAAATGTTTTTCTTCATGGAGATTTGGAGGAAGATGTATATATGGTTCAACCTCAAGGTTTTGAAGATCCTAACTATCCTAATATAGTTTGCAAATTGCAGAAATCATTATATGGTCTCAAACAGGCTCCAAGAGCTTGGTTCTCTAAGCTCTCACAGTTTTTACTCACTCAAGTCTTTCATAATACTACTGTTGATTCATCTTTGTTCATTCATAAGACTACACAATATACTTTGATTCTTTTAGTCTATGTGGATGATATAATTCTCACAGGCAGTGGTATTATAGCTATTTCCAGTTTTATCAAGATAATGAAGCAAGTCTTTTCTATGAAATATCTAGGCAAATTATCTTATTTCCGAGGAATTGAAGTTCAGGAGGTCTCTGCAGGATTGGTTCTTCATCAATCTAAATATGTTAAGGATCTTCTTTGTAAGGCAGGCATGACTGATTGTAAGTCTATATCAACACCTTTGGTTCCAAAATCCAAGCAGCATGAAGATTCTCCACCTTTTGTGGATCCTACACATTATAGAAGCCTAGCAGGAGCACTTCAATACCTTACAATTACAAAACCAAAGATTCAATATGATGTGAATTCATTATGTCAGAAAATGCATAATCCCACAGTAGCAGACTATGCTGATCTCAAGAGGTTATAAGATACATTAAAGGGACATTAAATCAAGGTCTTCTCTTTACTGCAGGACCTCTTAATCTCCATGCTTATTCAGATAGTGATTGGGTAAATGATACTGTGGAGAGAAAATATACAACAGGGTTTTGTATTTTCCTAGGTTCTAATTTGATTTCTTGGACTTCCAAACAATAGCCCACAATGGCAAGAAGTTCCATTGAAGCTGAATATAGAGCTATGGCTCACACTGCAGCAGAAATAACTTGGCTCTTCTATCTTTTGTAGGCTCTTTATGTTTAAGTCTCTACTCCAACAATGGCTTATGATAATGTTTCAGCTATTGCCTTGGCTTCTAATCCTGTGTTTCACAATCAAACAAAGCATATAACTATAGATTATCATTATAAAAGAGAACAAGTGGTCAGCAAAAGGCTTTCTATCTCATATATTCCTATAGAGGAACAATTAGCAGATTTTTTCACTAAGTGTTTGTCTTCCTCAAGGTTCTTTTATCTCTCCAACAAGCTTCCTATGGCTAAGTCTATCCCATATCAGCTTGAGGGGGGATGTTAATGAATATAATCAATAGTAGCTCAGCAGTAGCTTCAGTTAGTTCAGTTAGTGATTGACGAGTTGTCGAGAAAGTTGTGTTAGTTAGTGTGAGAAGTCAAGTTAGTTATTGGAGTGGTCTTAATCATTCCATGGTAGTTATGGAGTGGAAATATCATTTAGTCATTGTATAAATAGCTGAATCATTAGCTACTCAAGAACAGAATTCATATTGTAAAATTCTTCAATATAGAAATGATTTCTTTTTCTCTTGTATTTCTACAATAGCATAGGCAAAGAGGCCTACACTAGTGGAATAGGTCATGAGAAATTAGATTGCGACTTCAATATAGTATTAGAGTTTTGAAATTATTAAATAGTTTTAAGTTTGATATACACCTTTGTTCATTTAAAAATATTATAATTGTTCACATGCAAGACTATATTACAATTGCCTATATACAAAGATCTAAACAAATTATGCCTGAATGTAAGGAGGCGTGTCAAGTAGAACAAGTAAATATAACCAAACCTTCTCTATCAGTTTAAGCTTTTACATGAGGTGGTGACTTTAACAAATGACATGTTGTAATGCATTAACTCGAATATTGGATTGAATGGAGGGCAAATTAGATAAAGCAGTTGACTTTGGGGGTTACACTTCCATCAGTATGGACTGATGTCAATCTACAAAAAAGTTTGTGATTTTTGAACAAAAACTTATAAGTTTAACACAAAAACAAAAATTTGTAAGGCTAAACACCAATTTGTATATATCTAAAAGCAAAATTTGTAGGTCTTTTAGAAAATTTTATACATCTAAAAGAATTATTTGTAGCAAAAATTTTTGTTCTTGACCAAAAATTTGTAATGTCTAAAAGCAAAAATCTATAGGTTCTTTAGAAAACTTTATACTTCTAAAAGAACTATTTGCAGTAAAAATTTTGTTCTTAACCTACAAATTTTTATTTTAAACCAACAAAATTTTGTTCAAAAGCTACAATTTTTTTTTTTTTTTTTGCAAACTAACATCAGTCCACATTAATGGAAGTGTACCCTTGACTTTGATGATTGTTGTCATAAGCATCAGCAAATCAGCCTTCATTTTTTTTTTTTGGGGTCAGAATAATAGGACTATCTCTACTTATATAAAAAGATTCATGTTTTTTAACACTATTCATTCATGGATCTTTTCCATGAATGAATAGTACCAAAAAAGTAGTGATGTTGTAATAAATTTTAAAAAAAAGTATGATTATTAATGAAAATTTGTATAATATTTGTAATGACAAGTTTTTAATTTTTTGTTCAAAAGTTACAATTTTTTTTTTGCGAACTAGACATGAGTCCACATTAATGGAAGTGTACCCTTGACTTAGATGATTGTTGCCCTTCCTTTTTTTTTTTTCCTGGTCAGAATAATAAAATTATCATTAATAAAGATCAACATACACCAGTATTTTCGAAAACAACTTGAAATTCTCAAACTTAAAGTTTGAGGCGTTTTCGATAATATTTTTTTATTTTTTTTGGTGAATTTGGGCCTAAGTTCAAGATCTTTTATGTCGATGATTATGATCCACAAACATACATTATCGCATATATCTATTAGTATTAACAATTTTGCTATTTTCAGACAGAAATTTAATTGTGTTTTCTGAAATCGAATGAATGATCAACTTGATTTATAGGAGGCTGATTTTCCTTTGCAACCGATCACAGGTGATCCAAGGGAAAAGAAAGCACCGCCCTCCCTTTAGGACTAAAAAATTTTGGGCTCCAATTTTATAATATTATAATATAATTATATAATTATATAGAAAAAAAAGTTTATCAAATCCAGTTTTTTAATTAAAAAAATTATAAAGAAGAGACCACACAATCCCTAACAAATCTTATTGTCTCTTAATTACTCACAACTCTATTATTAGTTTAACAATCTCTATTTTTTCCACTAATTCTCTCACCGTCAAAATTATATACTTTTATTAAATCTTTAATTTTTCTCTCTAATTCTCTCTATCAAAATTGTTATCAACGGTTACTTCTATCAATTGAAAATAAGTGTTTTAAATTTTAGAATTCATTTTTTCTCCATGACCTCCATTTTTTCATTTTTTCTTGTTGAGCACTACTGTTCTATTAAAGGAGCCTCAAGAAGTGATTTGTTTCCGCTATGAGATTACAATACAATAAGGTCATATTGTTCTAGAAATATTTCTTTATTCTTAATATTTTTTAATTTATATGTTTGTAGGTATATATTATTTTTTGTGTAAGTATATGTCATTTTATGTAATTTGTAAGAACTTAAATATATCAACTAGAAAATATGAATTTAGTTATTCAAACTTAAAGAAATGCAAAAGATTAAAGCTTTAATACAATCTCAAAAAAGAGGTCTTGATAAATTTTTAACGACTAATAAAACAAATTAAATTTTAAAGTAAAATTTATAAAGTGCCTCAAAATGAGCTCCTGAAAAATGGTCTAGTTATAATGTCAATTAAAAAATAAATGTTAGAAGAAATTAATTATAATAATTTAATTAGCAACTTTACATCTCAGAAAGTTACAAAATAAATTTTAGATAAAATTAGTAAAAGGCCCCATATTGTATGTTTGCTTTAGGCTTTTGAACTTTTTTAGCTACCCCTTTTATTTTAGGTTGATTTCTTTCGATTAAATTATTATAGAATTCATTAAATTATTCACCTAGCATGTTCTGACCATTAAACTATTTTTGGTTCTAATGGTCCGTTTAGTATGATGGAATAGTTTGGAAAGAAATGGTTATTTAAGGCAAAAATAAATTCAAGGCAGAATGGCTATGAAATACTTTTTTTTTTCTTATGTTTGGTTAAAACTATAAAAAAGCTAGCTTAAAATGACTATTCTATTTGATATATCTGGTAAAATTATTTTAAAACAAAATTAGAACAGAATAAAAATCAATTCAATTAACCTAAACACACTTATTCTTTAATTTGGTGTAAATCTAGAGTTATACATGATAATTATTTTTATACAATATTAACATAAATTAAAGTACTCTGTCTTTTTATCAACGATAAAACATAGCATTATTTGTTCAATCATTTTTTCATTTTTATCATCATATTTCAATTTCTTTACTTTTCTAACATAATTGAGAGAAAAGTTAATTATTCAATAAAACTACAGATATTTTTGGGTGAAAAAGAGTTAAAAATGAAAAAAAAAATTGTATTTTTAATTTTTTTTACTTTTTTCTTTTTTAATTTTTTATTTGTTTAATAACAATTGAAGATTTAAACGAGGAATAATAAATTATTCTTTTTGGTTTTATTTTATTTTTATGATTCCAACTTAAGTTGAAATACTCATTCCTCGGGTTTAGCTAAGGAATGAGTTTTTCTACTTTTTCCTGAAAAGACTATTCCATGGGAATGGGTTTTCTAATTTCAATTAGTTCCACCAAACAAAAGAGGGCAAATTATAAGGTGCACCTTTGTTAGCTAAATACTAATTATTGATTTTGATGATAAAAAGTTTAATATGCATTTATATTATCTTGTCCCATTACTAAAAAGTATCTTGTGAAGTTAAGTGTTAAGATGAATAGATAGATGCTTGAAAGATGGAAGAAGATAAGCATGAGCATTATTTGGAGAAGAAGTAGATGTGAAGGAATAAGGAGAAGTAAAGGCGTCATAAGGGTACCGGATGTTTTGCTTTTCTTGTGAAATGCCTTAGTATTGGATGTACTAGCTGAAATTTTTAATTCTTGTGATTTAAAACAAATTGAATCTCATGAATATTATCTTTCATAAAAGCAAAATGATTTTGGATGCATACCTTGTGTAAACATATGTTTTTGAAATGTTTCAAAGTCTTAAAAAGTGTTTACAAAATGCCTTGAGTTGATTTGAAGTTATCAAAAGTTCAGTTTAAAAAATTTCAGGTGAGTTTGGCTTTGCTTCTTGTCTCTGGAGCGGCTGGACCCTTCAGCTGGTCGACCGGTTGGCCAAGGAGGTCGCCCGACCAAAACAAAGAAGGAGGAAGAAAAGCCAAACCCCCTAGCCGGTTGATCGGCTAAGGCATCCGGCCAACAGAGAAGGCCAAAGAGAGGCCAGACGACCCAACAGGTCGATCGGCTGAGCGAGAAGCTGTAATAAATGCACTAGCCATTTATTACCATTCTGACAAATTTTCTTTCCTTTCTTCCACCTACCAAACCCTAACATTTTGCAAATCTTTAAATACAACTTCAACAACTCATTCAAATCATCAATCAAGATTGCAAAATCAAAATTATCTTTCATTTGCTGAGATCTTGAGCTATTCTTGCAATATATTTGAGCTTTCAAGAGCATTTTATTACTATATCCTCTTGTAAGAAGAAAATATATATTCTTGATCATTTCTTGTTCTTCTTAATTGTAAACACACTTTGTGAGCATAAAAATTTTAAGAGAGACATCCATAAAAGCTTGAAAAAGTGTGAGGAAATCTTAAAGAGTGAAACTCTTGGGTTCTTTGAAGTATTGACTCCAAAGAGTTGTAAGACTTGGTTTTGCTTCATCAAGATTTGAAGAAGCACTTTAGTGGAGATTGTTGAAGTTATAAAGGGAGTATCCTTAGGCGGTGAACATAGACTTGGCCAAACCACATTAAAATTGTTTATCTTCCTACTCTATACTCTCTATTTATTTTCATTTACCTATATTGCTTATTTTGTGTTTGATATCTTACTTAAAAGAAATTGTTAATACTTTTGTGAATTTTTTGATTACAAAAATTAGAAAATATCTTAATTCACCCCTCTCCCCTTAAGATATTTGCACCCACAACCTTCAATAAGGTGCACCCTCATCTATATGGTCTTTTATATATTTAAAAAAAAAAAAGAACATAAAGAGCTATGTGCACAGATCTTTTTCTATCTCTGTTTTCTTTCTCTCTCTATATCTCTGTTCTCTCTCTCGTCGTCTCTTCTTTCTCTATAATCTCTTTCTTTATCTCTATTTTCTCTCTTTCTTTACGTCTATGTTCTTTCTCTCTTTGTTTATGTTCTCTCTCTACTAGCTCTTTCTTTGTCTCTGTTTTCTTTCTCTACATCTCTATTTAGCTATATTTGTGATAATTGATTCTAACGTGTGTGTGTGCATTTGAAGGATTGGTATATATTCAGTAGTTTATTATTATTTATTCAATAGACTATTATTGTTAGCCTATTATTGTTTGTTAAGAATTCTATAACTATTTGTTCAGTAGGCTATTATTGTTTGTTTAGTATTTCATCACTGTTTTTTTTAGCCGATAATTAATATTTGTTCAGTATTTTATATATGTTTGTTCAGTGCTCTAAAATTGTTTGTTTAATGCTCTATAACTATTTGTTCAGTAGCCTTTTTTATTGTTTTTTAGTAGATTTAATAGCCTATTATTGTTTTTTCAGTATTCTATAACTATTTGTTCTGTAGCCTATTATTGTTTGTTCAGTGTTTTATAAGTATTTGTTCTATAGGCTATTATTATTTGTTTAGTAGTATATTATTCATCAAAATATCTATTTGTAATTGAAATTGGTTGAAACTACCAGAATTGTTTATTCATTATTCAGTCTCTGTTTGTTCATAGAAAGCTTCACTAGATTTATATATTTTTGTTCATAACTTACAATTCAAAGTTACAATTATTTTCTATTTTTTTGGACGGTATTGCTTCAGATTTGATGTTTTCTATTTCTTTGAACATTGTTACTTTAATCATTTTGATAAAATTGAGATGAGATTTTAATTTGATATCTTTGTTGAATTGTTGAACAAATTGAATTAAAGAATTGTATTTTAGATTTTGTCAGATTTAATTTTTGTCATGAAATAGAGGAAAGAAGAAAAGAATTATAGCTAAAAAAAAAAAAAGAAAGAAAAAGCACATTATGTAGTGCATGATTTCATAGCACCTACAGGTGCATAGTATAAGATCTCACAAAAGAAAGGGAATAAAAAGCTAGAATGACGATTACATTCTAGGTCATTCTTACGTGCCAAACGAAAACTAAAGGAATCATTTTAATTTTTCTAAATGGCCTCATTTAAGCCATTTTGTTACAAGAAATAATAGGTGGAGGTTAAAACATAAACACTTAAACATTAAGTGGCTTAATTTTTTTTTTTTTGGTCTTTTTAATGTTTAATTATTTCCTTTCACTTTTTTTTTTGGGCGAATTCAGTAAGCTTTATTCCATGAATCCAAAGTAGGGTACTTCTTTCTATTTGTTCATTTATTTTCTTTATTCTTTTCCTTTCCCACATTAGTGTCCACACTCATTAAACAACACATTCCGTAAACACATCTATATCCACCTCCTTCACTTCTTCGCACAAACTTTCTTATTCAAACTCAAATCCAACCCATGACATTTGCTTCATAGTATCCTCTTCCATTTTTGTCATTAGTGTAGCACCTAAAAAAATATTGTTTGCTAACATCAAACTTTTGCTATTCCGAATTATAAGGGAATATAAAGTTTGGGTCTAAAGGAGATTCATATTGAAGTTTTATAATAACTAGCATGTGCAACAATTGGGTTTAAGGTATTCGAAGAAATTCTTTCGACTAAATGTGAATTAAGAAGGATACATCAACGAAATATAAACTTAAGACCGGATCTTAATATACTCTAGAAGAATACATATTTATTAGCACAAGATTAATTAGTAGCTATTGGCAGCTGCCAATTATTTGATTGGACTGAAATCTAGATTTTGGAAACGATACACCCCTACAACATGAATATTTGAAAAATAACCATTCACTCCGTAAATGGTACGGGCTCTTGTTCACACAATGTGGTTTGCGGAACTATTTTGGGGCACGTCAAAACAATTTGATGCTCAAATCTTAGAATTTGGAATCTTCTAAGTCCCAATTTCGAACAACCCATTGACACAGATAGGACATGGACGTAAATCAAGTTATTGAAGTACCATTAATATTTGAAGTCAACCCGGATTTTTGTCAAGAAAATCAGGCTTACACTCGACCCTCAACCCAGTCAAATAATGTTCGCTTGATGATGGCAACAATTGACTGGATGATGATAAGCTGACTCTAAATGCAATTGAAAAAGATAATGCAGGCAAAGGGGCGCACACTAATGGAACAGGTCATGGGAATGCAGACAGCAACTCCAATACGGTATTAGAATTTAGAAATTATCAAATAGTTTTAAGTTTGATATTCACTTTTGCCTATTTAAAAATATTACAAGTATTCACATGCAAGACTATATTACAATTGTCCATGTATAAAACTCTAAACAAATCATGTATGCACGTAAGGAGGTGTGTCAAGTATAACAAACAAATATAACTAAACTATCTTACAAACTTAAATTTTTAGATGAGGTGATGACTTTAATAGATGACATGTTGTAATGCATTAACTCAAATATTGGATTGAATGGAGGGCAACTTAGATAAAGCAATTGACTTTGGGGTTACACTTCCATGTGGACTGATGTCAATCTATGAAAAAAATTGTGGTTTTTGAACAAAAATTTGTAAGCTTAGAACACAAATTTGTATATATTTAAAAGCAAAAATCTATAGGTTTTTTTAAGAAAAAATTATACTTCTAAAAGAATTTTTTGTAGTAAGAATTTTTGCTCTTGACCAAAAATTTTGTATGTCTAAAAGCAAGAAACTATTGGTTCTTCAGAAAAATTTATACTTCTAAAAGAACTATTTGTAGTAAAAATTTTGTTCTTGACCTGCAAATTTTTGTTTAAAACCTACAATTCTTTTTTACAAACTAACATCAGTCCAAATTGATGTAAGTGTGCCCTTGACTTTGATGATTGTTGTCATAAGCATCTGTGAATTGCCCTTCTTTTTTTTTCCTCTTTTGGTCAAAATAATAGGATCATCTCTATATAAAAAGATTCACTTTTTTTTAGCACTATTCATTCATGCATCTTCCCCATGAATGAATAGTACCAAAAAAGTGATAATGTTGTAATAAATTTTAAAAAAAAATGCATGATTATCAATGGAAATTTGTATAATATTTGTAATGACAAGTTTGTAATTTTTATATTTATCATGACACAATTATAATTTCATATTTACTCCTTTTTTCTTTTCCCTTTCCTAGCAAAATGATTTCTTCTTTCTTTTCTTACTCTTTTTTTCCCTGAATCACGTATTTTAACTTTTATTTGGGGTAGATATTGGTTTAAATTTTTAATATTTTGAGTTTTGCGATAAAAAATTGAATTAAAATTCTTAAAACTCAAATCGGGTTAAGAGAATTAGTTTGAGTTCTTGAGTTCAAATTTTTAAATTTTTATTATTAAAATCAAAGACACTTTTCAATTAGATAATCTTATATCTATTTTATCTTTTTTCCCCTTTCTTTCTTAATTAAAATAATATTCACTCTCTTTTTTATGTTTACTAATCACACATTTTTGCTTTTGGATTTTTTATTTTTTTCAATCCAAATCAGAAAAACTATATAAAAAAAAACCACTCAATCGGGGTTAGACATAGGAATTAGTTAAATTTTTAAGTTCAAATATTTGATTTTTAGAGCTAAAAACTATTAAGTTAAACATTTAAATTGCAAAACTTGATTTTTTTGGACATTTGGGTTTCAGATTTACCAATTTAGACTAGATAAAAAAATACATAGGTTTATTGCATCGTATTGTGCTAATTTTAACTAAATTTAAATATAGTTTTTGGCTTTCACATAAGAGTAGAAATTGATACGTGTTTCTGAATTTTCTAGTTTAGAATTTTTGAGCTTGAAAAACAAAATTAAACGATCCAATTAGGTATAATAACTATAAAGCTCAATCATAATTTAAATACTCGAGTTATTAGTTTTCAAGCTTTTCATTATCTTTCTTCTTATGTGTTTTTATTTTTTGTTAAATCCCATTGTGGCAATTGGGATTAAATATAAAAACTTTAAGTTCATTTAAATTACGATATCTAATTTTAAATAATTGAAAAATCATCTCAAATTATATTAAATTACTTATGAGAATAAAAAATAAAAAATCAACTTTTCAATTTCATTTCTATATAAATTTTACATATGACATTCTAATTCGATTTGATCAAGTAAAATCTAAAAAAAGAAAAGCATATATGCCCACCCTAATATTCACTCAACTCCCTTTTATTATATTCTACAATTTTTTTCCCACTTTGTAATCAATATTATCTTAAATTTATCAAAACAACAAAGGCATAAAATTAACACCTTTCTCAGTTGCAATTTTTATAAAAAGATGTGTAAATATAAGTACAACTTATTTGACTCTTTCCAAAATCGCTGAATTTTCTTAATAATTATTTATTATATAATTTAAATTTTATATTACAATAATATTGGGCAATGTAATCATACTTTACACAACATTAATTTACTAGTCATTAATAAAGATCAACCTACACCAGTATTTTTGAGAACAACTTGAAATTCTCATACTTACAGTTTGAGGTCCTTTCGATAGTGGTTTTCTTTCTTTCTTTTTTTTTTTTTTGTGATTTTGGGCCTAAGTTCAAGGTCTTTTATGTCGATGATGAGTAGGGATGTCAATGGTAACCTGTCCCGTCCCGCCCCGCCCCTTAAGGGTACCGGCGGGGTAGGGGCTGGGTTTTTGTGAAAAAACTCTTGGGGCGGGGTGGGGCGGGGTGGGGCAGGGTTCTTTATTTGTGCACCAGTGCTGGGCAAGGCGGGGTCGGGATTGGGTGGCCCTGCCCCAGTATATATATTTTTAAACTATATATATATATATATATATACATATACATATACATATGTATATATATATGTTATGTTTAATATTACATTCGTTGGAACAAAATATTCCTATTGCATTCAACGTGGATATATAAAAATTGATTCATTCATAAATTGAACGTCCTGATTTGATTAATTGAACTTATTGTTTCTAAGTAATCTTTCCTTTTACTCGTTCTATGGAGATACATGGTCTACTAATTAATTGCATGTATTGATTTGATCACTACAACTTATGCCTTCTAAGTAATTTTTTTTATTGATTCTTTGGAATTTATCGTATAAAGAAAGACACTTTTTCATTGTAAATCATCTTAATGTCCTATTTTAATCTATAGAAAATTATTTTTTAAAAATAATTTTAATTTTTTTTAAAATTACTTTTGATAGTTTATTTCTTCAAAATGACTTCTAATTTGTTTAATTAATAAGTAGGGGTTTTATTTAACAAGTAGGGCCTTAACAGGTAAGGGTTTTACCTTGATGCTACCTCTTCATTAACAGGTGCCCCGTAGGTAGGGGCATGGTGTAAAAAACACCAGTAGGGGCGGGATGGTAATAAGGAGAAAACCCCGGTACAGGTATAGTGATGGGATAGGAGCAAGTGAAAAAATAACAAGGTCGAAGTAGGGGTTTATGAACCCCGTCTCTACCCCGTTCCATTGACATCTCTAACGATGAGGATCCACATACAGACAGTACTGCACATATCTATTAGTAATGACAAGTTTGCTATTTTTGGACAGAAATTTAGTTGTGTTATCTGAAATCCAATGAATGATCAACTTGATTTATAGGAGGCTGATTTTCCTTTGCAGCCGATCACAGGTGATTCAAGGGAAAAGAAAGTACTGCCCTCCCTTTAGGACTAAAAAATTTTACGCTCCAAATTTTATAATATTATAATATAATTTATATAATTATGTAGAAAAAAAAGTTTATCAAATCCAGTTTTTTTAATTAAAAAGAATTATAAAGAAGAGACCACACAAGCCCTAATAAATCTTATTCTCTAAATTAGTCACAACTCTATTGTTAGTTTAACAATCTCTATTTTTTCCACTAATTCTCTCACAATCAAAATTGTATACTTTTGTTAAATCTTTAATTTTTTTTCTCTCTAATTCTCTCAATCAAAATTGTTATCAACAGCTGCTTCTATCAATTGAAAATAAGTGTTGTAAATTTTAGAATTTATTTTTTTCCGCATGGCCTCTATGTTTTCATTTTTTTTTCTTATTGAGCACTATTGTTCTATTAAATGACCCTCAAGAAGTGATTTGTTTCTCCGATGAGATTTCAATATAATAAGGTTATATTGTTCTGGAAATATTTCTTTATTCTTAATATTTTTTAATTTATATTTTTGTAGGTATATTTTATTTTTTGTGTAATTTGTAAGAACTTAAATATATCAACTAGAAAACATGAATTTGGTTATTCAAAGCTTAAAGAAGTGCAAAAGATTGAAGCTTTTATGCAATCTCAAAAAAGGCTCTTGATAAATTTTTAACAAGTAATAAAACAAATTAAATTTGAAGTAAAATTTATAAAGTGCCTCAAAATGGAGCTCTTGAAGAATGGTCTAATTATAATGTCAATTAAAAAATAAATTTTAGAAGAAATTAATTATAAGAATTTAATTACCAGCTTTACATCTTAGAAAGTTAGCAAAATAAATTTTAAATGAAATTAATAAAAGGCCCCATATTGTATTTTTGCTTTTGGCCTTTAAACTTTTTTAGCCACCCCTTTTATTGAAGGTTGATTTCTTTAGGATAAATTATTGTAGAATTCATTAAACTATTCACCTAGCATGTTTTTGCCAATAAACTGTTTTTGGTTCTAAAAGAATCATTTTTTTAAATGGCCTCATTTAAGCCATTTTTTTAAGAGAAACACAATAGGTGGAGGTTAAAACATAAATACTTAAACATTAAGTGGCTTAAATTTTTGCTTTTGTCTTTTTAACGTTTAATTATTTCATTTTACTTCTTTCTAATTGTTTTTTTATTTTCTTTATTCTTTTCCTTCCCCCCATTAGCATCCACACTCATTAAACAACACATTTTGGAAACACATTTATATCCACCTCCTTCACTTATTCACACAACCTTTCTTATTCAAACTCAAATCCAACCCATAACATTTGTTCAAAGAATCCTCTTCCATTTTTATTACCAATGTAGCACCTAAAAAAAATTGTTTGCTAACATCAAACTTATTATCAATCTTCATATTGAGTTTTTCTTGAGTTTCTTTTGCATTTGACTAAATAATAGTGAGATCTAAAAACTTTATATTCTCGAGTAATATGCGCATGATCGTATCTATCTTAATGGACTAACGGAGAAGATGTGTTTATGAAAAGTGGTTTTTGGTTAGTGATGACAAACATGGAGTATGGTTGTTGATAGTATTACGGGGAAGCAAGAAAAGAGAAACTAAAAAATAAAGAGAAATAAATAAAAGGAGACTGCAAATAATTAAAAAGAAAAAGAAAATTTATTAAAATAATTTAATTTTTAAATTTATATTTTAACCAAAATCTGTTAATTTTTTTAATGAAATGATTTAAATAAGATCATTTTGAAAAATTAACGGTCTTTTTAAAACAAAAATAGTTCGATGAATAAAACAAAACTAGTTGAATAATTTAATGACTCCTAAAATAATTTATCCTTTCTGTTACATCAATAGTTAGAAACCTCCCCAACATTTAAATTGTCCCGTCCTATTAGTAAATAACGATCCAAACAATTTATAGACAAAAATATATATTATCACAAATTTGTGAACCGTCCACAAGACAAAATAGTCAGCATAGATTAGTCCTTTTAATTTTCTTTTTTGTGATACACTCTTTGTTCTAATAATGACACTGAATATATCCGTTTACAACTCGAAATAAAATTCTCTCCTAATCACTAGTGCCTCTCATAGGGTCACTAGTGCCCACTAAAAGACCAATGAATCTAGTCACTGAAGAAGCATCATAGCAATAAGTTGATTGTTGACCTAATGCAGTCACATGCACTGTAACTCTCTTATCCTACTCACTGATCAACCCTTTTCGGAGTCACTTGTCCCTAGCTCTGATCAAGGCATATGGGGCCATGGCGAAAAGAAACAAACTAAAAGTTTTGCACAACCGCCATTGCTACATGCTTATTTCTTTGTTCTTTCCCGTTATTGTGTATAAAACCATTTCACCTTCTGCAAAAATTTCCTGCAAGAAGGTTCAAAAATTGATACTTCCAAAACATCCTATGTCGGACTTCAGGCTATGTTAATCAAAGGGCAAATTTCACAAATGGACCTTATTGTTTATAAAAAGTGTCAATTTAATCTTTACTGTATTCAGAAGTGAATAATTTGGTCTTGATGTGTGGAAAAAAATGACAAAATTAATCCCCATTTTAGCCCTATAAATGGTCATGTGATGGTCACATGACTAATTAATTGGGATGAAAACTGATATTTTCTACAAACATCAAGACTAAATAGGTTACTTGATATAATACAGACCAAATTGACCTTTTTCTGTAAACAATGAGGACCAAGTGGGTTACTTTTAAAACTGTGGAAAATAAACTAACACATTTTCTTAAACGATAGGAACCGTTTATAGAATTCCATACTTTATCTTTACTTTGTACGATAATAAATTTTTATGTAGAATGTCTAATTTCTTGTATGTATGATAAAAATTCTATTTAACGACGCATAGGAATACAGTTGATTCAAAGGTACCTGCATGTAATTGCAGCATATGGTTGCACCATCACCAGTGTTTCGCTTGCACAACACCACCTCTGTTCCTGGCAACGAATGAATTCCTTGTTTTGGGTACATTGTGAAAATCCATGACTTGTGTTATCCGCTGCTTTTTAGCTTTTCAAAAGGAACATTATCTTTTGGTCAATTAGAGATCAAGTATTCAATGAACAACTACAAGGACAAAAATGTTAGGTCAAACTAATAACAGGATACAGTCAACATAGTTAAAGATCAGAAAACTTGGACAAATTTCATCAAGGTGGGGCTACGTGTCTTTAAGATTTGACACGCGTCACGATTTGATATCCTAATGTAAGTTCAAATGATTATTTCGATTAATTTTTGGTCATAAATAAAAAAAAGAAATGTAAAAGATTATATAAATTTAACAAGTTCACAAACCATTTTCATGATCTTGTTGGTAATTCTCATGAAGGCGCTTTCTAGCTGATGCCGAATTTTCAGCATCAATGAGATTATCCTTCATAACAACCAAACATCAAAAAAGAATGATTAACAAATTTCTTGACACTATATTTAATTTACCAACTGAAAATTTATGCACAAAAAAAAGAGTTTTCTTTTTTTTTTTTTTAAATAATAACAGCAACAATACCTCGGAAGTCAAATATGGAGGTCTAAAAGCATCTCCATTAAGGGGAACTTTATCTATCGATGCACTTTGAATATTGTTGTTATGGAGGGTGTGATGATCGTGGGGTGAGTCTCCATCACCTGCCGCAATTCACGACTTTCATCAGCAATCAGTGTACCATCGGCCCCTTTATTTCTAACAATGAAAATTCAACGTTTTTTTCCTTTTATGTAATGGCATATCTATATTTTCACTAAAATCCGATAAACTGGTTAATCGGTAACAATTAATATGGGGTCGGTTGACCCAGTAAGTAGTGGAAGAGGCACTTCCTCGACCGGTTGGACAACCAGTCTATCGGTCAAACGGTCATTTGACCGGCAAGTTCAGGGTGGTCACTGCCTCGACTAGCTCGTGATAAAGGAAAATGATGCCAAACTAATATAGGGCATAGGAATTTACCATTAGATGAAGAACCTCCAGCCTCAAGTGGAGTATTCGATCTCACCCATTCATCAACAGTTTCCTTCCATTTCCTGCATCGAAATGTATATTAATTTCTCCCAAGAAAAGAAGTGAAATTTTTTTTTTGTTTTTTTTAAATTCCATCAGAAAAATAATGAACCTGACTATTAGTTTCACCAGCCTTCGCACTTCATTTGATGAATGCTTTCTAAATCGATTCACATGTCTTCCAATATCAGTTTCCTTTATAAGAAAATTGAGTAAACATGTACAAGTCAACAGTTTAGGCAGAGATAAGAATTGAAAACAACAAAAATTGTTAAATTTCGTGCTATATACATACATATATATATATATATATGCATATCTATACCTTAAGAGCATCGAAAGTAATATCCATCTTTAGCAAACTTTTTAGCAGATGAACCAAACTCTCCTGAGTCTGCACAATGCATAACTTACCCAATATAAACAAGTAAAATATATATATGTATATATATGTATATGTAACTTTTTATGATTATGCAGCAGTAAAATAAAGAAATTAAACCTGATCGGGACCCTCCAATTGCTTCTTGATCACAAGTATCTTCCTTTGTTCATCATCATCTTCTTCAACACCACTCATGTCTATAAGCTCTCCTGATCCTTCAACACCATACTCGCTCTTCTTCACGACTTGATCGCGTGGCTGATGCTTCTCAATATCATGCTTTCGACGGTCTCGATGATCATACTTCTGACAGTTCAACACCAAGGGTGGTGGGGGTGGTGGTGGTGGTGGAGCATAAAGCCTTTCCACAATTGAATCTCTTCTGCTTTTCAACTCTTGTGCATGATCAACACAAGCCACACGTATTGCTGTGTCAATCAAAGTCCATATATCAACATTTAAACTCTCCATCACATTCCTAAACTCATCCAACTCCATTTTCAATATCACCAAAAAAAAGAAAATCAACACACCCAATTAAATTATCGTGATTTTCTTGAATTCATTGCTAATTTTGGTGTTTAAATAAAGAGTTCATAATAATAGTTATGGGTATGGGTGTGTCTGTGTGCTTCTGTATGTCTCAGCTAGCTTAGTCAATGTTTGGAGATAGTTTTGCGGGTTTGTCTCTTGAGGGGTCGCATTCTATTGTGGTGTGTAATTACATATTTGCCCATGCCATAACTTGTCTTTAAATTCGTTTTGTATTGAATGTGCTGATTTTGATTCATTCTCCCCGGCCTCAGTCTTCATTGTACTATAAACTGCAATGACCAACAAGACTGTTGCTTAACTAGGTAAGAGTGAGGAGGCAAATAAATGTGTGGATTTATTTACTAATCACGTGATAAATTGGTTATCTTGCGCTGAATGTGATACAGTAATTACTTTTTTTTTTTTAATGAACAACAAGACTGTTGCTTAACTAGGTAAGAGTGAGGAGGCAAATAAATGTGCGAATTTATCTACTAATCACGTGATAAATTGGTTATCCTGCGCTGAATGTGATGCGGTAATTACTTTTTTTTTAAAAAAAAAAAAAAGACATCAAAAGAAAGACAATCTGTCAAATAATAGTTTTACGGACGGGCTCGTCCTTCCTCAAGGAAAAACTACCTAATGGTGAGATTCATGATTCATGTCCTTGTTGGAGAATCTAATTATCGTGCCTAGACGTGATTTTAAGATTAGTACATAGATTGTTTTATTTATTTTCAGTTAATTTTACAAAAAAGAGTTCTTGTTAGTTTGGAGTATTTTAACATGAGATCAAAGTAATATTGACTTAATTTTTGAGTTGGGCCGAGCACGTCAAAAGGGTCGGTAGTTGATACCATTACGTTCCTTGTTTCGAGTGGATTAACATGATATACTTATATTTCATAAATGGATTAAAGGTGAATGAGAAATTAGCAACTAAAGTTGAGTATGTTAACAGTTTGGTTGTTTGTTTTGGTTGCGAGAGGGTTTGCATCCCACATAGGAAAACCAATAAACTTTTGCTCACTTTACTAGTTTGGTTGTTTGTTTTGGTCTGGGGACACGGCTACCTGGGCAGGTAAGTTAATTTCTAGGTGTTTTTTGACTGTTGGAGGAACAAGTTTATTACCTCCATAAATGTATTTTATTTGGTTGCTCCTCTATAAATAACTAAGTCCAAAAGGTGCTGGACACACAAGAATTTCATATTAGCATATTACACAATTTCCATAGCATTCTACCACTCTTATGTTCATCATACAGAGAGAGTCTTACACTTCACACTTCATGTTCGCTGGCTCTTGCATTGGTGTGCTACCACAATCAAGAGGTATAGTCGTTGTATCCTAAGAAGGATATGCCATAGCCTTTAGCACCGTGTGGAGGGATGTAAATCCTTTAAGGAGATCGAGTTTCTCGAGCCTCGACTAAATCCGTTTATTTTTGGTTATTCGTTGTTTCAATTCTAGTCTCTAACTTTCCGCGATTTATATTTATATATTTACTAATAGTCTTAAAGGATTTAAATTTTTTTTAAATTTCTACAAGTTTGATAGATTGTGGTATCTATTGCTTACAGTTTTCAAATTTATTTCAAACAGAAATTACAATTTCATTTTCTTTTGTTTACATTTTTATACTAGATTGGTTTACTAACTTTTGGTTGGTTGAGTGCAGAAAATCTTATAATCTAATCTTTCAATCATGTCTGGAAATAACGATCAAAATCAAACTGGGAATAACAATGAAGTCCAATTTGTGGATAACGCCCAAACTTGGACTACTGAAACGAGTGTGACTGGGGTCTCTATTGCTACCCCAAATGTTACTGTGACTGCTGGGAACACCCCAGCTAGAACGACCATGACTGGGAATGTTGAAATTACTCCAAAAACTAATATGACTGTGCAGGTTCCTAGGATTGTACAGGGATTCAGCGACTTTGGAGTCGCGACTAGATCAGCCTTCGGCTCGTTTGGTCAAGCCAATAATGTTGCTGGTATAAGCAGTGGTTTTGGGGGAGCTATAAATGTTGCAGGTCCAAGCAATGCATTTGAAAGCATGCCCGTATCTGGCACAACCAGCTATGCACCTCCATCTCCATACATCGAGAGGCCAGAAAAGTTTTCTAGAAAAGATTTTAAGACGTGGCAGCTCCAAATGGAGTTTTATCTCACGACTTTGGGGCTGTTCATGTATGTGCAACAAGATCCTCCATCCTTAGGAGACAATCCAAATGTGTAGACGGTGGCAACTGTGGATGCTTGGAAGCACAACGATTTCCTTTACTTGAATTACATTTTGAATTGTTTAGAAACTTCTTTGTATAAAGTACATGCTAAATGTAAAACAGCTAAGGAAGTGTAGATGTCATTAGAGGATAAGTATGAGCTAGAAAGTGCAAGCACGAAGAAATTCGTAGTAACTAGATTTCTAGAATTCTCTATGACAGATTCTAAACCAGTAATGTCACAGGTGCAAGAATACCAGTTAATCATCCAAGAGCTCAATGCTGAAGGGATGCCTCAAGTTGAACAATTCCAGGTGGCTGCCTTAATAGATAAATTGCCCACTAGATAGAATGAGTTCAAAAATCACCTCAAACACAAGCAACAGGAGATGACAATGAAGAACTTAATCCTACAGCTTAGGATTAAGGAAGAGAAGCATTCAACTGGCAAATGGGGCATGCATGGTGGAATGAACTCCAAGGCCCACATGGTGGAACATGGTCCTAGTCCCAACAAAAAGAGGAAGTTCACCAATCAAGCTAATCGTAGGCAAAAGGGAAAAGTTGTTGCTGGGAAACCCAAGGCAAATAAGAAACAGTTCAATGAGACGTGTTATATTTGTGATGAAACTGGTCACAAGGTAAAGGATTGCAGGCTGCGCAAAAAGAAGGCCCTAGCAAATGTCGTGGAGGATCAAGGGGACAATATGTATGATCTAAACATTTTAGCAGTGGTGTCAGAAGTGAACATGGTAGGTAATCCTAAACAATGATTCATTGACACAGGGGCAACTAGACATGTCTATTCTGAGAAAAGGCTATTCTCTTCCTATATAGCCAACTCCGGGGAAGAAGTCTTGTACATGGGAAATTTTGCCACTTCCCAAGTGGTAGGTACAGGAAATGTGGTTCTAGAGATGACCTCTGGTGTTAAGCTAATGCTTAAGAATGTTTTGTATATTCCCGAGATTAGAAAAAATCTAGTGTCCAATTCTTTGTTAGGTAAAACTGGACTTTCTATGCTTTTTAGCGCTGATAAAGTTGTAATCAAGAAGAGATATGATTTTGTGGGTAAGGGCTATCTCCATGAGGGGATGTACAAGTTGAGTGTTAGAGCCCAGATCCCAAAAGAAAATGTAACTGCTAGGCCTTCTGGCCAGAATGAGATAAATAAAATTTTTCCTTCTACTTACTTCTTTGATTCTCCTACTTTATGGCATGAGAGGTCAGGACATGTAAATTTCGATTCTCTAAACAAACTCGTAAAAATAGGACTAATTCATAGAGTGGATTTTTCTAATTATAAAAAATGTGATGTTTGTGTAGAGTCAAAATTAACTAGAATTTCTTTCAAATCTGTAAAAAGAACCACAGAACCTCTTGGGTTGATTCATAGTGATATTTGTGATCTAATATTTGTGCAAACGAGAGGTATTGTTATGTATACTTACTAAGATCCAAAAATGAGGCTTTGGAGGCTTTTAAATAATACCAAGTTGAGATAGAAAATCAACTAGGTAAGAAGATCAGGACTTTGAGAAGTGATAGGGATGGAGAGTATGTATATCCTTTTGAAGCTTATTGTGGTGAACAAGGAATAATACATCAAACAACAGCTTCTTATTCTCCACAACAAAATAAGATTGCTGAATACAAAAATAAAACTCTCAAAGAAATGATAAAAGCCTAGTTGATAAATTCTGGTCTACCTTAGAACTTGTATGGGGAAGCAATTTTGACTGCACATCATGTTTTGAATAAAATATCCCACAAGAAATTGGAGAAGACATTGTATGAATTGTGGAAAGGCAGACCACCTTCTTACAAATATTTAAGAGTATGGGGTTGTCTAGTTAAGATAGGAGTTCCAACTCCTAAAATGGTCAAAATAGGACAAAAAATGGTTGACTATATTTTCATTGGATATGCGCAGAACAATGCTGCACATAGATTTCTTGTACACAAATCAGAAGTTTATGACATTCATGAGAATACAGTGATTGAATCTAGGAATGCTGAGTTTTTTGAGACAATATTTCCATACAAAAGGTCAAAAGAATCGAATCCTTTTGAACCCCGTTCATCTAAGAGGGATCTTGACCATTCAGATGTAGATAAAGAGGCTACAGCTGATGAACCTAGGCGTAGTAAAAGGGCAAGGACGTCTACGTCTTTCGAGCCTGACTTTATGTTAGAAGTGAGCCCAAAACATTCAAGGAAGCTATGTCTACTCCTGAGGCACCTCTTTGGCGAGAGGCGGTGAATAGTGAGATTGAGTCCATCATATACAACCATACATGGGAATTGGTGGATCTACCTCTTAGAAATAAACCTTTAGGGGGTAAATGGATTTTTAGAAGGAAAATGAAGACAGATGGATCAATAGACAAATATAAGGCCTGGTTGGTTATAAAAGGCTATAGTCAAAAGGAGGGTTTAGATTATTTTGACATGTATTCACCGGTAACTAGAATTACATCTATCTAAATGTTGATAGCTATTGCAGCTATATATAGCTTGGATAAACATCAAAAGGATGTGAAAACGGCTTTCTTGAATAGAGATTTAAAAAAAGAGATCTATATGAAACAACCCGAAGGGTTTGTAGTTCCAAGTCAAGAGAAAAAGGTGTGTAAGTTTGTGAAATCTCTTTATGGATTAAAACAAGCACCTAAGCAATGACATGAGAAATTTGATCAAGTCATTCTCGCAAATAGGTTCAAAATTAACAAATGTGACAAGTGTGTTTATTGGAAAGGAACGGATCAAAATTTTGTCATTGTTTGCCTTTATGTAGACGACATGCTTATTATGGGAAAGAATAATGAAGCGATTGTGTCCACAAAGAAGATGCTCTCTCGAAATTTTGAAATAAAAGACATGGGTGTTGCAGATGTAATCCTAGGCATAAAAATCATTAAGACACCTGAAAGTCTAGCCTTGTCTCACTCTCATTACATTGAGAAAATTCTAAACAAGTATAATAATGGTGACACTGGGATTGCAAAGACTCCTTTAAATGTAAGTGTACATTTAAGGAAAAATACAGGTGAAGGGGTATCCCAATTGGAGTATTCCCAAACTATAGGGAGTCTAATGTACATAAGGAACTATATAAGACCCGACATAGCCTGTGCTGTGAATAGGCTAAGTAGAGACACTCATAATCCAATTCAAGAACATTGGGTTGCACTAGTCAGGGTCTTAAGATACTTGAGATACACCATGGAGTCCACGTTACACTATACTAGGTTTCCAGCAGTGTTAGAAGGGTATAGTGACATGAATTAGATATCTGACACAAAAGACTCAAGATCCACAAGTAGATATGTCTTTACTTTAGCAGGAACAGCTATGTCATGGAAATCCACTAAGCCAACATGTATAGCCAGATCTACTATGGAGTCTGAATTTATAGCTTTGCACAAAGTCAACGAAGAAGGAGAATGGCTTCAACAATTCTTAGAGGACATTCCATGCTGGCCAAAGCCTGTAGCTGCTGTCAGTATTCACTGTAATAGTCAATTAGCAATTAGCAGGGCAGAAAGTGTCATGTATAATGGTAAGTCTAGGCATGTATGCTGTAGACATCACACTGTTAAGCAATTGCTCTCTAATGGGATTATCACTTTAGACTATATAAAATCTAAGGATAATATTGCGGAGCCGCTCACCCAAGATGTAAATAGAGAACAAGTTCTTAAATTGTCGAGAGGATGGGTCTTAAGCCTATAAAGTAACTAAAGGGTCAACATAATTGTCAACCCTACCTTGCTGACAGGAGATCCCTGAATCTTGGTTCAAAGGAGAAACTGGATTATGTGTGACTCTATTCAAGCACTATGATGGCATAAGCCTCATTTACCCATTCATATGGCAAGCAGACAGTGCAGCCTATATGGTATAGGATAAGTTTAGCTTTTAATGATCTTCGTAGCCTGAGAAGACCAACTAAGGTATAGTAGGATACTTTTCATGAAGAATCACCTATATAAGTAATGAAGGGTCACTCCTAAGAGAATTGTAGGCTGAATTCTCTAAGTACTCATGAATACCAGGGGTTGTTCAGGCCCGAAATGAACACAACTGTGAGAACTAAAAGTGTATTAAGAGATGTTGTGTGTATGCTGTTGTCTTGGTTTACACTAAAACTAAATAGTTCAAGACATCTAGTCCACTGGTTAACGAGTAAATTCGATGGTATTTACTAAGGAAGGTTCAAAGCCAAAAGCTACCTATCCTGAGGCAGTATCTCTTTCTGGACTCTCTCTTGCATTTGCATTTGCATATTTGCTTAGTGGTCAGCTAATTTTCATTCATGTGGGGAAATGTTAGTTTAGAGTGCTTTAACATGAGGTCAAAGCAATATTGACTCAAATTTTGAGTTGGGTCCTGCACGTCAAAAGGCTCAGTAATTGGTACCATTACGTTCTTTGTTTCAAGTGGATTAACATGACACATTTACATGTCAATAACATATTAAAGATGAATGAGAAATTAGCAACTAAAGTTGAGTGTGATACTAGTTTGGTTGTTTGTTTTAGTTGTGAGAGGGTTTACATCTCATATAGGAAAACTAATAAACTTTTGCTCACTTTATATATAAATTCCTTTATGAGGTGCGCCAACAAGTATATGGAAGGAAGACTATACATGGTAGGCATGGTATTTAAACCCACCATATACGCACACCCTCCTGCTCGCACACACGCACGGCCTAGCCGTCTAGGTCCGAGGATGCAGCGCGAGTATGGGTATAGCCCAAGTTTTCGCTCCAGATTGTTCTTTTTTGCGAAAATTCTCAAACACTCGAAGATTTTTGAAGAGAACGTAGCTGATACATTAAGCCTGGGATTTAAAACTCTAAAATGTTTAGCTTATTACCTAGGAAGATAAGCTTAATTTCTAGGCATTTTTTTACTGTTTGAGGGACAGGTTTATTACCCCTGTAAATACATTTTATTTGGTTGCTCTTCTTTGCTCCTCTATCAATAGCTAAGTCTAGAAGGTGCTAGACACAAGAATTCGTATTAGCATATTACACAATTTCCATAGCATTCTGGCACTCTTATTTTCATCATAGAGAGAGTCTTACACTTTATGTTCGCTGGCTCTTGCATTGGTGTGCTACCACAGTCAAAAGGTATAGTCATTGTGTCCTGGAAAGAATACGCCATAGCCTTTAGCACCATGTGGAGGGCCGTAAATCTTTTAATAATCGAGTTTCTCAAGCCTCAACTAAATCCATTTATTTTTGGTTATTCGTTATTTCAATTCCAGTCTCTAACTTTTCGCGGTTTATATTTCTGTTCTATGTTATTTTTACATATTTACTAACAGTTATGATATCAGAAGTAGCAGTGGCTTAAAGATAAAATAATTAAAGTCATCGTTTTAGGCTCCAAAATTTTTAAGCGCAAATTTTAGAAAAAAAAATATTAATCATAATCAGTTTAGTTTCTTTTTTAATAACAAGGGAAGGCCGTACTAATATCTAATAAATCATATATTTTTTTGTTCATGTTAATAGTGAATTACAATTTTATTATTATATTTTCCACAAAATTTATTTTTTCCTCTCTAAATAAAAATTATCATTTCCATGTTAAATCATTAGTTGTTTTTTATTAATTAAGACAAGTGTTTTAATTTTTAACTTTCACTAATTGCCACATATCTATTTTCTTACTGCAATATAATTGCATCGAAGTTTCCTTGTCCAATATTAATGTTTACTTCTTTTTCCTGCATAAAACTCTAATTATGCTTTAGTGTTAATTATTTTTCACTATATTATAATCAGTTACAGTCTTGTTCTCAATTTTATTATATTTCTCTCCTATGACAAAACAAAGAAATTTTGTTGAGAAGCATTATCATTCAATTACAAGACTCTCAAGAAGTGGTCTATTTTGTAACCAAACTTTCATTATTAGGTTCTATTATTCTAACCTTTGAGTACTGTTATATTGGTTTTTATTTATATTCCTGTAACCATACTTAATTTTTTGTTATTTCTAAAAATTTAAATATGATAACTAAAAAGGTATAAAAGCTCTCTTATTATGTTTTAACTTTAGGCTCTCGTACCTTTTGAGCCACCCCTGAACAGAAGTTGCACACTGATTTAATATTATCCATCAATGCTCGCTTTATTCTCATTTCAAACGTTAATATTCTGAAAACATTAAATTAATTAATTTTAAAATAAAAACGTCAGATTCATATGGGTCTGTGTAATAGTGTGTGGCACTCGTAGAGTGGTGTGCGCTTTGATCTAGGATGGTGGTTTTCAATTTGGTGACGTAAGCGAATAGTGTGTGCGTTTTGTATTAGAAGTACTTGGTCTGCATAAGACCTCTGTAGCTTAAAACCCTAGTTTTTCTCGTAAATTCCTTACCTTCGCTGCTTCTAACCTAAAATCACTTTTTTTATCCAGGCATTTGCTTAATGATTCTTGATGAGTTTTCATCTGTGTACGTAGTGAGATTTATAGAATCTACTTAGTCCTACAGATTAACTCTTCAATGTTAATAATTTTATCTTTTTTCCTTTTTTGTTTCTAACGTGAAAACTATCTCTTTTTGGCCCGGGCAGGAAATGATTAAGATTTAGTCGATAAGACTATTTATTGAGTCCTGTTAATTATTTACCAAAAAGATATGGCCATCATTTTAACAAAGTCCAAATTTCTCTATTTGTAATGCACTATATATTCCAAATATCACTGTACTATTTTCATGGCAGAAGGAACATGCCCTTTTTTTTTTTTTTAAATCCAAAGGGAGGGGGGCTCCCTAGCTTTTGTTCCATGAAATCATTACGCGCCGATGAGGAGAAGTCCTCAAAATAAAGTTTGATTCAAGGTTGACAAACCAGCCTATGTTACAAATGAAAGAAAAAGAGTCGTGGAAAAAATTAATAATTAACCCCGCATACAGGGAAGCCCCAATCATGCGTACAGCTATTTCTAGTATATAACATGTGATTTATAAATAAGTAAAAATTATGATAGCATAGTATAAAAATTATAAAATTATAATAACAAAGTTGTGAACTCTCTACAAGAGTAAGCTTTTCAAAGCATCACCAAACTGACTCAAGTTGAAAACTCACTGCCACAGGAGCGAAACCACGATTCCCATTTTTTTTTGGTTGGGGGGAGGTGTAATTAAAAATTTTTCTCAAAGTTTCTCACATCTTAAAATATCATTTAAATATAAAAATATACACTAAAAATAACTGTTACAATTCAAACAAAAAAAAGTCTCAGTAAAAAATAGTTTAGACTAGATTTATCGCATTTTAAAATATCACTTAAATATAAAAAATATACTAAAAATTACGATTACAATTCAAACAAATAAAAGTCATAATGAAAAATAGTTTAAACTAAGTTACTTACCTTTATCTCTATTGGTGCCTTACTTTAAATATTCATTCACTAGGGAAAAAAAAAAAAAAGACCAAAGAAACATTAAGAAAATTATACAACAAAAAAAATACAAATAAACTATAATATAATTTTTTGGCCTCATCTTAATTTTTTTATTATGTTTTGTTGTAAAGGAAAGGAACAAAAAAATATTGGAGAAGGATCCTTTGCTAGCTGCTTTAGTCCGGTGAAATTTCCAGGAAAAAAGGGGAGGGACGAAAGAGTTTTGAGAAGAATTGGGGAATTGAAAAATGTAGTGGGAACAAGTTGGGTTTTAAGAATGAGCTACAAGAGAAAGTTGAGGTCACGTGGACTTCTACTAGACAATAGTTAAAAAGAAAAAATGAGGGAAAAACGAGTTGGGGTCTTGGGATCATGGACTCACGTGGGCTAAAACTGCAAAGCATAATGACCTAGTTGGGATTTTTTGTGTCCGCGCGTTTTTTTTGGAGGGGGGGAGGGGATATATATAGATAGATAGATAAATTTTTTTGTTTTTACTTTTGGTGGGGGAGGCTAGGCCCCCCCCCCAACCACCCCTGCATTATTATTTATTTAAAAATATATTAAAACTATTTATATTCACCAACTATTTAAAAAATATTAAAACTGTTCACGTACAAATATAAAGGTAAAAAACAACCCTTACTTAAACGCAAGGAGCATGTTAAGAAAGAAATATAACAATAACTTCTATAAAACAATAAGCTCTACCTGTAGAGAACCTGGAAGTTGCCCCTATAACAATATATATAACAACCATGCATCGATTTCCTTCTGTTTTGGCCTGAGCCTGATATCATCTTTCTGATTAATTAATTAATATAGCTGATATTATCTGAAATAGTTTAATGCACTTGCGTATTGTTTTCCATCTTGAAAGATATTGCAATGATTTGGTTACTGTTGTAGTTTTAGCTGTTGGCTTGGTGTATTTCTCAATTCTTATCAACTTTGGGAAAGAGAAATGATGAAGAAAATCATGAAGCCGAATAACGATTCTGAAATCTTATGGAAAATACATCCTTTTTTGTAATTTTATTATTGTTCTCTTGCGCATGATTTACATAACAATATTTAAGGTTTTCTCAACATGAACAAATGGCGAAAGTTACATTGTGAACTAAAAGTTTTGAGTTTGAGCATCTTTTACCGAATTAATCATGCATGCATTGGAGCTTATAGTATGCTGCATTACAAATTCCAAGTTTGAGTCAAAGATCTAACATAATTGTGATTAGAACAAATTCTAATCATAATTAGAAAGGGGAAAAAAAAAGAATATATAACACCTAATGAAACCTCTACACATGGCTTGTTGAGGACATTTATTAACAAGTTTTGATATGATTTGCTCAATGATCATAAATTATGTACCAATTTCCATCTTTTTTTGACGTTTAAGAGAATTAATATGAAAAGCAAATGGTAGAAATTAGCACTCACAATCATGCGTATAGGCGGTTTTTAGTATTGCGTTTTAAACGATCGAAATTTGCCTAGAGGAAATAATGTTTTCAGCAATTAGCTATGGAGGGTGACGTGATTTGATTAATAATTAGTCTAATTGAAAGGCTGAGTCTTAGTTGTAGAGCTGTGGTAGCTGAACGTTTCCTTCCCCATACCTTTTGCCATTAAAGGAACAGAATAAAGGTAAGTCATGTGTTAGGTGCCGCTTTATTAGGGTGTTCAAAGTTTGTAAATAGCGTGGACAAGAGATTTATTTATGTTTCAAGTTTGAATTACTAATTAAAAAAATAAATTTTTTTTTTTAATTTTAGCCTTGCGGTAAGTGTTGTACTTGATTAATCGGGACTATATCTAATCTAAACTTAGCGATATATATGCTACTAAATTTAGCTCTTCTAATGTGATATTGAAAGACTATTCAAGAAAGGTTTTCCATTGTAAAATCCTAATAACAAACCAAAACTAAAAGCCCTTTTGGATTAGTTTTTTTTTTCCTCATAAAAAAGAAAATTTTTTTGAAAAAAAAATACATTCTTTTTGCAACAAGTATTTAACACTTTTTTAAAGGTTATAAAAAGATGTTTGTAAAAAAATTAATTCAAAAGAGCTCTAATAAGAGATTTTTTAAGCAGTAAACATCCTCAGCTAGCCATGCCAAACTCTATACTGGCCTGGCTGAAACGTGAAGGCGTCTCATCTCTGTTAGGGTGGAGAGAATACTGCATTTGCTGACATGGGAACAAGCAACGAAGCCAATGGATTAGCTTGGAGCATTTACATAGTTTAAGCAAGTGGAAATTAAAGTCTATGCATTATGAACTAGCTAGCACTTGTTTGGATAAATTTTTTTATATATCATTTTCAAAAAATTGCTTCTTTCAAAAATGAACTAAAATTTTTTATTTCTGAAAAAGTTAAATTGGATTTTTTTTTTTTGGCAAATACTTATTGCAAGAAAAATGCGTTATTTTAAGGAAAAAATGTAATTCCTAACGAGAAAAAATAAACTATGTATCCAAACAAGCACTTTCAATTAGAGATGTACACACACATTCATATCATCACAAATTGAGACCTTCACGTACATCCAATCTTTGCTAGGCCCTATAGGTTTGAGGTTGGTGGCTTGAAGGAGACTATTAATAAGTTAGGTTTCGCACGTACATGAGAAAAAATTTTCTCTTATTTGTGGAGATATTATTATACACTGCACGCGGATTTTGACGTATTAGTTTTGGTAAGATCATCATATATTGCATTTCCCTTGTCTGATGAATGATGCATGATGATCAAAGACGTGGCCTGAGGCCACAAAAACATGGGATTTGTTGAACCTACTTTGCTTTGCTCCTTTACAGGTTAACTTGTTATTAAAACAACCTTATTAAGCCCGCGTGATAATTATTTTTCATTATTTTTGCTAATATAATCTAATTCTTTTTTTCTTTTTTTCCTCTAATTAAATTATTAGTCTATATATATATATATATATATATATATAGACTACGTACACCCATAATACTCTTGATAATTTTTTGGAAAATTGTTGTATATTGTTGTGTAACCATGCAGAACTTATGTTGCTTTTGAGAGTATATAAAGGAGACGAAATACAATTAGTAAAGGCTGCCAAATAGGGCAAACTTGGATTTTTCACAGAAGCCACCTCTTGCACTATATTAGCCTTAAATACTGCATCCATATATATTTGACAAGTGTCTCTTTCTCTGTCTCTCTCACAGTACACACACAAGAGAGAGAGAGAGAGAGATAGAGAAACAAAACTTGATAAGCATATATAGAAACAGAGTGACGTGAATTGCAATCCTTTAACTGTCTAATTACTTGGTGGCTTTAAAAGGTTCACTCATCCAACCAGACAACCTTGGAGAAGTCTTAGGTTGCTCATATATTATTATAGCCCCTTAATTTTATTTTGCAAAGGTTTAAGAAGCCAAAGTTGATAACTGAGTCTCACAAATCATATCATCAAAAGTTGTGTTATAAGGTCAAGAAATTCCAAGATGTGGGAGGTTTTCAGAACTAATTCAAAGCTCAACCGAGGTTGGTATACATACGATCATCATCATTTTCTACTTTTTCTTTTTTCTTTTTTGCAGAAAAATAAGGAGGTTTTAAAGCATTATGACTTTTTGTTTTTTGCTAAGTCATTATGATTTTCTCTGTTTCATTTTTATGTAGTTTATATCTCTTCTGTGGAGTAAAAAGAATGTAGGGAAGCTTTTAACTAAGAAATATGACTAGCATCTCAAACCATTTTGATACAAAAATTATGGCAGAAATAATACTTTGATATATATGCATTAAGGGTATCAGATAATCGTGGCATGCATAGTCAAGAGAAAAGAAAAAGAGTACAGAAAGAGACTAGTATTGTTCTTTTTCTGCAAGAAGAAAGAAAATAAAAGAGAAGGAAAGAGAAACAATTTTTTTTTCTTGTTACAATGGAGGCAAAGCCGTTGTAAGACTATCATCCAATAATCATCTTTGCGTAAGTTTCTCCACTTTTAAACAGAAACGTTTTCTTTAGCCCTTCAGAGATTTCAAAAAGTATATATGTTGATTGATGTATATTACTTATTAGCCCCATGCAGCGTTTTTATGGTCAAGTGGTTGAAACTCCTCTCCATGAATGATGGTCAATGTTCAAGTTCCATCTGAGGCGAGTTTCTTTTTTTTTTTTTAGAACAAACACCTTCTCCAATTTAACCCCCGTCTTGTAGGATTCGAACCTAAATCATCATTCTTGATAAAAATAATTTCAACCACGTGAGCCATCCTTTGATCTAGGGACGAGGGTTGGGTCGCAAGTGGAGGTTTAAAAGAAAAGGGAATGTCAATTATGCAGTAGTCCTTTTAGTATCCCTTGATCATAATCTAAATTTGTTGATGCATATGCTTTCAGATAAGAGGGAAACGAAATTTAGGAGCCAAAGAAGCCTAAATGTAAACGAGGAATACCTTCATGCACTAAGAACAAAATCCTATGCTGATTTCTTCACAAAAGCACAGTCAGTAGTAAATGATCAGCAATCATCTCCAAGTTACTACCATCACAAGTTCTCAGAGGTTCTCCTTGAACCTGGACAAGAAACTATCACAACTATTCTTGAATCAGCACTGCTGCTCTCTGAGAAATCTGATCTCAAGGCCCTTCTTTTCGATTACTTCGATCTCAGCGCTGAGGCTTCCAAAATCTGCAGCCACCTTCTCAAGAGCATCAACCAAGTGCAATCTCACTACAGGTTTATGCAACAAATGCTTGATACACTTGATGAATATCCCTCTGAGCAACTAGACTTTATTACCATAGAGCTTCGCACATTCATCGATCTCAACAACCCCTTCTCTAATGTCAACAAGCAAGACTTCAAAGCAATTCATGAAAAATACTCATCAGCTCTGCAGCTTCTGAAGTTGAAGAGAAAAAAGGTGGCTAGAAAGATAAAACTTATAAGATGTTTCAATAAGGCTTCTGGGGTATGTATAACAGCAGCTTGTGGTTTGGTTGCTGTTATAGCTTTGGCTATAGCAGCACATACACTGACTGCATTGGTCTTGGGGCCAGCTCTTATCAGCTTGCCTATAAAGCCATTGAAGAAGAAGCTTGGGAATCTTCAGTTTATGAGAAGTGGATTTCTTAGAAAAGTTGGAGAGCAGCTTGATGTTGCAGCTAAAGGTACTTATATCCTGAATAGGGACTTTGACACAATGAGCAGACTTGTTTCTCGGCTTCATGATGAAATTGAGCACAACAAGGCAATGATACAATTCTGCTTGGACAGAAGGGAAGATAAGTTATCTCTCCAAGTGCTCAAGGAGCTCAAAAAGAGTGATGCTGGGTTCAGGAAACAAGTAGAGGAGCTAGAAGAGCACCTGTATTTGTGCCTTGTCACGATTAATCGAGCAAGAGTTTTGGTGATCAAAGAAGTAGCAAAATTTTGTCGAGAATCTCAGGAGTGATGTCCTGAGTTCAAATTTCACTGGGTTCAAGAATTGGCTCGAAGGTGGGGGTTGGGGGAGAAATACAAGAAAAAGAAAAACTCGTCGGGGAATTTTAGTGCACTAGCCACCAAAAACTTCTGTATAATCAATTCTTTCATTTGTATATAGAAGTTCATATGGCTGTCTTGTGTGCACTGTGCACTATAGAATTTTATAAACCAGGTACTTCAATTGGAAAAACACTAAAAATTTAATTTACTAAATCAACTAGAACTACAAAATTATTTATTGCACATCAACACGCAAAATCAAGATCAAGAATTCGAGACATCCAAAAACAAATTATAGAGAGAGAGAGAGAGAGAGAGATAGTACTGTGGGTGTTTCTAATGGCACAATATTCCGTAGCTAGGAAGACGAAGCTAATAAATACTTGAATTCCAGAATAAAACAACGAATAGATACTACAGCTAGCAGAAGCAAGCATTGAGTCAACATGGCATGGCTCGGCAGCGCAAAAGGGCAATGTTGCTAATGTCATATATATAACCCTGCATGTGAGGGTGCAGCTTGAGTGATGAAGATGGAGGTAAGGCAAGAATGAGATTTCATCTCGCCTACCAATAGCCAATATCCAAGCAAATAGCGCATGGATCGCTTTGATCGTTACTTGAATTACATGTAGTGGCATCAACAAGTTGTTCTTTGAGGTTGTAATGTCCTCACACCTTAACACAAATTTGAATTTTGGTAAGTACACTTGTTGTGAAAACTTTTCTTCATTGCTCTTGGATCGATAGGGATTAGTCATGTCTAATATAGCTTAGAATATCTCATCTCAAAGCCAAAAAAAGAAGGAAAAAAGGATTACATGTAGTGGCGAGTTTAAAACTTTTCTCGAACAAAAATTTTATATTTAAAATTTATATATTTAAGTTAATACTCATGTACTGATAATATGGTATATATTAGTAGGATTGATTTTAAAAATAAAATAAAATAAAATAATGTATTGAAAAAGAAAGAACATTTGGACTAGTCTTCCGGACCTCTTAGAAATAACTAGGTATGTACAAAAACAGTAAAAATTATAAATTAAAAAAAAATCATTTCAAACGAACTAAATAGACTATAAAAATAATGGTCTAAAATAATTAGGTTATTTAGAATTTATTTTTTAAAAACCAATACAGGACTTTCGTTTTGCTATTTAGGGGAGTCAAAATCACGGTTCAAACCGAACCACTCCACTAATACTATTATATTTAGAGTAAATTTGTGTGCCTTAGATTTTAACTCAAAAATCATCCAGAAGCTATTTTAAAAATTGTTCAAAAATCAACTATAAAAGCTATTTTAAAACTAATTGTAGAACGCCAGCTAAAACCGCCCGAAAATTGAATTAACATAAACGATTGTTTTGTCTGTGATATTGGGCAATTCTGATTTTGTAAAATAGTGAACTACCCAAGTGAATTTGATTAAAAAAGAAAAATTAGTAAGAGAACCACACCGAACCACCGGCCCTTATATATAAGTCGGTTGACCTACTCCTGTTGATGTTTCCTGTCTCTTGATAGCCAGCATACTAATGTGTTTTCTGCTATATTTTCCTATTTTGATATCTTTAATTCTTTCATGTCATTGTCAAGAAATAAAGGGTTTCAATGTTGATATCTCCCCATATATACTTTATTATATTCTTTTTTCTTTTTGTTGACTAAGTAAGCAACTGATTATATTTAATATGAAAACCAGGGATTTACATCAAGACCAACAAAACAAGAGAGTCACACTAAAAAATAAGGATCAATGTTTCAGTTGTTAAGAATCATTGAAGTTTTACCATAAAAATCAATTGGTTAATATAAAGAGTAACTCAAAATTTTATATAGTCTAAATCTTATTATTTTTTCATGTAGAAAAAATGTTTTCCAATATCCCCTCACATGTAACCCGAACCGAGAAGTAAGATCGAGAATTGAGCTCAAACGAGAATTTCATGAACCAAGAACCAAGAATTAAAAGCTCACACAAGCTAAATAGCTAGAGACGGGTTTCATGTGCACAATGCGAGAAACAGGGCCAAAATCGGTCCAACTCTGATACCACATTAAAATTCACTAAGATTCCACTATAAACCAATTGGTTAATATGAGGAGTGACCCAATATCTTATAAAATATGTTAAATTTTATTATTTTTCTATATGAAAAGAATGTATTCCAACACTAGGTACAGCACAATTTCCTATTCTTCACATGACCACATACTTTATTCTAATCTATTTAATAAAATCTATAGTACGTGGGAGAGAACAAGGTAAGGCTACTAGAGAATTTCTTTTGTGGGTAAAAGATATCTAGGGACCTATTTTGTACAACTAAATGTTAGGGTACATAATTCATGGTTGTTTAAACGGCAAATAATTGTTATATTTTATACACTAGCAGGAAACTGTTTAGTTAGCTAATTAACAAAATACGAAATTTAATAAAATTAACTAATGAATGCAAAATAATGTAAACTAATATTTATCATATCATGTTATTATTGATATTATTGTGATGATAATTATAGTTATTATTACTATTATTGGAATAAAATAATGTATTTTATAATTACATATATATTTTTATAATAGTATTTTACTATTAATGCATAATAAAATTAATTTTTAATAAAATATTTTTATCAATATCTTTATTGAGACCCTATGCTACAAGGGCTTTGAACCTGGCTTGAAATAGAACTTTTGCATTTCTAATATTTGAATATTTGTACTTCAATGCACAAAAATGATCTAACTGTTATAAAATAACTTAAATATAATATATTGTAAAGTAATTTTGAACCCAACAGAAATCTGCTTTCATTCTAAATTCTCTTATCTACATCCATGAAAAGCTTATGCCATTCCAACCCTTTTTATAGCCAAAAGGTGAAGGGCAAGTCATTAAATGAATGGATTTGCAATGCAGTAAAAACCTCCAAGTTTTTAATATTTTCATGCCAACTCAATTTCTTATGCATCGATTGCTTCTAATCTTTGCTTCCATAGCCACAATTCTTGACTTTTGTGGGAAATGTCCACTTTAAGCTTTTCACAACACTCCCTCTTAAACATTCATCACAAGAATATCTCTCGTTAAAACCTTACTAAGAAAAACCCTGTGGGAAAAAATCGAGTAAAGAAAAAGAGTACAATATTCTTGTTATACACTTCATGCTGCCTCATTAAAAACCTTGCCAAGAAAACCTAGTCGGACAAAACTTAGACTAAGGAAAAAAGAGTACAACGCATATAATTTCCCCTTCATGAAGACGATCAGGAGTAGTCTCTGAGTTGTCGCATGCCAATCTTGTGTACCAATTTCTCCAATTTTGTTATAGGTAATGCTTTTGTAAAGAAGTCTGCTAAATTATCACTTGAGTGAATTTGGCAAACATCGATCTCACCTTTCTTTAAGAGTTCATGTGTAAAGAAGAACTTTGGTGAGATATACTTAGTTCTGTCACCCTTGATGTAGCCTCCTTTAACTTGAGCAACACATGCAGTATTATTTTCATATAGTATAGTAGTTCATCTTTTGCTAGCTGAAATGTTGCATTTTCCTTCAATATATTGAGTTAAAGACCTTAACCATACATATTCTTGGCTTGCCTCATGTAGTGCAAGTATTTCAGGATAATTTAAGGAAATGGCAGCAATAGTCTACTTTGTTGAGCGCCAAGAAATAGTTGTACCACCATAAGTGAAAAGATATCCAGTTTGGAATCACCCTTTATGCAGGTCAGATAAATACCCAACATCTGCATACCCTATTAATGCGGGATTTGTATGCTTTGAATACAATAAGCCCATATCAATTGTTCTACGAAGATAACGAAATACAAGTTTAATACCGGCCATATGTCTTCATGTTAATGCAGCACTAAATCTTGCTAATAAATTTATAGAAAATGCAATATATGGACGTATATTGTTAGCAAGATACATCAATGCACCAATTGCACTAAGATACAGCACTTCAGAGCCAAATATTTCTTCGTTATCTTTTTTAGGACGAAAAGGGTCCTTTTTTTATATCAAGGGATCAGGCAACCATTGGGATACTCAATGGATGACCTTTATCCATATTGAATCTCTTCAAAACTTTTTCAGATAAGTCTTTTGGTAAACTAAAATTTCACTTAGCAAATGCTCAATTTGTAGGTCTAGACAAAATTTAGTTTTGCCAGATCTTTCATCTCATATTCTTTACATAAATGTGCAACTACTGTTATAAGCTCTTCAATAGTCCCTATGATGTTTAAATCATCAACACATACAGCAATAATAATAAACTTATCTTTTAATTTCTTGATAAAAACACTTGGGTTTATGGGATTATTAACATATCTTTCTTTTAGAAGGTATGTACTTAGACAATTGTACCATGTTCATCCAAATTGTTTTAATCCATACAAGGATCTTTGCAATTTAATAGAATATATTTCTCTGAGAATTTGACTTGTATGTTTTAGGCATATTCAACCCTTCAGGGACTTTAATATAAATATCACTATCAAGTAACCCATATAAATATGTTGTTACTACATCCATAAGATGCATATAAAGTCCTTCACAAATTGCTAGGCTAATTAAATATCTAAATGTAATTGAATTCATCATAGGAGAATATGTCTCCTAATAATCAATTCTAGGCTTTTGTGAAAAACTTTGTGCTACAAGTCGTGCCTTATATCTCACAATTTTATTGTTTTCATTTCGTTTTCGTACGAATACTCACTTTTAGCCTATAGGCCTTACATTTTTAGGTGTTTAGACTCTAAGTCCAAAAACTTTAGGCTTTGCAAGAGAATTTAATTCAACCTCCATTGCATCTTTCTATTTAGGCCAATCATTTCTATGTCAACATTATTGAATGGACTTTGGTTATAATTCTCGCTTTCTATCATCAATTCAGTGGCTATGGCATACGAAAACTTTTCATCAACAACAATTTTATTCCGGTTCCATCTTTTTCTTGCAGAGATATAATTAATTAAGATCTCTTCATTTTCAATATTGTCGCTATATTTCTCATACTCAGGTACCTGATTCTCTACTGGTATTGCCTTTCCAGCAATTTTTGCGACATTACAGGATTATTAAGAATCTCGAAAATGTCAACTTGCTTTTTCGACTTCCTCCTTTTTTGAGGATTTTTATCTTTGGAACCAATTGGTCTACCAAGTTTCTGACGTGGCATAAACTATTTTGCTAGAGTATTAGATTGCTCTTTTAAAGTATCAATTCTAGCAGAAGCATTTCGAGTTGGAATATGTGACTTAGTCACTCTCTTGTATTAGTGAATGCAACTGGCAACTGATGAGTAATCCTTTGTAAACGAATAATTTTCTAAATTTCTTGTTCAGATACATTTGTGCGAGAATTAAAATAAACCATAAATGATGCATTCAATGTAATTTCTTGCTTTTTCAACTTTTGTTTTTCTCCCCCTAATGCTGGGAATACTGTTTTGTCAAACTAACAATCAGCAAAACGTGTTGTAAAAAGATCTTCAATTAAGGGTTCAAGATATTTAATGATTGATAGAGATTCAAAACCAACATATATTCTCAGTCTTCTTTATGGTCCCATTTTTGTGTACTGTGGTGGAGCAATTGAAACATATACTACACAACCAAATATTTTTAAATGAGATATATTTGATTCTTGACCAAAAACTAACTGTAAAAGAGAATATTTATGATAAGCAGTTGGTCTTATCCGAACCAGTGCTGTAGCATGTAATATGGCATGTCTCCAAGTAGAACTAGGCAATTTATTTCTCATAAGTAGCGGTCTAGTTATGTAGACATTTAATAAAAGATTCTGCTAAACTATTTTGAATATGCGTGTGACTCACAGGATGCTCAACTATAATCCCAATTGATGTACAGTAATCATTAAAAGATTGGAATGTAAATTCTCTTGCATTATCAAGATGAATTTTCCTAATCGTATAATCCAGAAATTGTGCATGTAGGATTATTTGTGCAAGGAGTCTTGCAAATGCCATATTTCGAGTGGATAATAAGGAGACATGTGACCAATGTGTGGAGGCGTCTATTAATACCATAAAATATTGAAATGGTCCACATGTTGAAAAAATAGGCCCATATATGTCCCCTTGAATTTGTTCTAAAAATGTAGGATTTTCAGCATCAATTTTAATTTGGGATGGCCTTATAATCAATTTCCCTTAGGCACAAGTAGCACATAAAAATTCATTTAATGAGAGTACTTTTTGACTTTTTAATGAGTGCCCATGTGAATTTTCAATAATTCGTCTCATCATTATCACACCTGGATGTCCAAAGCGATCATGCCAAAGAGTAAAACTCTTTAGATCAATTTTTTTCTGGTTTATCACAGCATATGATTCTACAAGATTTATATAAGTATAATATGATCCAAAAGATAATGCTAGCAATTTTTCTAATATATGCTTTTTCCCAGATATAAGCGATGTAATATATAGATATTCTTTATTGCCTTCCTTCATGCTTTCAATATGATAACCATTTTTCCTTATATCTTTAAAACTGAGTAGATTCTTTTTTGATATACTTGAGTACAAAACATTGTTTATTATCATCTTTGTTCCCCCAGGGAACATAATACAAGTTTTACCAAAGCCTTCAATTAACTTTGCAGAACCAGCTATTGTATTGACATTTGCATCTGCTAATTTCAGCTAGAAGAAATCCTTCTTATTCTTGAGAATAGTATGTGTTGTAACACTATTAGTCAAACATATTTCTCCATCATTGATATGATATAAATCCATAGTTCTTCACAATAGTAATAAAAAAATACACAAATATTAGCAAACATACGACATTCACTTCATAAAAGATAGATATTACATTTGAGCTAAAATTATCATCTTTGTTCCCCCAGGGAACATAATACAAGTTTTACCAAAGCCTTCAATTAACTTTGCAGAACCAGCTATTGTATTGACATTTGCATCTGCTAATTTCAGCTAGAAGAAATCCTTCTTATTCTTGAGAATAGTATGTGTTGTAACACTATTAGTCAAACATATTTCTCTATCATTGATATGATACAAATCCATAGTTCTTCACAATAGTAATAAAAAATACACAAATATTAGCAAAGATACGACATTCACTTCATAAAAGATAGATATTACATTTGAGCTAAAATTAAGCATTAAAGTGACAAACAGTTTGACATAATAAAAACGTTCTATTTTTACATAAAGATTAATTTGGATGGACATTTCCATCACCAATCAATTGTTCAATACTTTCAGTAGCATCTTCATAGAAGTCAGAACAATCAAGGTGTGTGCAATTCATTTGAGTATTTTGTTTAACAAGATTTGTCTCCATACCTTTTCCTTTTTCTTTCAACGAATCTTTCCTTCAAATTTTGCCAAAGGACTTGTGGATCATATACTGTAAGGTTTTCAGCTTTAAGCCCTTCATGGAGATGATGACGAAGGAATTTAATGCTTTAGCGATCCTGTAAGGATGCATTATTTCCTTCTGTAATTGTTTCTCCAAGGTCCTCAGCATTGAGATTTATATCGGCATCAAGGATCCATGATAAATAGTTGTTACCAGAAATATCAAGGGCTACAAACTCAAGCTTCGTGAAGTTTGACATTATGAATCTAGCATATTTCAAAAAAGCAAATTAGTAAGTCAAATAATAATATATTTGCCTGATGTACCTTGTTGACCAGTAAATATAAGCATATAGAAAGAAATTAAAATATTATAAATATGGCATATGAGACTTATAAGCATGATATAATATAATGATGTTAATTTCAAATGTAAATAACGTGGTAGTGTAATTAGTCATTATATAATTATATTAGTGTTTATGTCCTTATAAGTCATCATTTTTTTTAATTAAGTCATCATAATCACATGTCCAAAAGTCAAGGTGAGCACATCCTCAAAAGTTACGATAACTAGGTCTTCCAAAAAATTACGGTATTTTTTATTATTTTACTTTATCATTATTATGTTATTAAAGAGGAAATATTGCAATAATCTATTCTAGAAGAAATAATACAATAGAAATTTTATTTTTAGAATAAATGAAATGTAATAAATAGGATTGTAAAAACTTTATACTATAGGTATGATATAATGCCAAAAATAAAATAAGAACCATTACTGAAATTTTTTGTAGCATCATGCTTCTTTTAATAATTTGCAAAACTCCTTGTTGGCAGAGACTCGTACTGATAACGTGTTACAAAATAACTTAAAGATAATATATTGTAAAGTAATTTTGAACCCAACAGAAATCTGATTTCATTCTAAATTCCCTTCTCTACATATATGAAAGCTTCTGCCATTCAATTCCAACCCCTTTTATAGCCAAAGGTGAAAGAACAAGTCATTAAATGAATGGATTTGAAATGTAATAAAAACCCCAAGTTTTCAACGTGTTCATGCCAACTCAATTTCTTATGCACCAATTGCTTCTAATCTTTGCTTCCATAACCACAATTCTTGACTTTTGTGGAGAATGTCGACTTCAAGCTTTTCACACCACTAACATGCGTTTTCATAGGATAATATTGTATCATATATGAAATAAATTCTTTATCAACAACTATTAAAAATTATGATTGATGTTTAAAAATTACTAAGGTCCCATCTTAAAAACTAATTGTTGAATGAGGAAAGTAAGCTTAAACCTTATATGGTACGATAAACTGAATCTTGAGATCCTTTCCTGTGAATATGTATATTTTCAATAATTGGCATTGACAATTAGGGCTTGTTTAGATTGGCTTTTTTTTTTAATAAAAAAGTCATTTTTTTCTAAAAAAAATTATATTAAATTTGCAATAACTATTTATTTGGCTTTTAAAAAAGCTGAAACTCTGAAAAATTTCAAATACAACTTTTTTTAGAAGTCAAAATTTTCAGCTTCTAAAAAAAGAACTGTTTTTTAAAAGTTATTAAAAAACGCTTTTAAAAAAAATCAATCCAAATGAACCCTTGGTTCTAGTGGTCAAACAGCAAAAATTACTTCTGGAGCTCAATAATCAAGAGAAAAATGTACTTTTTCTCTCTTTTCACGATTAAATCGTGAAAGGCCAACAGTTAAATTTGTTGTGCATTCTTATCATCATGAAACATATATATATATATATATATATATATATATATAATAGACAATGAAATTCCTCGGACAACGTAGAAACTTAATTATCAATACACTAATAAAGCATCATGTTCAGGCCTAATTTTGAGTAGAGATGAGTTGAGTAAGGATCCAGGAACCAACACAAGTCAACATGTCACATGGAGAAGCTAGCTATATCGATCACTAATACCTTTTCTGAAAGCTTGAAAGTGCGAATCTCAAGCTAATATTTGATGGATGTGAGCAAGCAACCACCACCAATGCCTCCATCTGCTCCTGGAAATGGGCCGAGATGTGCTGCGAGGAAGAGAACCAAATTAACATATACACGATAAAGAAGGATGAAAAAAGAAAAAATTTAAAAAAAGAAGAAGATATATGACTTGGGGTCTAAATCCGGACACAACAACAAATCTAAGAATAACCGGTGATTTTGATGAACAGCCATTTAAAGTAGACATAGGTGGCCATTTTGCGAGAACCGCCGCCTACAATAGTACATTTTATTTTTTTCAAATAATAAAAAAATATGCAGAGGTGGTGGTTTTAGGTTACAGATGGCAGTTTAAGTAATACATAAAATGTTATGTGATATAATTAATTAGGTGGTGCAATTATGGAGTTGTATAGTTGTAGAAAAGTTAGGCTCTTTGTTTTTTTTTTTTTTTTGATAAATCTCTCACTTTTATGAGATTAAATCCAAGACCTCACATTTTAGGAGATAGTCTCCATCACTTGAGTTATTCCCTAATTAATCCCTTGTAAAATATTTAAGGTCCAAACTATGGAAAAAGCACATATTTTTTTTTTTAAATTATACATAAACAACGATTTTTTTTATTAATTATGCATAAGCGGTGTTTCGAAACCGTAACATGTTCTTTTTTGTAGTGGGACAAGAATCCTACTTGGAGTGGGGTGAAAGAGAGAGGGGAAAAAAAAAAGAATGGCAAAAAGAAGCCTATGCCCTTATATTATATGTTCAACAAGCAGGCAGGAATCTTTATGCTGCGCTCATGAGCTTAAATTTGCGACTCCTTTGTGGACATCAAGTTTTGGCTAAATGCATTGGATGTGTCTCTTCTTACAAAACAGAAAAGTAAACCATTTCAAACACAATTTTTACTTTGGATTTTTCTTGAACAATTATTCGAATGACCACTCTCACTGGCTTATGTCCCGAGGATGAGCAGCCGATTTAGATATTCGAGTCTAGCGTTGATGAACATCCCAAGGGAGCGATATGGGCCAAGCCCGACCCGACTTGCATTATTCTAATTTCATTAGAAAAAGGCTCAATTAGATAAGTTCAACAGAGGTTTAAGTCTATTCAAATTCCTTGGCCTATATGTAAATATCAATATAATAGACCAAAGGTATGCATTCACTTGCATTCCAACTTTCTTCTTTACTCGCTTCGAGTTAAATTCATAATTGACTTAATCGTCAGAGTCCCTTTGAGCGCACCACACTAGTGCCTCCCTTACTTTTGATAGTGCACCACACCGGTGCGTCCCTTGCTTCCGATAGCTCTTTTCTTCTCTTTTGTAGGCATTTGGCGATTCAGGTGTTAGTGAATTATAGCCGGGAAATTATACTAATAATTTTGCATTATCAAGGAGTTTTCTCAAATTGAATAAGGTTACACTGCAAATAAAATAGAAAGCATGTGAGGGCACTATCACAAGTCACAACGACAAATTTTGGTAATAAAAGTTACCATCTTTTTGTTACGTTTAATCTTTAACTTACCCGAGGCATGCGTTGTACTTATTATTCTATGAAGATGTGTTTGGTATAATTTTAACCAAAATAAGTTTTTATCGTTAAAAAAATAATAATTTCCAAACCGGCCCGTGATGCAACAAGATTATACCCTCATAAAAACAAAAAACTTTTCCAACATGGAAAACACGGACCCAAATTTGTCAAAACATTTCCGAAAAAGAAAAATATTAGCCAAAAAAGAAGTTTCCATGTGAAACAGAAAATTTTACTAATAATATATCTCTTGGACAATGGCTCAAAGGATGGTTACCGCGGATTCTTAATAAAGATAGAAAAGATATGAAGGCAAGATCACATGTCGCCAAGGTGTAGTTTGGTAGCAAAAGTCATCATCTCTAGCTAGTCATAATTAGGGATGGCAACATGACGAGTGACTTAGGGTATCCGACACGATCAACTCGCTAAAAATTCGATAAAAATCCGTCTCGTTAAGAATTCGGAACGAATCCGAAACAATTAAAAAACGGGACTGGGAGTGACCTCTGGGTACCCGCATTCCCAAACCCGGCTTCTAGAATCCGGGTAACGGGCACCCGAAACATTACTCGGTTCCGTCCTGAATACATACATATATACATACATATATATATATATATATTTAATTATATATGTATATGTATATACACATATATATCCATACCTTATTATATAATTTATATTAATATCTCAATATATTTTATATTTATTAATTAATTATAGTTATATTGATAACATTTTTTATATGCATACTTATTAGGGCTATATAAGAAACTATAATAGTGAGAACTATGATAGAACTAGTTATATGATTAGTTTAAATATGATTATATCAAAAATCATACAAATTCTAGTTATATGATTAACTTTAGTTAGAATTATACTAAATAACAAACTAAGTCTAATTATATAGCTACACTAACTTTAGTTACATAGCTATCTAAATATATTTTACATTTATTAATTAATTGTAGTTATATATATGTATATATATATATATATTATATAGTAAATAAAGAAGCAAAAATTATTACTTTTGTTGATAGTAGTAAGGTTTTAACCTTTTAGTCTTTAAAATTTAACTTATAGTGGGTTACCACTAAACTAATATTTCATTTTTCACTTTTTATTTATGCAAAAAAGCTGATTATTATAAGTTATCTAATTAGAGTTATATAATTTCTATTAACATCCCAATATATTTTATATTTATTAGTTAATTATAGTTCCATTGGTATCATTTTCTTATATGTATATTAATTAGAATTATACAAGAAATGATAATAGTTAGAACTAAAATAGGAATTGTATTAATTCTAGTTATATGGCTACCTTTAATTAGAATTATACTAAACAATAGATTAACCCTAATTACATAGCGACACTAACAAACTAACTTTAGTTATAGGGCTTAATAGCTACTTAAGATTTTTCACATTTATTAAATAATTATTTTTATGTGTACATATTATATATGTGTGTGTGTGTATACATATACATATACATATTATACACTAAAATGTTGCAAAGATTTTTACTTTATGGGTAGTAGTAAAGTTTGAACCCTCAACCTTTTACTCTTTAAAATTTTAACTTATGGTAAAATTTTAAAATTAGAAGTTATATAATTAAAATTATAAAACTATATCAATATCTCAAAATATTTTATATTTATTAGTTTAGTATAACTTACTAATCAAATTTTAATTTTTTTATAGAAAAAAATTAAAAAGTGACTAATTATTTTTTGATCAAGAAAAGCTGGCTAACTAAAACTAAAAATTTAAACACTCTTGTAAAAAAGAAACTTAAAACTAAAAGATTTACTATGTAATAGAAAAAATATTTAAAACAAATAAGATTGTAATAGAAAAAATATTTAAAACAAATAAGATTAAAAAAGAAAAGAAAGATCTTAGACCATTGGTCCACTACTTCACGTCCACTATCATTTATGTACTAGGAGTTTCTTAGTTGTTTTCACTTTTCACATTTCATATTCTCTCATTCTAGAAGCGCTGCGTCACGTTAAAAAAAAAAAACCCATCGGGCATTAGATTTTATCATTCTTAGCATCTAGTCATGTACTTCATCTCCAGTAAAGGCATAAGGCAAAGGCTCACGAGTAGCTATTTCTACTGTGTTTATTTACAGCTTATCATAAGTATCTTATCTTATTTCATATCTTATGTAAAAAAGTATGTTTGTTTTGGACTTATGATATGATACTTATTTTAAGACAACTTATTTGTAGTGTAAAAATTTAAGCAAGGCCCGTGCATCTTATATCTTATTTGGGATACGCTTGGAATTTTTGAAAGTCTAATGAAACTTTTCTTTCCATCAATACTATCATATTTTAAGGCATTATTAGATATTTTAGGACATTTTGGTCAATTCAATTTATTTTAATATTTCAAATTAAGTTAACAGGACTTTTAGACCAAACAGTCTTATTACATCAGATACTTATTTTTTATATGATACTTATTAGATAAGATACTTATCAGATTTCAGATAAAACTATTCCAAACAGACCATTCATCCTGTTATTTCTCAGATTTGTTTTTTTTTGTGAATTTTTTTCCGACTAAGATTTCTCAACGCATTTATCTTAGAAAGAGTTTGCTTTGTTTATTTCTCAAGTGTAGTAATTTGTGAACTTTTTTTCTCAAATGTTAACTCTCTATGTATGTCTCTTTTGGGTGCTTGATAGTGATCTTTGTTTTAATTTTTATTTTAATTTTATTTTTTTAACCGGGTTTGGGACGTTCCGGGTACCTGCTGGTTTGGGACGTTCCGGAAATGGGATTTACATTTAATTTTTATCCGAGTTTGGGCCGGGATTCAAGATTGGGATGCTATCTAGGTAGCAGGTTTGGGATTGTTTTATGGGCAGGGAACCCGTCCCGTTGCCATCCCTAGTCATAATTTCATAAAATCTTGATCTTTTTATATTGTGTCTTGTTTAAGGTAAAAAAAAAAAACCAAGAATACACCCCCCTTCTTTATAATAATCAAGAAGAAAATTTGACACGTTCAAAACACTCTCTCCTAGTGTATATATCCAACACAGGAGACACCAAATCCAAATTTACATTAGAGAATTAAAACTTCTGCCACATGGTTTGACAATTGACCTTTCACCCCATTACATATGATTTTTTTTTTTTTTTACTTTTAACCTTTTTCCTTAACAAGATTTAGACTCTTATTTCTTTTTCTTTTTTCTTTTTTTGGCGGAATAACAAGATTTATACTTTTTGTTTGACGTAATTGTAAAATTTCAACTGTTGAACTATAGAGTTTTTACCAATAGAACTTTAGATAAAATAGTTGTTGATAAAGCCATTGATGGTTTGCCTTGTATTTTAAAAATTGAGTTTTCAATTGTTTTGAGATATTGAACTTTCAATAATATGGCGTAGTATTTTTGCAAAAAAATAAAAAATAATTTTTAACATAATGTAAAAACATCTTTTCAAGAACCTTTTCTGAAAAGCTCTAATTTAAGAATTCTATTTTTTTTAATTTCTTTTGGCTTTGACTTTTATATACAAATTCTTTTAAAAATGGAAAAAATAAGACAATTTTAACTTTTAAATACATAAAATATATATATATATATATATATATATATATATTAATGTTTACAAGTTAGTTCAAACAGAATCTTAAGCTGAGATTATCATTTTTCAAGAAAATAATTGCGTTTCCCCAATCCCACCAACTACAATAGGATATGATACTTGGATATTCTTTACCATTCGAATCTCTTCTTTCCTCCTACGTTGCATGACCAAAATCTATAGGTTGGCAACTAAGCCACCATTCCTTGTAGCTGGCAACGTATGTACGTAAAATACCAAGTCAGTATTTTCATAATGTCAAAATAGATTTTTCTAAAATATATATGTAATGCTAGTTTCAACACTTTAAACATCATCATTTCATAATCTTTATCAAATTCTACTTTAAATTAATGAAAAAGAAAAACCAAATACTAGTTTAATTTCAACACGTGACATTTTACAAATCACCATCTTTAAGTTTTTTAAAAGTTATCAAAAGAGCAAGCTGGCGGCTGGCTACTTGTTCCGTTCAAACGGAGAATTCTACACTAGTTAAAACAAAAAGAAGGAAATGTATTGCACATTTCGATGTAGGCGAATGCATCTTTTTTTTGTTTCCCTTTTTGGGTTCGGGTAAAAAGACATTTTAGTAACTAACTAAAGAGACAAACATTTAGTAAATGTACACAAGAACATGGTTTAATGCTTCATGAAGTAATCACCATCGATTCAAGGATTACAACGCGTTTAAACCTTTATTTATAAAAGGCAATTCCTTTTCGAAGATAACGTTTTCTAATCTAATTCGTTCCTTATGTTGACTCATTTCCTAATTTGTGTGGTTTTAGAATTTGAACTATAAAGCCAATAAAACTAAAAATGGTAAAAACTAAACCAAGTAAGATCATGCAATAAATTCGTTGAATCCCTCTTGAACTTACAACCACTTCATTATGTACAGCAATATCCTACATATAGAAAATAAGTATGTCAAGTCCTATTTCTTATCTAACCTAAACTTGTCTTTAGGGGCGTTTGGTTCACAGAATTATAGAGGATTCTAGAAATGTGATATTCCAGCATTTGGTTCATCGAACAAAAAATGATTCTCAAACATGTTATATTCCTGGGATTCCAACATTCCCATTATTTGCTCAAATTTAATTCCCACGTAGGGGGGTGGGAATCCTACTTTCTGGGTGTGGGAATGTGTAGAGTAAATTAGAAAGACAAAAAAGTTGCCCATATTTAACACCCTTTCATTTATGATAAAAATATTAATTATTCAATAATTAAAAATTAAAATAATTAATAATTAATTTAAAAATAGTAATTTAAAATAAAAATATTTGAAATTAATTAAAAATAAAATAATGACAATAATAATGATTAATATTAATTAATTTAATTAATTGAAGAATAATTAAATTATTAAAAATTAATAAAATAATAATTGGAAATATTAATTAATTTAATTAATTGAAGAATAATTAAATTATTAAAAATTAATAAAATAATAATTGGAAATTAATAATTAATAAATTAATCAAGAACCCAGGACAGAATCGATAACAAATATATTATTGAAAACGTGAGAAAATAAGATAAATATTCAAAATATTGATTGTTGAAGACAAACCTGTTAAAGATGAAACTGTTGTTTATTGATCTTCAAAAAAAAAGATACAAGAGGAAGCGGAAGTACGGAAATATAAACACTCAATTTACAAGCGATACTCTCCTCTATCCAACTCCAAGAACCCAGGACAGAATTGATAACAAATATATTATTGAAAACGTGAGAAAATAAAATAAATATTCAAAATATTGATTGTTGAAGACAAACCTGTTGAAGATGAAACTGTTGTTTATTGATCTTCAAAAAAAAAAAAAACAAGAGGAAGCGGAAGTACGGAAATATAAACACTCAATTTACAAGCGATACTCTCCTCTATCCAACTCCTAAGTTTCTATACAAATGAATCAGTCTTAAATAGACTGCGAAAAGAGAAAAGAAACAAAAGAAAACAGTCCTAATCTACTTTGGATTCCTGTAACCATGGGACGCGGTCAGGAATCTTCACTGTTGATTTGACAAAAGTGTTGAACAGTGTTGACGCGTGAACTCCTTTTGCCGAAAGTTGATGTTGAGGTGACAAAAGTTGAGAACGCGTGGCACCTTTTGCACCGAAAGTTGGTGTACCCGCTGCTCTTTCATCGGGCAAGGGAATCTTCCCTGTTGTTGATGTTGAGGGGATCAGAACGCCTGTGAGTCGACATTGATGTCGTCCAACCCATAATCTGGGTCTTCGTTCTGGTCCGGGCTTGGATCCGGGCTTTGGGTCGAATCATCTGACTCTTCTCCCGGGTCAACAAATTCTTTGTCGAGTTCCTTGATCAGCCTGGCAATCTCCTTGGGATTGGTCGCCTGGGCTAGCTGCGCTTGCAATTGACCTTTGCGCAACAGGAACTGTGATTGATGTTGAACTCCTTGATTCCAAGCTTCTGGATGGTCTTTGAACCATTGTTGAATCACCTGACTGGTAAGCTTGGAGTTGTCGAACTTGTCCCACCACTTGATCCTGAAAGATCTGCAAAGGGAAGGCGGTTCTTTGCCGTCGTTGAAAATGCTTAAATCCCATGAAAGAATCCAAGCAATGTTGAAAGCATTGAAAAAGATAAAGAGAGTGTCAAAAAATTTCCATTTATCCGGAGCTTTGAAAGATTTTGAAAATTCTTGAAAACAAGATAGAATTGAAGGGGGAAGAATTGCTTCAATTCCACCAAAGTTGTGACACCAATTTCGTACCAACCAAATTGGGGTTTTTGAAAAATCAAATTTGTTGCAAAAGAAAATAAACCAAGAATGTTGATGGGATTTGTTTTGAAAAAGCAAAGTTTTTGACCAAGCTTCAACATAATCCCAATAGTTGAAACTTGAAGGAGAAAACTTCTCCGAAAACTGTTGAGAGGACTGAAGGGTTTTGTGAGTGGCAATCCATTCAGAGGGAGTGATGATCCTTTTGATTTGGAGTTTTGAATGGGTTACCATGCCGGTTTTGTCTTTGTTGTGGGTAATGTTGATGGAATCAGTGTCTACGAGGATGAATTCGTAAAACACTTGGGTCTTTTGGGGGTTTTGATTTGGGAAGTAGAAAGGAAAAGAGAGTTCTTGAAGGAGTTTCCAGGGCTCCTTAATGTTGATGAACTCTTTTTCGATCCAGCAGATTCTGAGGGATATCCGCGGGATATATTGGCTTTTTGTTGAAGGCTGAGGCTGTTTTGGCGAGGCTTGAGGGGATTGTGTTGAGGGTGATTGCTGGGTTGCCTGAGAAAATGTTCTCAGAGGGGTGAAGGTGTTGGTTGTTGTGATTGGCACAGTCTTCTGTGGAGGTGTTGATGAAGACTGGGCAGACGCCATTGATTCAGTACTCATTGAGTACCAACTCTTGGACTGTGGAGGCGTCTTTGTTGATGAAGACGTTGCTTTTCCTTTGCCTTTGTCCTTGGACGAAGACATTATTGCTGCTGTTGTTGTTGTTGCTGTCCCTGCAAAAATTCTCTTGTAAGGAAGTCCGGAAGGGAATTGGACTCTCCTTTGATAAACTCAATTTCAAATTCAAAAATTGAAAGAAGAGCTTGCCATCTTGCAAAGATTTGTTTCGAAGCCAGGTTTTTCACATCTTTTTTCAAAACATCTTTTGCAGCTTTACAATCAATTTTTAAAAGGAATTTTTTATTGAGTAAATCGTCTTGAAATTTTGTGATACATAGCACTATAGACAAAATCTCTTTTTTTATAGTACTATAATTCTGTTGTGTTGAGTTCCAGAAACCAGAAGTAAAACGGACAAGTTGTTCTGGATGTTGGGGAGAGAGACGCTGTTTGAGAATGCCACCAAAACCTTGTTCTGAGGCATCGGTTTCGACGATTTTGTAGGCTTCGGGATGAGGAAGACCTAAACAAGGAAGTGTCCTTGCTTTCTGCTTGAGTAGTTGGACAATTTTGGTATGTTGATCTGACCAGGGAAAAGGGTTTTTGGAAAGCCGCTGGTACAGGGGTTTTGCGATTTTGGTGAGGTCCTAACAAAATTCTGAGACATAGTTGAGACATCCTAAGAACCTCTGGAGTTGAGTTTTTTCTTTGATTTCATCTGGAAACTTAGACGCAAACTCTAGACTTCTATCAATAGGAATGATAGTACCCTGAGTGATGTTGTGTCTAAGAAACCTAATGTTGGTTTTGAATAACTTGATCTTGACGGACACCACTAAACCATTAGATTTAATGAGATGCATGAATGTATGCAAATGCTTCCAATGTTGATGAATGCTGTCAGAAAAAATAAGAGCATCAACAATATAAACAATAGAAAATGTTGAATAAGAGTTGAAAATGTCGTTCATGATTTTTTGAAATTCAAAGGGGGGCATTTTTGAGACCAAAAGGCATAACATTCCACTCGTATTGGCCGAACGGGACGTTAAATGCAGTCTTGTATCGGTCTTCTTCGCGAATTTGAATTTGATTGTATGCACCCTTCATGTCAAATGTTGAGAAGATTCTTGCGCTAACGAGACGCTTGAGCAGGTCACGTTTGTTGGGTAATGGATATCGAATCCATCTGAGCGCTTCGTTGAGAGGCTTGTAGTTGATGACCATTCTGGGAGTTCCTCGTTCAATTTCAGAGGCTTTCTGAACGTAGAACGCTGCGCAACTCCATGGACTCTTGCTGGGTCGGATGAGTCCTTTGTTGAGGAGGTCTTGAATTTCCTATTGACAGTACTGGAGCGTTTCCTGATTCATCTGAATGGGACGCGCTTTTGTTGGGATCATCGAGTCATTGAAATCAGAAACATAAGGCAAAGATACCTCATGTGTTTTGCGTTTCCAAAAAGCATTGGGAATGGAAGAGCAAACTTCTGATTCAATTTGTTTTTGGAAAACAGAAACTTGATTTTGAAAATCTGGAGAGTTGATTTTTGAAGTGATCCTAGTAAACTCAAGATCTTCTTTGAGAAAATTAATTTGTTGAGTTTTACGTTGGATCAAATTCAGTTTTTTCTCTAAGGAAAGGTTCTTAAGCAAATTAAGATCCTTAGCTCTAGGAGAATCAATAAAGTCAAAAAGAATATTTTGAGAAAGCAGATTGGTTTGAATCCCCTTATTTGAAACAGAAAAAGCTTTGATCAAATCAAGAAAGGGAGATCCAAGGATGATTAGGTTGTTGAGATTGCGAATGACAATAAAACTTGTTTTGATACAGACACCATCTTTACAAATATGAGCATTAGAAAGACGATACCTGATTTTCAAACTTGATCCATTTGCAGCAGACATTTTTCAGAAGATTTATCAAAATATTTTGTTGGAATTAAACCTTCTTGAAGACAGTTGAGATCTGCACCTGAATCAATTAATGCAATAAAAGTGAAAGACACATGATTATTAATAACAAGAGTAATAAACGTGCGCCATTTTTGAAAAGTAATTTGAGAGGAAATCCTGAAAACATTTTCTTCTGGATTTTCATCTTCAGTTTGCTTGGGGGGAGCCAAGTTGGAAGAGGAAGAAGAAGAGGGTTGTGAGGCCAGAGAAGATTTGATTTGACTAACCTCAGTCTTGAGTTCTGAAATTTCTTTCTTGAGAGAGTTGATTTCTTGTTGGAGATCCTGGATGGAAGGCTGAGGAAGAGGAGTCTTGTTATGTTGTTTTTTCAGAATCCTTTGAAGGTCATAGGGTTCTGTGGGCTCCGTGAGTTGTGCTGTTGGTTGTGCTTCCACCTTGTTGTCTTGAGAAAGCAAATCATTGATCGCTTGAAGATACTCCAATTGTTTTTTAGGAGAATCCAGATGAGTAGCGAATTGGATAAGCTGATCCGAAAGAGAAGAGGAGGAGGTGATAACGTTGAGCTTGAGCTTTGGTTTACTGCAGGAGTCACACATGCAGTTTTTTGAAAGAATTGGACAAGAAGAAGAGGAGGAAGATGAGTCATCAGAGGAATCATCGTTGACTTCATCCAGTTGAAATTCTTCTTTTGATGATGATGAAGCGTTGAGGATGTTGAAGAGTTGTTGCTGAACTTCTTCATCCATCTGGAGCTCATTCAGCTCCGACTTGAATTTGCACTGATTTGCAAAGTGTCCGGGTTTTCCACATTTGTAGCAAACCGGATTCTTCTTTGAGAAATTCTTGGATTTTTGAGGCTTTTGGTAGTACTTGGATTTGGAAGGTTGAAATTTCTTTGATTTTTGGTGTTTTTGGGTAAGACTTGAAAGTTACTTGTTTTGGAAAGGGTTTGTGTTTCTTAGAAGGAGGCTGGGATTTGCGAAGAGGTTGATAGCCGAATTATTCGCAGAAATCAAATGGATCGGCAGAGACTCTCAACAAGGAAAGAGCTAGGTAATTTCTGCGAATAATTCGGCTATCAACCTCTTCGCAAATCCCAGCCTCCTTCTAAGAAACACAAACCCTTTCCAAAACAAGTAACTTTCAAGTCTTACCCAAAAACACCAAAAATCAAAGAAATTTCAACCTTCCAAATCCAAGTACTACCAAAAGCCTCAAAAATCCAAGAATTTCTCAAAGAAGAATCCGGTTTGCTACAAATGTGGAAAACCCGGACACTTTGCAAATCAGTGCAAATTCAAGTCGGAGCTGAATGAGCTCCAGATGGATGAAGAAGTTCAGCAACAACTCTTCAACATCCTCAACGCTTCATCATCATCAAAAGAAGAATTTCAACTGGATGAAGTCAACGATGATTCCTCTAATGACTTATCTTCCTCCTCTTCTTCTTGTCCAATTCTTTCAAAAAACTGCATGTGTGACTCCTGCAGTAAACCAAAGCTCAAGCTCAACGTTATCACCTCCTCCTCTTCTCTTTCGGATCAGCTTATCCAATTCGCTACTCATCTGGATTCTCCTAAAAAACAATTGGAGTATCTTCAAGCGATCAATGATTTGCTTTCTCAAGACAACAATTTGTAAGAACAAACAACAGCACAACTCGCGAAGCCCACATAACCCTATGACCTTCAAAGGAATCTAAAAAAATAACATAACAGGAAACCTCTTCCTCAGCCTTCCAACCAGGATCTCCAACAAGAAATCAACTCTCTCAAGAAAGAAATTTCAGAACTCAAGACCGAGGTTAGTCAAATCAAATCTTCTCTGCCTCACAACCCTCTTCTTCTTCCTCTTCCAACTTGGCTCCCCAAGCAAATCAAGATGAAAATCCGTAAGAAAATGTTTTCGATTTCTCTCAAATTACTTTTCAAAAATGGCGCACGTTTATTACTCTTGTTATTAATAATCATGTGTCTTTCACTTTTATTGCATTAATTGATTCAGGTGCAGATCTCAACTGTCTTCAAGAAGGTTTAATTCCAACAAAATATTTTGATAAATCTTCTGAAAAAATGTCTGCTGCAAATGGATCAAGTTTGAAAATCAGGTATCGTCTTTCTAATGCTCAAATTTGTAAAGATGGTGTCTCAGATCAAAACAAGTTTTATTGTCATTCGCAATCTCAACAACCTAATCATCCTTGGATCTCCCTTTCTTGATTTGATCAAAGCTTTTTCTGTTTCAAATAAGGGGATTCAAACCAATCTGCTTTCTCAAAACATTCTTTTTGACTTTATTGATTCTCCTAGAGCTAAGGATCTTAATTTGCTTAAGAACCTTTCCTTAGAGAAAAAACTAAATTTGATCCAACGTAAAACTCAACAAATTAATTTTCTCAAAGAAGATCTTGAGTTTACTAGGATCACTTCAAAAATCAACTCTCCAGATTTTCAAAATCAAGTTTCTGTTTTCCAAAAACAAATTGAATCAGAAGTTTGCTCTTCCATTCCCAATGCTTTTTGGAAACGCAAAACACATGAGGTATCTTTGCCTTATGTTTCGATTTCAATGACTCGATGATCCCAACAAAAGCGCGTCCCATTCGGATGAATCAGAAACGCCCAAGATCACAACAGGAAATTCAAGACCTCCTCAACAAAGGACTCATCCGACCCAGCAAGAGTCCATGGAGTTGCGCAGCGTTCTACGTTCAGAAAGCCTCTGAAATTGAACGAGGAACTCCCAGAATGGTCATCAACTACAAGCCTCTCAACGAAGCGCTCAGATGGATTCGATATCCATTACCCAACAAACGTGACCTGCTCAAGCGTCTCGTTAGCGCAAGAATCTTCTCAACATTCGACATGAAGGGTGCATACAATCAAATTCAAATTCGCGAAGAAGACCGATACAAGACTGCATTTAACGTCCCGTTCGGCCAATACGAGTGGAATTTTATGCCTTTTGGTCTAAAAAATGCCCCCTCTGAATTTCAAAAAATCATGAACGACATTTTCAACTCTTATTCAACATTTTCTATTGTTTATATTGATGATGCTCTTATTTTTTCTGACAGCATTCATCAACATTGGAAGCATTTGCATACATTCATGCATCTCATTAAATCTAATGGTTTAGTGGTGTCTGCTTCGAAGATCAAGTTATTCAAAACCAACATTAGGTTTCTTAGACACAACATCACTCAGGGTACTATCATTCCTATTGATAGAAGTCTAGAGTTTGCGTCTAAGTTTCCAGATGAAATCAAAGAAAAAACTCAACTCCAGAGGTTCTTAGGATGTCTCAACTATGTCTCAGAATTTTGTCAGGACCTCACCAAAATCGCAAAACCCCTGTACCAGCGGCTTTCCAAAAACCCTTTACCCTGGTCAGATCAACATACCAAAATTGTCCAACTACTCAAGCAGAAAGCAAGGACACTTCCTTGTTTAGGTCTTCCTCATCCCGAAGCCTACAAAATCGTCGAAACCGATGCCTCAGAACAAGGTTTTGGTGGCATTCTCAAACAGCGTCTCTCTCCCCAACATCCAGAACAACTTGTCCGTTTTACTTCTGGTTTCTGGAACTCAACACAACAGAATTATAGTACTATAAAAAAAGAGATTTTGTCTATAGTGCTATGTATCACAAAATTTCAAGACGATTTACTCAATAAAAATTTCCTTTTAAAAATTGATTGTAAAGCTGCAAAAGATGTTTTGAAAAAAGATGTGAAAAACCTAGCTTCAAAACAAATCTTTGCAAGATGGCAAGCTCTTCTTTCAATTTTTGAATTTGAAATTGAGTTTATCAAAGGAGAGTCCAATTCCCTTCCGGACTTCCTTACAAGAGAATTTTTGCAGGGACAAAGAACAACAACAACAAGAAGAATAATGTCTTCGCCCAAGGACAAAGGCAAAGGAAAAGCAACGTCTTCATCAACAAAGACGCCCACGCCCAAGAGTTGGTACTCAATGAGTATCAATCAATGGCGTCTGCCCAGTCTTCATCAACACCTCCACAGAAGACTGTGCCAATCACAACAACCAACACCTTCACCCCTCTGAGAACATTTTCTCAGGCAACCCAGCAATCACCCTCAACACAATCCCCTCAAGCCTCGCCAAAATAGCATCAGCCTTCAACAAAAAGCCAATATATCCCGCGGATATCCCTCAGAATCTGCTGGATCGAAAAAGAGTTCATCAACATTAAGGAGCCATGGAAACTCCTTCAAGAACTCTCTTTTCCGTTCTATTTCCCAAATCAAAACCCCCAAAAGACCCAAGTGTTTTACGAATTCATCCTCTTAGACACTGATTCCATCAACATTACCCACAACAAAGACAAAACCGGCATGGTAACCCATTCAAAACTCCAAATCAAAAGGATCATCACTCCCTCTGAATGGATTGCCACTCACAAAACCCTCCAGTCCTCTCAACAGTTTTCGGAGAAGTTTTCTCCTTCAGGTTTCAACTATTGGGATTATGTTGAAGCTTGGTCAAAAACTTTGCTTTTTCAAAACAAATCCCATCAACATTCTTGGTTTATTTTCTTTTGCAACAAATTTGATTTTTCAAAAACCCCAATTTGGTTCGTCCGAAATTGGTGGCACAACTTTGGTGGAATTGAAGCAATCCTTCCTTCTTCAATTCTATCCTATTTTCAAGAATTTTCAAAATCTTTCAAAACCCCAGATAAATGGAGATTTTTTGACACTCTATTTATCTTTTTCAATGCTTTCAACATTGCTTGGATTCTTTCATGGGATTTAAGCATTTTCAACGACGGCAAAGAACCGCCTTCCCTTTGCAGATCTTTCAGGATCAAGTGGTGGGACAAGTTCGACAACTCCAAGCTTACCAGTCAGGTGATTCAACAATGGTTCAAAGACCATCCAGAAGCTTGGAATCAAGGAGTTGGATAGAGGAGAGTATCACTTGTAAATTGAGTGTTTATATTTCCGTACTTCCGCTTCCTCTTGTATCTTTTTTTTTGAAGATCAATAAACAACAGTTTCATCTTCAACAGGTTTGTCTTCAACAATCAATATTTTGAATATTTATTTTATTTTCTCACGTTTTCAATAATATATTTGTTATCGATTAATTGAAGAATAATTAAATTATTAAAAATTAATAAAATAATAATTGGAAATTAATAATTAATAAATTAATTATTTTATTAATTAATTATTTGAAAATTTTATTGAATTAAAAATTAATATTTAAATAATAAATTAAATAAAAATTAATAGTATTAATTAATTTAATTAATTAATTAATAGTTAATTAAAAATTAAAAACTAAAGCCAATGAAATAAATAATTAATAAAAATAAAAATAAAACTAATTAATTAATTTAATTAGGGACATTTTTATAGAATAGCTTGAAATTCCTAGGAATGTTAGTTTTAAATCAAACAAGTTAACATTCTCAGGAATTCTCTAAATTTTCCCGAGAATGTTTCTCGTATACCAAACACCTTTTATATCATTTTTGCAAATCACGTTCCTAGAAATCAAATTCCTGAAATATGATTTATGGAAATGATCTTTCATTCTCCAAATCAAACACTCCCAAAATAAACTTGTACATGAATGAAATATATGCAAATGAATGAGTTCGTGTTGAGCAAGGGAGATACTGATTAAAGAATGAACAACTGACCTTTAAATTGTGGTTTCAATTGTGAGTTGGATCTCAGACACTTCTTGAGATGATCACTGTCAATTTTGACTTTTTATGACAAAAGAATATTCATGAATGACATTGAACTCTTTTTGCTAACAATTCTTTTTTTTTTTCCAATAAATATGTAGTGATCAAGTAACAAGACTGAACCTTGGCTTTTATGTTATTTGCAATTTGTTTGATCGAATTTAGGCGCACGTAGATTAGGATCAATCAATTTGAAAATATGTGAGATAATTTTTCAATACGGCCCTAGATGTGCAATTTAATGTGGATCATAGGCTATCTTAAAATTAAACCTAACTAAAATGATCTTATTAACACTACAAGAAACATGGGAATAGGCAGCGGTTTTATGGCGGCGATTTAGGTGAACCGACTGCCATAAACAACATAGGTGGCAATTTAGTCTAAGTCCCGCTAATTGTCTAGCATTTTACTTTTTTGAAATAGTAAAAATGTATTTCTATTACACTTTATTTTTTTCAAATTATTAACAAGTTATTGGCGGCGGTTTCCTTGCCAACCGTCGCTAATTGTCTTGCATTTTATTTTTTCGAAATAGTAAAAATAAGTTTATATTACATTTTATTTTTTTGAATTATTAAATAGTTATAGGCAGCTGTTTTACCAAAACCGCCACCCACAATGATAAACATTTTTTAAAAAAATAATTATCGGTGACAGTTTTTCCATAATAGGATGCAGCTTCTTCAATAGACAAATATACTTTCATTTGAGATAACAAATGAATGAATACTTAGCTTGTTTAATAGGTACAATAGTTATAAGCACTACCGTAATAAACAGTTCGAATTTAAATCTTGCAAGAAGCAAGATACTATTTTTTTCCTTTTGTGTTGCACATAGGCAGCCTGTAACCAAATTATTATTTTTTTAATTTTCTTAAAATATTTTTCACTTAAAATTGTAATTTTCACATAGGTGGTGGTTTTGGAAACTGTCGCTTATGGTGTCATATAATAGGCAACGGCGGTATAGGCGGCTTAAGCTTAGCCGACGATTTTGTCTTTAGCACTGCCGCCTATAAGCTTCAAAATCGTCGCCTATGTCTAGATTTTTTGTATTGTAGGGTTAAATTTACTAGGTTTCTAGCATTTAATTTGGTTTGAACTCTTTATGTCTAGAAATTCAATTTCTTATTCCTGTTTATGATGGGCTAAACTAAAATTAAGATTATAAAAAAGATATATTAGAGTTATGGTCCCATATTATATTTGTTATTTAGAACATCCCATTGTCAGAAAAAATATATAAAAGAAACCACATTATTTTAAAAGATCACAAACTTATAACTAAATTTTCTATATAAATTATAATGTTTGTGGTTTATTTTCTTACCATGCAGGAGTGAAATAAAAAATAAAATGTCAAGACAAATCTAAAAGAAACAAAATGTCATGCAAGCTAAATATTGGTAAGTTAATTAGTTAACAATATATGAAACAATGAGTTCGGCTTTTTTATTAATAGTTTTAAATTCAACCTCTTGATTGTATAGTAGATCGATTTTAGGTCCTAAAATCATCACCTTTAAAAGATATAACTAGAGTACACCTTCATAATATTCAAAAAGAAAAAGGAAATTTCATAAAACTTGTTGCTAGTATATTTTTTCGGCAAATTATAAGGTGCACCTTTAATAAAGTGCACTTTCATCTATGTGATCCTTTAGGCATGTTAACACACATGTCTATGTATACATATTTTAAAAAAAAAAAAAAACTGAATAGTCACTCCTCCACTTATATCTCACTCTCTGTATTCTCTCTCTATACATCTCTCCTATCTCTCTCTATATATCTCTATTCTCTCTCTCTGTACGTCTCTTTTCTCTCTTTCTCTCTTTTCTATTTTCTTTCTTTCTCTATTTTGACAGTTTATTTGTGTTAATATTATTTTTTTTATATTGTTAATATGTTGATGGTTTGATATTATTAACAATTGATTGGATTGATATCGAGAAATGGTGGTAAATGCAATTGATTGATGGGTTGTATCTTCATAACAATTGGTTCTTATGGTTGTATACATATACATTTGAAGGATTGGTATTTATTTAATAGTTTATTATTGTTTGTTCAGTTTTCTATAATTGTTTATTCTGTAACCTATTATTGTCTGTTAATTGTTCTATAACAGTTTGTTCAATAGCTATTATTGTTTGTTAAGTAGCCTATTATTATTTGTTCAGTATTCCATAATTGTTTGTTTAGTAGACAATTATTATTTGTTCAGTATTCCATATTTGTTTGTTCAGTACTCTATAACTATTTGTTTAGTAGTCTATAATCTATTATTATTTGTTCAGTACTCTATAACTATTTGTTCAATAGTTTGTAATCTATTATTGTTTGGTCAGTGCTCTATAACTATTTGTTCTGTAACCTATTATTGTTTGTTCAGTATTCTATAACTATTTGTTCAGTAGGCTATTATTATTTGTTCAATAGTAATAGCATGCTATTGTTTGTTAAGTGTTTTACAAGTGTTTGTTTTGTAGACTATTATTGTTTATTTAATTGTATATTATTCATAAAAAAAATCTGTTTATAATTGAAATTGGTTGCATTTGCATTTTATATATTAGTAGAAACACATAAGCATATGCATAAATTCAGTTCTAATTTTGCTTTGATTTCTTTTGCATGTTGTTGCTTCGGATTCGATGTTTTTAAATCATTAGGATATTGTTGCTTCCGATTCGATATTCTCAAATCTTTTGAATGTTGTTGCTTTCATTATTTTATTAGATTCAATCTGTGATTTTAATTTATAATATCTATTTAGTTATTGAAAAAATTGAATTGAAAGTAATTAGGATTTGTAAAATTTAGATTTAAATTAAAGATGTTACGATAAAAAAGAGAGATGAGAGAATTATAACAAAAAAAAAAAGGTGAAACGCTTGAAATACACGGCCTGCAGGTGAGTGCATAATAAAGGTTTCCATATCTTTCCGTGACAGGAAAAACTTAAAAGGGTTAACCAAAGGAGAACCCCTTTCCCACCTGGCCAGAGGCCCCTTAACCAGGCGGGAGGTAAATCGAGGGATGTGCGTGAGTGGCAGCCCGACCAGGGAGAGGACCAACGGGCGTGGAAATCCAGCAACAGCCCCCGCAATATTTCAGCGGAGTACTGCCGCCACACGGACTCGATCCCGCGTTGTCAGGGTGTCTCCACTCTAATCACCTGGCCACTTACCAACTCACCTATGCCCCTGGGGGCCCGTGACAGGAAAAACTGTATGTATATTTAGGAGGCAACAATCCAAACTTACATTTAAAAATGAGACGTGACTTCTGACCATTGACCATATTATGACGTTTCTCCTTCACATGCACAACCAAATCCAAAAATTCTGGCAACTCAGCCCGTTCCTGATAGCTGGGCCCATATATTAATACCAACACAATATTTTTTTTATGGCCTCAAAATGTTTTGTGTAGATTTTTCTAAGATATCTAACGCTCATTTGGATTAGTTTTTTTTAAACGTGTTTTTTTTATTAACATTTGAAAAATATTTTTTTTTAGAAGGTGAAAATTTTAGTTTCTAAAAAAAGTTGTATTTGAATTTTTTTCAGAAATTCAACTTTTTTGGAAACCAAATCAAATAGTTATTACAAATTTAATATAACTTTTTCAAGAAAAAAATATTTTTTTCTAAAAAAAAGTCAGTCCAAACAGGCCCCTAATGCTCGTTTCAAAAGAAGAACAAGAAAAATTGCCATAACATATATATTATATAAAAATATATGTTATATATAATATATTAAATTTTTTATTTCAACGTCTATGACTCTATGAGCAACGTCACATTATATTGCTTAGTTAGTTATCTTTCCCCTTTTTTTCTTATCTCTAATACATATATTATTATTTTGTAAGATAAGTACATTCAGTTTCTCCCTATGTTTTCACTCTCACGCATGCATTTATAATTGAATAACTGAACTAAACCTAATCGAGTTATAAAATTAGGTTATTTTTATATTCGGTTCAGTTTTGGTTACTAAAAATGAAAAAATTCAATTTTCGATTCGGTTTCGGCTATTTTTCCAAAATTTTGGTGAATAACTGAATAGTTAATTTTTTATTTAGAAAATATTTTAGTTATTATTTTTAAAATTTATGTTCATATATATATATTTATAAGTTTATATCATTCTTAAATGCATAATGTAAATTTTGATGATAAATATTTGAATTTAGTTATTATAATTACAAAGAAACTTGGTTATTTAATTTAGTTTTGAATAATTTATGATTTTTTTAGAACAATTCGATTACTTCGGTTATAACCGAAACCGAACTGAAAAAGTTCGGTTAAATAATTTTGGTTAGAAGTATTATTGGAATCGGTCTTTATTAGTAATTTTTAACAATTCAAAAATTCAATTATTAAAATTAGGTTTCAGAAGGTTCTCATATATATGTGTGTGTATCTATACTGCACATATTATTAGTCTATAATTTGTTTATTTGTTTTCTTTTTATGTGCATTTACCGTCTCACGTAAATGCACACCGGTACATGCAAACACACGCAAAGTGGGAGACTTGAAATAACTGAATGTTAATTTGAATGGGCTTTTTTTGAAAATATTTTGTTAAAAAAACATTTGAAAAAATATTTCTTTAAGAAACTTAAATTTATGACTTATAAAAACAAGCTGAAATTGAATTTTTCCCCTAGAATTTTAATTTTTTTAGAATTTAATCCAAAAACTTAATGCAAAAGAATATATTCTTAAAAAAAATTATCAAAGAAAAGCCACTCCAAAGAGACCATAATTCTATTTAATTATGAAAGCATTAGTTATTAGTTTCAATAAATTGAAAATCACCATATATAAACTTGTAAAGATTTACTTTGACTCGTATATAAAATAAAATTAACTTAAGCACAACAAATCTTGTTAATTAAGTTAAAAAAAAAAAAGAAAGAAATATCATGCCGCAATTGGTCAAGAATTTCGTAAACTGTCCTTTCGCCTAACGCCAGCTTTACCAGTTTCCTTTCAAGTCAACAAATTAAAATCTTGTACGTTTATCGCCTACTTTTTCTACTTAAAATTGCTCTTGAACGTGCCAAAACTTTACACGCTGTCTCTTTTGATAGAATTTCTCGATTTTTTTCTTTTTAAATCTAGACGAAAGATAATTCTTTACATCAACATAATCATTTGTTCCTCTTAAACCCAGCAAAGCCTCAAAGATTCTTCCGTAAAAAGTTTGTATTCTCCCACAAAAACCGACTTTTTTTCTTTTTCCTATTCTTTTTTAAATTTGATTTTAAGTTAAAACCAAGTCTTTAATAGAGTTGTGTTACTTGTGGAAATTATCAATCATAACCCTCAAAGATTCTTCTGTAGAAGGTTTGAATTTTTTGTGTTTTTTTTTTCTTTTTTAAATTTGATTTTAAGTTAAAACCGAGTCTTTAATTTGAGTTGTGTTACTTGTGGAAATTACCAATCATGGGTAGTTGAGTGTTTATTGCAGATGTACTATTTCTCAAATCATATTCACCTTTCTCTTTCACTTGTCTTGTGTTTCTTGAATCTTCTTTTTGTATATCGTATGAATTTTAATCACAATATCTAATCTCTTGTACTTAGCTTTCACACATCAATAAATATCCACATGTGAATTTCCTGTGATAATTAATATTTCTGTGTTTATTCTCTAGCGTGTAAAGCTTGAAACTTTATTCAATTTGATAAAGTGGGTAGCGGTTTATATGCATACGGGTTATCAAAAGTTGGGCATAAGAAACGTTCTGTGTGTCTAATTATCTGGTGTGTGTTTTGTTGTTTCTTCTTTTCTTTTTTTCTTTCTTTCTTTTAGTTAGTTTTGTGTGAAGAGTTCAACTTAAATATCTCTTCTTTATTGCTTTTTTTGAGTTTATATGTAGGTAATAAGATCGTCTTGTGTTGTTTCTTGTTTTCGGCCTAGATTTTGGGAAAAGTCGACAACTTTTAGCTTCAAGATTTGGTTTTGAAGGGTTTAGAGTTGTCAGGTTGCTGGATTATGGTAGTTTCGTGCAGTTTCCTGTGAATTTGAATGTTCAGAAAAGGTTTTAATTAGTTACTGAGGTGTGGGGGTTGTGAAAAAAATTCGGTTGTTTGGCTCGTATTAGCTCTTCGTTTGTAGTTGAAATCGAGTAATTTGGACGTGGAGCAGTGTTATTGAAGTGTGTAATGGTGATTGGTCTGGTGGATTTTAAATGCTCTGGAGATCATTAGACGAAATGGATAGTAATGGTGCCAAAGCTTTTAAAGACTTAGAGGAAGGGGTAGAAACTATTCAGGGAGTGCATACGATTCCAGATCAGTCTCATAATGCTAATTTATCCCTTGAATTGGAAAGGGATGACGAATATGGTACTGGTGCTCTGAATGGGGCAAGGGACGATAAGGAAAGGTTACTTGAAGAGGATAGCAAGTCTTTGAGAAGATGTTTTGATCCCAGTTTGTTCGATGGTTTAGATGATCAAGGAACAAGTTCATCATCTGTGGATGATAATAGGTCTTCCGATGAGCAGTCTGATGCGTGTTCGACACCTGAAGCAAATTATCAGACAACAAACACATTGCAGCAGTCATCACTTGTGGAGAATTCCCAGACAAACATGAGTTTAACTCCGCCTCCTTGGCCACAAAAAGGTTAGTGAGTTGCTCTGCTTATTTATCTCAAGTATCTGAATTTTCAAGTGTGAAACAGATTAGGTATGCATTGAGATTACATGAAATATTGTTCATTTTGCTTTCTTGTTTGTTGCCTTATTTATTGGCTTCACCTGTTAATCTTATTTAAAAATTCATGGCAATTAGATAACATACTATTGCATCTGAAAGATGTAGGCTCGACTCACATGGGGATTTAGTTACCAGAAAAGTATTTAATGGCAAGTGAGTGATGAATTGGGACAATAATTTGCAATAGAATTTCTTTCACTTACTGTGCACATGAAAATACGGATTCAAACTATCTGGGATATGAAAAGTGGAAGTGGCTATTCTTTCTACCTCCATCTTTCATCCCAACCCACTCTCCCCTGCCCCAGTGCCTTCCCCAGATATGTTTTTCACACCCTTTTTAATCTAGCTCTTGTGTGGATCAACATACTTGGTTTAGTTATTCCGTGTTCGCCAGTCACCCCGCTCTCAATCACTCTGCCGTCCTGTCTTGCTAGGCTTTATTTGCCCAGAAAACTATTTGAGAGCTGAAGGAATCAATTACACACTGACAAGGATTATTTTCCGTCAGATTTCTTTTTCAATTCTCAAGGAATTTGTGAACTAGGAAGAAAGCAAATAACAATGATCAGTACTCCCAATCAATCTACATTATCATCCTCAAAGGCTGAATGCTCTCTCCCATGGGACATAGAATATCAACGTGCAATAGGCTTGTGCAAAGCAGACTCTGAAAGCATACCTAAAGAATCTGCCTAACTGCAACCATTTCTTAGCGAACAAACTGGACCAGCTTTTTTTAAGCACAGACCAGTAGGACTATTACATAGACGGAAACACATAAAAAATTATCTGCATTTCGTAGATTCTCTAAACATTTCATTGTTGTACATGTGGTCTACGTCTATCGGTGTTCTTTGTCATGCATATAGATTTTCCTTCATATTCCTTTTCTCATGTATTATGCATAGTTCTCTCTTACCATCTCTTCTGGCTTCTAACAGTTCATTTCTTCTGTCTTCAAAAAGCTGAAATGGAGGACATGAGAATAGGTGTTTACCCTTTACTTCATACTTTATTTGCCTGGGCAAATAGGATGACTATTTGTAAAATTTTGCTGAAAATTGTAGAATAAACTTTCTGCTCCCATCTTGTCTCTTAGATTTTGTGCGTCTAAACTCATAGCTATATCATGGAAAAGATTCCTAGTCTTCTGAAAATTAATTTTGGAAAGGACTAAGATAGATGACCCTCTAACCTGCCATAGTGCCATTATGTCTGTGTTGTAATAGACCCATGTGATGACCTTGCACCATGCAGAACATTTTCCAGAAAATATCAATCTCTGTACAACCAAATCTGTTATGGTACTTGCTGATTATTGTGTCAAAGTGTTATACAAATCCATCTTGCTTAAAGTCACAGCATTGAACTGTTGAACTCATACTGCAGACTTGTCTTATTAGTTGTGCACTTTTGCTAGGTGTTTCACTCATTCTTTTCCTTGTGAAAACAATTCTGCAGTTTTAACTAATCCCAAAAATAAATATTAACAAATACAATTTCTCATAGCTTATCTATTTTCTTTTTTGTTTGAAGGTTTGGACCATTGCATCACAGCACCTGTGAGAACTCATAGGAATGCCTTCCTTGAAAGCCATGGGGTTGCTTTTTCAAGATCCATGACCGAGACGACTGGAAGTCCTATGCATGACCTCAAATTGGATAGACTGTCAGAGCGTCAAAAGGTGAATTTTTAGACAATTCTTTCTGGTTACTAACTTGAATTCTTTGTTATATGAAAGTTTTAGACGAGATTGATTTACATGTGTATTCTAACTTTTGAATGTGAGAGGTGCCTTACATAGGCTATTTGCCTGAGGCATAGACCATATAGCTACATTAGGCTTACATAGGCCATTTGCCTGAGGTATAGACCATATAGCTACATTAGGCATATATTTATCTATTTCTGTCCCTTTGACTTTTGCCCTTCTTTAGCCCTTCCCGTTTCTGCTAATCATTGTTTTCACAAAATGAGATCCTCTAAAATTTCTAGACTACATTCTTTATGAAGTTGTTTGTGTTTGTTAATCTGATTCTGTGTCCCTAAAATCTTCTCATGTTTGAATTTGTTAATCTGATTCTGTGTCCCCAAAATCTTCTCATGTTTGAAGCTCAACATCATTGACTCGTTCTCTTTTTACTGCATCATGTGAAATTAAAGCTGCTAAACAATGTCTTTGTATCTCCCTCAAATGAAACTTGTTGGACTTCTCAATTTTCCTTTTATTTATGATTGATTTATCACACAACAATGAGAAACGTGTATGTTACAATCCAATCATCTTTAAAATTACTGTTTCTAACAACATCAATATATTAAAAACGAAATTGATGTTATTGCAAAAAATGTATTCACAATGGAATGTTAGTTACTTTTGGTTTTCATGAGAGAAATACTTATCAAAGTAATACAACAACATTCGACAATAAAATGATTAAAATGTAGCTCTTGTGGGGTATATGTCTTTTTGCATTCTACTAGTGACTAGAAATAGTAGAACTTATAAAGAATGGTTTAGATGCAATTTGAAAGAGAAAAGTTAAACAAGTAAATTTTTTTTTGGGTTGTTAAAGGAGATGACTACTGAAGATGTTAATGGGAATCTAGGTGGTTCAGTTTGTTTACATCTCTATACATATATTACTCTGTCTCTGCCTGATGCTGGTAATCCACGTATCATGATAGATTCGATTGATTAATGAATGTTATAGTACCTGCTCGAAAAGTTTCAGTCATTTGAATGCATATGCATCCGTCTTTAACATGATTCACCATCAGCATTCAAAATCAGAGGAGTTTCTTTCTGCATAGCTGATGCTGAAGAAAAAATATGCCAGATTAGAAACACGAGAATGTGTCATCAGAACGACTTCAGTGAGCATATGAATTATAAGAAAAGAAAGGTATAACGCAAAGATTAGTGTATTATGCTCATTTCTTGTCCGTACACCCTATTCTTTTTTTTTTTTTTCCAAGGTCTCCATAAGCCCTTGCAGATGTTAACCTAAAAGGCCTCAATTGCATTTGTGCTTGGTCCTTTGATGCTCAACTTTGTCTATTTTACGCAGTGAAAAAGGCATCTTTGTTACCACTGAAATAATTAGAGTTCAAATATGCTCTATTTCTTGGTAAAAGATATCCTTTTTTTGGGCCTTAAAGATCTAACTTTTAGCAGCCATAGAAAGCAATTAGGTCAGATGCCTGTAGGTGACTGTAGAAAGCAACTAATTCAGATGCCTGTAGCTGGCTGTAGAAAGCAATTAATTCAGATGCCTGTAGCTAGCTGTCTGCTAATCCAACCACCTCAAGAGTAACAAGTTAAGATGTTTGCTAAAGTAAATTGATTGGATCTCTCTATACAGAATCTGAAGTATAGATATGTTAACCCCACCACTCCCTACGAACTCATCCTCCCAAAAGGAAGGGAATGGAAAACCAAAAAACTGGTGATGCGGGGAGCCTGTTGCCCTCTTTACTTATAATGTGATCTCTTTGATGATGTCACCGAGATTTTCTTGTTTTTATCTGTTTGTCCAGGAAAAGCTGATTATAGAATTAGTGAAGATCCAAAGGGATGGTACGGTGGAGGTTGATCTGACTAAGGATTCACCTGTGGCTTCTGAACTATTTGAATTTCATTCAGTTAAAGGGCTACTTCCTAATATAGATACTGTCAGCACTAATTTTGACAAATTAATTCCCAAACTGAAGATTGCAATACTTGTAGTGGGGACAAGAGGAGATGTTCAGCCTTTTCTGGCTGTAGCAAAAAGACTTCAGGTACATCAGTGACGACCTTTTCATTTGCCCCTAGTAAAAGCATTTATGATAGGCCTTTTGTGTTTTTCATTGTCGTAAGTCTCTTCCCTTAACACTCTATACATTTATCAGGAACCATCTCAACCATTAAAAATCGAGATTATCACATATAAACTCGTTCCTGTGCTATTGATTCTGCAATCTCCTACAAGTAATTTAGGCTTTCAATGGTTGCATATAGATGTGCAGCTATTCTCATATTGATTTCGGTTGAAGGTCTTTATAGTGGAAAGCGCAAAGAGTTGGCCATTCAAAGTGCAAGGCTTATAGGTTGTATGCATGAGAATTTAAATTTTGCTTAATTGGAAAATACTCTTGTTATGACATCTAAGAGTGTTGCCAGCTCTAAAAATATATTGTATGTAAATTATTTTCTCATTATTTATGGGAGAGGTCGGTAAGTTTGTTCTCATGGGCAATAGCCTGGGTGCTTCACGCAGAATTTCTCTAGTTGACTTGTACCTTGTTATGCTGAATTCTCTTTTGTACTTGTTTATTTTAATATGTCATTGAGGAATCCTTATCCTCCTGTTCCATTCTTTACCTTCTATTAATATAATCTTTCTGCAACCAACAAAAGAAAAAAAACCTATCACATGTAGTGTCTGCCATTGGTCAAGATTATTCTGCTCTTCATGTTGCAGTCTGAAATCAGTCTTTTTAGTTTCAATAGCACTTCAATCAGAACCAGAGTTGCGAACAAGCTCATGTACCAAATCCGAAATCGTACTACAAATTTAAATTCTTTGTGATTTCGGTCAATACGTACCTTGACTTCCATTTGGATATGGGGATGCAGCACCCTCTAAAACGTTGATTACATATTTGAAATTTAAACTCATATACCAAAGAAGAGAGAGAGGAAAGGTAAAGATAAGGATAATAAAAGAAGAGGGAGGACAAGGAAAAATGATATGAAAAGAGAGTCCAAGTGTCGAGTCCTCAATACCCTGTCGGATGTGTGTCGGAGTCTGTCGGCACTGGTATTGTCCCCCCAGTTGAAGAGTCCAGGTGACATAGATTGAGATTTTGTCTTTTTCCATTGATTTCAGATGTAGATTTTTAATATGTTAAGTCTTGAATGCTAACTATGTTTGCGTAATGCTTAAGGGTTATGTGAAAACTATGTGAATTCTGATTTCTTCGTCCAACTAACGTATGGAACGTAGTCTGCAACTTTCTTGGATCTTTGTCTTTGAGCATGTGTATTGCTAGTTGCTACCCATGCCCAGTGAACAAAAGAAGGAAAAAGAAGAAATCTGATAAAGGTTTAAATAAATTAAATTGACAACTTCGGTCCTCATTAGAAAATGTTAATTACCATGGCTAAGAATGTCGGCTGATTTTTCCAACTAGTTCTCTTTCATGTTCTATCGTCATGTTTTGCATTTTGCATATGCTTAATTAGGAGCCTCATGTTAATTTAGATTCATTACATGTGTGCCTCTGTCTTTCTATGTTCGCGTGTCTGTGTGTTTTTCTCAATATACAATTTTGTCTTTCTTATATCTTTTATTGAAATTGAAATGGAGAAAGTTTCTTCTTTGGTGGTTCCCATCATATTGATTTTCTCGTTTAGGAACTGGATGATATTCACTTTGACACCTGGAAGTACTTTATGAACTACTGCTGCTGTATTTCTGTAACATCTTCATTTTGCTTTACATCAATGGCTATTAACTTTTCTGGCCAATTGGCATCAATCTCGCTTTGTTGCTTGATAATCTGGTCTTCATTTAGGAATTGTATGGTATGTACTTTGACACCTGGAAGTAATTTATGAACTAGGGTAAATTTCACAATAAGTCCCTATTGTTTCTCTATTTTTTCAAAGTGGTCCCTATTGTTTTAAAATGTTCAAATTAGTCCTTAATGTTTCACAAATGTAGTCAAATTAGTCCTTATTATTTAAAAAAATTTATGTTATTCCCAATATTTCACAAAATTAGTCAAACTAGTCCCCATTATTTGAAAAGAATTCATACTAGTCCCCAATATTTTACAAACTTATTTAAGTTTGTCCTTGTTTTAAGAAAAAATGAATAAAAAAGATTGGAACTAATTTTATTTTATTTTTTTTATTCTTAGTTGATTATAATACCTTGAATTTTTGTACTGTGAATTTCATTATAGAATAATTTTTAGACAATAAAAGTTCCTAATTTTCATTAAAAAATTTCAATCAGATGTCTAATGTGTCTTATAAAAGTTCACAATAAATCCAAATATGCAAAAAATGCATTAACTATCATCCAAAATGTTAAATTCCTACTACTTTTTTTCTTTTTGGCTAGGAATTCTTGTTTAAAAAAATAGATAATCGGATTTCGTTTTATAGGGCAAAGGGTAAAATTGTCAATTGCTTTTATGTTTGAGGTCATTAGGGACGTTTTCGTCAAAATTAACGTCCATTCTAATTGTAGGGACTAATTTGACCATAATAATTAAACATTGGAGACTTGTATGAATTATTTGAAACAATAGGGTTTAAAATTAAAAAATATGTAAACATTAGGGATTTATTTGAATTTAACTCTAACTGCAGGGACTAATTTGACTATAATAAGTAAACATTGAGGACTTGTATGAATTATTTGTAACAATAGGGACTAAAATGAAAAAAAGTGTTAACAGTAGGGACTTATTTGAATTTAACTCTATGAACTACTACGCTGTATTTTGTGCTATATTCATTATGTTTTACATAATGATTATTAACTTTCCTGCCCAATTAGCATCAATATCACTTTATGGGTTGATAATAATGTATTAATGGTATAGCAATACATATTTTGACTGCCGTTAAAAATTAGCTATTTGTACCGGTCTTCTATGTTGTCTTAGTCATATGTTATGATATGGCTAAGAACTTACCTTGCTATTTACTGGCTTACTCTTCTGTTTCATCTGGTAATATGTTCTTTATGACTTTGTAGGAGTTTGGGCACCAAGTTAGACTGGCAACTCATGTCAATTTTCATGAATTTGTGAAGTCGGCTGGTGTAGACTTTTTTCCGTTGGGTGGTGACCCTCGGGTATTGGCTGGATGTAAGAGGTTTCTAATATACAAATATTTGTATATTTGAATACAATTTAGATTGTTATCTACTGTTGACACTTCAACTTAAGTCATTCTTGAGGTCCCTGCCTCTGTATGACTGGGCATCATGGCCTTGCTAGCAGAGGCCAAATGTCATTCTGTTTTTCATTTCCATTTTTGTCTTCCTATCTCCTCCATTACTCCGACCAATAAAACAAAAATAAATAAATAAATCTCCCCTCTTACTATTTTCTTAAAACTCGTGCAACATTAGAGGAAAGCCGACAAGTGTGCAGACATGATTCTTATTTGATTACTCAGTGGAGCAGGAGAGGTGAAATGGTATGCTAAAGCATTTAAAGAAGGAAAAGCTTTCTGAACTTGCAGATCATGTGAACATTATTTTTGTTATTTTCCATCTGTAAAATGTGAAGATTGAAATTTGGAATTTCGGTGAATCTTTTGGTTGTGATGTTCAAAATTATTTCCCTTTCCTCCTGTCCTCCACCTCTCTACCCACAAAATTGAAAAATGAAAAGATAAAAAATCGAAAATCAAGTGTATCAAAGCCGAAATTGATTTCATGTGTGTCTTGGCATTTATTTTATTTCATGATGATTATCTTGAATTCCCCTATTGTGAAATTCTGCTCGATAGAGTCTTTATTGTGCACATGACTTCTATTATCTTGCAATTGTAGATATGGCCAGAAACAAAGGTCTCATTCCATCTTCACCAGGGGAGATATCTTTACAGCGAAAGCAACTGAAGGCTATAATTGAATCACTTCTTCCTGCTTGCACGGAGTCAGATTTAGAAACTGGAGAGCCTTTCCGAGCTCAGGCAATCATTGCAAATCCTCCTGCATATGGTCAGTGAAAATTGCTCTCTCTCTCTCTCAACAAGCATGCAATGTAGTGGGGAATATGCATGCGCAAAGACAAAAAATATGATATTATTCTCAAAATTGCTTCTTCTTTTTTTGGGCTGATAACTAAGCATTGAAGCTCTTCTTCTTCTTTTTTGGGCTGATAACTAAGCATTGAAGCACTCTTTCAGTGACATGTGCTCAGTTCTACTTGATTGGCGTTTGCAAAACGTTGCAGAGAGGAGAGAACTTGGAAAACTAAGCATTGATTCTCATTAATGATCTGAAGAATATTTATCTGACATGCTTTACAAGACATGCCATCTGTGGCCTTGTGCATTATAACCAACTTCTTATGACAGCTGCATTACTGACCCAAAACTAAGCTGTGATTGTAGTCAATGATCTGAGCTGTAGTAATAGCTTGAGCTCTGTAATGTGTGAATTCTGATCATTTTATCAACCTTTGTCTTGTCCACTATGATGAGTATAAGTAAATGGAATTTCCATGCTTATGTAATCAAATTAACTAATATTTTGGTGATGACGAACTCGAAATATCTATATATATTATAAAGTAATGTTTTTGCCTTTTAAATTATGCCACGTGTCACTATGTCATACATATTTTTCCCTCCAAAAAAGTTTTAGTCTATTTCCTTACATTCATATGAAAAATATTCCTAATCAAATTGATTACATATATGTCTTTCCTTCCCCTTTCATATTATACCATTTACTTTATTTTAATTTTCTAAGATTATATGATTTTATAACGATATAAATATTGTGATTAATATTGAACACCTGCTGATAATTTACTTTTACAAAATATGGCTATATTTTATCTTTAAATACAATGTAAAATTTGATTATCGATAATAAATAAAGATATAAAAAGTACTCATTTTTTCGGATATCACATGGTTGTAATATAATATGTTTTTTGTTACATATCATATCTTATTTTCCACTTAGCTAATAAAGTAGATATTATATGAATTTCTAAATTTTATTGACATTTTAATAGATATTTTAATTGCAAATAATTTATTAATTGTTAAATAATTATTATTCAAACTTTTCTATTTATTTTTGTTATCGAGAAAATTTGGCCTCTATTCAAAATGAGATATTCAAATTTTAATTTTTTTTCATGATTAACTAGAGTGGTAGATTTTATATTTCTAATATAAATATATGTCTATACTTTGGAGGTTAAAAATAAAGTTTTTTTAGAAATAGAATATATGGCTTTTTGTTATAAAATATTTATAAATATATGTTACATTAATATTTTATAAATACTATTGTGGTCAAGTCTCTATTTCACCTTACATTTGGATTAGTTATACCCTTTTTTATTTTTTATAATCCCTATATAAAATGTTACCCCTTAAAATTTATCCAATTTTAAATTACTTATTAGTTAATTTGTTCAACCATAGGCAATATTTAAATAATAGATATGATCTTTATTAATTAATTATTTTTAGGAAATATTATTTTATATAATTAATTATGTTTTAGAATGGCTATAATGTCACTTAATATATTTTTATCATTTATAAACATATATTTTTCTTTTAGTGTTTAATATTCACATTTTTATAATATTTTACTTCTTGTATTTTTAAAAAATTATTTTTGCATTCTTAATGAAAATTTATCCTGTGCATGTGTTTAGTTGGAGAGTGTTGAAATAGTTATATGGAGTGCATCATGTTGTTGGCCTTGGTAGCCTATGCAGATTTACCTGTGAAGTAGTTGTAATTTTGTGCTCCGATATTCCTTTAAAAGGCTTCATTTCAACAACTTTTATTTTTTGCCTTTGTGCTTTGTAACATTATGTTTCATTACTAACATTCATCCTTCTCAGTTCTGCTATCTCATTTCTAAAAAATTCATGTGCAACATAATGCATTTTGAGTTCTTCTAAATATACAGCATGCCTTAAGCATTTTGATATGGTATCAACTGATTGTTATGCCTTAAGCGTTTTGATATGGTATCAACTAAGAAGTTGGGAGACAGGATCTGTACTTCATTGCCAGAGGCAGACTACCTTGAACGAGAAAAAGAATTCTCATTTCTTGAAAGTTCTTCTGAATATACAGCATAACAATAGGTGGTGCCTTAAGCATTTTGATATGGTATCAACTGAGAAGTTGGGAGTCAGGGTTTGTACTTCATCGCTGGAGGCAAAATACCTTAAATGAGAAAACGAATTCTCATTTCTTGAATTATTGTGAAACATAAAAATGTGCTCATGAAGTGTAATATGAATCTACCATGTGGTGTTGGATATACTTAGACAAAGTTGTTTTTCGCAGATCCAGAATAGAAGCTAGTAGTGGAAATTGGTTGTAAACAAGGCAGTATTAGTTAGATATCGGCTTTAAGAGATTTTTTTTTGCTAAATACAATCCATTTGGCTCAAATACCGCAAATATTTTGGGTGGTTTTCAATTTATAGTTTTAACTAGCATCCTCTTAACAATGCTTAATATGATCACTTAACATGTTAGGATTTAGGTAGTAACAAAAACCTTGATAAGGTAGTAAATTTTTTATTCTAAATCTATTTTTGGCCAGTAATTCTATTGCACCTTTTTGATGTTCCCTTCTCTGTCACAGGGCATACACATGTTGCTGAAGCTCTTAGTGTACCCTTGCACATCTTCTTCACAATGCCGTGGACGTAAGTCTTTATAAAAATTTCACGTTATTCTGATTAACTCCTTGTTATGTTATCAAGTACCTCTATCTACTTTACTCAGCATCATTTGCTTCACAAATTCTCAATTTAGTTTTAACATGTACTGCTTCATTCTCCAAAACTGCCCCCCAAAACACACAAAGAAAAGCACACACCACCTCCAGGCTCAATGATATATATTTTTTTGAAGAACTGAAAAGTGTATCATCTAAAAGTATTGAGCAATACTTCCAGTCATTCTCTTTCCTTGTACACTATGTTTTAGACCGATATTTCATAATTGTGATGCACAAGGACTTTCTGCTCTGAGAGACTGGTCCGTACATCTTACAAAAGGAAAATTTCCCACTATATTTATCTGCAATGCTCATTGTTTTTTGATATTCTTAAGATTTATGCCTTCTTACATGTTGTCTGAATAGGCAGGCCAACATCTGAATTCCCTCATCCTTTGGCTCGTGTACCTCAAAGTGCCGGTTACTGGGTATGTTCTAATTCTGCCAACTGCTCCGTTATAATAAAATGTAAATCAGTTTGCTAGATCTGATTGATTCCTAATATGTCCTTACTTGGTCCAGCTTTCATATATAGTCGTGGAGTTGCTGGTATGGTGGGGCATAAGAGGACATATTAACGACTTCAGGAAAAGAAAGCTGAAGCTTCCTCCTATTGCCTACTTTAGTATGTACCGTGGATCTATATCTCATCTGCCAACAGGCTACATGTGGAGTCCCCATGTTGTGCCTAAACCAAAAGGTAAATGCGATCTGATCTGACCTTTATTCTTGTTCAAATATGAAGTTTGAATTGGTTGTGTTGTGCTCTCTTGTTGGTAAAGTATACTACTATCATGTTCTTCCTATATAGATTCCCTGGTATTCGTTTTCCTTTTAGTTCTCCGTCATCTTTCTACACAAACAAATTGATAATAAGATGCAATCTATGCCAAAAAGTTTAATAATTAAAATTGCATCAGTGTGGCTTTTTCTAATTGCATATTCCTGTGCCGAAGAACTTTGAAATGGATTTCTGATCAATTGCATCTATCAGAATCTTTGATGGTTGTAGATTACCAAAATGATGATATTTTCTCTAGTGACCCATACTTGAATCTTTGGAGCTGCAAACAAGAAGCTTATCTAAATAAGACATGTTTTCACCTCTTTCCTTCTTTTTCCCCCCTAGTGCTCAACTTTCACTATACACTTTCCTGTTCCCTCTACTGAAAGCTCCAAAGCTGATAAGCACATTAATACACTGTCAAACTTATTTCTGATTTTGATACCAAGAATTTTTGTTTTATCTACTGATAATGTGTGCAGTTAATCTTCTTTTGCCTTTTCCTTTTGAGAAGTTCTTGATCTAATTCTTTTTACAAGAATCAATTTCATTTTGACTCATCTGCAGACTGGGGACCGCTGGTTGATGTTGTTGGTTATTGTTTTCTAAACCTTGGGTCCAAGTATCAGCCCTCTGAAGAATTTGCCTTGTGGCTTCAAAAGGGACCTAAACCTTTGTATATTGGCTTTGGAAGCATGGTATATTCCTGGATTATTGGATGTTTAAACTTCTCTTAGACTCTGTTTAGTCTAGTTGTGAAATTTTAGTTATTGAGTTGTAGAGCTTTTAGCTGTAGAGTTTTGGTTAGAAATATTGTTGAACAAAATCCATTGGCTGTTTGGCCTTGTATTTTAGATATTGTGCTCGAGTTGCTTTGAGGGAAATATTAGGCTTTCAAAAATCTAAAGTGTTATTTTTTTGAGAGGGGAGAGAATAAGAAACAAATTCCTATATGATAAAAATAAGCTTTTCAAATGCTTTGTCAACAAGTTTCAATTTGGAGCTTATGATTTTCAGCTTTCTTAGCTTTTTCTTTTACATAAAAACTCTTCAAGAAAATGTTCCAAATAGATTAGCTTAAGCTTTTACTTAGTGTCTAAAAGTTTGGCCAAACAGGGCCTAGTGTTAGGGATCATAATATTACATAAATAATTTTGGATATATTTGCTTAATTTTTTCCTAGTAAAATTATTGGAATTACAATCTTATTGATATTGCTAATGTTGCTTGCTAAGCCTCTAGAAGATCCCAAGAAAACTACTGATACAATTTTGGAAGCATTGAAGAAGACAGGACAGAGGGGGATAATTGACAGAGGCTGGGGAGATCTTGGTACATGTAAGTATATTCTCTTTCATTATGATTCATTCATCTGTGGGTATATTCTCTTCCATTATGATTCATTCATCTGTGGGTATATTCTCTTCCATTATGATTCATTCATCTGTGGATTTATTCTTTCTTGCTCTTTGTTTTGGTTGTGCTTCTCGTCTATAAGAATTGAATAGGAAGTATCGTCTTCAGTATCCGTCTCAATAAACAAAAACAGAAGATAAGAACAAAAATTTATGCTGTACTTATTGAGTTTATGCTATATCACTCTCAGAATAGAATAAGTGGTTTGGTCTCTGCCTGGAACTTCTCTCTGAACTTCCTCACCCTTACATGTTGAGCAAATTGTCTTAACAATTGATTGGCCTAGTGCATAAAAGTTGATCAGGAATTCTCCCTAAGGTTGTAACAGGAAATGTGACTACATTAGTTGTTATTGCTTGACCAATTCCTAGGACGAATTCAGCAGGAAAACTGGGGGATAGGGTTAACTTTCCAATAGTTCATCTTAGATTGATCTCTATAATAATTCTTCTTTGTCTAAGGATGTTCCTTTTTGTATTTGGACTGCAGCCCCTGATATTCCAGACAATGTTTTCCTTCTCGTGGATTGCCCTCATGATTGGCTGTTTCCTCGTTGTTCAGCTGTGGTGAGTTTCACTGCTGCTCTAGTGAGCATTAGCTCCTTTACTTGTGTTTTATCTCTACACTTTCTTTTCTTTTCTTTTTCTTTAATTGGCGTATTGCTTGGGAAAGAGGTAGGGTTTACCATATTGATTTGGGATCATGTTTACGTGATCAATTTTTCATTTGATCTTTAATAATTAATATGCTGACGAAGTTGGAAAAATCTCCTTGCAGGTGCATCACGGTGGTGCTGGAACCACAGCTACAGGATTAAGAGCTGGGGTAATATATTTATCTATATTTTATGAAATACATGTGTGGAGACAAGATAATATTACTTGTAATGAATACAATAATAATACTCTTGCGTATATCGTAATAGACTTCTAGATCATACAATTTATAACACATTTTGGCAACTTAATATGCTAAAACTAGGGATTAAGGGGTAGCTCAAGTGGTTGAAACTATCTCTCCCAAGTATGATGTCCTCGGTTCAATCCCATGGGAGAGGGGGGTTTACCCAAAAAAAAGGAGGAAAAGAAAAACTTAATATGCTAAAACTCGCTTTTCGCATTTGATACTTTGAACTGATACAGGTGCAATAATGGAGGATATGTGTTAACTTTAGCTCTGTTCAAGACCTACTGTCCATTAACTGTTCTTTTCACCTTGTCAACTTTGACATTCTCTTATTTTGATATTTATGATACTGAATGTAGTGTCCAACTGCGATAGTTCCATTCTTTGGAGATCAGTTTTTCTGGGGCGACAGAATCCATCAAAGAGGATTAGGGCCTGCCCCAATACCGATATCAGATCTCAGTGTTGAAGCCCTTTCAGACGCTATAACATTCATGCTCCGGCCAGAGGTAAGATTTTGAGCCTGTAATCTCCATGGTTTAGAAATACAAGACTAAGGCCCCTGCTGATCTTGTGAAATTATTTAAATTAATATACATTTTTTTTTCTTTCAATAAATTATTTCTACCACTTATCTATCCATATAAGTATTCATAAGTACTGTATTCCTATTTCGTATACGGTCACTAGATTTGGTTTAAGATGATTATTTTTCTTATAAAGATTTTTAAATCATAAAACATTACAAAGACTAGTCTAGTCTATTATTTAAACAATGACAGAAGCTAATTAAAAGTGAAGATTCAATTTTGCAACTAATATTCTAGAGTTTCATCTGAGGCACAAAGTCCACATTGGCACGTCCCTATGTATTCTTGTCACTCAAACCCTACTTTGGTACTTCAATTCTTACATTCTTTATCTATCAACCTAGCCAATGGGTCTCCTGTCCCACCAAGATCCCTGAAGCACCGAAGGTTCTTAGTCTTCTATTCGATTTTGCACCTTTTGAGTCATATTTTGCCGCTTGTACAATATATCATTGATTAGATGATGTTTGTAGTTGTCAAATTGCAGTCCTCTCACATGGATGAATTATAATTTATGACTTCCATCACCAAATATAACGTTCATATTCAAACATGAAGGGGAGTTTCAGAAAACTAAAAATCTCCAACATGGATGGAACCCTGGTCACACCCACACAAATGAATATGGACATCTAGTTCTAGAATATATAAGATTTTGGTAGAACTTGGCGAGGAGTTTTAGATGAACAAAATCCTCTGCTTTTATTTCATTTATGGACACGAATTTAAATTTTCAATTCCTTGCCCTCTAGAGGCATCGATTCTAGGATATATCTTTTTCAATTTATAATTTTTCACAACCTAGTTAATGCTATTTCAACTATGACTCCAGGTGGAATCTCGAGCCATGGAACTAGCAGGACTAATAGAGAATGAAGATGGCGTTGCAGCTGCAGTTGACGCATTTCATCGGCATCTGCCTCAAAAATGGCCATTGCCTAGTGCATCTTCTGTAGAAGATGACAATGATCCAAACCCCTTACAGTGGCTGTTTATTAAGATTGGAAGCATTTGCAGCCTAGCTTGTGGTTCTTAGGGTTTGTAGAGTGAAGTGTTACCACTGTATAGGTATAATTTTTTTTTTCCCCTCTTATTATTGTATAATTCATTTTATTATACATATATCTTTTGTTGGAAATTATATTAAAATACAGGTTTTAAAGTCATGTAATGCAACAAATTGGTAGCTTATTTGTATCTTGGGTGTTACATTCTTTCAGAAATAATTGGATTACTCAATTGACTGACTGATTAACATCGCACCTTTTTTCAATTTAGTGATTTGTAATTTCAAATGTTATTAATTAATATGCTAAATGCTACTCTTTCTTTTTCTTTCTTTTCTTTCATGAACATAAAATAGTGTTACACATGAATATTGACTTAATTGATGTATAAATGAGGTTATCAACCCATCTGAACATTTATATTTTTCCTGCCATTTAGATATAGGAGAGAATCTCTCTCTATGTATACGTCTCTGTGTGTGTGTTTTTTTTTTTCAGTTCTGTGCCTGTATATTATTGTTGGAAAATGAATAGGATTCTGTTTATGTTTTTAATGATTATGCAGCAATTAAATTGAAGTAAAACAGGTACTAAGACATATTCAAACATCGCTGATAACTTCTGTCTATCACAGCGGACTTTCCTAATCTATCTGTCTATTGCTAAAAGTCTAAGTAATAACAGCAGAGATTGACAAAGCAACCTTCGTAATGCATAATAATTTGACATCAGCGTTTTGGAGGGTTGATTTGGTTCACACATCAGCTCATTTCTAGCATATTAATGCAAAAGAATTTTGATGCGTGATGTAGATTGTGACCAAAAAGGGAATTATATGCATTTATATTATTCTTGGGAGATGAATATGATTTTTCAAATACTTTTGAGTGATGATACATGAATTAGAACTAAGGTACAAGAAAATATTGAAATGCACATTCAAACTTTCTTTTAATGCTTTAATGATGATACATGAACTAAAACTAAAATACGTATAAGAAGTATTGGACCATATGGTTAAAAGTAACCTCTGCATAGCACAGGCAACATTGTTGGTAGATACTAAAGCGGAGAAAATGATGGTAGGGTCGGAAACATCAATAATAAGAATGTACCATAACATGTCATATCAACTTTTTTTTTTTTTTAAACTACAAGAAAAATCACTACTGCATCATCTTGTGTAAATCTTTATGTTTCTCCACCTTGATTCCATGTAGTTACTCGAATCTGCAAGTGCAGCATACACTCCACATTTGAAATACATGTTGCTTGGCCCCTTGTCATTCGCCTCAAATCTCTTGGCCCCATCAGTGAAAACAGTGATTCTTCCTTGATTCACATTGTGGATCACATTCAATCTGAACCATTTATCGTAAATGTTGGTGGCAATCACATCAAATCTGTAGTATCTAAGTTCACCATTATAGACTCTTATCTGCAGAGTTGTGGCTCCATCTCCTCCTCCAAGAATCTGCATTATGGTCACACCAGATGTTCCCCTCGGTACATATGCATCAGCATTGCCTTCGAATTGCCGGACTCCGGATGAGTACTCATGTCCCTTAACAAGATCAAGGCATGAGAATTACCAACAAAAATCAACTTTTATCCTACAGGTATATGTTCGGTATAACTAGCTATTAAGATAACTGATAGTCATTTAGATAGCTGATAGCTATTATATTTTTATTGTTAGTGAATAGTTATTTAATTAACTTATTAAACAAAAACTAATTAATTGAACAAAATGTGTTTGATAGAATTAACTGTTAGATTAGCTAATAAAAGCAAAATGACGAAAAGAATATTGATATCACGTTATTGTTGTCATTGTTGTTGTTGTTATCGCTGTCTTCTTGTTCTTATTATTATGATGATGATGATGAAGACGACGACCACCACCACCACCATCACCACGATGACAATGAGAATTATAATTATTAATACTATTACTAGAATATGAAATTTTATTTGTTACATAATATATGATTTTATCATAATAGTTTATTATTAAAGCATAATAAAATTAATATTTTGATAAAACATTTGCACAAAAATTATGGAAAAAATATTTTTAAAAGATTCAATGTTTTTGTCTAAATAAAATAATAAATGGACTAATAAAAGTTATTTTTTAGTATATTTTGATGTGGGTAGAATTTGAAATTAATTTTGTGTTATTTTTGTCTATATTTGTGAAAAAATATAAAAATGTAAAGGCAAATTGAAGAGAGACAATGATTTCCCAAAACAAAAAAATATGGAAATGATAGAATTGCTAGAAAAAGATGAAACACTAAAAGCTATTATGAAAAGTTATAATTTTTAATATTTGAAAAGAACTAGTTGAACTCATAAAAGCTATCTAAAAAATTATTTGAAACAAGATCTTATTGAAAATTGGTTGATATACTATTTTGACTTCGCTAAAACAATTAAGTGTGTGTTAGCTAAATATTCTTTATTGATTTTGATGATGAAAAAATATATATGCATTTGACTAAACAGCTTCTTGTGAAATGAGAATATCATATGAAGCTTGGAAAATATGAAGATGTGCATAAAGGATCATTTGGAGAAGAGAAAAGTTGAGAAGGCATAAGGAGGAGAAGAGAAGACATAAGGAATACCGGACTTATTTTTTTCTTGCTCTTCTTGTGAAATGCCTTTATATTATGTAGACTTGGCTCAAAACAATTTTCCTTATCATTGCAAAATTTTCCTCAAGTATTGCACTTTTAAAAATATGCACAAATGTATTTAAATGCATATATTGAGTCAAAATGAGTTTTTGGGGTGTTTTCATTCACAACACGTGTTTACATATTTATACAAAATTACTTGGAGTTGTGAAAATACACTTGAGCTTGTTTTTTCAAAGGAATCTGGCTTTACTTTATTTCTGGAATGGCCGACTCTGCGGCCGACCGGACCGTGGTCGCCTATTCAGAGAGTGAAGGTAAAAGCCGGACCCCCTAGCCGGTCGACCGGCTAAGGCGTCCGGCCGAGTCAGAGAGGGTGAAAGGCAAGCCAGACGACCAAGCCGGTCGACCGGCTGAACGGGACTGTAATAAATGCACTAGCCGTTTCTTATCGCTCATTCAGAGTTTTTCAATCCCCTTTCACCTACCAAATCCCTAACCCTCAATCCTCTATAAATACACATTCAAATACAAGTTTTAATCAATCAAGTGAAGTGTGCTAAAGCTTTTATTATCATTCAATCCTTCTTGAGCCAATTTTTGCAATATTTTGAGCTTTCAAGAGCTTATCATTTTCTCTTCTTGAGGAAATTCTCAGATTCAAATTCTTGTCATACTTTGAATATCTACACACTTTGTGAGCTTAAATTATTGTGAGAAATATACATTCTTAGCTTGTAAAGTGTGAGGAAATCCTATAGAGTGTAGCTCTTGGGTTCTTTGAAGAAAGACTTCAAAGAGGGTGTAAAATCTTGGTTTGTGCTTCACCAAGTTTTGAAGAAGCATTCTAGTGGAAGTTCTTGAAGTCCTAAGGGGAGATTCCTTGGACGGTGGACGTAGGCTTGGCCGAACCACCTAAAAATCGTTTGTCTCTCTTCTCTTTGCCTTTAAGTTCATTCTAATTATCTTGCCTATATTGTGTTTGATATATTGCTTGTTAGAGTTGTAAATTTACTGCAAATTTTAAAAACGAAAATTAGCATTTATATCTTAATTCACTCCCCCCCCCTTAAGATATTTGCACCCACAGTGTGAATTCGGTACAACTAGTTATTAAGGTAACTCATATTTGTTTAAATAGCTAATAGCTGTTGGGCTAACTAATAACTATTATATTGCTCTTTGTGAATAGTTGTTAAATAGCTGATCGAACAAAATGAGTTCTGTAAAATTAGTTGTTGAATTAGTTGGATGAAAGTAAATTGACAAAAAGTTAAGTAATGTCTCTATATTATTCTTATAGGAATTATAATTAATTAATATTACTTTTCTTGGAATAAGATAATTTATTTAATAATTACATGCATGTTTTTTATAATAAAATTTTATTATGGAAACACAATAAAATTATTTTTTTGATAAAACATTTATATGAACGTTATAAAAATATTTTTAATAGAGTCAAGATTTATTTTGTTAAAACAAAATAGCTAAGTGACTAATAAAATTTATACTTTTTAATATAATTTGATGTGAAAATAATTTGAAATTAAGTTTTGTGGTTTTTTAAATTTATATTTATAAAAGAAAAGGTAAAAATGTAAAGAGGAATTGAAGAGAGAGAAAGATTTTCAAAATAAAAATAAAAAAAAGATAGGATTACTGAAAAATGAAACATTACAAGCTTTTGTGATATGCTAAAATCTTTAGCAATTGAGAAAAAACTAGTTGAAATACTAAAAATTATAAAAAGCTATTTGATTCGCTATTTTAACAAATAATAACTTTGAGAAATTGTCTTTTAACCTAGTCAAAACAAGGAAAGCTATTTAAAAAGATCTTTTCTTATGTTGCCAAATAGAATCTAAACTAGAGTGTCTTCCCGTGCGATTCACGAGGTTCGATATTTATACAATATGATATAATATTAAAAATCTATATCTATACTACTATATCTTTTCTTTTTAAAATACCCTACCACTCTATTCACGAGTTTCGATATTTATACAATATGATATAATATTAAAAATCTATATCAATACTACTATATCTTTTCTTTTTAAAATACCCTACCACTCTATTCTGTCACTGCTTATAATTTCTTTTCTTTTCACTTATAATTTTTTTTAATGTTCATTGTCTATAAATGACAAATAATCTTCTTTTAAAATTATTGTAAAAACTCACCCCGTGCAGGACACAGGATAAAAAGTTAATATATTATAAAGCAAAGTCCACATGTAGTTTAACTTTACTACGTATCATTATGTCGTTTAATTTTTTTTGCACCAAGAAACATTTCCTCCCTTAATAAATCTTTTCTTAACTAATAAATATAATTCCCAAAATAAATTGAACTATTTTAATTAATAAAAACACTCGTGCCATATTAAATTTATTGATCTTTTACCATATATAAATATAATCAATACTAATTACAATGAATTATAAATTTAATTTTATTGATCTTTTATCATATATAAATTTAATCAATACTAATTATAATGGATTATTAATTTGATTTTATTGAATGACACATGACAGCAGTACGTGAAAAAGAAAAAATAGTGGTAATGAAATGGTACAACGGGTTCTGTTTTAATATATAATATAGATAAATATTAATTAAAACACTGTTGCCGCCGAGAGTCCCTATAGAAGAATCACCATTAACGAAAGTTTACTTTTCTCCACATTTCTATGCATGAAAATGAGAAAGATGGTTGCCTTTATGCGAACTTCAGTACGTGGTCTAGTAGGGCTGCCATTTTTGAAGGGCTTGTCATTTGAATAAACCCAAAATCTCCGGACGCCATTGTTGTAACTATACCGCTTACTGAGTGGTTTGTCATACGGTTTCTGCAAAACGACATTAGCTTCAGTTGATGGCACATTAGTGAAGCCATCAGTTGGATCAGCAGAGCACAATAGGTTTAAACTTGTTTGGAAGTTCACAAGGATCATAAATAGAAAGCTAAATCCGTGAGAAAAATTCATACTTTAGGGGGGTTTAGTTAAGATGAAAAAGCTTGGAATTATTCTTTCGAGAATAGCGGAGGAAGTGATGATTCTGGCCCTGGGAACTTGCAGCGTTATATACGGAAACTTTTTCATGAAGTTATTTGGTTAGTCTTGAGTTATAAAGGGGAAATTGGTTTATTTATTTATTGTGGTTAACACGAGTCCTGATGTGCAGTGTGATTTGTTTAGAACATGCACGTAGACAAATTTTTTTTTTAAGTGGATGGTGGTAAGAATCGAACCTGTACTGTTTGACTTCTAAGTTCTGATACCATGTTGAGTTACTACCTCATTTAAAAACTTAAGCTTGTAGAGAGACTTATTTATTTTGGTTGACAGGTAGGGAAGGCAATAGCTAGTGATTCTTCAATATTCCTTGAATAATTTATTGCATTTTGTTTGTAAAAGTTTGACTTAGAAAAGTGGAAAGAGACTAGATTTTGGCTCAGTTGGCCTCTTTGTTTGGACTGTTAACAATGTCCCTTTGAATCGGATAATGTTGAACACTTTATTTTTTGTTTCAATTTGACTTAGAAATTGGAAAGAGACTAGACTTTGTCTCAGTTGGCCTCTTAGTTTGGACGGTTAATAATGCCCCCTTGAGTCGGGCAATGTTGAACAATTTGTTATTTGTCTCAGTTTAATTTGATGAAGCTGATTTTGCTCTTTAAGATTAAGACTTGAATTTGTTTCAGTAAATTGGATATTCTCGCTTTCTTGCTTGTAATTTTTTTTTTTTTTGGACGATCGTTAGATACTCTGATTTTTTTTTTTTTGTTATGTTGTATAATGGATTCAATTATAGTTAGGATTTAGTGCCTTACACATCAGGGAATGTGAAGAGATTAAAGTCACTTTTGGTGACAAAGTCAAAGTAGCATACAAAAGTTGAAAATGGAAGTGAGCTTCTAAGAGTTTCTGCAATCCAAATCTTGCAACAACATGCAAAGCCGGTGCATGGGTAGTTGGAGAAGCTAACAAAAGTCTTCTTGCATTTAATACCAATTTAGAAAATGAAGAGCAATAGCATGGGAATGGAATGCAATAGACCGGCTAGAATTGCATGCTATCATAGTAGATTGGTTGACAAATCTTACTCATTTGCATCTACTTTTACACATAGTGAAATCCTTCTCATTTGCCCGTAATTTTTTCCTCAGTTTGTTTGAGAGTTTTTCAAGTAAAATTTTGGTGCTTCAATTATCTATTTTTCTTAGTTCCTATTTTAGTGGTATAATTTTACTTCAGCAACCCTATCATTCTGCTATGCCAACCCCAACAGGAAAGGTCGTTCCTTCCAAGTGTGTGGCATGTTAGCTGTGAGATTTCAAGCATTGAGTTGTAAAGTTTTTAGCAGTAGAGATTTAAATAAAAATAATGTTGAACAAAAGCGTTGATTGTTTGGTCTTATATTTTAAGAATTGAGTTTTTAACTACTTTGAGGACAATATTGGGCTTTAAAAGATATGGAGTAGTTTTTTGGAAAAAAAAAAAAGAAGAAAATTAATTTTTAACATAATGTAAAAATAGTTCATTTTAAATAAAAAAAATCCTAATTTGGAGCTTCAAGTTTTTAGTTTTTCTTAGCTTTGACTTTAATACAAAAACTTTTTTAATGTAGATGAATTAAATAAGCTAGTTTTCACTTTTAAACCCACATAAAATTCTTTTAGATCACTAAAAGAGTGGGTCAAATAGACTCTTAAGAGAAGTTTTATATGACCAACTTTGATGTCTAGAAGTGAGAGGCATGGACTTCGTTAATGTAACTCTTGGCAGTTATTGCAATCATATAGTTGTTGTAACGAAATTGACAAGTGACAATTACCTAGTCATGACTTTATTGTTTTATAGATTCATATATATATGTCAATTGACATCATATTTGAATCTCAAGTAGATATGTCAAATAACTTTTGGTAATTCGTTTTTAGGCTCGTAACTCAAAACAATTTCATTAGTTTTACTTGCAGGGTGTTAGAGCTTGGGGTCAACTTGTGGTTGTCTCACTCTCTAATTTTGGTGTCCAAATTAACGAGAAAAAGGATGACAACAAATGACGTCGGGCAGGGGCTATAGTAGTTTGGGGTTCCATTTTTATTTAGAAAATAAATGTTTGTCATTGATAAATATTTTCAAAATTAACAACATTATATAAGACACATACACAAAATACGGATATGTATAGAAGATAGTAATAGTTGTAGCTCTCACTAAATTTCAAAATACAACATTCAAGAAGACATGCACACAAAACAAGGATATATAGAGAGTAAGGGTTCCAGTTCTGACTAATCTTAAAACACAAATATACAGTCATATCTTGACTTGAGCAAGGGTATTTGTAGGACACATTGGGCTTCAGACTAATCTCTATCGAGTCAGAAATGGTAAAAGAAAAATCATCCCAATAAATGCATTTTCGAGATTCGAACTTGCGTTTTACTCTTTAATTATAGATGAGTGCGCTACTACCTCCACCAACAACTTATTGGTATATAAAGTTATGCTTAGTACACAATTTCTTTTTTATATATTTTGATATCTTTCCACCTTGATTCCATATAGTAACTTATATTCCTCGGTGCAGCATAAACTCCACACTTAAAATACAAATCTCCAGGCCCTTCGTCATTGGTCTCAAACTTTTTCAAGCCATCAATGAACACGCTCACCTTTCCTCCATCGACGTCATGGATGAGATTAACCTTGAACCATTTGTCATAGAGATTGGTATCAATCACTTGACCACTATAATATCTCATATCCCCATTGTAGATTCTCAATATTATAGTTGTTGCACCATGGGATGCACCATGGATTTGCAATATTGTAGCACCAGAAGTTCCATTGGGCACGAAACTGTAGCCTTCAATTTGCCATACTCCGGAAGAATAATCAAGCCCCTACATCAAACAACCAAATAAATAAATAGATAGAATATTAATTATTCACATCTACATGGATATACGCACTCTTTTTTTCCTGAAACGAAATTTCACCAATTACATAAGCACTAGTTTAGGAGATGAAACTCTTCGAATTGTAGAATAGCGTAAAATTTTTTTTGAGAAACTGAAAGTCCAAAGAAAATTATATAGAGTTAAGCAACTTAGGAAAGTAAGATTAATTAATGTGTCAATGCAAACTAATAATCTCTCACCAACCAGGGAAATGTGAAATATTTTGACATTCATAAAACCTCTAAAACTTAATTTAACTTTTTATTTTGGAAATTAAAGGTAAATTAACTTTACAGTCAAAAATGTGAAAACAAGATATTACAATTTTTTATACTTCGTCTTTCATGCCAAAACTGAGGTCACTTTAGCCGTAAAAGGAAAAGCCACAATTTTTTTACTTTTCAAGGAAGACCAAGGTCAGTTACACATTTATCCTTCTAAGAAAAATGTCTCCTTTCTTCTTTGTTTTTTTTTTGGTTTTGAGAAGATAGGATCCACCACACTTAAAATCCCAAAAATCTTTTCTGCATGGCCCTATATGTTGTGCCTTGAGCTCATCATATTTTATTAACATCTGCACTAATATCCTCTCTACAAGTTTAAACGTTGAACTAGTGTCTCTAACATGTTAAAAGATAAGCGGGTGACTCTAATATGATATAGAGCCTAAAAATTAAATGGTGTCCAAAACTCTCTGTCACCCATTTAAAAATATTAAAATTGTACAGATGTAAACTTCTAAACAAATCTCTTGCATATGAGGAAACTTATTAATACAATAAATAGATACACCAATATTCTATTTATTAGCTTAAACTAATAAATACCCCAGTATTTTATTGACAAGCTTAAACTTTTAAATGAGTGGTCACTCTTAACATATTTTGTTATTGTTGCATGCATAAATCTATGTATCAGAATTTAAGAAAATCAAGTAACAAATCGGCACAGGAAGGGCGACGACAGAGAGAAGCATTACATGTATGCGAATTTCAGTGCGAGGCTGTGTCCGGCTACTGGGGTTGTGCGGCTTATCATCAGCGTAGACCCAGAGCCGATGAACACCATTTTCCAAGCGATACCGCTCCTCAACTGGCACATCGTATGGCCTTTGGATTACAAAGTTTTCATCCGTCAATGGCACGTTGGTGAATCCATGTGTTGGTTCAGCAGCACACACTTGTGAGAAATTATCGTTTAGTAAGACAATGGCGATTAGCACCATGGTCGAGAAAAGCAAATCTCCATAAAAGTTTTTCATGTTTGGTATACTTTCAGGCACTCGTGTGTGTGTTTGCGTGCGTGTTGCTCTTTGGAGTTTGGATGAGAGTTGCAGCTTCCATGGCCTCCATGTAGTTTATAAAGCCACAAAAGGTGTCATGGTTTTGTCTCTTTTTCAAGAAAAATCATTCATTTAAATTATTTTTCTTCGTCTCTACATTGTCGTCTCCTGCCGAATTCAATGAAATAATACAATAATATTGGATTATTATCTCGATTAAAAATTTAAAGGATCAGCCCCACAACCCAACATCAGATAAATCAACAAGTTACTTAACTCAAAAAAGGGAATTTTCCTAAGTGGCGTCCAACCCTTACTCTTAGAGTTGGGCTCTGAGGAACATAATGTTAGGTCTTTTTGATGGGCGAAGAACAATTTTAAGATGTCAAGAAATAAAAACCCATAGTATTTTCAGACAAATTTTGACTTTAGTTTTACATTAGTGACTTATGCATCATTCTTCTCTTTTGTGTTGGAAGTGAAATGCCATAGAAACTTCAAATCACCAATATGTAATGTTAATTCAACGACTCACGTGTTCAATAACGACATTTATATCTCATAACAGGATGTAGCGTTCATTAAAAATATTCCTCACGTAAAATTTATAAATTTCAAATTTGAATGACCAGTAGAGGTAGGTAAAAGATCACTATTATTTCTCCAAAAATAAGAATAAAAGAACTATAGTATTGGGATCATAAATATTATTAAATTCGGGACAAATTAAATAGGGACGACCGGAGTGTTGCCTATATATGGACTATTGTGGTTGGACTCTTGCATGTGTCTCCTCTTACTCCTTACCTAATCCGATGCTTCCATGCTACCTTTTGGTCCATTTCAAATGCAGCCAATTTGTACATGGGATTAGGATTTTTTTCCTTTTGAATTTTAAATTTTGTAAAGGTCATCTTATATCAATATATGAGAAAACTCTTGATATAAAAAAATTTTAGTTTGACTAAAGTGTTACGGCATCAAAATGAAAGGGCAAATTCCAGAAATGAAATGTCAAATTAGACAAGGAGTAATTATTGGATCTTCCTGTCTATGCCCATTGGTGCCTTGAAGTATCCTTCCATGTGACCATTCATGGCAATGGGAAATATGGGAGTGGTAATGTACATCTTAATCCACTCAACTAACAACGGCGGGAAACCTGTTGCTTTCAATGCATTCAGCAAGAAAGTCCAATTAACAATGTCAAAGGCTTTGGTAACGTTTATTTTTTAACTTAAGACTTCACTCTTAAAAAAGATAGTCTTAACTATTTGAACTAATCCTCTCATCACTCATCATGACAAATCCTTAACCCAATGAGTCTATTAAATTCTCTAGAGTAACTTTTTCCCACACATCAACTCGCTTATCTTTTTCCAATCAAATTTGTATTATGATTCGCTTCTTGTAGGGCACGCACCAACCGTGATATGGGATAAATCCATATCTCTTGATTCCGAAAGCATGCTCTACCAAAATTATTGAAGTATTCTCTCAAAAGAATAATAAATATTTGATGTCTCTTTCATTTTAGGTGACACATATATTATTCATTAAAAGTTTCTTTGGATCTATAACAAAACAAGAAAAAAGAAAGAAAACTTGTTTGGATCAAGGGGAATGGGGAAAAAGGAATTTGGAGGGGTGGATATGGAAATGGTAGAACAAGAAAATTTTTTAGCACCCCCAAATTAAGGAATAATTGCAAATTGGTGTATGTGAGTTTATAAAATGACGTATAACTTCTTTCGAACAAAACAAGAGAAAAGAAAGAAAACTTGTTTGGATCAAGGGGAGTGGGGAGGGTGGCTTGGATATGGAAATGGCAGAACAAAAAAAATTTTTAGCACCCCCAAATTTTTGTGCGCAGCACGGGTGCTAGGTTGAGGAATGGTTACAAATTGGTGTATGTTAGTTTATAAAATGACATACAACTTCTTTCGAAATGCTCATCGTACAATTATGTAATTTCGTCTTTTAGAAATCGCATAAAATTGATTTGACGGTGAGCATTGTAATTACTAAGTAAATAGAAGAATACAACTATGTGTGAAATGCAAATATTATTTCATTTATGCACTAAATACGTGAATAAATACTATATTAGCATAATACTTCTACTCATTTTTTGGATTTTTAAAAGGAAATAATTTTATAGCCATTTTCTATGACACTTATCACAAATTAACACAATGCACATTTGATTCCACTTTAAATTTTTTCATCTAATAAATATTATTAGTAGAATATATTAGATATCTTTTAATCTCTAATTACTTATAAGTTAAAAACAAAAAGTAATTTATTTGGAAGCCAACCACATTAATCAACCAAAAGAAAAGAAAAAAACTGAATGCCAAGTGGCAACATCACAGTGGCCACGTGGCAGCAAGGGGTACATTTGGGTTGCATATTGTTTGTTGCTTTCTTATGATGAACAAAGGATTACTTTCATTCAGAAGAAGATTCAAAAAATTAGGGATGCGTGGGATATAAGGGAGAGGAACTCATCCAGGAGCGAACACAATATTACATACCTAAGCTGGCAGGCTTTAAGAAGTCATTGAAAACTCCATGTTGATGGCTGCTTTAAGAGGCGGCTCAAGAGCAATAGAGGCCTAAAGAGAAAATATAACAAGGCGTTTATAAATTTTACATAATCTTTTTTTTATTTTTGAGATGCAAAGTTATTAATTAAATTCTTATGATTATTTTTTTTCATAACATTTATTTCTCAATTGACATTATAGTTAATCCATTTAATCTTTCTTGACAGTTGAAACATTGTTGGTTGGTTTTAGCAAAGATTTTATTAATTTTAGTTTTGAAAGATGTTTTTTTTTTTTTTGCTGCAAAAACAATTGTTGGAATTAGTAACATTATTTTATAGATGCATACGAGAGGATTAGATATTTTTAGATGGCTAAATATATTAATTGAATTATATTATCTTCTATTTATATAATCTCCCTTAACTTTTAATTCTAAAAATAACTCTAACCCATCAACATTTAAGTAACTATAAAACAACAGAACTTGATATTGAAACTTTAACCCATCAACAAAAGATCACTTTTTGTGAATTCTATAATGGAATCCTAGTGTTCAACAAAATCGATGTTGTAGGGGGAAAATAAATTTTACAAAAAGACCTAATATCAAAGTAGTATGTTTTCCAACTTTAGTATGAGTGAGCTCCACGAATTAATTCCTTCTAGTTGCTTTACAATTGGCCTTTGACCTTCTTTGAAGTGAAAAAGAAATTTAAAACTTAAAATACTTATTTAATGTCATAAAAATAACCATTGATGAAAATTTTGCCGGATAGAGAGAGGAAAAAGAAGAAAAACAAAAATTATGAAAAAACTATGAGAAGAGGGCGAATGAGATTATTAGAGTTTTTGAGGCTTTTTATGATCTTTTAATTTGAAAAAAAAAAAAAGAGACAAAAAACGAAAAACAAACAACTAAACATCATTCTCACTCACTTGGCATTGAAATTTACAGAAGAAGCTTCAAGAGACTGAACCGTGAGTGAGTTGGGGGAATGTTGGAAAGTGCGAAGCGTTGAGAGGATGGAGATGAGAGGTAGAGAAGACATGAGGATGGGAGAAGACCTGACCCCACCTCTCCCACCCCTCGCTGCCTCTCTCTACCACTCCACCCTCTCCTCCCACTGCTCCGCCTGCTTCTCCCCTCTCCGACTTCCCTCTTTTACCCCTCCCTCTTCCCCTATTTCCACTCATGCCCCCTCTCCTCCTCCTCCTCCTTTCCTCCACTATTGCTCTCCCGCTTGCTCTTCCCTTGACTCCCCTCTCCACTTCTCCTCTGCTGAATCTCACCTCCTCCGCCTATCTCCTCCCCACTCCGCCGATCTCCGCCTCTCCCTCCGCCTCCTCCACCACTCTCTGGCAAACAAGCTCACCAACGACGGCAATTTGGAGAGGATTGGAGGCTTGATGACGAATCGCGAGAGGTTGTTCTCCACTCGCGAAGAATGTTTGAGGAATTTCGTAGGTGAAGACGACGAGGACGATGACTTTCTGGAGAGGATTAGGAGTGCAGCTAAGGCGATGGCGGCTGCGAGGAGGAGGATGAGGAGAGGTGGTTCTGGAGAAGAAGAAGAAGTGGAGGAGGAGGAGGAGGAGGAGGAGGAGGAGTTGGTGTTGTGTACGGCGTTTTTGTGCTTGGTGATGACGAATGCGGTGGAGGTGCAGGACAAGAGTGGGAGAGGTATTGGTGTTGCCGTGTATGATACCACGTTTTCCTGGATCAATCATAGCTGTTCTCCCAACGCGTGCTATCGCTTTTCGACACGGTTGGAAGAGGGCGGCGTTTCACGGTTGAGGATTTCTCCAGCCGCCATGGATGGCTGCGGTGAAGTGGTGGACAAATGTGCGCGTGGATTAGTAGTGAAAGGCAATCTAATGTTGTATTTGGATGTTTTCTTTTTAGAAAAATGCATTTTTTGTTTATTCATTTGTGTACTTGTTTTGTGCAAGTGTAGGAAGGGAAGGATATGGTCCGAGGATGATCGTTCGGAGTATAAAGGCGATAAGGAAAGGAGAGGAGGTTACGATTGCATACACAGACCTATTGCAGCCTAAGGTTTGTTGATGCAATGGCGCAGTTGATTCTAGTTTATCATTTGCAAGGCACAGGATTGTATTTGTAATGTAGGAAATTGTTTGTTGAGCAAAATGTGTGTGATTGGTAATTCTAAATGAGATTACTAGAGCAAAACTTATGTAAGTTTAAAATAGAGCTAGTCTTTGATGTGGAAGAAAAAGATGATAATGCAAGCCCTTTATGACAGCTAAAAGGAAAATTGATGATGCAATATAATTTTAGAAATGAGAGTGAGGACAATATTGATGATTCTCTTCAATTTGCTGGTGACAGGGTTGCCTGATAACGGACTGATACAATACTGCTAAATGTTACACCCAATATATAGCATTGTAACAGGAGGATTCTGTTTTTCCAAAAACTTGACATAAGTTTGTTAGAATAAAAATAAACCGAAAGTCCATTTTTATAATTCTTGATGGATCTTCATGATGCAATATGAATGAAAATGTTGGTCTCGTATCCTCTCCATGAATGAGTTATACTTCCGGTAAAGAACAATTCATTCTGTTGATGCATAACTACCAAAACCTTTGGCTGTGTCATGTTTAAAGATTTAGAACAAATTGACACGTTTTTTTATTGAATCTGCAAAAGAAAATAATAAATAAAATCATATGAATATCTGTTCAGGGCAGGATAATTAGAGCATGGGTTGTGGTTTCTCTTCCTCCAGTCAAGTATCTGTTAGGAAACTTGGAAGTTCTTTACTTTGTGCACTTGTCATGAGGAACTTTTTATATTTGAAATTCATGACGCCTTCATTGGTGCTTATAATATCAAAGTCAAAAGAGCCTTGGGAACTAACCTTCCATATTCTAGGCAATGAGGCAGTCAGAATTGTGGTTGAAGTACCGGTTTGATTGTCTTTGCAAGCGATGTACTGCAGTTCCTCTGACTTGTGTGGATCAAAATTTGCAAGTAAGCATCCTTCAATCTCTACCCAACCCCAAAAGTCTATTTTCTGTTTCGAATATATAATCTTATACTCTTTTCTCTTTCTAGTAGATGGATGTAATGTAAGATATCTATCTTGTTTTAGTTTAATGTTAACAAAATGATGTTTATGTTGTGATGCTGGCTTTTAATATTAACATGAGGTCATACATTAAAACTCCATGGGCTCCTCTGTACATACCAACAACAGCTACGCCCAACTTTGAAGCGGATACAGCTGCCATGGACATTCGGCTCTCTGATTTACAGATTTTTCTGGTGTTTAAGAACCAATAGTGATGCCTTGTATCGTTAATTACTTCCGTTTTATTATGTAGGAAATAATTGCCCTCGATCTTCACCGTCCCAGTTCGGTATCTGATCACAACTTTCACAAACAAGAAATGATCAGGAATCTAAGAGACTGCTATGATGATGCTGTAGCTGAATATCTATCGTATAATAATGCCCGGTCGTGTTGTCAGAAGCTTGAGAACCTTCTTATTCGTGGACAAAGTGATAAGCACCCAAATCCAATGGAAACAAAGTCAGAGCTTAGTGTTATGTTGCATCCATTTCACCATCTTTCCCTTAATGCCTATATGATTCTGGCATCTGCATATAAAGTCCAAGCTAATGATTTACTAGATCCCAATTCTGAAACCGAAGAACATCATACAGAAGCTTTCAACTTGATGAGAGTCAGCGCAGCTTACTCCTTAATGCTTGCTGGAGCAACTCACCATCTCCTTCGTTCTGAAGCTTCCCTGATTGTTTCTGTTGCCAGTTTTTGGACAAGTGCTGGGGAGTCCTTACTACAGTCTGCCAGCAGCCAAATATGGGACTCACATTTGAAGGGGCCACCTGATACCGGTTCTTCTTCACTTTTGAATTATAAGTTCTGCAAGTGCTCACTACTTGACAGATTCCGTACTGCTAGAGTTCATAGTCAAGACCAAGACATGCAGTATGAGGACACAATCAGTCAGTGTCTCAGTTGCATTGTCGATATTACATCAAAATTGTGGACCTCTCTCATTCATGGGAGGTGTTATCTGAAAGTAGTTAAAGATCCCATTGATTTTAGGTGGCTCACAACTATAAAGCCTTTTGTAATGTTTTATTTGGAAACTCGTCACATTAGTACTCATGTCAAGAACTCTGTATCCAGAAGTGTAGCTAGGGAATCTAACAACACAGAGAGAATAGATCTCATGGAGCTTGGTATCCACTGCTTGCTATACGGAGCATTCTTGTCGAGTATATGCTATGGTCAAAATTCTCATCTGATATGCAATGTTGAGGATATTTTGGGATCGAAAGGTATTCTACTAACTTGAAATAATATCGCATTCTTGAGAATCCTAGTTATCTGCCTGTCTGAGTTGAGTTTGGGTATGTCATCCAAGTCATATACCTTTCAAGTTAAGACATTTCTTCCATGACATATGAAATTCAGTTGAAAAGAATGATGACTAGTAGACCTATAATTTGATTTTCAAACATGCTCCTGCTACGGTGTTTGCGCATAGGTTCGACTATTATGACAATTGTAAGCAATTTTGACCATGTACACTGTGTTGGCTCATTCCGGGGAACAGTCCAATAACGGACTGCCTGGGCTTGTCACTCGCTCAAGGAAAGGTCTTGGCCTAGTGCGGGTTGCCTAGGGCGAATCCTGGAGGGCAACGAGCTTATGGAGTGAGTGGACAATCAAGGATATGCAACCGTTACGCCGGGATTTTGGACGATAATTAGTTGTCCAGCCCGCCCAGATTGCGGGGTTCGTCTCTCAATAGATCAAGGGGGAAGCCTTAGGGTGGCACATCCACACTCAAAATTCTAGTAGGGTCTTGGATGACTGGCATTCCTCTCAGGCAAAAGGGATATTGGACCTTGAACCATTGTCCTGACAAGCTTTGGGGTCGAGAGTCTTAATTGTAGATTGTGACCTCTACTTGCACATTAGCCAAACTCTGGATAAATCGTCCCAAATTTTGCTTATGGCATGTGATCTATGCATTTGAAGCTGCAAATATCACATTCTTGATGTATATCAGTGCCTAATCCCAAAACCAACTTTTTCACAGGAATTATATGTTATTAACCAACCATTTTTCATCATCAAGTGATAGCTACATGACCAAGGCTCATCCTTTATTTTGTACACGGGAAGAGAAATATAAGCTTGCCGACAGGCTAAAAGTTCCAACTGCCAACAATGAGTCACATCTCCAGCAAAGGTTCCTTAATTGAGAAGGATGGATTTTTTTAAAACAAAAGCTAGCAGTTCAGCTAAAACGAAAAAAAATGCATATAGGCAAGTTTATATTTATCATGTTTCAACTAAAAATGCAAGTCAAACAAGCTAGATCGTTTTATAGTTTAAAAATAACTATTTGGTTTTCAATCCATTGATCTAGCCCTAATGTATAAATCATTGGACTAAACAATCAGAATGGAGTTCAGGAACACTAGACGGCATGAAATTTCAATTTTGTATCCAGCAAAACAAAGTAGTTGTGGGATCGATATCTAGTAGCTTGCCCTGATACTATAGATCTATGCTCAACTACTGGTATGTCAAGCCGTTAAGCTAAATCGACCGGTTCAAAATATTTAAACTCGTGACGATGAAACTAGTGAACCTAAGTATAATAAATTGAATGCGAATTCACATTGAACCGACGCGAATGTAGCGTCACAGAAAGTATATTCGATCTGTTAAAACTGTAAATATTTTGCGTTGGATTAGACGTCTAAACAAGCAACTAAGATTCTTAATTGAGAAAGTGAACAAGTACCGCTAGTGTTTGAAAACCACTTGCGTTTGATCGACCACGTAGTTATGCGTCCATGCTTGCACATGGCTCAACTTTGAATTTATCAGCATACGATCACCTATAAATGCTTAGCATTATCAATCAAACTAGACCACCCCAAGATATATCATATATCTACAGCTAAATCATAATTAATATACTTCTTCTCTAGCAAATTGCTAATTGGCAGCCATCATCAGCGTTCATGGCGGAACAGAAGCACCACCACCACGGCCTTTTCCACCACCACGAGGTGGAAGATGAGAAGCCTGTTGAGGAACTTGTCTACTCCGAAACCACATATGGCAGCCATGGCAGCAGTGGTTTCACCGAGAAGACTGAAACTATTGCTGGTGTTAGCTCTGAAGAGGTTGCTCAAGATTACGAAAAGGAAAAGGAGCACCACAAGCATCTTGAGCACCTCGGTGAGCTTGGTGCAGCCGCAGCCGGAGCCTATGCTTTGGTAAAATCCAATGCTTCCTAGAAAATAAGGGTTAATTCATTGGACTATTATTTGTTACACACTGCTAGTCTTTTAGCTATTCCGTCCAAAAACTATTCGTCTTTTTACTTATTTATGTGTCATAATTGTACAAGTAACATTAGTTTTTGAGCAAAAATGACTAATTTTTTAAAACAAATGGCTAAAAGGACCAATCGTGTATAACGATTAATAATTTAGGGATTAAAAGCTTCATTTTAATAATTCAACAACCAAATTGTCTTGTATGCCATAACTCGAGGGACTTGTGAAAGAATTAACCGAGAAATAATATAAGAGCAAAATGCATTTTATCCTTGTGTGTGTTTGCAAAAGTGTGCATGTAAGTCCCCTTCGTTTTCCACTTTATCCAAATAATGGCTCAAAATTGAGACTCATAAATCTCAAGTGAAGATGTAACCGGTAATCACTGAGCTATACCTTCTTATCGTTTTATATGTTTAACATTTAATTTTGTGTTAAATGTATAAGCAGTGGCGGAGCTAGGGGCAACCTCCCCCTTAGCCCCAAAAAATTCACAAAAAATATTATATTTTCTTACAAAAAATATATTTGTATGTGTATTTTTCCCCCTCACTCAAAACAAAAATAATAATAAGTAGTTTGAATCTTTATTATTTATCTCTTATATATATATATATAACATTGATTAGCAAACTAAAAATTCAAATATTGTCACTTATTTAGTTCATTTTTAATGATTCTCAATAATAATATCATCTAACTTTATATATAATTTTCTATATATAATATTTTGTTTACAAATTTCTTCATTGATTTTTTTGAGTAAAAAAAGATTTAATCTTTCGGTCCTACCACGTAAAAATCCTAGCTCTGCCACTGTGTATAAGCATGCAGGAATACTGACTGTTTTCGTACTTGTAAAAACGACCACAGCATGAGAAGCACGAGGCCAAGAAAGATGAAGAGCATGGTCACAGGCACAAGATAGAGGAAGAGATTGCAGCTGCTGTGGCTGTTGGAGCCGGTGGATTTGCATTTCATGAGCGTCATGATATGGAGGAGGCTCGAGGGAAAGAAGAAGAGGCAGAGGGAAAGAAGCACCACCACCACCACCTCTTTTAGCTGCATATATATAATTACTAAAAATGATGTTATGCAGCCTTTGCTATTTCTAAATATGAATTAATATATATATATATATATATATATATATATATATTTAAATGTATGTGTGTGTGTGAACGAGTTGAGTTTGCTGCTGTACCTAGTCCGTCTGGAATATCGCTGCTTGTGAAATAAAGTTTGAAGGACAAATAAATTTGTTTTGGGTGTGTTTAATTAGTGAAGACTATATATATATATATATATATATATATATATATATATATATATATATATATATAAGGATAATTTTTCTTTTGCATTAATTTATAAGTGCATGAACAAATAACACAAATTAATGGCATCACTAAATGCAAGGACATTTTGGAGTATGTAACAACAATGTTCTTATGTGTACTTGGGATGAAGTTATTTGTATTACCATGCATGAAAACTAGATAATTACGCCATTTTAGATACTTTAAGATCAAGCTATACTCGAACACCCAAAGTGAGGCCCAAAACAATTAATGACAAATAAGTCTACGCCCAATACCAATTTCAATCTTTTAAAGATCGGCCAACTTATCCAAATCTAGTCCCTGGCCCAATATGAAGAAAGAGACAAGAAAAAGAAGTCAAAATATACTGGGCAAGTTCATATCTATGCTCCAAATTTTGCGATGATAGAAGACCATCATTCAATAGAAATTTGAACCCATGTTATCACTCCTGAAAGATATAATCTTAATCATTTGAGCTACCACCTAATCCCATCTTTTTTTCTCATTATAATTAGCTACCACGCAGTATCTTAGAGAAATTCAGTTGTCCCCATAGAAATATTATGGAGTTAGAAAGTTCACTTCATTTTGTTTCCCCTTTGGATTATGGAGCTGGAGATACTAATACCTAAATTGTTGAGGCTCGTATTTAATTTGTTTAAAGGGTAAAGTACTTCAACTACGGTTAACTATGACAGCAACCAGATTATGGGGTGAGTATTAATATAAGGGGCGTAAATCTTACTACCAAAAGTCACGGGATTTCATATCATTTTCTACAAGTTTAGGGGGTCCAAGTGAAAATTACCCTTAAATTTGGCAATTCCAAGCACATATAGGCCATATGAAGACAATTTGACGTATAATTCTTGGGTCATATAAATTCTCTCAGATGGGCCACCAAGACTAAGGTCTTGTCAATTAGGTTCTTATTAGTTAGTGATATCATAAATTAGAAGCAGTAACCTTTTATTTTAGATGCTTATAAGCACCCAAATAAAACCATGCCAAACGCTCTCTTAATTTTTTGGCTATAAAAGAAAGCAATAAATATGCGTTTGTGAGACCGTGGTCCGAGCTGAACAATGAAGTAAGTACCAACGCAGTAGTTATGGTAGTTGGTGAATGGCTTTTTTATAGTTATACCCAACGGTGGTACATTTCATCCGTGAAAATTTCTCTTTGCAGTATGCCTACTTTTATAGGCTAGCAAATGGATTCACTCTTTTGTAGAAAATAATAATGGAAAGAGAAGATTAAGAAAGAAAAAGAACATTAAAACTTCTCCTCTAGATATAGTTTAGTTACATAATGCTTACAAATGTGGGAGTTGGAATAGAGATATTCAAGTAAGATATATGTAGCAATGGAACTTAAAAGAGAAAAGAAAGAGCAAGAACGGTCTCGATTGTTCCATATGACAAGCATTTTTGTAATGAAATAGGCGTTACTATATATTAATTTGCCAATACATTGATCTCAATTAACTAAGTCAAAATGTTTAAACCCTCAACAGTAGAATTTAAATCTTTATAGATAAAAAATAAATTTCATACAAAACTGATATAGAACGGGATGTTACAAAATTTCATACGCAAAACATAGTTAAACAAACCATACATATCTAAGCATTTTTGTAATGAACTAGGCTAACTATTAACCAATCAAGAAATTCAGCCTAATTAACTAACTTAAAATATTTAAACTCATGATAAGAGTCGTAGAATTTAAACTATTATAAATAGAATATAAATTGCAAACAAAAATGGTAAGACAAAAGGTTATAATTTTCATATGTAAACCATAGTTAAACAACCCATATATAAGCACAAGCAAAAGCACAAAGATGAATGCATCATCATAAAACAAATGTATTTTCAGAAACCATACCTTGGCCTTCATGATCACGAATGCACCAAGGTTATGATAGCTCTCTCTCCACCATTATTATGATGATTTTTCTTTGCGTAGAGATTTTAAAGTTTGTGAGTAGTCTTTGCATGGCATGTGAATCAATGCCCACATGCCCCCATAAGGCCATAACAAGACAACATAAAACAGACCATTAAACTGTTTGTTGCAGTCCACCTTGTTTCATTGGGGTACGAGACATTTGTGAAGGATGACAATAAGAATGACAAAAAGAAACTACACATTTTTTCCTTGGTCCAACCCAACGGGCAGAAATTAAACCGACATTACTGGTTTCCATATGGTTTGACATTCTATATGTTGGGAGGGGAAAGAAAAGAGATGAATATAATAAAATGAATCCCTTTTATGTGGAGAAAAAGAAATTCTTCATTGTGTAATTAAATTTGACATCAAGCTTCTAGTTGATTAATGTGTTTGAGCAGCTTTTATTTTTAATTTTTTTTAATAACGAATTGTCTAAATGTAACTCGTGTAATATTCAATACAAATAAGCTATTATTCGATTCAAGACGGATATTTAACTATCTAAAACATGTATTTACAAATTACTTGACATGGACATATATATTAGTGCATCTCCATAAATGCTTACGACCTCTCGAGTCTAGGCATCCAAATTTGTTGGTGAGACCTCATTGACATAATATTTTTAGAGGAGAAAATAAGATTTTACCAAAATTTGGGCCTGAAATTGGCTAAGAGACCACCTTATTAGTACGTCTAATGTGAAGTCAAGTTGTGACTTGTGCCGAGCGATTATAACATTTATCTTTTTCCTTCAATTTTGTCAATTTTGTGTTGATGGGGACTAAACCCTCCGTAGCAACTGTTTTTTTTCAAAGTAATGGCGCCGGATGCATGCCTGCTCAGGCGCTCATGTCCACAACGACAAGCTAACCAACGGCACAAGATTTATAAGCAACAAATATAAGAGTCGACCGAAAACTTTACTTATTATGTGACGTCACATATTAATATAAGATATAAATTATGCCTATATAATTAAAAATTGCATAATAAGACACTTAGATATAAGCATTTGTCATTCTTGTGACAATTAATTAGGGAGTGAACTGACATTGTGTTATGTAATGCAACTTCTTAAAAAAGGGTTAGTCAAAAGAGAACAAGTCAAATAAACATTTAATGCAACTTCTCATTATGGTGAAAACAAGTCAAACAAACATTTAAAGCTGCTGGTGTGTTTTCTTAAAATAGAGGCAACTAAATACATATAATAATTGGAATCACCAAATACCAAGAACTAATTAATATTTCTTAATTTTATGGAAATTGTCACTCATGATCATTATTATGTGATTTACCTAAACTTCCACAAAATGCAGAAAGTTGTAACTAATAACAGTAGAGCATTTGAGTATGAAGTGGATTAGCCTTTCCACTCTGTAGGTTAGCTTGACACGATAATTTTTACTTTTTGACTTTTAAATATGTGATTTAAGCATTAAACTATGATTATCGAATTTGATGCATTCATTCTTGGCTGTACTTAATTAATCATTTCTTATGTTACGATGCACGTGGATGAAAGAGGAGTTAATTAATTGTGTCAAAAGTTTTATTGATTCATCTTGTCTCTTGCCTCATTGTCTTTTGTTAGGTGGTAAAATCAGTCAAATCACAATGTCAGTAAAACAAGTCTCTGGAGGAAATAATTATAAAAAAAGGATCACTTGTTTGGATAAGAGCAAGAAGGAAACTGAAAGAAAAATATTTGTCAATTCTTTATTTAAATTGTCATGAGCAATGACGAGTAACGGGAGGAAACTTTTGTTATAATAAAGTTATTTAAAGTCAGTTTAGTTTTTTTCATTTTAGAGACTCAAATTAGTTTCTATATAGTTCAAAAATTCATTTGAAAAGGAAAAAAGAAATATTTGGTTTTATTTCTTAAAACGTTATTAGAATTCCAAGTCACCTAAGTTTTGATCTTAAATAAAGAAGTAAATTTTTTTTATTTTTTATTTTACCTTTGCTCAGAGTGAAGTTACTAAAAATTTTTAGACAAGAATACCCTCAATAAATTTTATCATTTCCGATGCCTATCCCTTTTTCCCCAAGCCGAACATCTTCAGTATTTCTGTGATATTTTAATTTGATTCTTAATAGCTTTTCCAATTATAACTAAATTTCTTACCATTTTAACTAAATTTTTTATGAAATTTTCTAAAAATTTTGGAATATTATTAAAACAAAAGAGAAAGTTTCAACGTAGGTGAAAATTAATACCATTGTTTGACGATATGTAAAATTTCATTTCTTCGTAAGTTCAAATCTATCTACTAAAGCTTTTAAATTTCAAGTCAATAATTATATATTTTACAAAATTCAAACCCTAAAACCAACATATCATTTAATAGTCACCAGAAAATAACTCAAATACATTCCCTTTGCCACTAAAGCTCCATTTAATGAAACTTTATTTTCAGACTTACATTTTAGAAAATTATACTTTTTGAATTGAAAGCCAACCACCCTTACTTTCTCCTTAAACTATTGCTTATTTTCTATGATTTATTTTCTTTTTTTTAAAAAAAAAAAAACGGAATGACCTCTTTTAAAGGATTCCTCTTATTCTGTGGTTTTTTTTGTCTCAGTAAACAGCTAAAATAAATTTCATTCCTAACACCAAACGCAACCGACCTTAGCTCAGTTGGCAGAGCGGAGGACTGTAGTGTGTGATTGCTGTAATCCTTAGGTCGCTGGTTCGAATCCGGCAGGTCGGAACTTTTTATTTTTTTAATCTTTCTTCTTCTTTTTTTCTTTTCTTCTTCTTTTTTTTTTTTAATTACTTTTTTGGTTATTATCCAAATTTGATTGGTTGTTCCCATCACACCAACTTTTGTTTTCGCCACTTTTGACTGGTTGGTTTCCAGAAACAACAAATATCTTTCACGTTGCTTCCTTAGTTTTCCTTTCTTCCAAAAAAAAAATGATACCCCCATGCTTCTCATACTTTAGTGGATTTTAGTTTTGTCTTTGGATTCTAAGCCTACATGCACGTAGAATTTACGAACACAACTGATATAGAGTTGATTGTCCGTGAAAATGTTAATCGATACCCATGTTCTTCGTCACACAAATTTAGGGCAAAATTTTGTATTTTACAAAAAAAAAAAAATGAGACTAATTAGCTAGTGGTTCCACATCAATACTCTACTAATATTCAAGACTTTTACCGTTTTTGTCAACCACCGACGAATGTCCTTATATTAAAAGATAATTTGAAACGTCAAATAAATTAAATTATGTACGGTTGTTTACGTAGCATCAATCAACTAAGCAACTTAACTAAAGAACGATAGCATCACATCACAACATTAATTCAATATTCTTGCTCAATGCTCATTCCTAGAGGTGGCAAATAGGTTGAGACGTGCAGGTCGATCGGCCTAACTCGTCAAAAAATAAGGTTAAGGTTGAAGATTTAATAACCCGACCAGCCAAATTATAGGGTCGGGTTGGGTCACCCGCGGATAACCCGCGAACCCATTAAAACGACCCGTCTGACTGGCCAACCCATCAAATGACCTGTGAACCTACCTAACTAGTAAAAACGGCCCGTAGACCCGTAGACCTGCAAACCCACCAAAGTGACCCGCCAAATCCGTTATAATAACCTGTCTAATCCTCCAATCCATTAGGGTCAATTTAGAATTTTAATACCCTTTACCCATTTGTTAAACGGGTCAACCCAACCCCCTAACCCACTAAACCAGCCATAAACGGATTGGGTCGACCTACAAATACCTATTTGTCACCTCTACTCATTCCATTAAAACCTAACAATTACGTGAGAAGGATCTTTTCGCAGTTTTGTCAGCAGAGCAAAATAACAAAGTTCTCTCATAAGTAGCAGACAAATTCTCAATGAAGCATTCTATTACATTACTTTCACACTATACATACGACAGAAACATTTGTTGATGGCACTTGGCAACTAAACTTGAACAGTGAACAACACACATTGGTTAAATTTGCATGACGTTGCCTACTGTCGGTGACAAACAAAAAGAAATATGGAATTATTGATGAAGACTAAAAAACACAAGAAAAAAAAGGTTATTGTGCCATTATAAAAAATTGTTGATAACTGAAAAGGCTCATTTTCACGCGTGCTTCATTGAAACTGTCGGCAAGTCAATCAAAGAATTATTTAGATTAGAGATGTTAACGTGTCTTTTCTTGTTTCATATTTTATGGTTTAATCTGTCTAATCATTCGTTTCTTCAAGAGATCCGAAATGGAACTCTGATGGTCGTATTGCCTGAAATAGAGATGAACTACGCTCAAAGGGATGGGTTATCACGTGAATAGATGTGCATAATAGACGAGTTTGACGGGTTATATGCACAGTGCAAGAGCTGGACCAAAAGTCAAGCTTTGATACCATGTGGTCTCGAATCTTATTATTTTTTTATGTAGGACATGTATATATTTTAACAATTTTGAGTAGAGTAAGAGCCAGTTTGGTTTTCCGTTTTGAAGAGCCAAACTGACTTTTAGATTTTAAAAGTCCTTTAAAAAAAAAAAAAGAGGTGTTTGGTTTTATGTTTTAAAAGTCAGTTTTGATCAAAAGTCAACTGAGTTTTGAGGCTAAACAGAGAAGTTAAAATTTTTAACTTTTCTGTTTGTGATTTTGGCAACGGTGTTTTAAAAAATTTTTAGGACAAAGTATCCCCATAAATTTTTCATTATACCAGTGACTACCCCTATTTTTCCTATACCTATTTGCTTCATTCAACGACTCTTCATCATAGCGGCTATGAATATCCTCTGATATTCAAGAAGAGTTTTTCAAGATACATACATCCTTGGTCGCCAAGCTAATTGCAAAAAGCCATTTTTTCAAGAATAGTCAACTGGTATTCTTTCCCTTGGATTCTTCCTTTTGTTTTCATATTTTTTCCCTTTAATATTTGGTTAAAATATTTTTATTTTTGTTATTAATATTTTGAATTATAATTATAATTATAATTTTTAGAGAATTTTTTCAAACAAGTACAAATATGAACAAAATTGCATGTTATGAAAAGTAAACACTATTAGTTTTAAAATGTCCTTTTCAGTAATTTGGGCAACTAATAATTATTTTCATATGTAAAACCAAACGCCATTTTGATAAAAGTTCATTTGATATACAAATAACCAAACACTTTTTGGTTTTCACTAAAAGTCCATTTAACAACAAATCCGTTTTGAAAATGCCTTTTCACAAAACTGAATTTCTCAACGAAATGCCAAACTCACTCTAATATGTTTTCGAACATTATCATTCTTATTTTTTAATATTAATAAAAAATGTAAATCTTTTATATAACCATACAGGAGCAGAGGCCAAAAGTTAAGGTACGAATGAAGTAGTACATGAATGGAAATGATTATAGGAATGTATCTTGGTAGTTGATTGTTGACCAAAAACCAAAGGAAATAGAAAAGAAAATGAGTCGATGGCCTCTAAAAGAAAGCAAATGCTAAACACAACAAAGTGCCAAATTCTGCAACATTTTGGCCCCATTTGTTATTTCAATATTAGCAAAAAAGTAGCTTTGCTGATATTGTAGAAAACACATTTTGACCCCATTTGTTATTTCATTTTGTCCCACTTTAGGCGTCACTGTTTATTTTATTTTTATTTTTGGTCATGCATGTACAGTTTTCTAATGCCAAATTTATTATCTTCGAATTTAATTTTTTATCACGATACAGAAACTACTGTTTCCATTTCTTTTAATTTCCAAGTATTAGTATCAAATATTGCTTGCTACCATGACATGAGACGAAACACTAATATGATAGCTTGATACGATATATTGCTATTCACACCAATTATAGAATGATATGACATGATATGTCGATACTATATAGACACTTATGTGGTACTAGAAGTTTAGGAATTAGTTTATAAATAGTTAAAATTATTTTTTTATGAGTAATAATCTAAGTTTGAATTTCGCTAAAATAGAACTGAAATAGAAAGAAAAGTTATACTTATTAACAAACTACTACAAAATAAAAAGTAAAAAATTTTGCAAAATATATGTCTTCATTTTTTCTTCATATTAAACACGTCAAAACCACAAAAAGAAAAATATTAGAGTCAGCTATTGCACGCCCCCCATGAAAACTTGGCATCTAATTTAGTGAACCTACAATTAGTTATCTTCTCCATATCAACTGGTAATAAGATAATATTATGAATAAAAATTAATAATTATAAATTGTTCATATCATTTTATTATAATTATATAAATATTTTATAATTATTAAATTACAGTCAATATTATAAGTAACTATGAGGAAATTTATTTCCTGAGATAAGAAACATCATCAGACCTTACCTTACATGCCACCTCACAGTGAGTGTTGTTTCCAAAATCTAAGCACAAGAAAGTTTACCGCCAACATATTCCCGCCCCTCTTTCTATGTTCACAACCCCAAAACCTACAAACATTGTTTTTTATATCCCACCCTGCATTTTACCGCCCATTCTTTATCAAATTTGAATTTAGAACATGTTTAAAAAAAATAATTTCAACTACTTGAATTATTAGAACATCATGCTTAAAAAAAAGTAATTTCAATTATTTAAATTATTCCTTCATTTCAAACCTACAAACTTTGAAACAAAGAAATAAACCAACAATACAAAAGAAAAACAAGTTCAAAGATAGATATATAGCATGTAGAATATATTTAGTTATAAAACAAATAATTTTGTTCAAAATATTATAGTATCATGACATTATTAATAATTATTATAACACTATAAAAAGATCTTTAGTCACAACTCCTCATGCCCTAATATGGTAGTGTTAGGACTCGTTTTGATTAATTTTTTAAAGGCATTTTTATAATTTTTTTATAAAGGTACTTTTTAAAAGTTAAATTTTTTTAAAAAAATTAAATTTAAATTTTTATTAGAGTTTTTATTTTTTTAAATTAAGAGAAAGACTTATTTTGAGAAAATATATTTTTTATAAAAAATAATCTAAATAGACTCTAAAACTATTTTTTTTGTGACGAGAGAAATCCAATTGGCGGAGCTTTATCACCAGTATACCCAACGTTCACCACCAACTAAATTCCAAAGACGTCTTTTATCTGTTTAGGTAAGTCGAGACACTAGCACAAATGTGATTAGATTAAAATTCGGGTCATAAGCTATTTCCGTCTCTTACCCATACTATTGAAGCATTAGTAGGGGATAGAGTCTTACACTATCGCAGAAACAATTTATTTAATTTTTTTCAACGTCATAATTAATTTTTTAATTGGTCAAGATGCATAATAATATTTTCGATTTCCATTTGGAGCAACAACTTTGGCAATGATTTGTTGCTTGACAGCTAATGAAAGCGACAAGAGGCCAACATCACTTGATCGAAACTGAGCTGTCCGTGGGACCAAAGTCACGTGCCACGTAACCCCCTTTTCAGCCGTCCGATTAATTGCAGATTTTACCGCCTCCACTTCTGTCGGTGGAGGGTGTACAAATACGCACAGCGTCATACCTGAATATTCGGACCATCACTTGCTTCTCGCGGGCCCCACTCTGATATTTTATTTTAATTTCTTTTAAAAATAATGTTCCTTGTTTTTTTTTTCTCTTTTTGGCCACGTCGTTTTCCACCGACGGAAAACAGTGAGGATGTGAGAGATTATTACATGTATGCATTTGCCAACTGTCTTTTTTGGTGTTAGAAGCTTGGTGTGGGGTCCAGTTTAAGACCTCCCGTGCTGCTTGATGATGTGGGACTCTTGTTCTTGTGTGGTTGTACTCTCACACACTCACGTACACATTACACATACATGGATATGACTATACCTAATACTCCTGTTTATGTGTTTAATCAATTAATTAGGAGAGTTTTGGTTTAGTTTTATAATTAATCACAAATGTCATGATTGTGTTTCTCACCTGATGGTTTACCATTCGATTCTACTCGTATGAGCTTGCTATTTATTGAAGATTACGTTCTTGTTTGTTTTTGCCCCCTTTTTATATCGGTTATTTATAAAATTTGTGTTCATTTTATAATAATTTGAATTTATTATTATTTTTGCTACAAATTTAAATATTTCGAATCAATTAATTAGGCTCAAAATAGTAAGAAACTAGTGCTTGGGCCTATACAAAAAATTTAAATTTTATAGTATAATGTTTGACGACTCATGTTGCTTGTGCTAGCAATATAGAGGAAAGTGGTATTCATACTTGCGCCCATTGTATGATTTCTTTTCATAATTTAGAGCCCGTTTGACTTTGCTTATAACCAACTTATAAGTCAAAAACAAAAAATTACATATTTGGTAAAGTTGCTTATAAGCATGTAAAAAAAAGAAAAAAATTCACATTACTTCCCTATGATATATCAAAGTACCACATTACACCCCTATGTTTCAAAAACTTCACACCACCCTTTGTGTTTTTCCAAAATTGATTACACCTTCCCTTACCATTAGTTCAACACTAACACCGTTAAATCCAAACTTAAAATGACAAAATTGCACTTCTAATTCCTAGATGGTGAATTTCACATTACTCTCCTGTGATATGTGAAAGTATCACGTTGTCTCTTTGTGATATGTGAAAGTATCATGTTACCTTCTGTGTCTCTAAAACTTTAGACCCCCCTGTGAGAATTTTAGACATTGGAATGGCCCATGTTTACTTTTTGCTTTTTTTCTTTTTTCTTCTTCTTTTGTTCTGTTTTGTGAATGACCGAGGAGGCTTTTGAAGCTTTTCATTTGCAATTGCATGGATTTTAATCAAGTATGGTGCTATGATTCAATGCAAAGGACGAAGAAAGAAAACAAAGTAAGGGATCTATTATTTTTTGTCCAAATAGAAGGTAATGTATAAATAAAAAGTAAAACGAGTAAAAATGCTAGACTAGCAATGTTTCTAGCCCGTGTGGTTCAAATTTGATGGAAAAATTGACAGAAGGAAGTAACATGATTAATTTTGAAAAAAAACAAGAGGACGATTTGAAGTTTTAGAAACACGGGAGAGGGGGTGACATGATACTTTTGCATATCACAGAGGGTAAAGTGAAATTTACAATTTTTTGTCATACCAAGGATATTTCGTCCAGGTAGAAGGCAAAACGCGTAAAAATGTTAAACCAACTGCGTTTTTAGTGTGTATGGCTCAAATCTAATGAAGAAATTGACGAAGGGGGCAACATGATAAATTTAAAAAAAAACACGAGGAAATGATTTGAAGTTTTTGGAACACAGGGAGGTAAAGTGATACTTTTGTATATCACAAGGGGTTAACATAAAATTTACCCCAAAAAAAAAGTAGGTTGGAGCTACTGAAAATTTTTGTGCTTATAAGTCAATTAATCAAACCTATTAAAAAGACATGTTTATCCTCACAAATTAAATAGTTGTTATCACATTAATTAATTACATGTCTTTTTTAGTCATTTTAACTATTATTGCTACTTATAAACACTTATTTGTCAAATATGTTAATAACTTATAAGCACATATTATCCAAACACATCCCGGTTTATTTTTCACTAGCTTAAAAGTAGTTTTTTGTTTATAAGTAGCACAAACTTATAAGCACTTAAAAATAAGCAAAGCCAAACGGGCTCTTAGTTTATTTATTAGAAAATTTCATTATTTTATTTTTTTTGTTTCAATAATAATGTTTTCCAGTTTGGATTGTTCAGTCATATCATATCATGGGAAATTGTCAGCGACTCAATGTAAAATCAGAAAATGGAGTTCATCAGAAGATGAAATTGAACCCAGAAAAAGGGAAAATTGGGTTGTAGTTTCTATGATTGCAATTCCAACTTCAAAAAGCTAACTTTTAACAAATTAATGCAATCTATAAATATCATGGTTCTGAATATATAAAAATTTTTGTGTGGATAATGTGGTGAGTGTCACCTTTAGAAAAATATAACAGATAATAATGCAATACATTTTAAAACAGGTGAATAATCAGTTAATTAACAAATCACAGGAAAATAACATACATTTTAATTTGCTCAAACATAAAAATGAAGAAACACTCACAAATACCACATGATACCCCAACTTTACCATTATAGTGTTTGTGTATATATTGAATGTATATAACGTGTGTGTATATATATATATATGTATATTTATATATCATGTATATATATTTCACATTTTATGTGATTGAGCTAATAAATAATATAAATCATGGTCAATAAGTTTTATTAAAATAATTATCAACTAATTAAATATATTTTTTGAAAATATTTTATCACTTTGTCAATGATACAATATGCTCAACCATTAAAAAATTCAAAAAAAATTAAAATTAATTATTAAAAAATAAAATACAAAAATAAGATGAAACACTCATGGAGTGACACTTTTCATTATAGTGTTAGATGGATTTTGACGAATTATTCAAAGATATCATATATACAATCACAACATTGAAATCCCCCACCCTAAAAAAGAGGAAAAAAAAAGTTGAAGCTCACAAGTCAAAACATCTATATGACACGTATAAGAGATCATAATTCATCTAGATTAAAATTATCATCTATAGGTGATGGATATATTATACTAGTGATGGATGAAATTTCTTCTCTCTCTCTCTCTCTCTCTCTCTCTCTAAGAGATGAAAGGAGAAGGGTCCATTAATATCTTAACTGCAAAGTTTGCAAAAGAGGAGTGATGTATACCAACTTATCAAATGGTCCTACGTACTCTACATGTTATAATCATTTTCTTTTACCTTTTTTCTTTCCCTTTTCTTTTTTTTAACCTTTTATTTTTCTTTAATTTTCTTCCTTTCTGCAACGAATGTTGTAATCATTCTGACTTCCAAGTTTCATAAAAATGTAAGAAATACTTCCACGTGTTGTGTGCTTGTACTCTGAAGGACAATCATAAACTTAGGAAGGAAGTTTAGCACAGTTCCTAAAGATAGATTCATATTCCGGTAAAATACATCAGATTTTTTTGTGATATATTATAAGTACATAATACATTTTTATAGAGCCAAAAGTCTCACAATTAACCCTTACGGTAAATAAAAGTTTCACGTGTGCCCTTTACTAGTTATATTCCTCCTAACGATATTAAAATTTACACAAAAAAGACATTAATAGTCTTAGCCCATTTGTTCAATTTTCTTTTATTATTATTATTATTATTATTATTATTATTATTATTATTATTATTATTGTAATTTTATTTTCAATTAAAAATTTTTGATAGAAAATTATTTTCTTATTAACTTTTTTTTTGTGTTATCAAACACAAAATACTTAAAAAATATTTTTAATATATTTTAAGGAATATTTTTTACAAACAAATGGATCATTAATGGTCAAAAATGTTCAAGCTTTGACCTTATTGGTTTGGCTAGATTTGAGCTTCAATGATGTAGCTATTATTGAATTGACTATTTGATTATATTTTTAGATTAATTAGGACTTATTTTGTGACATGCTAATTTTTTTAGCCAACTAAAACCAATGCTCAATAAATAGAAAAAAGTCACTTGTTTTGAATATCGAAAATACAAAATTGAGATTTCTATGCAAGTAAATAAAAGCAACATGCAAACGTAATTTTTAGATTTCTACAATTTTCTCAATATTGCAAAAATATTTTTTTAAGGATTTAATGTCTGATAACACAGAAAAATAAGTTAAAAAATAAGTCTATCAAAAATTTTTAATTCAAAATAATAATAATAATAATAATGATAATGATAATGACGATGACGATGATGGAAAATTGAATAAGTAGAGCAAGGTTATTAACGTTTTTTTTAATGTAAATTTTAACATTATTAGGAGGGATATAAACAGTAAAGGGTATATGTGAAACTTTTACTCACTACAGGGGTTTGCTGTAGGATTTTTGGCACCACGGGGGTGTATTGCGCACTTATGATTGACTATAAGGGGGGTCTGGTGTATTTTACCTATTTATATATTTTAAAATTTACTTTTTTTTAATCAATAAATTATTGGTTGACATGGTTGCATTTCACTCCAATGAGGAGAACACAAGTTCAATTTTCGAGAAGCGCACTTGTTGGAGGGACTTTTCCTTTACAGCTCCCAAACCAAAAAAGATTAGTTTTAAATTTAATGTGATTTGATGATACCCAAACTCAAAGTTAGAAAATAATTAATTATTTTAACAATGTCATTTTCATTTGTGTGTTTGGTAAAGTTCTTTAATTTGTACATCATTAATCTCCTTTCATTGAGTCATGCTAGGTTTGATTACCACAAGAACCAAATGGAAATTAAGTACTTTACGTATAAAGCAAAATACTGTAACTTATAGGTGAAGGTAACAACTTCGATCTCTATAGGGGTCTTTTGGCGTGGGGGCGTGGGGGGGGGGGGTGGGAGAAAGAAAAGGAAATATCAAGGGTTTTGTCTATGTATAGCCATTATGTGAGCAACAAGTGTAATGCACTGGAGGGCTGACCAATCATAAACCATCACTTTCTAACAAGTAATGATGATAGACAACAAACTTGGGTTCAGTTTCTAGCATCCTAATTAAGGCAAAAGCGAAGAAGCTAATGCTAAGATTTTGCACATTATTGTTCATGGTATGAGTAGTTAATTAACACTTAAAAAGTAGGGTAATCTATTGATATTATAAACTTTTTGAAGCACTAAGTGATGCTTCTATCCAACTTCACTTGTGGGTCTTATTTCCCCGAATGAGGTGAAGCTCTTATGCCATTGGAAATCATCCTATTGCTTTCTTAGGATTAGTTGGTTAGATAGTTTTTTAAATTCTCAACTCATCATAAAATTTGGATCTAGATAGGTGTCACTTTGACTTATATATATCAGTATCTCAAGATTTGACGTAATTAGAAAAGAAGTTTATTTAGCACAATGTCTCAAGGTTTTGTTGTTCATATATAATGAATTTTGAAGAAGTTTTGATGTTGTTCATGTATAAATGAATTTTGAAAGATCAATAATGTAGTAAAATTAAATACGGGTCTTGAATTGTTGCTTCAATGAAATCAAAGTGTTACGAATTTTAAGTTTACCATAATTAATGTGTCATGAATCTCATCGAGTAAAGCCGGACCATTTCTTTTTCTATTGATGGTTAAATGAAGTCGACAAGTTGTTAGAGATATTACTAGAAATTAAGGTCATTCCACCAAGCAATCATTGATTGCTAATTAAGAGTCCCCGAATTTAAAGCACAGGTTTTTCCTTTTATTACCTCCTTTTTTTTTTAATATTGGATAACAATTTTCTAACGAGTACAACATTACACTCATTAAAGTTAATTTAAATGATACTATGCATATGAAAATCCATCATTTTTAGTCATTCTCTCATTAAATATGACCCATCTTTTAAAGGAAGGAATGGTTAAAAATGATGAATTTAATGTGAGGATGATTGAAAATTTTAAGCTTTTATATAAAAAATGGTAAGCTTTTATATCAATAAAAGTATTAATTTAATTTTAATGGATGTAAAGTTACACTCGTTAGAAAGACCGCATAAAAGCAAACCTACTTTGACATCCCAATATTTGATTTCAAAGAAGACACCCATAATTAATAATCATTTAAGTGATCAAGTAAACTTAAATTTAGTAACTTTCAACTCTCAAAGACAAATTTTAAGCAACCAAAAAAGAAATCTTGCTTTACCTCAAGAAATTATATCTAGCTTACTTATTTTCTACAAGCACAATTAAGGTCCGATCAGAATGGTCTTTGATGCAAAAGGTGCATGCACAAATATTAATATGCATGTGGCATACATGTGAGAGGAGGGAGGGAAATAAAGAGTTATGTGCTCTCATAACAAATCCATCTATGTATTTGTATTTATCTAATATCTAATATAATAAAGAAGTTTCACTTACTTGTAACTATAAAATGTATGTGACAGTATTTTTAGTTATTATTTCTAAAAATAATAAATAATTAATATTTTATTAAATAACAATATACTTCCCTCTGTTTCTCCTGTACTTGTTTTACATTCTTTTTTCTTCTTTTAACTTGTAACCTGTATAAAATTTTATCTTTCGAAATTTGTCCAATTTCAAATCACTTATTGATTAATTTGTTCAACACAATAGACAAATATGTGGACAGTTAACTTGGTTTGTATGTTCTACAAATTATTAATAAATTATTATTTGGGCGTCTTACTGTTTATAAGCAGAACAAGTTAAAACAACAATACCTTAGATGATAAATAATTCAATAGAATTTTATTTAGAGCAATGGCATTTCATCCTTCTATGTTTTGTTAAAATTGTATAAAATCTTTTGTCTTGTGATTTTAAAACTCAATACTTTTCTATACTATAAAGAATGTTAATTAAAAAAAAAATCTGTTTCATTCTATCAATTAATTAAAATGAATTTTTTTTGTCAGCAGTTAAATTGATTAAAATATTAAAAAAAAGTAATGATATGGAGTGGTTTCATGCATGAGAATTAACTACTAGCCGGTTGTTCATCATGTGCCAAATTTACAAGTTGGCTTTATTTTAAGCAAGTCTTACTTTTACTTGGAGGGACATGAAATCCCCACAAAAGTTTGATTGATTAATAAATGATTTTTAAAAAAAAAAAATCAGAAGAGGCCACAACATGAGATGTTTAAACAATTTGGTCAATTAAATCGCTTTTTATATATCTACTTGATGTTAATTAACCAATATGCATGTAATTATGTAAATCTGATACGTACTAATTACTATATACAAATACAAAAAAAGAAAATGAATTAGTTGGAATATGTTGATCGTACTTTGTGATCGTTTTGATAAGATGTTTGTTAACTAATATATAATAACTACGAGTACATTGATTCAACATATCTTCTCAATCAAAAATAAATCAGCAATATATTTTTTTCTTTTTTCTGTTTACCCTCACACTAATCTATCTTTTCAATTTTTAATCTTTGCAACCTTTCTTTAAAAACATGAAATGACAAAAATTGAAGTTGGCATCTATACATCATGTGATTTAACTAGCCAAATTATTCACCACAACGAGACTTCATAAGTTATTCCATCTCAATTATTTACTTCAAATATCTGACTAGATCGTGGGATGATAATATAGGATGTCTATGAAGATCGAAATCACTTGTATGATAGCTTTAGTACCCGCCAAACAGATCCAATAAAGAAGTAGGGATATCAACTTTTGTTTCCTACGCTGGTAGTGTGAACTCGTGGCGTTGCAAAGTGAAATTTAACATCAATCTTTTAATAATATAGTAACAAAAAAGGATACATAGCGACCATATTTACCTTGAAATGAAATTCATAGATTGACTTTTAATCATTTTAGGTGGTTCAACAATCTCTCAGATGCGTATGATAACATTTAATGCGAAATAAATGGTCAAGCAACCGGTTAAAGAAGCATCCATGGAGTCCACTTGCATTCTTTTAGTAGAGTTGTCAAATTCTCCGGAGGGAAAATAAAAAATAAAAAAACCATGGGGTCATGTGGATGCAATTCTGTACACATGCCTCGTTTCTCAATCTCTCTCTTTTCTATCATTAATTTTCCTTTGTTTTCTCTAGGATTCCGTAACACATGCATGGGCAGACTCACTGTTTGTGCTCTTGTCCTTTTGTATAAAATGTGTGTTATTTTTTGGGGAAAAAATGTAATTTTTTTGTACTATTTGTGTATTATACAATAGGGAAATTTGTTGGTTATATTTTTAGCATAATTATGTGATGCGATAAATAATGAGTAAGGAGGAGAATTATATATAATACCGTGTACCTTTTATTTTTCTAATTTTATTGTTCAATTTCGGTTTTAACCGAGTCGAACTAGATAGACTAGTCTATTTTATTTTTAAACAATTCTGTTCGGTTTGGTTTGGTTTTTAAAATAAAATAAAAAAAGAAATAACCGAATGCTCACTTCTATATCTTGTTAAAATCGCATAAAGTTCCACGAGAATTTAGACTCGCTAATACCTCACTTTGTTACAAAAATTGTTTCTAATACCTCCTATATTATAAAGAATGTTGCACAATCACTTCAAAAAATAGGATTTCATGCAACATTCTTGATAGCGTTTCTCTATTATTGGTTATTCGAAAGTTCTAAAATAGAGAAGGTTTTATATAATTTTGGCAAAACACAAAGGAGCAAAATGCAATTTGCTCTAAAGATTATAAATGTTGCTAATTTAATTACTAGGAGTTACTATAATCTAAGATGTATTAGGGTAGATTTATTAGCAATTTGGATTCAGACTTATCTTCATGTATTTAGCTGTATTAGCAATATTATCAGTGAGTAGCATTACTGTTTATCTATGAAAATATGAATCTTGTTATGATTCCTTTTGTAAATTAAAGTTGTCGAGTTTTTAAAAAATATATCTTTGGACTAGCTCTCAACACATTCGTCTTCCAATTATCAATCGACAAAGTAAAACAAGAAAATAATTAAAGCTAGTTTAATATGAATACGCTAATCCTACTTCTAGGAGTTATTTTAACTCCTCGTATTCATAAATGAATGAAAATAAAAACTCAATCGACACAAATATAACAAGTAAATGTTAAAAAAATAAAAGTTAATTTCTAAAAGTCCTATCCAACCTTGTGATATGTCTTCAATAATATGGTAGTTGAGTAGAAATAGGAAATGGTGGGTTTATCTATTTCACTTCAATACACTAAACATTGAAGATGAAAAGGCAAAAAGTGAACTTCGATGTTCTTCCCATTTTAGCTAGCTTTAAAGCATATCATAATAATAATAATAACTAATTCATCTCCATGGAAATATTAGTATGTTTTATCTACACGTGTATGTGCCATGCTCCTCATTTCATTCTTTGCTGTGAAAAGTAAAAATATTAACAAGGACACTTTAGTCAACAAATATATGTTAAAGAAAATATGGCATGCACTCTTTCCCTCACCAATTAGAGAAAGCAATAGGAAAATTTATAAATGGTATGATGGAGGTATTCACATATAGGTTTATAAAGTAGGTCAATTCAATAATCTTAAGTTCAAAATATTTGGATTTTCTCAATTTCAATATGTTAATCGAGTAATTCTTGTGAATGCAAACATATATGAGACATTCAAAAACATATCCAATCTTCACTTCAAAGTTTTCGTATATACAATTAACATTTTATGTTTATGTATATAGATATCCATCACGAAAATTCAATTTATGTTATCTTTGTATTTTTAGTTCATGTAAATTCCATCACTACTTGAGTAACATTTTACCAAATAATCTTTTGCTAAAAACATTCTCAAAACAAATTTAAAGAACAACATAACTAAGATTGACTTGACCATTCATTACTTCTTTTATTATATGATCGTCAAACTAAATAATTTGTCAATCTAACTTAACTTATATAATCCTCACATAAATGAGCACGTAATTATTTACATGCATCGTAACTTCTCAATTCCGACAATTTATTATTATTAAACCTCTCTTCGGTATATATACGTGTCGGTAAGTATTTGTATATTTTTATCTCCATAAAAGTCAAAATTAAATATTTACCTTGTTATCCCTCTCTTATCACTTTCCCAACAATACACTACATAAATACAAAGAAGACAAATTAAATGAAACAATTAAAAGCCCAAAAGAAGCAGCAGCAGTTGTGAAATAGTAGTAAGCAAAAAATCACTTTAAAAACCCTTGCAAGCCATTCCCCTCCAAGCACCACCGCAGCCCTGGTGGGTCCCTTCCTCCCGCATCCACATCACAACCACCAATCTGGCCCCCACTTAAACCCCCCCTCGTTTACTGTACTTAATTATACTCCATTTTCATTTCTATCTTTTCTTTTTTCTTCCAATTTTTTTCACATCTCTCTCTCTTACATACTTTGCTATCAAAGATCCAGCAAACCGATCTCTGTCCCTTCTGCATTACGCGTTGAACTTTCAACCCCACCCCCCCCCCCCACACTACACCACACCCCTTCTCTCTTTGAGAAAAAGAAAAAGGAAAAAAAAAAGAAGACTATTTTGTTTTGCTTTTCTTTGTTCTTTTTTTTTTTTGGTTTTCTTTAAAATCTGTTCATATAATTGATTCTCTAATCTGCATTGCGCACCACCCCACAGGCCACAACTCAAATACAGATAGAGAAAGAGAGAGAGAGGAACCCATTAACCCACACTTGGGTTTCTCTCAAGAAAAGAATCCAAAAACACCTTAAAGGCTCGACCTTTTTTATTATATATGTATACACACACATACATGTACACATACATTTTACTATTAATACATATAAAATTATTGGGGTCATTTACTTTTTATATATAGAGACACGAAAACCAAAAACCAACCTGTATTTATATGTGTGTTGTGTGTTACTACATCATTTTCAGTAGTCCATTCTGTAATTTGCGGGTCTCTGGTGTTTTCTTGGTGATGGGGTGTTTGTTTTGAGAGAGAAAAGGAGTATAAAGGGGTTTGCATTTCTCTTTGATGTACAATGGGTCTCGCTCTTTGGGTTAGTGCGTGTTGTGTGTGAAAGAGAGAGAGAGAGAGGTGGTGTTCGATTGGGTGTCTTTCTCTCTTGATTGTGAAGTTGAAGGCTAAGGAGTTTGTTTTACTGTGTGCTGTGTGTATGTGAAAGAGAAGTTTGAGCTGCAATGGATACTAAGGGAAGGCTTGTTGCTGGTTCACATAACAGGAATGAGTTTGTTCTCATCAATGCTGATGAGATTGGAAGGGTATGTGTTGTCAAAATCTGATCTTCATCCCTCTTGGTTGCTTAAAGACTCCATTTTTGAGTTCTTGTTGAGCTTTTGAACTGCTAATTGTTATCAAAATCTTTTCTTTTTTCGTGTTTTTTTTCCTTGGCTACATTATTGGATTTTGGGCATACCCAGTATAATGTCTTCAATTTCTGTAACTAAGATTTATTTTTTGAAGCAAAAAAGTTTTAATCTTTTATTTAATTTGTTTGATAGTTTGCTAGATTTGGGTCAAAAGCTCAGATTTGAGAGGGAGGGTTTCCTTAAATAAATTTCTCTCATTAATTTCATCTCTTATGAGGATTCTGTAGCTTGATGGAGTAAATCTAATCCAGCGGCTTTCTGGTTTTGCTGTTTTAGCTCTTATTCTGCTAATGTAATTTCTATACCGGATGTAATTGCCTTTCCTTACTTCCTTCGCTTGGCTCTTTTTCACATTTTCTAGTTTTCGGAGCCAGTCAAAACCTTGTTTTTTACTGTCAAGTCTTTTACTTTTCTTCTCTTGCCTCTTTTTTTACTCTTCCATCTCTGCTTAAGCTGATTGAAAGTGCAAAACTTTGCACTTTATATTTTGCTTCAATCCCATTTACACTTTGGTCTGACTTAATATTTTCCTGATCTGATGCTGATTCGTGATTTTCATTTACTTTTTGGGGTTTCAATTTTCAGGTAACCTCTGTGAAGGAATTAAGTGGGCAGATTTGCCAGATTTGTGGAGATGAAATTGAGATTACAGTAGATGGTGAGCCATTTGTTGCTTGCAATGAATGTGCATTCCCTGTTTGTAGACCTTGCTATGAGTATGAAAGAAGAGAGGGCAATCAAGCTTGCCCTCAGTGTAAAACCAGATACAAGCGTATCAAAGGTAAGCGTGTTAAGACTACCTCGATGACTCTGCTTTTTATCAGGATAACTTGGTAATTATGTAAAGTAACCAACAAAAATGACACTTTAGGGAGTCCTCGAGTGGAAGGTGATGAAGATGAGGATGAATTTGATGATCTGGAACATGAGTTTGATTATAAAGGCAATGGGCGAGGAGATCCACAACAGCTCTCAGAGGCTGCGCTTGCTGCTCGGTTTAATGCCGGCCGTGGGGCTAACCCTAATGCATCTGGTGTCACTACCCCATCTGAGTTGGATTCCTCAGGTCTTGACCCAGAGATCCCTCTCCTTACATATGGTCAAGAGGTAATTCCATTACTCAATTCTCCTGGTCTTGTGTGCTATGTCTTAAATTTAGTGAAAGAATTGATAATTGATTGATATTTTGTGTTGTGGTGAAGGATGATACAATTTCAGCTGACAAACATGCTCTCATCATCCCGCCATTTATGGGTCGTGGGAAGCGAGTTCATCCTGTGCCATATTCTGATTCATCCATGTCTTGTAAGTTTTACATTCTTTTTTTTACTGAGTTTAGTTTAACCAAATCACTGAGCTAGAGCTTAATGTACTTTTGAATTGATCTAGCAGTGCCTCCCCGTCCAATGGATCCTAAAAAAGACTTAGCAGTATATGGTTATGGTACCGTTGCATGGAAGGAAAGAATGGAGGAATGGAAGAAAAAGCAAAATGATAAACTACAAGTGGTTAAGCATGAAGGAGGTGGGGGCAACAATAATGGGGATGAGCTGGATGATCCTGATTTACCCAAGTAGGTTCATTCTTTTTGTTTTTCATTTCTTTTGCACAAGTAGCATACTGTCGGTGGGTTGACTTCTAGTTGCTCTCACTTGCTGGATACATAATTTATTACATTGAAATATAACCTAACAAACACTATACAGTGCAATAGATGTTAAGTCACAATCATTAGGCAATGGATTGGTAATTTATGAAGTGTTGTCCTCTTCTGGAAACTGTTCTTGAACTAACTTTGCCACAACCGTCCAAGTTATTCCACTCTGGCAATATAGTGTCTAATTATATCTAATCTGTAGTTCTTTACAGTTGGATGCTTGTAAATTTTTTCCAGGGACAAGTATACGCTTCATTAACTATCCAACAAAATGAAGTAATCCGGTGAAAAAGTTTTGACTAAACTAGATTAATTTCTTGTTTCTGCATGCTATAACATTAACTCACTCATCCATTCTTCTAGTTGTCCATCTGTATTGTCTAAACAGCACGCGAACAAGTGGGGCAGTCTTAATAGCAAGCATGGTCACAGCAATGTTCGTGATGACATCAGATTGTTATTTATATCAAGTTGGACTATGAATTTGAAATTGCATTGGAAAGCTGTTGGAATATATATTATTTCGTCAATTATGGACTAAGAAGTAGCTTAACTCATTCTAATGAGAAAAAGTGATTATGTGTTTTACCATGTGATTTCACTGGACCATTGGCAGAATAACAGAAAATGTGAGATAACAAAAAAAATAATGCCATGTCTAATTTTGTCATTTACAGTAATCAATGCATTCATGGGCTTAAAGTTAATCTCTCGTTTCAGGATTGTTGTTATTTTCTACAATGACTCTTATCATCCTATAATCTGACAACTTGATTCAGTTAATTCTTTGCAAGTACATGATCTGCTTTAAAAAATTGCTTTAAATGGTGAAATACAAAATTTTTAGAGAGTCATTTATTAACTGGAAAGTGGAGGAGGTGAAATCCGCAAGAGATCATTAACATTTGTTGGGCTTCATTAAAGATTTCAATTTTTATGTTTTTTATCCAATCAACAAATTGTAGTTGTCTTTAATCATTGGATGAATTTGTGCCACGTTATACACACATCTCTAGTTTTTCTTTCCCTGCAGCATATTATGTTCTTCTCCCTATTCTGAGCCATGTCTCCTCTATGTATATCAGACATTTGCATGGTTAAACTTGTTTAAGCTGGATCAGGCACGTATTCCCTGTTACTTGTGTCTTCTACGAGATGGCTGGGGGTATGTTGGGTATATTGCAAGTCCCATGAAAGAAGTATGGTATCAAACATGTGAGATCTATGGTTGCCATGATAATGGGATCCGAGTAAGGGATACCATCAGTATCAATATGGATAAAATAAACGAGGAGTTTCGCATATGCTTCAACAGATTATTATGCACCTTAATAATCTGTTTTCCCTTTTTGTAACATGACGACTTTAAAGAACTTGATTATTCAAGCAGGAAAGAAGTACCTAGAAACTAATGTGGACAAGGTCACATGAGTAGTGTTGCTCTGTTCTTCTTTCTTTTTTTAGAATGTCATAGTATTAAATGGTTAGGTAGACTCCTTTTGTCCAAGTGAACTTTATGTTTGCAGAAAATCCTTTGGAAAGATCTGTCACTCACACTATGCTTTCTATTCTTTTTCAGGATGGATGAAGGCAGGCAACCTCTGTCCAGAAAGTTACCAATTCCTTCAAGTAAGATAAGCCCGTACAGAATAATAATTATACTCCGTCTGGTCATCCTTGGGTTGTTTTTCCACTATCGAATTCTCCATCCGGTAAATGATGCTTATGGACTATGGCTGACATCAATCATTTGTGAGATATGGTTTGCCGTATCCTGGATATTTGATCAGTTCCCAAAATGGTTTCCGATAAAGCGGGAAACCTACCTTGATAGACTATCTCTGAGGTATCTGGGCTTTCTCCCTCCATATTTTCATTTTTATACACTCATATGAACGCATATATATACTCTTATATATGTTCATATCTGCTACCTTTTTATCTGCCTTCTCTCTGTGTCTCTGAGCTTCTTTGGCGCAAAAATCTGTCGCAGGTATGAGAAAGAAGGGAAGCCTTCCGAGCTAGCTGCTGTTGACATATATGTTAGTACAGTGGATCCCATGAAAGAGCCTCCACTTATCACGGCAAATACAGTTCTTTCCATCCTTGCTGTGGATTATCCAGTGGACAAGGTTACATGTTATGTGTCGGATGATGGTGCTGCAATGCTCACTTTTGAGGCTCTTTCAGAGACATCAGAGTTTGCAAGAAAATGGGTTCCTTTCTGCAAGAAATTCAACATAGAGCCTAGGGCCCCAGAGTGGTATTTCCTTCAGAAGGTTGACTATCTGAAAGACAAAGTACATCCAACTTTTGTGAGGGAACGACGTGCAATGAAGGTTAGAAACTTCTCATTTCTGTTGAGTGATGCCTCTTACTTGGGCTTATGCCACTGTTCATGGTGCATGCAAATCAGAATACTTTGAGAGAGCATCCATCAGGCACATGTCTCTTCTGGAAAGCTGACTTGTTAACTGAAATAGATTTGTATATAGTCAGGCCAGAATAATTTGGATGCTTCTAACCATCAATCTTTTGTACAGAGGGAGTATGAAGAGTTTAAAATTCGGATAAATGGACTAGTTGCCACGGCACAGAAGGTTCCTGAGGATGGGTGGACAATGCAGGATGGAACACCATGGCCAGGAAACAATGTCAGGGATCATCCTGGAATGATCCAGGTAATGAACTTGGTCATTTCTGGAAATTCTTATGGGTAGAAATGCTATCTTACTTGTGCATCAATTTCGAACTTATGTCAGTAGAAGATCTAAATCATTTTTATGCTTTATTTAATAGGTTTTCCTGGGACAAAATGGTGTTCGTGATATTGAAGGGAATGAGTTGCCCCGACTTATTTATGTGTCTCGTGAAAAAAGGCCAGGACATGAGCACCACAAAAAGGCTGGCGCCATGAATGCCTTGGTATGCCTCTTTCCCAGTTGACCTGTGTCTATGAGATCGTCTAGTGAAGTTTATTTATTAACTGATCATCTGATGGGGGTTTTACTTTTACAGGTTCGAGTGTCAGCAGTCATCTCAAATGCTCCTTACCTACTGAATGTTGATTGTGATCACTACATAAATAACAGTAAGGCCCTTCGAGAAGCCATGTGTTTCATGATGGATCCCACATCAGGAAAGAAAATATGTTATGTCCAATTCCCTCAAAGATTTGATGGAATCGATCGCCATGATAGATACTCAAACCGCAATGTTGTGTTCTTTGATGTAAGTAAAATACCTTTCCGATGATGTATTTAACAATAATATTGCATCTTTCCTTATGTGATTGCATATTTAAATTAATGCACGTAGATTATACGTCCTATATATCCTAGCTTCCTGTAAAGCAGGTTGATTCTTGCCTTTCTGAAACAGATAAATATGAAAGGACTGGACGGGATCCAAGGCCCAATTTATGTCGGAACTGGATGTGTCTTCAGGAGGCAAGCACTTTATGGGTATGATGCTCCCAAAAAGAAGAAGCCTCCAGGCAAAACATGCAATTGTTGGCCAAAATGGTGTTGCTGTTGCTGCAGGCCTAGAAAGAAGAATAAGAAAGGGAAAGCTAAGGATTCAAAAAAGAAGACAAAGGGGAGGGAGGCCTCGACTCAGATACATGCACTTGAAAATATTGAGGAGGGTATTGAAGGTGAGAGAAAATAGTTACAAAAGTGTGAGTGTGACCATTTTCAGTTTAAGATAAGATATTGGTCCTAGTTTATAGGCATTAAGACAATCTATAACTAGTTGGAAAGGGCGCAAGGAAAGCAGGAAAAAATGCAATAGTTAGAATTTCAGGATAAGAGAATTACTAGAGGTCACAAGAATCTATGTATATAATCATATTGCAACCTTTTTGTGCCTCCCTCCTAGAGGATTTTGTTGATTCCATTACTACCTCAGACTGCACCCAGCTTTTTAAATTTCTTGCTTGTAGTGGAATGAGAAAACATGTATTGCCATGATTTGCTGACCAATTTCTTTCTTGCAGGAATTGATAGTGAAAAATCAGCTCTCATGCCCCAGATAAAATTTGAGAAGAAATTTGGACAGTCACCAGTTTTTATTGCTTCAACACTTCTAGAAGAAGGAGGTGTTCCTCCTGGAGCAACATCTGCATCTTTCTTGAAAGAAGCCATCCATGTCATCAGTTGCGGTTATGAAGACAAAACAGAATGGGGCAAAGAGGTATGGGAGAAATGCTAATCACTTCTCTTTTATTAAAATTTGTTTTAAGTGTCTGTTTTGACTTTTTAAGTCAACTTGTGTGGCAGATTGGATGGATTTATGGATCTGTTACTGAAGATATCTTGACTGGGTTCAAGATGCACTGCCATGGCTGGCGTTCAGTGTACTGCATACCGAAAAGGCCTGCATTCAAGGGGTCAGCCCCCATCAACCTTTCAGATCGTCTACACCAAGTTCTTCGGTGGGCCTTGGGATCTGTTGAGATCCTCTTGAGCAAACACTGTCCAATTTGGTATGGTTATGGATGTGGTTTGAAACCACTGGAGCGCTTTTCATACATTGCGTCCGTTATCTATCCATTGACATCACTTCCGTTGATTGCCTATTGTACATTGCCTGCAGTCTGTCTTCTTACTGGAAAGTTCATTGTTCCTGAGGTAATCCTGGCTGCTTTTGATTTCAATTATTTTCTCAAAATTTGGACACTCAGTATGGAATAGCTTAGATATTAGTCTGAAAAAGGTTTGCTTATCATTTGTTTCAGTTACAATGTTAGATAACGTAAAAATCACACGTTCAGATTTCTCTTTTTTTCCTTGAAAAGGATAACTGGAAATGGATTTGAATGCCTCAAAGCCAGCGAGGTTTCAAATATCTGAAAACTTAGAAACATGTTTTGACAGCACCTTGGACATCTGTCGTTGACCAATGCCTTGCTGGCAATGTTGTGACCTAATTGGAGACTGGATGTACTTAATGTTTGCATACGCTTTATGTTCTGTTCGGCCAAAAATGATGAGTCAGCTGTTTGCAATTGACCTAACAGATTTTAAAATGTTTTCTGTGCAGATAAGCAATTATGCTAGTATTCTTTTCATGGCCATGTTCATATCAATTGGTGCAACTAGTGTCTTGGAAATGCAATGGGGAGGGGTTGGCTTAGATGACTGGTGGAGGAACGAGCAGTTCTGGGTCATTGGTGGCACTTCTTCACACCTTTTCGCCTTAATGCAAGGTCTTCTTAAGGTTTTGGCCGGAGTCAACACAAACTTCACTGTCACATCTAAAGCCGCAGATGATGGAGAGTTCTCTGAGCTTTACCTCTTCAAGTGGACATCTTTGTTGATACCTCCAATGACCTTGTTGATCATAAACATCATTGGGGTCATAGTAGGTGTTTCAGATGCCATCAATAATGGGTATGAATCGTGGGGTCCATTATTCGGCAAGCTGTTCTTCGCCTTCTGGGTCATTGTCCATTTATACCCCTTCCTCAAAGGTTTGATGGGTAAACAAGATAGGCTTCCAACCATCATTGTGGTGTGGTCTATCCTTCTGGCCTCTATCTTCTCCTTGTTATGGGTCCGAATCAATCCATTCTTGTCAAAAGACGGAATTGTGTTGGAAGTTTGTGGACTTGACTGCACTTAGGTACGCCAAATAGAAGAAAAATCATTTAGATGATCTCGAGTTATTTGTAGAAAGAGTGCCTGGGGAGCTACTCGATGAGCTGAGTCTCGGGGCAAGAAGACGTTCCCATGACACTGTTCAGTTGTTCATTCAGTATCATAAAAGAGTGGTATCAAAGGAGTTGGAAGGACCTCTATTCCGGGTTGTGTATAGATATATAAGGGGACTGGGGCCAGACACATTCATATTTGTTTCGCGAGTTCATTTTCTTGTTGATTCTTTTTGATACATTTGGGATTTGTGATTTGCATGGATAGAATCGTTAAATCTATCTGTATTCCCAAAACAACATAAAGTTAGTGCTTTTTCATAATTTATATTCCCTTCGCAATAAAGGGACTTCATACAGGAAATATCCTCAATTTTTTGGTCATAATGTCGAGAACTCTTTTTTCTTCCATTTGTTTGCTATAAGTTTGTAGCTTGTTCCATTACCTGTCCAATTGATGTGTTACTTGTTTTGAGAACTCTGGCTTGTTCTTTATTTGAGAACTCTGGCCTGGTCTTTAGTTTGTTGGGTTCGTATATGAATCTTGTATGTGAATCTTCTTGTGATATCATGATGTTAGGAACCCAACTCTCTTTGTTTTCTCTAGTTTTACACGAAAACCCAACTCTCTTTGCTTTCTCTAGTTTTACACGAAAACTTAGGGTGCGTTTGGTTTGTTTGTTTTTTGTTTTTATTTTCATGGAAAATGAAAATTAGGATAGAAAAATCATTTGGTTAATTATTTTTATTTTTATTTTTAGAAAATAGAAAACAATTTTATAGGAAAACAGAAAATATAAAGTGTTTTTTCTAAAAACAAGGTGGTAATTTTGTAAACAACTATAAAAAATTTGGAAAACATTGTGGCTGTTTTGTAAATTATTATAAAAATTTAGAAAATAAGGTGGTGATTTTGTTAACAAATTTAAAAAATTTAGAAAATAAGATGATAGTTTTGTAAATATTTTCAAAAAATTTAGAAAATAAGGTGACAATTTTGTAAATATATCAAAAAAATTAGAAAACAAGGTGACAATTTTACAAATAAACATCAAAAAAGAAAACACTTTTAGTAATCAAACACATTCTCTAAATTTTAAAAAATAGAAAATGAAAATTATTTTCAAAAAATAAAAATGAAAAATGAAAACTAGAAAATGAAAAACAGAAAACAGGCAAACCAAACGCAACCTTAAGTTTTGCTTGTTCTATTGTCCGTTTTCATTCTATTTTTGTCTTTTGTTAAAGCTGTATAAATTCTTTGTGATTTCAAAATTAGCCAATTCACTCCTTTGTTATAGAAAGATGTTGCTAATACCCCATATATTATAAAGAATGTCAAGATTTTGTACTAGATTCTTTATAACACGATTAATAGCCACTTTTGAAATACGAGGGGCCGCATATAACTTTACAAGAACACAAGGAGTAAAACGCAATTTGCTTTTCGTTTCGTTTTTACTTTAGGTTTGTGAATCGAGATGTGATGTTTTTGTCATGTCCGCACTTTTCAACCAGTGCAGAACTTTCTCAACCATTCGTTCCAAAATGATGCCTCTGATGATGCCATGGCCAATCGATATCTACATCTAAATCTGCTTATCACACAAGTACAACATAAAGCATTAAAACCTGATCTTTACAAATTTTACACCTAATATAATTCAGTTGAACAATTCATGAATGTACATTCTGTGGAAACAAAAGCCTAAAAGATATATGTTTCCTGCATTGGCATGGGATATGCTCCCATGAATATGAATCTTCTCATAACGTTATACCCTCGTGACATTATTAGGGGATTTAAGTCTATTAATCGGAAGTTCTCCTATAGTACTGGAAGTATATCGCTACACTATGCCAAAAGAAAGCCAATGGTCAGAAATATGGAAGAAAAGGATCTTGAGAATTAAACAAGCTTCCTCTATCTCCATGGAAGATTCTTCAAAGCAGGCCTTTTTGCTGGTCTTACAGCTGTTAAACCGCCCATTCGCACTGCCTTTGAAGCTGGCGCTGCATTTTCCTTCATGTCAGGTTTGAGGGGTGTTCCATGGATCAAAATACTCCTGGCATTCTCTGTTTTCACTGTGGATTTTTTCTGCATGGCAAATAACTTCTTACCTTTCTCTGTTGTTGCATCAAGCCTCCGTAACTTTGGAATTCGTTTAGCTATAGAGCCTAAGAGACAAAGGAAAAAGCTGTCAAGATTAATCCTAGAGCAATATAACTCTTTCTACTGGAGCGGCCTCTTGATTGCATCATATAACACCACAAGTCATATACCTCTGCTAGTAACAAAATCCGGGTTAGCTTCCTTTCTCTCCATGGCATCTCTTCTTCCATCACGTTCCTCTTCAGTCGACAGATTATTAGTTTCACCAGCACCATTGGTAGGCCTGCCATCAAATCCGCCCTGGGGCTCCATATGATTAGCATGTTCACTAACTTTTGTTTCTGCAGCATTTGTGAATGAATGAGTGTAATTTTTGATGGCTGGATTGTTAACACTGAGACATATATTCTCATTTGTTTCAGAATCAATATATTCTTTAATGGCAGCTGCTACTTCACTCTCTTTCAAGATTTCATGACCTTCGGAGGCAGACAAATCCGAAGCACCAAAGAGATTACTGCTTAAGTCTGCATCCTTTCTTAGCATCCGAAGCTCAGAGAAACCAGATTGCTCACTAGTAAGCATATTGTTCGAACTCTCTTCTAAAACTTTAGCCTCTTTACTGTTGAGACTTAAATTGGCACTTGAGGTTTGCGTTACCATTTCATTGTTGACGTTCTCTATTGGAATCACATTCATCTCAAAACCGCTAAAAAGTTGGGGGTCAGCATCGACTGCTGCAGGTTCATCTTCTGTAATTAACGGAAATAAGATGAAACTTGAGGCTTTCACATAATCTTTTTCCTGCTTAACGACTTAGAAGAAAAACCTATTGAGTTAAAGGCAATGTTTGGTTTGGTTACTTTGAAAAAATTTCTGTGGGAAGTGCAGGTTATAAACAAAAGCATTAACAATCTATCTGCAGAGTGCTTTGGACTTTACCAGCTGGTGGGGCTGTGTTATGGACATTAGATGGGGAGCTACATGCCCTGGTCATCTCCTGTTGTGTTCTCTCATCAGATATGTGTGAGACTAGTTCTTGACTATAGGTGATACTAACAAAACCATCTTTCTCCAGTGTCTCAAAGTTGGTTGCTTGCTCTTGATGAACTTCCAAAATTCTTATGTTGCAGTCCACATTGGTTTCAGTAACCACATTGTCTTCCACATCCACATTTCTTGAGGTTTTCTCATCAGTCATTTTCGACTTCATCATCCTCACAAAAGAAGTTAGACAGAAGAGTGGCAGCATCTCCTGCATAATCCTCATATTAATTCACATTAATGCATGCATAATAGGTAGTAAATAAAATTAGATCATACATAATGATGAAGCAAGCATTTATATATACCTCGATCCTCAGATTCAACAGACCCAAAATTTCTGATGTTGGAGGCGTAAGTACAATTAGCCTCTTTAATCAAAACAACTGCATTTGATTCTTTTTCTTCTGCACTAAGTTCAACTTCAGTTGCATCTGCATTAAAATCTGGTTGATGCTCTGCATATATTAAATTTATCCTTGTCACAAGCACCATAAATTCAATGGAAACACATACTGCAACAAGCATCATAAATTCAATTGAAGTGCAATGTAACTAAAATTTCAACTAGAAACCATCATATGAAATTTTAACAGAATTAAGGCATGATCAAAATCTTAGAGGAAAATGAAAAGCTAGTTATAATGGTATCTCATTTACCTCCCAATGTTTCTTCACCTTCCAGAACATCGGCTTCACCAACCTTTGTTTCATCTGCTGGATGTAGTGGAATCGCACTGTTCTTTTCAACAGTGTTGCTAGATGCCATTTGCTTGCTGTAGAGAATTCTAGTCTCTGATTTATCAAGAATTTCCTTCACCAGGAGATTACTATTTCTCTCTTCGAAGAATTCCACATTGTCATGAGACATCTTAACATCGGATTGACTTAGTTCATTTAAATCATTCAGTGAAGTGACAGGAGTAGTCTCTATACATTTGCTACAATCATCCATACCCTCCTTATCAGGACTGACTATGCCAGAAGATAGTATCATGTCTTCATTTTTCTCTCCCTTGATGAATTCAGTCCCTGTAACCATTGCAGCATTGGTTTCAATATATGCAGTCATTTGCTCCTTAGAAGCTTCATATTTTGCAGACAGATAGTCAGAGAAAATACACGTGCTTGTGTTTACTGCAAAATCAACCTTGGCCTCGTCAAGTACTTCATTGGCAATATGTCCATCATCTCTAGCCATTATAGTAATATTCTCAATGACTTCCTCAGATCCATATTCAAGTTCTCCTAATGATTCTTGAGGCTCGAATTTTTGTACTGCTTTATCATTTGCATCAGTGGACATTGTCCCAAAAGACATTTCATCTTCTGCCATCTTTTTGTTGCATCTCAAAGTTTCACCCTCTCTAGGATGTAACATGCTTTGCACTGGTGTAGCAAACAACACTCAATTGATCTTCTGTGCATCAGAAGTTAAAAAGAAAAAATCAAATTTGCATAATCTAAGAGATACCGGAAGAAAAACAATACAAAGAGCTGGTAGTGGAAATTGTATCAAAAGGCAGCACATACTAACCAGGTGAGGCAGCACTATGACTGACATTGAGCACTTGATCATGTGATAACTTTGTTGCCTTTTTCCACTATGCATTTCTTTCATTTACTTCCTTTTTCAGGGAACACTTGTCCACTACCTAATTTGGCGACAGTTTCCTCTGAAAACATTGAAGGCTTTGTCATTTCAGCTTCATGATTGGTAATTTCATCTTTCATCTTAGGAATTGTACTCTTACTTGGTATGCTAAATAGATTTCTGGTTTCACATTTTGAAGGAGGAATTTAGAGAAATCAGACACATGAACATACAAGTAAAGTTGATCATCTGCAAAGAGGTTACGCGAACTAACCTTGCCAGGATTTACTGGAACTGCCCTCGTAAGTTTCTTGGTTATTATTAGGTGATGCACTGACATCAGGAAGCTCAATATCAAATACTTTATATGTCTTCTCACTCTTACTGCCAATGCGTTCTTTTTCTTCATTAGTTTTTGAAACACCAATTGGTGTTGCAAACAACTTTCTAACTTCTTCTCCTGTTACATCATGGAAAATAGATAATTAACATGCTTCTTCAAATATGTGTTACACAGATGGGAAGATTGACTAATAAAGTAACAACATTATCCATGTTAGAAACCATGGGTTACTGAAAGCCTACCCAAAGCATCTTCAACAATGGCTGGAGTAATAGCTAAAATAAATTTATATAAAAGACATTTTATGATACAGAACTAACTTCACTCCAAAATTGTTTGATGCTAACTGACTGTATTTTATCTTTCATTGGGAGGAAAGAAATGATTTACTTCCTAAAAGAACATATCATGGGGAAAAATAAGAATGGTAATCCAGATAACCTTGGAAATCTCCACTGGAGGCCTCATTAGATTCAGAACTCCCACCACCTTCTGGCAGGCTAATTGACTTGTCTTTCGTAAATGCTTTAACTATACTCTCACTGTTACCATTGAAATTTTCTTTTTCTTCAGTAATTTCTGAAACACCAAGCAGGGTGGCAAACAAGTCTCTAAGTTGTTCTCCCGTTACATCATGGAGAAAGAATTTAAAAATATGCTCCATGACACATGGTAAACTACAAAAGAGAAACCAACCTCGCTGTTGGCAAATGTCCTTCAAAGAAGTGCCTATAGAAGGCAAGATGTCAGCAACCATCCCAGGAGTTGCACACAAATAATTTGATAATGCACTTCAAGATAAGTTCTAGAGAGCATAAGAAAAACAACATATTGTTCTGCGCATTTACTGTTCTCACCTTCTGGGCTAGCAGTTAATGAGGGAAGACTCTCTGGCTCAACATTGTTATATTCTCCACGGTTGTTGAGTGGCTAGTTTCTATCTCCAAGACAATTTTCATGCCCCTCATTTTCTGTCAAATCTTCTTCCATAGCTATACTATTACGAGCACAACCCATTTTTTCTGCTGTCATTTGGCCATCTGAATCATACATTATTTTTTCAACTTCCATGCACAAATTATTTCCTTCAGAACCATCCTGCCGCACTGTTGCAGGTGTTCTTTGCATTTTTAGTTCCTCTACCTCCATTAAATGTATGTCTACGTTCTCTTCACTTCTTATCCCAGTCCCTACATCTGAAAATGTTCAAAAAAAAAAAATAGTGAATATAATAGAAGTTAATAGGGGAAATGAGTGTATGGACTTATTCATCTGACCTTCGGTTTGTACTTCCATCAAAGGAGAATTTGGTTTTTCTGCCACAGTACCAATAGCTTTTTCATTGTCTAAATCAAAATAATCAGACAAAACTGCTTCAGTTAATACTTTGTATGGCGTAATATTCACTAGAAAAAGGTAAATTGATGTTTTCCTACCTTGGTGTTCTAGGACAGAGTTATCTTTAGGTGAGCTCATATGAATAAAGCTGAAAGTACTTGAGCTGAACTCAAATTTTGAAACCTTTCCTTGGCTGAACTTTGCATCAGCAGAGACCGAATTAGTCCTTTGCATACCAGTAGCTTCTAAAGATGGGCCAGAGACATTTGTTTTCGTATCCTGTAGCATATCTGTTGAACTTCATTCAGAAGGATCATGTGCTAGATACCTCATCTTCATCTGAACTACCCTTCAAGCATCTGGTTTCATCATATACTACGAACTCTGCAACTATCTGCTCCTTGTCCAACACCCCATCTCCTTGAACGATCTCATCTGCTGAAAATCCCCGGAGTTTGGAACTCCCACTACAACACCAAATCATGGTATCAGCAATCACTGAGATGAAGAGGGAAAATGGTAGATTGTTAGATCCAAAATGCTTATTAAATCTTACCAATATGCTCCAATTGAGGAAGCTCGGAATCATTGGATTCAGTTCTTACTCCAGCTTTAGCCTCTTCAGGATTTGCAAGATCCTCTTCATGTGTTATCACGTCAGAATTGTCTCAACCAGGAGAGGCAATAACATTAGCTTCTCCATCTTTGTGACAAGCATTTTCACTTTTTTCTCTAGAGTTCACACTATGAAAAGAATCATCCATGGGGTCCTCGTCAACTTGATCACTGGTAATAGAGCCAGCAAAAATGTTGTCCTCTAGCATATTAAAATGTTGCTTTTCAGCAGAATTTACTGTCTTTTCATTAACATGACCAGCTAGACCACATTCTTTTTCATCTCCATCTTGCTCACTGGCTTCTTCGTCCTTCTCAAAACCATTCTTATCATCTCCAAGGTCCTTACTTGTATTATCTGCAATAACTGAGGACGCAAACCTTTGAGTGCTTTCTGGTTCAAACATAGGTTCCTGGTAGCAAAAACTCCTTCATCCTTGGAAACATGATCAACTGCAATAGAGCTGGAGCATGTGGCTTTGCTTGCAGAAGGCTGATCCACTGCCTCCCTACCTTGGAGTTTAGCTGCACTTTCGTTACTCAAAGAGCGACTTGAAGAATTTGCCTCAGCAAAATCTGTAGCTCTGGGGCTCTCCAAGCCTGTAATACATTGCGGCTCAACCAAGTGATCGCTAGGTAAGTTCTTAATATTGCTAGGCAACTGGCCTTTCTGTTTCTCATCATTATCTTTGAGCATATAATTTTCAGGTCATTTCTTAGTGTTAATTTCCAATGAATTGTTCATGTTTGCTGTAACGATGCTAGATTTGGTAATAGAAACTTCTATTTCTGTATGATCAGCTGCCACATCCACAGGCGTGGCGGGTGAATCATCCTTCGAAGTTGCAATATCCAAGCCCTTAGCTTCATCCACATCACAAGGTACAACGCTGGTTTCATGACTATCTTGATTTTCTTTATAAAGCTTTTGGCCAAACTTCTCTGTATTTGAAACACTGCTCTCCATGACACCTTCATTATTGCTCAAGACTTGATTAGCACTGCTCTTGGCAACATTATCCATGACAAATTCGACATTGCTTGGAGCAGCATCAATAGCCATTTCTACAAGATTTTGAAAGTTCCCATCACCGACTTGACTGTCTAGATCTTCATAGCATTTATCTGATGAACCTTTAACTAGAACACGCTCCTTTGCTCTAGTAAATGGATTATTTACTGCAACAGGCTTATTACATCGAACTCTTTGTTCAGATGGTTGATTTGGTGCAGTGGGTTTGAGTCTTAACTCAGGTTCTTGGCTATTCCAAGCATTAACAGAGGACTGTTTGGGAACCCTTTCAATCAGATAACCCCTGATGTCAAACGCTTGCTTGGCTTCCTCTCACAAGCAGCTCTGAAATTTCTATTCTTTCCTTCTGTAGTTGTTGCAAGTTCATCCCTAGCAGCATTTCTTTTTGATCTCCTCAAAATGTCTCGTGTTTGCATTTCGTCTTTTTCTATTGGTGGATCCCTTGATTGTTTCAGCACTGAGCTCTGTTTTCCATTTCTTACATCATTATCTGCGGACTCAACTGTAATTTTCAAGGATTTCTGCTTTCTACTTCTTTGCAATAGAACCTTAGGTGCTTCTTCAAGTTGACGAATGCTCTCCTTTTCTCTATCGACTTCATGGTTACTGTTTTCCTTAAGTGAAGGGATCACTTTTCTTCCCTTAGTACTTCTTCTTGTTGCAACTTTAGGTGCTTCTTCAAGCTGAAGAGTGTTATTCTTTCCAGCCACATCTTTGCCATCTGCATTTATCTCAGGTGAAGGGATCACAAATTTTGTCCAAGTACTTCTTCTCAATCCGAGATTATTAGGTCCTTCAACTTGAATAACAGGCTCAAGCTTCTCCTCAACATTAACTTCAGTCTCAATTTTAGACTCAATCTCTACTTTACAAGCTTCATTCACCATTGCTTTCTTTGTTTTCCTTGACTTCCCTTTCCCAAATACTTCATGTTCATCGGCAGTTGCCACCAATACCATAGAGCCTTCAATCTCTTTCGCATTCCTCTTGGGTCTCCTCAATAACTTCTCCAGTTGAGCCTTTTCGTCTTCAACAACTTTATCAATCTCCAAGAGCTCCTTATCACCTTTAGCATTTCCCTGATCCGTATTCTTCATTTTTCTCCTTCTCTTCGCCAATCCACACTAACATTGTTATGCTTCCCCTCACCCTTTATTCCCTTATTCCTCAAAGATGTTCTAGTACTCACTCTACCTGCTCCCTCTACTACATTTAGATTATGCTCAACCAAAATTTCTCCCTCACCTTTATTATCATTTTTCTTGCCAACATTTTTGTGCTTCTCCTCCTCCACGATGCCCTTATTCCTCGAATACCTTCTTCTAGTACTCGCTCTACCAGCTGTCTCAGATACATATGCATTACACTCAACCAACATTTCTCCCTCACGTTTACCATCATTTTTCTTGCCCACAATTTCGTGCTTCTCCTCCTCAACGATCTCCTTATTCCTCAAAGACCTTCTAGTACTCGCTCTACCTGCTCCCTCAGCGCTATTTACATTATGTTCAACCAACATTTCTCCCTTACGTTTACCATCATATGTAAACGTCTTGCCCACATTTTCGTGTTTCTCCTCCTTCACCATCCCCTTATTCCTCAAAGATCTTCTAGTATTCACTCTACCTCCTCCCTCCTTAACATCAACAACATCCATATTGCCCTCATCTAACACTTTCTCCTTAATTTTTGTGCCCTTTCGCCCTTTCTTGGTCTCAACCACAACCTCTTCCGCCATTTTCTTCCTACTAGACCGTGTAACTCTCCTAGCATCGACCTCATTTTCAACAATTTCATCAGCCAATCTAGCCTTACTTAATACAAACCTTTGCCTTTCTCCTCTTCTGTTCTTCATACACTTAAGCTCAGATTTCACAAACTCAAACGTCTCATTCTCTAGACTAAATCTAACTTTCTTCACTTTCCTATCGACAACATCTGATTCCCTCTCACTCACATTCTCATCATCCACTCTCTTCAAACATGACCTTCCTCGCGTTGCCCGCTTTTCCTCCCCCTATACATAATCAGTTGCAATCCAAAATTTACACACTAAATCAATTACACCATTTCTGCATAAACTTTAGAAGAAAAAAAAAAAGAAAAAACAAAAAAAACAAAAATACACATATTTTACGCACTCAAAGGCAGAGTTTTCTAACCGGACTTTTACCTTAAGAAGTGAAGACAGCTTGTCGGCCATTTCAATGTTGCTCAAATTTGTAGATATATTAAGCTTTTTGCATAGTGCTTGTAGCCGTTTACGCTTCATATTATGAAAATCCATCTCTGTGAAAATCAAAAAATAATTACCAGAACAATAATAATCACAATGAAAAAAAAGATGAAAAAAAAGATCTGAAAATACCTGTGATTTGATTTTAGTTTTGGTTGAAGAAAGGCTTCATAGTAATGGTTCTTGTTTACTTTGTGCTTGAATTTGAATTTAACGCGAGATTTTTCCCTCTTTGTTTGATGGGCCTGGGAAATAGGAAAAGGTTCACGCACCGGGTGCGGGAATCGGGTCCGTACGCCATCGTATTTTTTTTTTAAAAAGGGTTAAGCAAAGGAGAACCCCTTTCTCACCTGGTCAGAGGCCCCTTAACCAGGCGGGAGGTAAATCGAGGGATGTGCGTGAGTGGCAGCCCGACCAGGGAGAGGACCAACGGGCGTGGAAATCCAGCAACAGCCCCGCAATATTTCAGAGATCGCCGCCACACTGACTCGATCCGCGTTGTCGAGTGTCTTAGGTGGAGAAAGGCATGGGAAAGGGACACGTGTGGCAAGTGGTGGAGCGTGGGATGTTTAGGCGAGTGGGTGTAAAACGTGTTTGACTGGATAAGAGCTTTTCGAATGGGCCACGTGGAAGAATATGATCGGTTCCTCAGTCAAGATCAGTGGTCGTCTTTTCGAGCAGTGGAAGCGCGTGGTTCGGTAATGAAAGGTAAATGGAATAATATCTCAGACAATTAATCAAGTAAAAATCTCCAACCAAAAGAAATTATATTAATTAAAAAATTTTACATCATATTTGACTGTACTATTTAGATATTTTTATAAGTACTTAAATTTTACTAATTTTTAATAAAAATTATTTATAAATATTCAATATAAGCATGACACAACACCCTTTTAATAGTTATTCTCCCCTAAACATTTTATGGGAAAGAATCGAATTTTTACAAAATTTTATTCAACAACTAATTTTCAAATTTTTTGTGTTTTTATCACTCCATGGTGTCACTTCTTTTTTTTTTTCAATAAAATAAAATGAACTTGCCTATATTTTAGTTTTACATTTATTACTAATCTATTAGAAGAATAAGAATGAAAAATTATCTTTAGTAATAGTATGATATTTAAATCAATTGTAAAGATTTTTAGTATATGAAATATATGATTGAGAGTTTAAGTTAGAAGATTAGGAATTAGGAGAGGATTTGAAGAGAGAATGGTTGAGCTCTACCAAAATTTAAGACCTAAGTATGGGTAAGAGAGAAGTTTGCAATACTATCATGTTATATGCATTTTTTAAGAATTGTAAATTGTTAAAATAAATATGATAAAAAATAAATTTAAAATCATTGAGTTTCTCTCAAAATATTATACCATTTTATCTAGAAAATGGACTACAAATTCCACCTTAGATATGATGATCTTGGTTGTTAAGTATTAAAGACACAATAATAACATACAGAGGTTTGTTAGGATCTAACTACCCTTCAAACTTAATTAATGTGTATTTCAAGCTTCCATGGTCCTGAATTTATAGCGTAGTAAGAATTTGGTATACAATTTAATATTGTATGTAAATAATCAAATGGTATACCGAATCATTATTATACTAAAATTCAGGATTGTGAAACCTTGAAATATGCATTAAGGTTTTCTTTTTGGGGGTATTCTGTTTTATCAAGGAGTTACTTCTAGCTCTCCATGTTTTGTATATAAAGAAAATATTATTAGCGTAAATAATTGATATTGTGAGTTCTTAAAATAATGAATGTGTCTCTCCTCTCTACATAAAAAGAATGACTTTCTCAAGAGTAATATTCATGAGTGGTCGTCTGGGTAGTTTAGTAATTTTGCACTTTACTTTTCTTTTTGGGCCTGGGCAAGGTAGACGAAGCGTGGATGTTCGTCTGCTATTCATCCATTTTTCTCTCCTCCTGCCCCCCTCCCAATTTTCACCTAACTAGATCTCTCATCTAACAAAAGTGTAGAATACATACCTATGAGTAATTTTGTGTTATTGTTGAATATATTTCTGCTTGGAACAGTTAAGTTGTTGCAAGAAGTTTCTCCCTGGAATGCATGTTTCTATTTAACATTACGATCACATATCTTGCTTATGCTACAATTTTCTTGAAACTACATTTAGTAGTAAATCTTGACCTTAGTATGCTTGAAGTCTGAAACTTTTTATGTTTAAATGGCTCCAAATCCTAGCCACAGTAACATCTTTATAGTTATGCAGCAACTTCTTAGAGTAATCCCTGTTATCGGCATACTGTTTGATAGAAAGTAGTTCAATCATATTCCTAATGCTACTGAGGTCAAAACAGTTTTTGATGCCCCAATAGAAATGTTACTCAAGATAATTTACTTTCAGTGGTGTGGCACATAAACTATTAAATATGTAGTATTTTGTCTCTAGAAGCTTATGAAAACAGCTTGACTTGCATGGCATATAAGTTCGTAATGATTTCAAATAACTTTTGAGCTCTTGACATCTTCTATGAAATGAACCAAGCTTGTATAAACTAAAATTATATTCCTTCTCTCTCTCTATATATATAAAAAGAATGAATGTTCTCATTGTGCTGTTCATAGGATAGTCGTCTGGGTATTATTGTAATTTTACACTATTTTTTTTTTTTGGCTAGACTGCCAAAGATGTGGTGGCTTTTAACTTTTCTTTTCCTCTTTTTTTTTTTTTTCCTAGGCATCCAAACAAAACATGTATCTTTTCTCTTCCGCTCATCATTCCTTTTTCTCTCTTCTTTCCCCTCATTCTTACTTAATCGATGTGGTTCACAAGTACAAGACCAAAGGTAGACCCTCATCAAATTCATCTAGAAAGTTTTAGACCTCAGCTTGATTAATTGCAGCTACACCATCATCATCAAGCTTCTTTGGGTTTTTTTTTTTGTTTTTTTTTAATCTATCAGTTATTCTTGAGTCTTTAGCAAGATTGACTAATCTTTGCTATCGTTGACTTGTTAGTGGGTTGTGTGTCTTTCTTGATATGTGCCCTTTTCTATTGTTTGCTTTTGCATCTTTTGTTGTTTCTTTATGAATTATCAAAACCCTTTAGTGGTTTTTGATTTATTTTGTTGAATTCAAGAAGAATCATTTTTTATGTTGTTTGAAGAAGTCTGTATAGGAATTTTGTCACTCTGTTAACTCATTGGATTAATGTGTTATGTATGTGCTGAAAATCTTGAATTAGTTAGTTTTAGATGGTAGCGATTTGTGCTGAAAATGGAAAATGTCAAGGGAAAGAATTTAATATAATTGAGAGGAAAAGGAAAAAAAAATGAAAGAAGTTTCCATTGAAGGATTTAATATAGTTGAGAGGAAAAGGAAAAAAAGGAAGAAGTTTCCATTGAAGGACACTTTCGATATAAGTTGCTATTTTGTGGTAAGTTCTTTTTATAGTGGAGGAAATGAGCAATACTTAGCTGATTATATTTTGAGGTTAAGCGTGCATTTAATGAGTGGATTTGTTCACGTGGATAGTTCATAGTTGAGTATAATTGAAATTAACTATTTAAGGAGGTTGAAATTTTGTCGTGGAAGATGAATTTACTTTAATGCGTTTGTGTCTTGGGATCTCCCACAAAGATTAAATCGTATATTTTGTGGATACTAACTGGCTCTTTGCAAATGAAGTTCTTTGTCAGATTGCTTTGGTGCTGAAAGATTAGGACATAAAGTGGGCTCACAACATAACAGAGTCAAAATATCTTCTAAGTCCTAAGAGAAGAAGCGTGATCAAATAAAATAATGCAATGAAAGCCTCTGTGGTAGTAACTTTTAAGATGGATGTACTTTTGCCAGTATTATATGTTATTCGAGTAAGAGTCTGGAATACGTACCTGTCAATAATTTTGTATTATTGTGAATATATTTCTGCTTGGAACAGCTAAGTTGTTGCAAGAAGTTTCTCCCTGGAATGCATGATTTCTATTTAACATTGCGATCACATATATTGCTTATGCTACAATTACCTTGAAACTATATTTAACAGGAAATCTTGACCTTAGTATGCTTGAAGTCTGAAACTTTTTATTTATAAATGGCTCCAAATCCTAGCCATAGTAACATCTTTATGTTATGCCACAATTGCTTAGAGTAATCCCTGTTATCGGCATACTGTTTGATAGGAAGTAGTTCGATCATATTCCTAATGCTACTAAGGTCGAAACAGTTTTTGATGCTCTAATGGAAATGTTACTCAAGGTAATTTACTTTCAGTTGTGTGGCATATAAACTATTACATATGTAGCATTTTGTCTCTAGAAGCTTACGAAAAACAACCCAACTTGTACGGCATATAAGTTCGTAATGATTCCAAATAACTTTTGAGCTCTTGACGTCTTCTACGAAATGAACCAAGCTTTTATAAAATGAAATTATATTACTCTTCTATCAATTTTATCTGCTTGTAGCCATATTGGTTTGTTGGATGAAGGGTGGCACTGGTTTAGAGCTATGTAGCATAAGTTATACATGGCTACATGACAACGAAGTTCATTTCCAAGGTTGTTGACCAGGAAATTGTGGGGAAAGATTCAAAACAGTTTCGCCATTTTAAGGATTGTTTCTGGTCATGCAGTGACTACTGATGATGCTCTTACAATGAGTTAAAGAGAACTTCGAGACAATATTAAATTGCATATTAAGGTTGATCTAGCAGCAAGAAATATTTATTGAAGAATACAATTTGTAAATTAAGATGTATTATTTATTTTTATTTGCATTTTTGTTGTATCAAAATTCTATTTATTAAATTATGATTTATATAAATAATTCATGATTGTACTATTGGCAATGGCGTGCCTTGCACGGCCCTTTACGACTAGTAAAGAGAAAAAAATAGAATAAGATGCTTTGACGTCTAAAAAATCTTGCTCATAAATTTATCTCATACTATAGAAATCTCCTCATATTATAACCCACCATTGATGAGAGAATGAGTTAAATGTCGTAAATTTGAAAAAATAATTCAACTATTAGTTTTTTTTAAAATTAATGAATTAAATACCGCAAAATTAAGTTCAATTTGAATTTTTAAAACTCAAACTCAAAATAACAACTAAACAATATTTGTGACAACCTAAGTAATATTTGCTCTACTAGCTTAGTAACGTGATAAAAGCACAGTCACATTGAGTTCCAACTGAAAATTCGAACTTGGCATCTTTTCTAAATTTTCTTTGACTAATTTTAAGTTTCCAAATTTTCTTTGACTAACTTAAAGTTAAAAAATGCCTTGAGTTCTTTTAGGAAAAATCTAAGTATGAGTTCAAGTTTGTGTTTTGAAAAATACGAACTTTAAATTTCAACACACAAAGATTCAAAACTCAAACTTAACATTTGCTACCTCGGTTCATTGGTAGAGATAGTTTCGCTTAATTAGGACTGACTTTTTTTTTAAGAAAAAATATATATTTTTTTAAAAAATTATATTAAATTTATAATAATTATTTGACAAAAAAAATAAAATTCTAAAAAAAATTTAAATACAACTTTTTGAAAAAACTAAAATTTTCAAATTTTTAAAAAATTATTGAAAAAACGCTTTTAGAAAAAACAATTCAAACGGACGCTTGTACCTTGAGTTCAAGTTTTTAAAACTCTGCTACCTCGTTGATAGAACAAATCTCGCTTAACTGGAACCTTAACCAAGTTTTCGGAAATAACTTTTGTGCCATTTTACTTTAGTATTTTAGTTCTTTTGTCCAAAAAGGGTCAAATAATCATTTTGCCACCGTTGAAAAACCATAACAAAAAATACTCACCAACCACATAAATATTAATTAACATAAACAGAGACTAACTTTCTAAGAATTCTTTCTTTCTTTTCTCACAAATTCCACAAATAAGTTAATAATATGTTTGTTCTGAGCTTCCCATAATATGTTTATACTTATTTTCACAAAATGTCTTTACGCCTGTTAATCAGGACTCGACAATCACCCAAAAAAAAAAAGAAAAGGCCAACAATAAATACATTAAAAAAAGTCAGAAATCTCGTGTGGAAATTTGCCGCTCACTGCACCCACCAAATCGACTGGCGATGCTGCGTTTGCAAAATCTTGAGATTTTCATCATTCCTCCATCTAATTTAACTTTAAAAAAAAAAGAAAAAAAGAAGAAAAAGAAAAATGGTATCGAAACAAATAAAAGAGCAGAATCGAAAATGAAGAAATAAATAATAGACGGAATTTGTGTAGAGAGATGTATGAGACAGCCGATCAGGGAGAGAGCAAGCGTTTCACCAAGCAGCTTTTGACGTGGAGGTGGTGGTGCTAAGAAGATGTGGTAAGTGCCCTTTATATAGTGCTTGACGGCAAAGACGATGACGTTTGCCCTAATTTCTAGCTTTTGGTATAGAATTTAGGAAATTTCATAAGTAATTCGTATTATTTACAAAAAGTTTTATTTTGGTCATATTATTTTAAACGTAATTCACTTAGTCTTTTAATATTTATAAAAAAAATGTAAATTTAATCTTTATTATTTTAAAAATGACTTATTTGTTTTTGATGTTTGTAATGTGTCAATTTCATTATCATTAATTGATTAAATGTTGGTCATGTGACCACTTTTAAATGTCAAAATGAGAATTAAGTTGTTAATTTTTTTTGTAAGCATTAAGGACCAAAAGGGTATTAAAATAAAGACAAAATAATATTTTCTGTAAACAATAAGAATAGTTGTGAAATTTGCCATATGATTTATATAATTTTATTATTTTGTATTAAAAAAGAGAGGATTAATAGTAATTTTTAATTATTCTCAACTATAGATTCCAAGTCTTTTTTGAGAGGGGTGGGGTCGGTGTAATCATCAGGCCATACTTGCTTGTCTTTCAATTTTGGGCTCGTTTGGATTGGCCCTTTTAAAAAAGTAATTATTTTTATAATTTTTTTAGAAAAGCATCTTATTTTTGACAAATTAAAATTTATAATTTTTGAAAAAAATTTAAATTTGAATTTTTTTTAAGTCAAATCAAATACATATTGTAAAAAAGATATACCTTTTTAAAAATAATATTTTCTTGTGAAAAAAATTTAACTCAAATGGGCTCTTTGTAGGTTAGAAAAATTTCATCCTTATTTGGTTCCTCAAAAATTTGAATGTGTCATTGTGGTCCCTAAAAATTTTATAAATATGCCAATCGAGCCCAAAAGTGCAAAGGCCTTAACGCCAACTTCTATTTAAAACGACTATGTAAATTTCTCAAGGCCAACTATATAGATTCCTCAAATTAGGGTTTGTGAAGCAATCTTTCATAGAGAGCAGGATAAGTAATATTTGAACCTTTTGAACTAAGACATTTGTGTGGCATGAAATGCAAATGCTAGAAGAAAATATTTATGTGGGCTTTTAATGTGCCTTGATATATCTATTTGGTGTCGACTTAATTTTTGCTTCCGGTTTGTGAAGATTATTGGTTGATCTTATATTCTTCTGGTTTGTGAATATCGATTGATGTCAACGTGAATTATTATTTAGTGTGTGATCAGAAACGCTTTTAAAGTAGCTTTGGTCAACACACTATTTTTCTAAATTATTGCTATTCGGTAAATTAGCGTTTCACGTAACTTTTCAAGTAGCTTTTAGCATTTCAACTAGCGTTTCTCAAAAGTTAAAAATTTTAGCCTTTCAGGTACCTTTTAGCTTTTCTTGTTTTTTTGGGGCAATTTTACCCTTTCTACATATTATTTGGTTTTTCTATTCTTTCTCGAGTATTTCTCTATATTTTTACCTTTTCTTTCATAAATACAAATAAGAAATATTATAAAAAATGAATTCAAATTCTATATAATCAAAATTACTAAAAGTATTAGTTTTATTAGTATTTTTTTACAAAATAATTTTGAATCTATTAAAATTAATTTTTATAATACTGATACAAATGTTTTATAAAAAAATTAGTTATATTTTAATATTAAACTATGATTATAAAAATAAATATCTAACTATAAAATATATTATCTTATTCCTATAGTAGTAATAATAACTATAATTATCATAACAACAATAATAATAATAACATGATATTAGTATCTTATCACGTCATTTTATATTTATCAACTAATTTAATAGCTAATTTAACTAGAAAAATTTTGTTCAATTAGCTATTTAAACCGCTATGAGCTAAAATCTAATAGCTATTAGCTATTCAAATAGTTATCAGCTACTCAAACAGCTATTAGCTACTTTAACAGCTAAATTTGCAGACAGGCCAAGAGAAATATATTAATGTTGAAGATATAGATTATAATTTCAGTGTACTGAACAAGAAACCTTTTCTTTGTTGTCTAAGTATTGCAACTTTTGACAAACAGAAAAATTAAAAACATTGCACGTGTTTATTTGAGGGATAAACAAACACATTATTTAGAAACTTTAAAATTTATCTAGAAACTTTAAAATTTCAATTCAATGATGAAATTTCGTTACTAAACAATAGAAGTACATTAGGCACTCTTAAGAATACAATAGCCAATACCATTTGACATGAAATCATTTTTGTGCAAATGTAGAAATTTTTTATTTTTATTTTATTTTTCTTATCGAACAATTCACTTTCATTTCAAGCAATAGTAGTACATGAAATCAGCTAACCTCTGACGGTACAAAGTTTAAGGCTAATAATATAATAAGAGGGATGAGAATATTTGAGACCAATTTAAAAGCAAGCAATTCATAAATCTAGATTTACAAGTAGTTCATTAATCTAGATTTTACCACTACGTAATCATGTTCCAATTTTTGAAAGCAATTCAAAGGCAACTCGAGCTACCAACAAGGCAACACACATAAACACACACTCACACTTTTGAATGCAAGAGCTTCAGTTTTAGGGGTAGAATGATGCCTGGACAATTAGACATCCAACTCGTAATCGCAACGACCCAATTGCAAGAGCAGAGCTCTGCCAACTGAGCTATATCCCCCCAAGCCAAGTAAAGCATGCATGAAGTAGTCAGATGCTTCTTCTATTCTTTTTCCTAGCGCAGTTAAGCCATCCTGAACTTGAACCGGAGACCTCGCATGTGTTCCCACATAAGACATCAAATAGGTTGCCCACTAGAATTTCTACACAATACCATCAAGTTTTCCCCTAATCATTGAAAGATATGTCACAATTAATTTTACAACGAACCATTAGGATGAGGATGCTAGGTTGCTTGAATGTTAATATGAGTGCCATGTGTTCATTCTCTTTTTCTCCATCTCCTGTCAATGCTCTCTCAAAGATAAGGATTGCAATGGGGTAAGATTTGTCTACTGTTATGGGTTTATTTTATACTTATTGTTAAAATTTCTACTCAATCTCATTCTTTACATCTGGTGCTAGGGTAAAATTCTTATCCCTTGTTGAATAGAAAGAACCTTGCCCTCTGTTCTTGTAAGGTACTGTCATATCCAAAATTGATTGGAAATCATATTGGAAGGGTTAAATCATCTTTTGTCAGCAATTAGTAGGGATAAAGAAGTCAATTAGCTCAATTTTCAGTTAGTTGTTAGTTAAACGAGCATCACTATCTTTTGAGCTAAATAAGCGAGGGTAAAATTATAATTGCAATAGTTAGTTAAGGCTGTTGAAGTTAGTTTTAGCAATTAGGCGATTTGTGTATAAATGACTTGAGCTCATTGTAATCAAGTATGAAAAGATCCAATAAGATCTTCTCTTTCTCTCTCAATTTTTGTTATTGTCGAACTCCCTTAGAGTTTAGTTTGCAAGGTTCTCCACTCAAACCTTGATAACTAGGCTCCACTGTTACATAACTTTTCATAACTCTGCTTAGAATATCCCATATGGAATCATGTATGGCCAACCACTACCACTCTATTTACCTTATTTGCCTACAAAAGTTTTGGTAGAAGTAGTTGATAGGAGTTTACAAATAAGGGAAGCCACTATCAGACTGCTCAAGCAAAATCTACATAGGGCACAAAACAGAGTGAAGCAACATGCTAATAAGATAAGATTAGAAAGAGTCTTGGCCAGAGAGGACTTAGTTTATGTAAAGTTGTAACCATATAAGCAGCAAACATTAAAGGATCATTCCTATTAGAAGTTGGCACCAAGATTTTCGGCCCGTTCCCAGTAATACAAAAAGATTGGCTAAAATCCATAATACTTTTCATGTTTTTCAGTCAAAGATGCACATCGGCTTAGCTCTAGCTCATTCTCAGCTTCATGTTATATTGTCTTTCCATTTGCATATCCTCTTGTTGCCTGAAGCTATCTTAAACAAATGGATTGTTACCAAGAACTATAAGTAGACTACTCGGGTCCTGGTCCAATGGTTCAACTGTACACCTGAGGATGCTACATGGATTGATCTATATACTTTGAAGAAGTATTGATTTGTATATACCCTCCCCTGATCCTTGAGGACAATGATCTTTTAGGGGGAGGAAGAGTAATGCTATATATCACCCTTTTTCTCATCACTTTTTTATCACCCCTTAGGTGGCATTTTAGTTGTCATGCCACTTAGGTATTTTTTTTTTACTTTCTTACTTTTGTTATTTTTCTCTCTCCTCTAACCAAATTAATTCTTCAATCAATCCTTTCCTTATTTGTTTTTGGTCTCAATTCCTTTCTCCATCGTTAAACTCCTAGCACATTATCAAACTTGCTTTGTCTTCCAATTTTCAATTCCCAACTCACCATCAAATTTTCTTCCAGTTTTCAATTCTCAAACCACCAAATTCAATAGCAAAAACTTATTTTTGTATCAAGCCAATACTCTTTTCGAGTTTTTAACTTTTTTCGTGTGTTAATCTACATAAAAATAATTGTGAATCAAGAATTTGTTAAACTTTAATTTCTTAGAGGCTTAAACAGCCTTCTACTTAAGCCAACAAAATTGCTATTGTTACCAAAGTACAAAATTAAAAGAATTTGTTTAAAGTATTTCAACAGCATTCAGTGAGCAAAGACAAAAAACAAAGTTACCTGCTAATTTGCTTCCACTGTTTGCTCTCTTTTCCTTGGCTTCTGTTGTAATACCAATACAAGAGTTGCACAAATAAACAATTTTTGCAATTTTCTTTTGTGATAATGTGAAACTAACCACATGCATGCAACGGGTAAAGACTGACCCCTTAATTTTAAAACTTATTATGGGCAATCCATGCAAATGATGAATGCTATAGCTGATTTATTGATCAATATAGGCAGTTGTGCCGCTCAGTTGATCAACAAAGAAAATTACTAGAGACTGGGTTCAAGTTCCTCCTTTAAAGTTGAGAAATTTTGTACAATATTTTTTTGTTGTTGGGGTCGGATAAAGATTTTAATTGTATTTTGTTCTGGGCTATATGTTGCTCTTTTTTTTTTCCTCGAATTGGTGCTCGTAATTGCTTTTTGCTTTAATGAAATCAGATGTTCGTAGACAAAAAAAAATTACATATATTTACAACGTAGCTGCTGTGTGCTTTGACTCGTATTGCTATGAGTCACAATAAATAGTTTCATATTACTTATTATTACTAATATAAAAAATAACTAGACTATTGTATTGGTAGTTTGATCTCGCTTAGCTTCACTTGCATGATGCACGAAAACTTTGAGCTCTACTTATAATTCAATTATTTATTGTTAGTCGGCCTTAAATCTCCATGAAACTCAAAAAAGATAAATTAATTTAATTGTGATTGAAGCATAACATTTATTGAAGATTGTGTATATTTTTAACATCTTTAGAAATTCAATCCATGTTTACCGATGAGTATTGGCTTGATACAAAAAAAAAAAAAAAAGGTTTTTTCCATTGGATTTGATGGTGAGTTGAGAATTGAAAATTGGAAGAAAATTTGATGGTAGGCTGGGAATTGAAAAATGGAAGAAAAAGCAGGTTTGATAATGCTGCTAGGAGTTTAACGATGAATAAAAGAATTTAGACCACAAACGAATAAGGAAAGGATTGATTGAATAATTAATTTGGTTAGAGCAAAATGAATTAGGAAAAATAAATTAAGAGGAGAAAGAAAAGTAAAAGAAGTAAGAAAGTAAAATAAAAAAATATCTAGGTGGCATGACAACTAGGATGCCACCTAAGAGGTGATAAAAAGGTGATGAGAAAAGGGGTGATATATAGCATTACTCGGGGAGGAAATGTCAAATGCAAAAATTGATTGGGAATCAAATAGGAAGGGTTAAATTGTCTTTTTCTCAACAATTTGTAGGGATAGAGAAATCAGTTAGCTCAAAATCCAATTAGTTGTTAGTTAAAAGAGTATCACTGTCTTTTGAGTTGAATAAATGAGGGTCAAAATTGCAATTGCAATAGTTAGTTAAGGCTATTGAAGGTAGTTGCAGCTGTTAGGCGACTTGTGTATAGATGCCCTGAGCTATTATTGGGTCGAAAAGTTTCATCAATGAAAAGAAAATAGGTATAAGAAAATTAGCCAACTCCCATGGGATGTTGGCCATGAACAAGTAGGTCTAAAAGAGATGCTAGGATATTCCCAACCCAATTACAATCCAAAGTACCTAAGAGAGAATTCCTAGCTATCCAATCAGCCGGTTTGTTTGCCGATTTCTACACGTACTGAAATCACACACACTAGATCCCAACAACAATCATTTTAGAGTCTTCGATAATCTGGTCTAACTTCCAGTTAATGGAATGCCCATTCGAATTGATCGCCTTGGAGATGGCTTTTGCATCATCTCAGTAATGATCCTAGACAAATGTAAGCTTTTAGCAAACATGCAAGAAAAACGGATGGCAAGGGCTTCAGCTTCCTCAGCACTCCAGCTTCCTCAGCACTCTGGCACTTGAAATTCCCAACAGCTCCATGAAGGAGGGCACCACAATTATCTCTGCAAATAAGTGCAAAGGATCCGTAATCAGGTTTCGTAAAGAAAGAATCCACATTGATTTTAAAGGAGCCCGGAGGAGGAGGAGACCAAACATTGGCCAATGCATACGCCTTTTGGCAGTTCCGGTGCATGATATTATCATTCAATGCAAGAGTTTTCTAGAACTCATCAAATTGAATACAAGTTGCTCCCACTGCTTGCTCAAGATTTAACTCCATCCTATCAATGATGGCACAGTTTCGTTCCTGCCAAATGTTCCAAAGACAGAAGCTAACTTTAGCTTCAGCCTCCGTCTTTGAATAACAAGCTTCAATACATTTATCCAACATTGTTACGTACCAACGATCAAATCTTCTCGCTTCATCCTTTTGGATTCTAAGATAGAACCAGGATGCACACAAAAAAAGAGAGACCCAGGGACGGAGAAGGGCATGTGCTTGCCGATTTCCACCTTATAGATGCAAATAGAACAAATGGCGTAAGGAGTCATTTTTCTTTTACACTCATTCTCTTGAATAGGAAAAGCATTAAGGCAAGTTTTCCAAAGAAAGACTTTGATTTTTAGGGGCGCAAGAGAGCCCCAAAGATTTTTCCAGAAATTAAGGAGGAGTTGAAAGGAGGAGGAAGCAACACTTTCCTCTATTGCTCGATATATCTTGCCCATCTTTTGAGTCAACACATACCCACTTTTAACTGAGTATTCACCCGAACATGAAGGTACCCAAACCAAATAGTTCTTTTGCTATGAGATAGGAAGGAAAAAACTAATAATATGATTTGCAACATGATTAGGGAAAAAGCATTAAGGCAAGTTTTCCAAAGAAAGACTTTGATTTTTAGGGGCGCAAGAGAGCCCCAAAGATTTTTCCAGAAATTAAGGAGGAGTTGAAAGGAGGAGGAAGCAACACTTTCCTCTATTGCTCGATATATCTTGCCCATCTTTTGAGTCAACACATACCCACTTTTAACTGAGTATTCACCCGAACATGAAGGTACCCAAACCAAATAGTTCTTTTGCTATGAGATAGGAAGGAAAAAACTAATAATATGATTTGCAACATGATTAGGGAAAATTCGCATGATGAGAGGGAAGTTCCACTTTTTTAAATCCTAGCGTAACAAGCTCTAAAACATTTTGCATAGTACAACTTTTAGGTTTTTCAAGAGGAAATTCATCCAACCATTTATCTTCCCACACTCTAATAAGTTTATCGTCTCCAACACGCCAGATTGCCCCATCTTTAATAAGCTCTCTATCTTGGATAATACTCTTCCATGTCCAAGATGGGTGTCAAGACAATTTTGCTTCCCAAAAGGCAGAGTGAGGAAAATAAATGCTTTTAAGACCTTACAAGCAAGATTATCAGGTGACTTATAGAGCCTCCAAGCTTGTTTTGCAAGTAAAGCAATGTTGAAAAACCTCATGTCCCTAAAGCCCAGTCCGCCAGTATGCTTTGACTTTGTAAGAATATTCCACCTCACCCAGTGCGTTCCACTCGTTTACCTGACTTACTCCAGAAAAATTAGCAATCACAGATGTAATTTTTTTGCAAACTGATTTCTGAAGAAGCAAAAGGGACATGACGTAGGTTGGCAGAGCTTGAACCACTGCTTTAATCAAGGTTTCCTTCCAAACATCAAATAGAAGAAGATTTTTCCACGCGACAAGCTTTGAGGTAACCCACTCTCAGAGCCAATTGAGATCTTTAATCTTGGACTTTCCCCATTCGAGAGGTAGTCCAAGGTATGGGCCAAAATGATCCACTTCCTTAATACAGAGAATGTTAGAGATATTCACTCTAGTACGCCTAGGCAATATGAACACTGAAAATCAAGCATGATTTATTGAGATTGATACTCTGACCTGATGCAAAATAGTATTTATAGAAAATATCTTTAAAAGCATATGCTTCTCATGTATTTGCATGAAGGAAGAAAAGTGAATCGTCAGCAAAGAGGAAATGGGTGACGGGGGGACAACTTGGTGCCATTTTCACTCTTTAATGAGCCCACGTTGCTTATAGTTATTAAATAGGCAAGAGAGAGCCTGGGAGAGGATTGAGAAGAGGAAATGTGATAAAAGATCACCATGTCGAATACCCCTACTCGGCTTAAAAGGCTCAAGTTGCTTTCCATTAAAGAGAATTTGGTATTCCATCGATGACATACAATCTCTCACCCATTGAATCCAAGAATTAGCAAAACCCATTTTGCCAAGGACCTCAAAAAGGAAATCCCATTCAACTATATCATAGACTTTTTTGCACATCAATTTTGAGTGCCGCCACATGAGTTTTGGAATTTCTATGCCTTTTTTTCAATCCAATAAGCCATTTCTTGAGCCACGATAAGGTTATCCTGAATGAGATGATTCGGGATAAAAACCGATTGTGTAGGCTCAATGATTTGTTCCATTCAAGGTTTGAGCCTATTAGCTAAAACTTTTGCAATAACCTTATGGATAAAATTGGAGCAACTAATAATAGGCTAGAACTCACCCATTGTTTGGGGGGGTTTTTAACTTTTGGGACCAATGAAAGAAATGACAACTGCATCTTTGTTGAAAGTCAACCACTGTATTAAAAACATCATTTTCAAGAAGGTACCAATACTTTTGATAGAAGAAACCTGGAAATCCATCAGGCTCAGGAGCTTTGTTCGAGCCAAGGGACCAAACTGCTCTTTTCACTTCTTCTTGCGTAACCTTCATAGTAAGGCATCATTCATTTCTTGGTTGACCAAAGGTGATAAACCTTCAAGAATGGGCTCAAAATTTCGATGGCCAATAGTTTTGAAGAGATTAATGAAATACTCTTGTGCATGCATTTCAATTTTCTCAAGATTTTCAGACCACGACTCGTCACCAAGGCATAGTCTATTAATCCTGTTTCTAGTTCTCCTTTGCTTTGTTGTTGAATGGAAAAAGGGGGAGTTTTTGGTCTCCAACCTTAAGCCATTTAACACGTGCTCGACAAGCCTAGAATTTCTCCTCATTTTCCCAGTAAAAATTCAGTTTCTCCGCCAGCTCCTTAATCTTGGAAGATTCAAAATTTTCTCTCGGGTGTTCAAAAAGAGATTCCAGCTGTTCTTAATCTTACATATCTCTTTTTTAATTGTTTTTAAATCTGATTTTGCTCCATTTTTTCAAGCTCTCTTTACACTTAGGTAATTTCTTTTTAAAGCCTCTTAAGATGACACCATCATCAATCGATTTCCAACAATTTTTGATAATTTTGTGACATGAGAGGTCATCCATCCAAAAATGATTCGACATGAAAGCAAGCTTTCCCTTTTGTATGGGGAGTTGAATTAATATGAAGCACAATTGGGGAGTGATTTGAACCTATAGGAGGGAGGTTTGCAACCCAGGTATCTGGGTAAAGATTTGTCCAAGCAAGATTAGCAAAACCTCTATCAATCTTTTGCCAAATCAATGCATCTCTATCTCTTTTATTTGACCAAGTAAAAGGAGATCCCTTAGACTCAATCTCAACCAAGTTAGCCTGGTTAACTTTTGAAAAGAAATCAAGCATTGCACTATTTGATAAATTATTTTTTTTTTTCCATCAAGTTTTTCATCTCGTCTTAAGATACAATTAAAATCCCCCAAGAAAACACAAGGAACATCATTACAAAAATTACAAGACAAAATGTAATCCCATAATTTTTCTTTTCATATTTATCTGTGAAAGCATATATATAAAAACAAGATCCCAAACACCACAAAGACTTGGCAAAATGTGAGAATGAATAAACAAAGAACTACTGCCAACAATATCAACACTCATATCCTCATTACAAAAAAGAGAGCAAATCCACCTGAAAGTCCACAAGGATCAACCGAGCAAACCAAAACGTAGTTAAGCCTTCGAGCAAGCTTGAACAGTCTAGCCTTCTTCATCTGTGTCTCTGATAGGCACAAAATAGAGGGGTATTTCAGATTTCGTATTGTCAAGGTAGAGCCAAGACCTTGACAGTTCCATGCCATAACATTCATTTATCTCCTTGGTGCTGTTTCTGGCTAGCACCATGAGCCTCAGAGTTTTGGATTTTTGGGGTAAAGAGAGAGGATCGAGTGCCCTGATTTCGCTTGAGCCTCTTTGACCTGCGAAAATCTTCCCCAACTTTTGCTAAGAAAATCATTCCCTTCAGTGTCTTGATATATGAGAATGTCAACCAAGACATTATCCTCCAGTGAACCCAAACTATGGTCACCCCACAATGGTGAAGCAAATCCACTGCTTTTAAGCACCTTTCTCTTTGTAACATTCCCAATAAAACCAATTTTAAGAGTATGAGTTGCTGTTCCACTTCTTTTTGAAGTCTCTGATGGATGAGGATGGAAGGATGGAGTTTCTGCTTGGGTAATACCCAATGGGTTGGGTTACTCTTTACCAGAGGCTTTAGCTTTATCCAGTCGGGTTTTAGAAAGTCTTTTAGAATTTTGTTTGCTGAAAGAAAGTTCCATTGATGGTGCTTTCCCAGAGATGTCTTCCCTCTTTTTTTTTTAGGCCAATCGTACTTATCAATGGTACAAACTCAGAGTAGCTCTAAGCTAATTGTAATCAAGTATGAAAAGATCCAATAAAATCTTCTCTTTCCCTCTCAAATTCTATTTTCCCTGTTTTTGAGCTACATCTGTTTAGATAGTTTTTCTTCTCCACCTCCCTCAAGTTTAATTTGCAAGGTTCTCCATTCGAACTTTGTCATGTACCAATCAATAAGATGAATAAATGTGACCATGGATTAAACCATGCCTCAATCGTAACCATTGGGTTAGCTTTTATTCCTTCAAATTTTGATTTATTTCTCTCAAGCCAGATGTGCTAGCGTGTGTAGCAAAAAGAGCCTCTACCTTGCCTTTTTAATAATCCATATTTATGTATAAATTACATGAAAAATCATTTGAAATACTATTTTATCAAATAACAATAATTAAAATAAAAGTGTTTAGAAATCGAGTACCAAAAGCAAGTTTAGTTTTAATGTCATGAGAAAGTACTTTTGTCAAAAATTATTTTTAACTTCCAAAAAAAGTTGAAATTGATTTTTTTTTTAACGTTTGTTTGAATTTTTTGCTAGAAAAGTACTTCTTCTTTCCTTGAAAGTAAGAATTGTTTTTGGAATAAGTATTTGGATTGAATTTTAAAAAAAAAGTTAAAAATTTTAAAAATATTAATTTCATCTTTTCACTAAAAGTCAGCGATATAGGCTTTGCAAAAATCAATTTTTTTTCCAAAAAAAAGAAAAGAAAGTTGAAAAAACAAATATACCCTTTGTCTAATAAATATTTAAATCAAATTTCAATAAACCAATCCAAATATATTTTAACTCCATGAGATTTTGTTATAAAACAAAAGAATTGGTTAGCACATTTTTCTCTTTTATTAAAAAAACGACATCGAAATGTCAATTTCCTGAAATTCATACTTTAAGGACCAAAACATTATATTTTTCGACTGGACAAAAATTAGTGAAAAGTTTAAAATTTTTTTAATTTAAAGCAAAGAAAAACAAAAAAGAAAAGAAAAACATATTCTCCCAAAACTTCTCAAACATCCAAACGTGTCATTTCATGGACGCAATACACGCACTCCGAGTCTCCTCTTTCTTTCCACTACCAACCAAACACGCCCTTTGCACCATTTACACATCACCACCACCCTCTTCTCTCTTCTCCTCAAAATTCAAAGTCTCAAGCTACAGGAGCAAAATCACCAGGACTTCTCCAAGCGACGCCGTTTTTGATGAAGCGGCTTACGAGGCTGAGCGGCTGAGCCGTGACGCCGACGCTCGAAACGCCATGGCTGAGACCTCTCAGAGAGAGACCCAGAATGAAGATGACCCGAAAGCTTGGAAGTGCGCCATTCGAAAACGGGTCTGGGATCTCATGGAGGCCCAGAACATAGCCCAATTTCCCCGCCCCGTTCACCATCGTATACCCAATTTCGTTGGGGCCTCTACTGCTGCTACTAAAAAAGCATTAAATTTTGCTTACAGTATTCCTAATATACGCAGTTGAAGAAAATATAATTTGTATAGTTTAAGCAACAAATTTTGCTTCTAATATCAGCCTGTTTGGCTAAGCTTGTTTGGGGCTTATAAGCTGCAAATAGTAAAAAGCACGTGGGAGGTGCTTTTTTCGAGGAGTTTATACGACGCATGTTGGGGAAAAACATGCAAACACGAAGAATACGAGGAGAAATAACGGACACAAGAAATTACGTGGTTCGGCTTTGAAGCCTACGTCCACGGGCAACAGAGAATAATTATATTACTGATCACGAATGCTACAAGGCTCTCACTTTGGTTTCTCTCACCCCACATACCACAAGAGGTATGAACCTCTACACCCCCATGGGGTGCGACCCTAAGGCACCAAATACAATGTCTTAGCCCCTATTTATAGTACACAAGTATCCTAATCCGTATTTTACAAGGATAAGGAAACAGTATACTACTAGGAATAGTAAACAGTATACTACAAGGAAAAGGACACATATTAATTATATAATACGGGCCACATTCAACAAATCTCCACCTTGGCACGTATTCGCTCTAATCAACATACCATCATCCCTGCTGCCAACTACCCCTAAGGGCTCACTGCTCCACACCGCAAATAGCAACCAAATCCAAACAATGCTTGAACTTGCTGACTGGAACCACCTTAGTCATCATATCTGCTGGATTCTTATGGGTAGAAATCTTCTGCACCGATATGATTCCTTGTGATATAATATCTCTGATAAAATGATATCTGATATCAATGTGTTTAGTTCTCTCATGATACATCTGATTTTTCGTCAGATGGATTGCACTCTGACTATCACAAAAGACTGTACTTGTATCTTGCTGCAGTCCAAGATCACGAACCAGGCCTTGTAACCACATGGCCTCCTTCACAGCTTCTGTAATTGCCATGTACTCCGCCTCAGTAGTCGACAATGCCACAATAGACTGTAATGTCGCTTTCCAACTGATAGCACATCCAGAGAGAGTAAACACGTAACCCGTCAGAGATCTTCTCTTATCAAGGTCATCCGCAAAGTCTGAATCATAATAACCCACCAACCTCGCGCAATCTCCAGTCATCTTGCTAAATAGCAATCCTATATTCGCAGTGTCACGCAAATATCTCATTATCCATTTCACCGCTTCCCAGTGTGTTTTCCCAGGTGATGCCATATACCTGCTTACAACACTAACTGCATGTGAAATATCGAGCAGTGCACACCATAGCATACATCAAGCTACCAACAGCACTCGAGTATGGAACATGAGACATATGCTCCACCTCCTCCTCAGTTTTAGGTGACAAATCTGCAGACAATTTGAAGTGAGCAGCAAGCGGCACACTCACAGGCTTAGCTTTAAGCATCCCAAACGCTCCAAAGACCTTCTCAATATAACTTTGTTGAGACAAGAATAGCTTTCCAGCGTTTCTATATCTGTGAATCTCCATGCCAAGAATCTTCTTCGCTGCTCCAAGATCCTTTATCTCAAACTCATCACCTAGCTGCTTCTTTAATTTGTCGATTGCAGACATGCTTTTAGCAGCAATAAGCATATCATCGACATACAACAGTAAATACACAAACGAACCATCTGGAAGCTTCTTGAGATATACATAGCTGTCGTAGGCACTCCTTGTGTATCCAGCACCTACAATGAATGTGTCAAATCTCTTGTACCATTGTCGAGGTGACTGCTTCAACCCATACAATGACTTCTTCAGTTTGCAAACATGGTTCTCCTTACCAGGAACTACATACCCCTCCGGCTGACTCATGTAAATTTGCTCTTCAAGATCACCATGCAAAAACGCTGATTTCACATCTAGCTGCTCAAGCTCTAAGTCATGAAGAGTAACCAAAGCAAGTAAAACCCTGATGGAAGTATGCTTCACAACCGGAGAGAACACTTCGTTGAAGTCAACACCCTCCCTTTGTGTATAGCCTTTTGCCACCAACCGTGCCTTGTATCGAGGACCCTCAACCCCTGGAGTACCTTCCTTTTTCTTGTAAACCTATTTGCAACCGACAACTCGCTGTCCCTTAGGCAATTCAACAAGCTCCCATGTTTGATTCTTATGAAGAGACTCAATCTCCTCACTCATGGCACCCACCCACTGAGCAGAACCTTTCCCAGATATGGCCTCTTTGTATGAATTCGGCTCATGTCCTTCAATTGTTTAAACTTGATCAAAGCATAAGCAACAAGATCAGCGTATCCATACCTTTGAGGCTCTCTAATCTGTCTCCTTTCTCGCCCAGTGGCAATCTTTGTATACATTGTTCAGCATATTTTGATCATGTGCCTCGATTGGTTGAGTCGGCTGAATTTGATCGCTACTATTGCTAGATGGAACATTTGGTACATCGTAAAAATACCTCCACCGCTCTTTGACACCGTGGTCTAAATCAGCTATCGCTTTCTCTTTTCTTGGTCTAATAAAGCGGACTCATTGAACGTAACATCCTGCGATGAGGAAACACGGAGACTTTGGATCTGCACCACAACCTGTAACCTTTCCTCTCGGACGCATAGCCTAGAAATATGCATTTCTTTGCCCTCGGCTCCAACTTGCCATCCTTCACGTGAGCGTATACAGGGCAACCGAACACCCTCAATCGAGAGTAGTCAGCAGGCTTACCAGACCATAACTCAAAAGGAGTTTTCAATTCAATAGCTTTAGATGGAGACCTATTCACCAAGTAGCATGCCGTATTGACGGCTTCAGCCCAAAAGTCTTGACTCAAACCCAGTTGGGAGAGCATACAACGAGCTCTCTCCAGAGTTCTATTCATGCGTTCTGCAACTCCATTATGTTGTGGTGTCCCTACACATGTGCGGTGTCTCACAATGCCATGTTTCTTGCAGAACTCATCAAACTCTTTGTTGCAATATTCCAACCCATTGTCAGTCCTAAGATGCTTAATTTGTTTACCAGTTTGCTTCTCAATCAACGTCTTCCACTTGACAAATGTTGGAAACGCCTCATCTTTAGTTTTTAAGAAGTATACCCACACCATCCGAGAGTATGCATTAATGAAAGTGATGTAATACCTGGCACCTTTCTTGGAAGGAACTTTATTAGGACCCCAAAGATCAGAATGAATATAATCAAGTGTGCCTTTGGTGTTCTCCTGCCCCTTACTGAACTTCACCCTGGTTTGCTTTCCAAAGACACAATGCTTGCAGTATTCAAGCTTTTCAGTTCTTTGTCTACAAAGCAAATCCCTCTTGCTCAGCTCGGTCAGTCCCCTCTCGATCATATGGCCCAACCTTTTGTGCCATAACTGCGTAGTGTCATTATCACTCTCCTCGGATGTAACAATTTGTAACACTGTGAATCGTACTACTTTGAAGGACATATAGGCCGCCAGTCAAGTTCCCTTTCAAGAGCACAATTGCACCTTTGGTCACCTTTAAGACACCATTCTCACTTCGGAATTTGTATCCATGAGAATCAAAACGCCCAAGAGAAATCAAGTTTTTCTTCAGCTCCGGTACATGCCAACACTCGAGAGATCTTGTAATACCATCAAACATCTTGATATTTACGATGCCCATTCCCTCCACCTTTAACGAAAGATCATTGTCTAGAAAGACTTTCCCTTCTCTTTTGGAATAAGAAGAGAACCAGTCGCGCCTAGGACACATATGGAACGTTGCACCAGTATCAAGAATCCATTGATTTTGCCACTGTGATCCACTCACAGTCAAAACTTCCCCGGTACTACTCGAGTTATCTCCATCACTGTCAGCACTCTCCACCACATTAGCTGAATTCTCCACCTTTTTCTTTCCTTTTCTCAGTCTTGGACATTCTTTCTTAATGTGACCCTTTTCGCCACACTCGAAACAGCGTAGCTTCCTTGCTCTTGATTTTGACCTTGACTTGCTTTTCTTTCTATCCGAAGATCCACCTCTATTCTCCGATCTCCCTCTACTCACTAAACCTTCCCCATGAACTTCTTCCCTATGTCCCGGAATATGTGTTTGAAGATCCTTCAATTTTAATGAAGTAATCACATCTTCAAAAGTAATTTTATCCCTCCCATACAACATAGTGTCCACAAAGTTCATATATGAAGGCGGTAAGGAGCATAACACGATCATAGCTTGATCTTCGTCATCAATTTTAACACCCACATCCTTCAAAGCAATAAAACAAGAGGTAAACTCATCAAGGTGTTGTTTTAGTGACGTACCTTCTTTCATTCTAAGATGATACAATCGCTTCTTCAAGTAGAGGTGATTGGTGAGAGATTTAGATGCATACAATTCCACCAAAGTATTCCAAGCCTCAACTGCTGTCGTCTTCTCAGCAATCTCCAGCAATACTTCATTTGTCACGGACATATGTATTGCAGTAAAGGCTTTCGCCGAGTTCTTCTCTCATCGCTGGTTCTATCTTTTAGGATCACTCCTTCAATGACTTTCCAAAGTCCCTGCATTGTCATAAATGCATTGAATCTGATCCTCCAAAGACTGAAACTCATTCTCCCGTCAAACTTCTCGATTTCAAACTTTCCACTTGTGGAAGACATCTTCGTTTGCTCAAAACTCACTCTTCGGGATGGAATTTGGCTCAATGGATCGCAAAAACGGATTCATCACGTCGAAAAACCTTAGGAACACCCCTGGTCAACTTTGGTCAACACCGGTCAAAGTCAAACCTGTTGGTCAAAGTCAACACCGTCCCTAAACACGTACTTCGGAGCAGAATCTGGAAAAACAGAGCCCAAAAACGGACTCAGCACGTCGAAAAACGTGGGATAAGGCTTTGGTCAAACTCGGTCAACCCTTGGTCAATGGTCAACGGTCAACGGTCAAAGTCAACCCCGGTCAACGCTGGTCAACGCCGGTCAAAGGTCAAAACAGTTTTTTTTTTTGTTTCAGGACTAAATCGAAGCCCAAATAAAAATTTCTTTTTTATTCTTTTGGCCTAAACTAAACCCAAACCCAAAAAAGAAATTTATTATTTTTCTGGCCTAGAACCCAAGCCCAACAAAAAATTAATTAACCCAAGACTCAAAGCCTAGCCAAAATTGGACAAGGCCACTACCCAGGCCCGACCCAAATAAACCCAAAGACCCAAAGCCTACAAACCCTAAACTTGCTTTACAAACTTGAACCAATTTCCAAAAAATAATACCTGAATACCAAAAACCAACCTCAAGAGCACGCGAACTCTATCTTCTTCGCTTGTTCTTCAAACCCAAACACGAACCAGACTGCCGACGCAAGCTTCCACTCCAACCACCAACGCTCAACGTAGACGACCGAGCACTCCCGAACAAAGACCTTTGTTTAGTTAGGCACCGCTTGGTTTGAGAAATTTTGGTTTCAGTGAGTTTTGATTTTTCCTTTTTCCCTCAAGCAGCGGAATATATCTAAGCTCTGATACCAGTTTGTTAGGGAAAAACATGCAAACACGAAGAATACGAGAAGAAATAACGGACACAAGAAATTACGTGGTTCGGCTTTGAAGCCTACGTCCACGGGCAACAGAGAATAATTATATTACTGATCACGAATGCTACAAGGCTCTCACTTTGGTTTCTCTCACCCCACATACCACAAGAGGTATGAACCTCTACACCCCCATGGGGTGCGACCCTAAGGCACCAAATACAATGTCCTAGCCCCTATTTATAGTACACAAGTATCCTAATCCGTATTCTACAAGGATAAGGAAACAGTATACTACTAGGAATAGTAAACAATATACTACAAGGAAAAAGACACATATTAATTATATAATACGGGCCACATTCAACACCGCAAATAAGCAGAGCCAAACAGGCTCATGTATCCCTCCGTTAGTAGTAGCATTACATGACTCCGACTATAATCAATTAATATGAACTTATTGATAAAGATGCATGTTAGATAGTGAGCTACCCCTTCAAAAAGGAAATGGTACTGTAACTTGGGACAAGAAAAAGGAAATTATACGATTCTATTTTTGTAGAGTGGACATAGTGATTCGGATCGGGGTTCAAGCCTTAGAAACTGCCTCATTATGTTCTCCAGATAAAGTTAATTATCAAGCATTATCCACTGGTTATGAGCTTTTTGTTTATGTTAATAATGTATTTAATTATTTGTTTATTGTGGTAGTTAAGCGAACTGGAGGTGTTTAAGGTGGCTAAGTGTGTGAAAGTGAATCCAGATACACCACAAAAGCAAGTGAGGTTTCTCACACTTGATGGTTAGTTCTTTTTCTCTTTACATTTCTTATTGCTATTGTAGTGTCATGTTATTATGTGGGTTTGTATTAATGTATGATTGTTTGTGAACAATATTTCTCTAATTGCTAGGTCCCAGTAAAATCTATAGATAGTGATTTGGAATCTTTGTTATGAGGTGAATTATTGCGAGTTGTAGAGTGTACTAGGAAGTAGGAAGTTTATGAAGATTTATATATGGCTGCACATATGGTTCTTTCATATGGATTAAGAGCTTATGGGTTAAAAGTATCAATTGCTTGAGAGTATGAGTTGATATTCTAACTCCTGTTGTCATCTGTACTACTAGTCGATATGGAGTAAGAAATAAGATCTGATAAATGCAATTATGGGACTGCAATGGGTCAAAATCACTTAAGAATATGACCTAGTGTGTGACAAGTACTTCTAGACTAGCAACATATCAGAGTTCAAATGATGTCGTTATCTTAGAAGTGCATTAATAGCTGTTATATGATTGCTTTTTTTAAATATGAAAATTAGTATAAAGAAGTTGATTTAATAGTTTCTTCTGAATTTCACGACTTGTTTTAGGTCAAAGAGTGTTGATTTGCTTTTTAATACATATGTGAATATATTTCCATCTGTGCTAGTGTGTCTTTTCAAGATATTCAAGAGCATGGCCTTGTAAAATAGAAAGATAAAATGAAAAAGAAGAGGAAGCGAGCAAGTTTAGAATACTGGCATTGACTTTGAGATTTATGGGAGTATTCTGTGACCATGGAGTCCTCAAGTCATGCTCGATTTGTGGATACCTTCGTAACATGCAGGGGGGAAGAAACTCTTAACTCCGCAGCCGCGTTTAAGGACTGGGTTTTTCTCTATACTTGAATCCAGTATGTTAAGTCCTAGCACCATAACTGAGGCATGCACTTCGGTGGGTGTTGCTAAATATGGAAAGCCTATCGGATTGGATGAGAAGATAAAAGTAGATTTAATCGTTATTGGCTCTGTTGCAGTTGACCCCAAAACAGGTGCAAGACTTGGCAAGGGTGAGGTACACTATTATGCTTTGACTTAGCATTTCTTCTGTGTATTGGAAATTGAAATGTGAAGTGGTCGAGGTTGGCCTGGAGCTAATTGTAAAAGTTCTTTTATCTTTGATTTCTGAAATATCTGAAAAACATTGGTGTTTGGCTGATTCAATGTTATTGATAGTAGTGTCATGCTTCTCAGGGGCGGCAACATAGTTCATAAAATCTTATAACTTCACCAAGAGACCTGGCAATTTGTAGTTGCCTGAAAAATATTGAGCTGATCATTGTGTTGCATTCCAAATGTATGCCCAGTTGCTAACATCTAGGTTTTTGGTTAGATCTTGTGAATATAATCTACATGATGAGATTATGTCTAGCTAATTCCATATTTTTGTACTTGTCCCATTAATTTTCATCTTTCAAATTCAAACTTTTGGCTTAAAGCTTTTATTCCCTATGTTGTCGGAAGGGCTTGGAATGTCGGAGATCGTATGATCTCAATCTGCTGTTTTATTTTCTTATCAGTATATCTTGAGATGGTTTAAGGTTTATGTGCCTTGACTAGATTTTATCTGCAGGTTTAGATAATCTTTTTAGGGCTTTGTAGAGTTTATTAAAGCAAGCAGCCAATGTGCAAATATTTGCTTTTGGAAACATCTAAATAAATTTAGTATTTGAAATTGAACCGGCAAGACTATAAGAAGGAACTCTTTTGTTCATTGATCATAACACAAGTCCTCATACAGGGATTTGCTGAACTTGAATATGGCATGCTGCGCTACATGGGTGCAATCGATGACTCCACACCAATTGTCACATCTGGTAAGATTTCTTAGATCCCTCTTAAAAGATGATAGATAGTTCTTTTAATAACGTTTTCTATCTGTCATACTCCTTTAAGTTGAATTTCCACTTCAAATTTGTTGGACTTGTGCATGCCTTTATTTGGTGATGCACGTAAGAAGGTAACATGCTGTAGGGTACTTTATTTATCAATGAGGATATGGCTCAAGGCCTATTCACTATTTTCTCTCTCGGAGTTTTGTTTCACACGGCAATGGATGCAGGAGATGGAGATTACAATATTCTAAACGTGCATTCGAAATGCTGAAAATGTTACATTGGGATGCATATGTTGGTTACCAAGTATGGGTTTGTTCAAAGAAGAAAGTATATCTTTGAACAGAGTGAAAAGACCATAATTGCACTGTCATATTTTGCTGTCTGAAGTGTCAAACGGTTGCAAGAGAAATCCTGTAACCTATAGCCAGAATCTTTTGTCTAAAGTCAGACGTGGCTGTTTACTGCTGCAATACTCAACAGTATTTACTGGAAGATCTTCTATTAGAGTTTATTCATGTTACTCTTGCAGTGCATGACCAGCAACTGGTAGATGATATTCCTGTCGAGAAGCTGTTAGTTCATGATGTGCCGGTTGATATTATATGTACTCCAACCCAAGTCATCTTCACAAATACATCAATCCCAAAGCCGCAAGGTCTGGAAATCTGTCATTCCTTTATTCATCGTTGCATTATACGTTTACGTATGTTTATCATAACTTCTTGACTAATAATGCTGGGCCAGTTGCTTGCGTTGCTCCTTCCATGGTAAAATGGTTACCGATGAGATAAGCCTTCTGGTGTTTGTAGGAATATACTGGGACAAACTGTCACCCGAAAAGCTTGGTCAAATTAAAATACTCAGAGAGCTGAAGAGCAAAATTGAGCGCGAAACCGGCCAGACGCTTCCCTCCGGCCCTTCTGAGAAATTGCCACCTACAGCCCAGCGGCGACAGAAACAGTGGAGAAGACGCTGAAGAATGAAGATGGAACAGAGGCAAGCAAAATAAAGTTCTTTTTATTAGTTTGTTTTATGAAAAATGAGTTCTGAAACGCATGTGTAGTTAGTTTATAAACGACATCTATATTTTGTTTTTGCACATGGAAATTGGAAGGTACGATTTTATTTCCTCTTTCATACGATTTGGGGAGGAAAATGATATTTCTCTGTGATGCGGAGATCCTTCAGGAGAATTCGAAGGTTTTGAAGTTTTAAGCTCATAACTTATATGATCTAATAACCCAAATCGAATTAAATTTTGTTTTGTTAAATAAGGTCTGGTTTATAAGTGAATAATCTGTAACTGAGAAGAAAATGAAAACCAATTAATCAAGTGACAGAAATAAATCTTACGAGGACTTTAATTAGGCTTTTGGCTTATAGTTAAATAATTTGTAGTAATTGGGAAGGAAATGAAAATTATATTTAATCCATCAAGGGAAGATTTGTACTACGTCATTTGCTTGCCCATTTATCTTGGTTATGGGCTGGTTTGAATTTGAATTTTTCTGAAAAATGTCTTTTTATTGAAAAAAAAAAAAAAGATTCTTTTTGAAAATAATTTCCTTTTAACTATTCTCCTCTTATTAGGACTTCAACCCAACTTAAATAAACTCTATTGAAAGACTGAGCCTGCAACAAGCAAAGGACAATCAATAACAAATTCATACACTTGCGAGTTTGCTTTGGTATTGAATCAACTCCACGTGTGTATGTGGATACATGAAAAGTTCCTAGAAAAAAATAAAAATTTTAGTTGATATCATGTTCATCTTACATTAGAAAAATTTTCTTTAGCTAAATAACTTATTTAATCCTTTATCTTTAACCTTGTAGATAATTTTAGATTCTAAAATCTTCAATTAAGATATAGGTCTTAGTAAAATAAGAATCCTAGATCCCTTAAGATTATGAGGTGAGTGACCAATGATGTCGAGCAGAAGGATAGAGGATCCCCCCTCATGGCTGTCGTATCAGGTTATATGTATATATACAATCAGGTTATATGTATATAAATAGGGCCCTTTGGTCTTGACAATGGTAGGCTCCATCAAAAGGGATTCTAATCCCACCATTAAAGCCCTCTTGATAGCTCGAGAATTTTTGATGGTTCCTTTTGTAGAGGGTTGATCTTTCCTCATGTCATATGATCCTTAGTCATAAGCTTTAGTGTCCATATATTTTGAACAGAACATGCACATAACAATAATAAAGTCTCTTATTTTTAAAATACGATAATTCAATCCCTTATGTTTTTCTTTTCTTCTTATTATTCATCTTTTTTTATAGTTCCTTTTTTAGGCTATAGAAGATTATGTGATTTCAATTTTTTTTTGTTTGAAAATTATTCATATATTTTAGTCTTAAATCTATTTAGCTTCACCAAAAAAACAAAATATATTTGTAGACTGGTGAAATCCTATTTTGGTATCTGACTAAAAATTTTTGTTTGCTTTGACAACAACATTGCTGTCTAGGGGACGTTGCAGCCCAGCGGAGCAATTTCATCTGAACATAGAAATCTGAAAGGCCTAAATAAATCGCTTCATGGACCAATTGATGCCAGCAATTTATGTTATCTGGTATTGACTTCACTTCCTCCAAATTTAGCGTAAAGATGCTTTTCTAAATTGGTAGAATATTATGTTGAATTCCCGTGATTTTATTTAAAGTACGCCGAACCCTCTTTGTTTCAAAATTTTCACGTACTCCACGGCTCCTTTACTTTCTAAAATAAAAGCACCATACTCTCTTAGAAAAGGTAACACATGATATGTTTTAGAAAGTTTGTCTGGATAATTCGCTTCCTTTCATGGAAAATATATATTTTTTTAACTTAGAAAAAAATAAGCATTTCCTTTTTTCCATAAGTAATCAGGTTGGTTGCGAACAAAATTAAAACTCTGAAAAAGTTCAAATTCAATTCTTTTCTGAAGTTAGAGATTATTATTTCAAGAAAAAGTTTAAAATTTCTAAAAAAAGAGTTCAAATTCAACTTTTTTTTTCATAATTCAAAAATTTTATCATCTAAAGAAAGTATTTTCTTTAAAAATTAATTATAGAAGAAAAACAATTTTGAAAAGAGCCAATTCAAATGACCTTAAATTTTGAAAAGTAGAGAAGAATCGTGAGAGAGTTTTGGTAACACAAAGGGTCTAATGCACTTTATATAAACTAATTAATAGGTGTATTGTATTTTATTCCGTCTAAATTAGTCAACTAAATCATTTTTGTCACAATTCTTGTAGTGTGATATAAAACATTGCTTTCATCTAAAATCGTAATTAACTCGGGGGAAAGAAAAAGTGGGGAGATTAGACTTATTTTTTGTCGTTTGTTTTGTTGCTAATTGCAGTTAGCTGCTGAAATTAGGATTCCCATGGGGAAGCACACATGCTTTTGTATTTGTAGAACTTTGAAATAATATTGGAACTTCAAGGGATGTTAGAAGAAACCCAACAAAGTTCTACAAACCAGTAGGTCATGGTTCCTCGTATGGACATACGAAAGATCTTTTTGAGCAAATGAACGACTAGTGGTTATATTCTACCACCGATTTAAATAGATGATATACTCTTGGTTCCTTTGATACTCTTTGATTCATAAATGAAGGGCATAAGAATGTAAGCGATCAATAATTTTTATTTAATTCTTTTTAACTCTAATTTATTTTTGTTTTTTTTCCCCCTGTAATAGGGAAATTGATTGAATAAAGTAGAGATGAACTTAAATTGCATAGATATTTTTATATAAATAGAAATATTCTTAGAAAGGGGATCCGCAGAAGATATTCAATCTCACCAAATCACCAGCCATTGTCATATTTAATGTACCGCTCCCCTCTCCCACCTGAAACGGGAAGTGTAAATTGTAATTTTATCCCTTTGTTTTATCAAAGTGAAATAATTTTTTTTTTTTGTATTTTAAAATTCCAAAATCTCAAATTTTTGAAGTTGAGCAATATTCTTTACAACATAAGAGATATTAGCAGCAATTTTTATATGAGATATTAGCGAGCTACGAAATCATAGAAAATTCTATGCAATTTTAGCAAAATATAGAGTGAAATGCATTTTACTCAAATTTTCTTTTTTAGTTAATATTTTCCGAAAACGGCGCTTTTGCAACTTTAATCTTGTGACCAAATCCTTTTAAAGTTACTGATGTTATTATTACCAGTTAATTACTTTCTTTTGTCGTCGTCCTCTTAAGCAATCAGTGAAAATTAACATCTTTCTCGTAAAACTGTCATTATTTGCGACACAATCATGATGATTTGTGGCATTTAGAAGTGTAGAAGTGTGATCACCAATCAATTCGGCGGCACTAATCAGAAGTGTGAATTGTGTAGACGATCGAAATGCATGCGAAGCGAAAAAAAAAAAAGAAGAAGGTGTTTTTAACACTCGATTATAAAACCCCACGACTAAGACTTTTGTCGAGGTTTTAATGATATTCACTCTCTCTTGCGTTTTGAGTTCATTGCATTATGGTCAAATCAAACAAAGAAATTTTAATTCCAAGATTATTACAAGAGGATCTTTATGATCTCAGACTAGTCTTGTTTCTGGACCAATGTGCCGCCGCTTTACTAAATTGCGTTCTTCTCTTTTCCTGTGTTTTTATCACGCCATTGATAGATGACAGATCTTCATAAAACATCATTTTGGATGTACTTAAGTTTTTGGGTTAATAGCTCATTTAATCTCTCATTTTTTTTAACTCTTTTTAGAATTAAGTGTGTCATTTTTAAAACACGAAACATGATGTCATTAGTTCTTAGACCGAATTAATAATTTTTTAACGATTTTTTTTTTTGATAGTGCGAAAGATAACAAATTTGTTTGTCGCTTTTGAAAAATAAGAGATTCAATTGTATCCGCTAAAGAATTAAAGAAATAGCTCATAACTGATTTTATTATTATAAAAAATAACAACCTTGTCTGAGTTTACAAATTCTGAGAAAAACAACACTGAATTTATTTTCATCAAGAGTGATAACTTTGAATTTACAAAATCCAAGAAAGAAGAGAATTAAGTTGGAAACTACAGTAAAAAGAAAGTCAAAAGTAAAAACTAATTGGTCATCAATTAGAAAAAAGATATCCAAAAACGAGACGAACTCATAGTGACAAAAATAGTGGCACAGAAGGGATACTAACAAAAATTGCATATCGATTATTGGAGAGAGTTGGATTGGACCCAGAAGACCACTTACATTATTTTTCATATATATATATATATATACATGTACATATACATATACATACATGCATACAAATACATATAGCTAGAGAGCATGCTTGAAATTTTCAATGTCAGAGTCTGTATTTGTCGTTTGCTTTCGTTCATATTGGTCTTAGACCCCTGGTTGAGTTGCAAAGTCACGACTCCAGTTTAGATCGATTTGGTTTCTGCAAAAAGTGTCTCCCTTTCTCTCAACTAAATTGACTGCAGATACGAGTTTAGAGGACGATGTTGACGGCAGAGCTTGCAGCTGTAGTATTATACTGCCATTTTACGTCGCACGATTATGACTTTTGGATTTATTCTCAACTTATATAAAATGTGGGATATTTACTTGCAATATCAGTTGTTTTAAAGAATTTTTTTTTTTAAAAAAGTTTTTTTGGGTCTTAAAATATCTATCACTTTAAGAAGTTCAAGAAAATAATAATTTTTTTTCTAAATTTACTCTTATTTTATTTTTAATTAAATATCATTAATATCAGATAACACAAAAAAAAAAAAGAGAAAAAGATATTTTGTCAAGTTATTACAAATTTATCCAAAAATGAGACTATTAATTAGTTTTGTTAGTTTGGGTATAAAAACTTTAAACAATTGATAAAATGAGATGAATGAAAAATAATGAGAAGATGTATGTTCAAAACTTAAAAACTTTATCGTAATAATTATCTAACTAACCACTTTACTTAACTAGTAGAATAAACCAAATTTTCAAACCTCCCAAACAACGCATGAAGATCTTATTTTTGTGAGACAACATATACAGGAAGATAACATGCGTATGCATGCTTAAGTGCTGTGTGTTAAGCATTATATTGTGATTCTAGGCCAGCCTCCTTTAGGTCCGGGTTCAAAAATATATAATCTAAAATTCCATTTAATTTGATAAAGTTAAAAAAGGGAGAATTAAGAAATTGTAACTTCTCCTTATAAGATCAAAACTCTCAATTTATTGACCTTAATTAGAAGGAGAAAATATAATTTCTCACCTATTCTTTTTTCATGCATAAGGGATGAAATTTTAAACAGTAAAAATTCATTTGGTTCTCTAAAATGAATAAGTCAAACCAGCCTTAACGCTCTCGAGGCAGTTTTTAATTGCTAAATTTGGAGCAAGTCTTTTGTTGAAGTCCTAAAGTAAGTAAATACATGCATTCCACAACGTTTAGTTAAGGTTCCACCAAAGATTTTGAACATGAATAAAGTTTTTGGTCTTATTATAAGACTAAAAGAAAAAAATAATACTTGATAGTAGATAGATTGCATTTTTGCCAATATTTAAGGGGAGACTAATCTAATTTCCTTATAAATTAGGACTCAAATATAATTAAGGTAAAAAAGCACCATTGAACAATAAGCGCTTACACATCTGGCGTTGAACAAGGAAAGCAAATGGTGCACGCTTTCAACTTCTAAGATAACGAGGAATAAAGCAAATGGTTTTCCATGTCATCATGCTTGGGTCGTCGACTCTCAAGATATGATAAATCAATTTCTTTTGTTTGTCCTTTTCTTTTTTTTTTTCAAAAAAGAAAATTCTTTTACTTTTGCTTACTTTTAAATCATATTTCAGAGCTACTTTTGAGTTTGACTGCTTTCCACTTCACACCATCAAACTCTAAATGCAAAACAATTGACTGAGACTTTATTTTTGGAGTGGACAAAAAAACTAACACACCACATTGTATTGAAGTTCTTATTTTTTCTCCACTTCATTTTTCAATTACAAGTTATTTATTTATTTATTTATTTATCAATCAAATAACATCATGTTAGGTCTTTTTCTATTCATATGTTTCTCTTTCTAACATTTTGAAATTCTTCTCACAATAAGTTAAAATATTACTAAAATTAAAAAAAAGGGTCATGAGAATAAATAATAGGTTGTTATTATTACTGTAAATTGTCAATTAGGAATTTAGACAACCAAAAGAAAACAGAACACCATGTGATTTTGGTAAAAGTCTATTCTTCATTTTAAAAAAAAAAAAGTTTCTATCTTCACTAAAAGTTCATTTAACCAAAAATCCGTTTCCAAAAACAAAATTGGCTAGCCCCAACTCAAAGCTCCTAGGTTGATCCGGCAAAGTAAGCATATATAGAAGGTAGCGTAACACATCAACATTCCATGAAATTGACATCCAAATCGGAGACTCATAAAATAAGAAAACAATGGATTGTTTTTTCCAAAGAAATTCAACGCTTTATTGTTTCTCTCTATTTGGTCAAAAGAAGGAATTACTTTGTCAGTAAGTTAAAGAAAATCCACTGCGCACGTCATCATCATTTAAAATAAATAAAATGTTTTTAGGTGCGTTCCCCCTCCCCCCCCCCCCCCTCCTTTTCCTATTTCCTTCTTAGACAAAATATTTTATAAGAATCACAAGAATTATAGGAAATTGTCAAAATCTCTGATCTATGACCTTGGACGGCATTTAACATGATTTGCGTAGGTTATTGTTGTAAAAAATTGTGATGCTCCAACCTATATCGATTCTACATAATAACTTTGGAAGGAATACGTATTAGCAGCCCAATAATTGACCGATAGTACTGTTAGACTTTGGGTTTAATATAATATTTGTGTTAATTGTACTACATGATTTATAATGTCAAGTGGGTCTAATATGATTTTGCCTAGATTATAAAAAGCCCTCCGTGGGAAAGAGAAAAGAAATCAACAAGTTGTCTTGGTCATGGTGATAATGATCTTATCCTTTTATAGACAAGAATACAAGTTTAATTTTTAAAAAATATATTTGTTAGGAAAATTTTCTTTTACGACTCTAAATTTTATAAAAATCCCAATGAGATTAATTAAAAGAAAGAAAAAGAATAAAATGAACAGAAAATCAGGAACTATAGGGCCTCTTTGGGATTGGTATTTTGTAAGAAAAAAAGTATTTTTTTTAAAAAATAATAATTATTTAATTTGACCTTTAAAAAATTAAAATTTTAAAAAAATTCAAAACAAGAATTTTTAATTTTTATAAAAAAATATTTTTTTCAAAAATCATTAAAAAAATATTTATGAGAAAAGACAATCGAAATCAGACAATAGTATGAAAACGAGATAAGACTCATCGATGATTCTCCACTCGGGCAGTCTAAGGTGGCTACTGAGGGGGTGATCCGAAGGATAACCACACCTGGTACCAGGTCTGTAAATGGGCCCACCTACCCTACCTCGAGTCCCAAAAAAATCTCACCTACTTTTTACCAATTTAGATCCACCTGTCACATGCACAGAAAAACACTTCGCGCAAGTCCCCTCAACTTGACGTTAACCAAGCAAATCTCTGTAATCTGGTCATCCTTATCGTTTTCAGCAATTAACTTGTCGTCTTTGTTAGGACATTATGAAAATACCAAGAACTGATTTGTGTGGGATCATGCTTTATTCTAAATTTGTCAAGCGTATACGTTGGTCGGACTTATTTTTGTGATTTTGTAAAAGTATCAATAGTGTTATGTATTAATTATCAATTCTTTGATTTATTACGATTTTGGCCTTTTATAATCGTATTAATTTGTTATTTTTTTATATATAATATTTGGTGGTGACGAAATTTTTTAGTTTCACCACCAAAACTAAGACAACTTTAATGGCGACAAATTGCATCGAAACACATGAAGATGCCCTCAACCAAATTCAGTTAAAGCTGAACCAAAGTGTTTTTTTGCGAGGTCTGAACCAAAGTGTTAGGCATATCCCAAAATTGAGTTCAGTTGGTTGAAGGATGTGGGCCTTCTGCATCCTGTTTTGATTAGGCCCAATACCAATGTCAACACAGTTATTTATATCATAAATAGAGATTAAAAATTCCAGAGTCAGAGTTTTAGAAATTAAACAAATTATGAACTATCCATATAATTTTCATTATAATTTGTCAATAATTTATACTTATTAAGTCCTGCAAATAATATTATAAGAAGAAGCACTTTTTTTTCTTTTTGGGGGTGAAAAGGTCAATTCCAATGAGCCTAATATTTATTTATAAGAATAAGCAGAGACACGTGCGGTTATTGAACTCTTACACGTAAGAATGGACCCATCATCTAGATTTGAAGATTGGGGACGTTGCATACTAGTCGTGCTCTGACCATATTGTAAAAATTCATTTATTATTCTTGAATCAAATCTAATCTAATGCTGCGTTGATGGGTACGTAGATGTTGTCGTGCTACTTTGTGGACCGCACGTATTCAACTTCATCCCCTACTATGCTGAGAACAGAATCCCAACTGAATAAGCAGCTCTATTTTAATCCATGTGACGAAATCAAACTATGCTGTTGATTCGTTGACCACTCAAAGTCACCATCTCAAAATTTTTTACGCTGCCATCTTGCGTTGAGGTAGAGTATCTTCAAGTCACGTTCGGTCGAGATTCGGGAGTCGTAAAGAAAAGCCCCATTGATCATTTTGACTATTTGAATACTTCATTGCAATTAAGCTTGTATTTTCAGTATAACGTTATGGCATAGTTTGAATTACTGAATGGAGAATATGATTAGCAAGGTCTTTTCAATTAAATAGATAGTATTACTAGATATTGTAGTCCCATTAACCCTATATTATTTTAAAGATAATTCGGAGATTGAATTTCTAGAAAATTTCCAACAGAATTAAAAATGAAGAATAAAATAAATAAAAGAAGAAAGTTTCCACATATATTTAGGTGAATGTGAATTTACGTGATGTAATCAAACTTTCAACATTCAACATAATTCGATTTGGAGCACATTGGCAAATAAAATCCAAGTCTTTTTTTTTATAGTAACGTCCACAGTAATTATCAAAATGTGACGTGTTCTCCCAAAAAAAAAAAAAAAGTCAACACTTTGGAAATCTCTGTTTTGCATAAGATTTATAAAATGTGAAATGTATCACCACTGAAGAGTGGTAGATATAAGAAAGACTTGCAACGGCTATAAGACAAGAAGTTGTTATTGAAACTAATCCATTTGATGCCACTTTTTCTCACTTGGACTTCAGAAATGAAAGCATTAGAGGATTATACATCTTGGTGACATACATGTACCATTTTTCTTGACGACTCTAATTAGTGGACTCTTTCCTAAAGTTAATATTGTAATATTAAATTACTTTGATGCTAACCAAAAAAAGGTTATTGGACGATTATGTTTGTAATTGGTTTTGATTGGACCATCAAGTTTGTAATGACATGATTGGTTGATAGAGTTTGCAATTGTTTTTATTAGACCAAAATTTGCAACAAGGATGAAGTGCATGGTTGCTCATGTGAAGTTTATGAATGAAGCAATTCCACTGGATGGCTTATAAGGCAAAAACATGAAGTTGATGAAAGAACCAAATTGATTGAATAAAAAATTGGCATGCAACGTGATTATCACATGGAGTGTCAAAGTCTTAACCATGAAGAATTCTCAAGTTTTTTGCCTATAAATACAATGGCTCATGAATTGAACCATGCATCCCAAAGTTTCAAGTTGTTACGAGAATTTCATTTATTCTCATAAATATTTTCTCTTCCCTTGTTGATATAGAGTTTTGAGTAGGAATTAGTTTCTTCTATTATAAGAGAGATTATGATGATTCTCTTCTTATTTTAGAGAGAAATATTGTATAATTCTTAACTCATAATGAATTCTCCGTTACTTGCCCGTCGTTTTTACCTCAATTTATTTGAGGGTTTTTCAAGTAAAATATTTGTGTCTCAATTTTCTAGTTTTCCTATTTCTATTTTAGCAGTGGGATATTGCTTCAATAATATTTTCGTTGCGTCTTAACCTATCAAGTGGTATCAGAGCCATGGGTTGAGAGTACTATTCTCTGTTACTATTCACTCATTACTATATACAATTACATCTCGTTATTACATGTACGGTACTGTAGTGTATGAGTACTCTTCATAGTGAAATAGTGGGAGATAGTACACATTAAGAAGCAAATCGTCGTTATCATTATGGCAGCAAAATTTGAAATAGAGAAGTTCAATGGGAGTAATTTCTCCTTATGGAAATTGAAGATAAAGGCCATCCTGAGGAAGGATAATTTCCTAGTGGCAATTGGAGATAGACCAATGAAAATGACCGATGACAAATGGAAAGAGATTGATGACGTGGCGATGGCCAATCTGCATTTGGCATTAGCAGATTCTGTGCTGTCGAGCATTGAGGAGAAAAAGTCAGCAAAAGAAATCTGGGTATAGCTGCCTAAATTGTACGAGGTCAAGTCTCTTCATAATAAAATCTTCTTGAAAAGAAGACTTTATACTCTCCGAATGGGTGAGTCCACATTGGTAACGGAGCATATCAATACCCTAAATACGCTATTTTCTTAACTCACTTAAGTGGGTTATAAAACAGCAGAACTCAAACGTACAGAGATTTTACTTCAAAGTCTGCTTGATTTATACGATCAATTTATCATCAATTATACCAACAATTTTCTGTCTAACTATATCGTCTTTAATGATGTTGCAGCTGCTATTTTAGAAGAAGAGTCTAGGCAAAAAAATAAGGAAGACAGAGCTAAAAGTTCAAAACATATAGAGGCATTATCGTTGGTAAGAGGAAGATCAACAGAACATGGCTTAAGTGGGAGCCATAATCGTGGCAGATCGAAGTCAAGAAACAAGAAAAATGTCAAGTGCTACAACTGTGGCAAGAAAGGGCACGTCAAGAAGGAATGCTCGTGCAACAAAATCAACTCTCGAGGTAACAAATTCTCAAGGATGTGTTGCCAGTACTTCCGATGAAGGAGATATTCTAGTTAACGAAGCAACAACTTCTCCAGAAGGTAGAAATGAGCTCACTGATGTTTGGATAATGGACTCAGGAGCAACATGGCACATGACCTCTCATCGAGAATGGTTCTACACCTATGAACCAATCTCTGGAGGATCTGTGTACATGGGTGATGATCATGCCTTGGAGATTGTTGGTATTGGTACCATTAAAATAAAGATGCACAATAGTACTGTTCGCGCCATTCAAGGAGTAAGGCACATGAAGGGCTTGAGGAAGCATCTGTTGTCTCTTGGACAATTAGATAACCTTGGTTGTAAAACCCATATCGAGAATGAAGTCATGAAGGTCATTAAAAGCGCGCTTGTTGTGATGAAGGCAGAAAATATCGTAGTAAATCTATTCATGCTGTTGGGAGATACATTGCAAAAGGCTGACATATCAGTTGCATTAGCTTGCCAAGAAGAATCAACAATAATGTGGCACCGCAGACTTGGCCACATGTCAGAACAAGGTTTGAAGATTCTCTCAGAGCATAATCTCTTACCCGGGCTCAAGTTGGTAAATTTACCTTTCTATGAGCACTGCGTGACCAGCAAGCAACATAGATTATCATTTGGGAGATTTACTTCCAGAAGCAAACATATTCTAGACTTAATTTACTTAGATGTATGGGAGTCGTCAGCTTTATCCCTATGAAGAGCAAAGTATCTTGTATCATTAATTTATGATTACTCCAAGAGATTATGGGTGTACCTAATCAAGAACAAGTCAGATGTATTTCCAATATTCAAAAAGTTCAAAGCGCAGGTGGAACTTGAAACCGAGAAATGGATCAAGTATTTAAGGACAGACAATGGAGGAGAATACATTGATAAAAACTTTGTAACATTTTGCAAACAAAAGGGTATTTAATGGTAGTTTACTGTCCCACATACCCCTCAGCAAAATGGAATTGTAGAGCGGATGAACAGAACTCTCCTTGAAAAAACGAGAGCTATGTTGGAAACTGCAGACTTGAATAAGTCGTTCTGGGCAGAAGCGGCCACAACTGCTTGTTACTTGATAAACCGGTCAACATCAACAGCTATTGGGTTGAAGACACTAATGGAAATGTGGACCGGTAAGTCCACAGATTATTCTTCGTTGCATATTTTTGGATGTCTAGCATATGTAATGTATCATTCCCAAGAAAGATCAAAGTTGGATCTAAAATCCAGAAAATGCATATTCTTGGGATATGCTGACGGTGTTAAGGGGTATCGCCTGTGGGATCCCATTGACCACAAAGTTATCGTTAGCAGAGATATGATCTTTGCAGAGGCCAAACTGCAAAGTAAAAATGATGATAGCACTTTAAAAGAGACTACAGTTGTACAAGTTGAGGATAAACTAGAAAAAGGAGATACTTTTTCTGAAGCAGTACTAGAGTACGAGGAACAAGAACAAAATGAAGCAAAAGTTCGAGAACTTTGGTGTTTATCACGTCAAATAACACAACCAGCATGGCATTCAGATTATGTTATGACAAGTAACGCTGCATATTGTTTTCTAACGGAGGATAGAGAACCATCAACTTTTCATGAGGCTATTAATAGCCTCGATGTTGCACTGTGGATGACAGCAATGGAGGAAGAAATTAAAGCCTTGCATAAAAACAAAACGTGAGAGCTTGTTCCATTACCACCAGGAAGGAAAGCTATCAGCAACAAATAGGTCTTCAAAATTAAACGAGATAACAACAACCAGGTGGAACGATATCGTGCAAGACTAGTAGTGAAAGGATTTGCTCAGAAAAAAGGTGTTGATTTCAATGAGATATTCTTTCCTGTGGTGAGACTTACAACTGTCAGAGTAGTCCTGGCTATGTGTGCTATGTTCAATTTACATCTACAGCAATTAGATGTAAAGAGGGCTTTTCTTCATGGAGAACTTGAAGAAGAGATCTACATGCTCCAACCAGAAGGATTTGTAGAGAAAGGAAAAAAAAACTTGGTTTGCAGGTTAACCAAATCTCTGTATGGTTTAAAGCAGGCGCCAAGGTGTTGGTACGAGAGATTTGATTCCTTCACTATTAGCCTTGGGTACAACAGACTCAACTCAGACCATTGTACATATTACAAGAGGTTTGGAGATAATGATTTCATTATTCTACTGTTGTATGTGGACGACATGCTGGTAGCAGGCCCCAATAAAGATTATGTTCAAGAATTGAAGGCACAGTTGGCTAGGGAGTTCAATATGAAGGATTTGGGACCAACAAACAAGATTTAAGGGATACAGATTCACTGAGACAGAAAAGTCAAGAAAGTATGAATGTCGCAAAAAAACTATTTAAAGAAAATCTTGTGTCGCTTCAACATGCAAGGGTGTAAGAAAACCTCAACCTCATTTCCTGTCACTTACAAATTATCCTCAAGTATGTGTCCTAGCAATGAAACAGAGAGGATGGAGATGTCTCGAGTACCATATGCATCAGCAGTGGGGAGTCTCATGTTCGCTATGATATGTACGAGACCAAATATTTCTCAAGCAATTGGGACGATTAGCCGTTTCATGGTGGATCCTGGCAGAGAGCATTGAAATGCTGTTAAAAGGACCCTAAGATACATCAAAGGGACCTTAGATGTTGTACTATGTTATGGAGGATCGGAATTTACTCTCAAGGGCTATGTCGATTTAGATTTTGCAAGTGATTCTGACAAACGAAAATTCACTACAGGTTATGTGTTTACACTTGCTGGAGGGGCGATGAGCTGGGCATCAAAGTTACAAATTGTTGTAGCATTTTCAACAACAGAGGCCGAGTACATGGCGGCTACACACACTTATAAAGAAGCCATCTGGATTCAGAGATTAATGGAGGAACTCGAACACAAACAAGAGAAGATTCCCTTGTATTGTGACAGTCAGAGTGCCTTGCACATTGCAAGGAATCCAGCTTTTCATTCAAGGACAAAGCACATAAGTGTACAATATCACTTTGTTCGTGAAGTAGTAGAGAAAGGAAGTGTGCATATGCAGAAGATTCACATAGATGAGAACCTAGCAGATGTCATGACGAAGCCAATCAGTGTTAACAAGTTTGATTGGAGTAGATCCTCCTGTGGCCTAGTAAAGACGTAAGTACATGAAAATGGCAAATACGGAGAGATTCGGACGAATCACCAAAGTAGTTTAAGTGGGAGAATGTAATATTAAACTTCTTTGATGCTAACCAAAAGAAGATTATTGGACCATTATATTTGCAATTGGTTTTAATTGGGCGATCAAGTTTGTAATGACTTGATTGGTTGGTAGAGTTTGCAATTGTTTTTATTGGACCAAAATTTGCAACAAGGATGAAGTGCATGGCTGCTCATGTGAAGTTTATGAATGAAGCAATTCCATTGGATGGCTTATAAGGCAAAAACATGAAGTTGATGAAAGAACCAAATTGATTGGATAAAAAATTGGCATGTAACGTGATTATCGCATGAAGAATTCTCAAGTTTTTTGCCTATAAATACAATGGCTCATGAACCGAACCATGCATCCCAAAGTTTCAAGTTGTTACGAGAATTTCATTTGTTCTCATAAATATTTTCTCTTCCCTTGTTGTTATAGAGTTTTGAGTAGGAATTAGTTTCTCCTGTTATAAGAGAGATTATGATGGTTCTCTTCTTAATTTAGAGAGAAGTATTGTATAATTCTTACCTCATAGTGAATCCTCCGTTACTTACCCGTGGTTTTTACATCAATTGATTTGGGGGTTTTACACGTAAAATATCTGTGTCTCAATTTTCTAGTTTTGTTATTTCTATTTTAGCTACGGGATATTGCTTCAATAATATTTCCGCCGCGCCCTAACCCAACAAACACATCTTGTAATACAATGGTGTTTTACAATACAATCTCATAGTCAATAAAAAAGTAAGTAATACTTGCAACTGAAAGACATATCAAAATCGATTGTTTTTTGGTTGCTTTGAGCCAGGGTGTGTCCAAGTTATGTGAAACTTGAGACTAATCCCTATTTGGCCAAGAGCAGTTAAACTATTACTTGAATTTTGAATGGGGCACTGAAGTGGTGCCGACCAAATGGACTGTCAAGTTAGTTATTGTTAGAGAGCAAGATTGTTTTAGTAAACTAAAAAAAATGAATATTGTAAATGACAGAGTTAGAGTGTCCCGACTGTTGGCTCAGACCTTCTATTTATAATCCTTGCTTAAGCAACTACCTCTCGGTCTATTGGCGATCTTCTAGAGATCTGCTCCTTCCCTAATTGTCCCCACGTTGAACTTAGGTGGTTCCTGATGCTCCTTCCGTCTTGGGGGTTTGTTCACCGGTTGTCTACGTTCAATTCAATCTTCTTAGGTTAGGTTATACCCAATAAAAATTGATAAGTATCAGATAACTCAAACAATGATTCAGTAATGTTGGTCTACTTGTGTGAAAGAGAATCAAGGTTAGGACTTCCTTAATAATATTAATAGGTGTCGACCAAATAACCTTCGATATTCAAGTCAACAATCTGAATGAGTTTGTGATTATAGGAGTGTTCAGATAAATATTTAATGATTCAAAATTAATTTACCGGTCATAGCTGAATTGGTTGTCTTTATAGGTGTTAGAAGAAAATGTCAAAATTTTCGCCAATCAAATCCTTGTTAGCCGAGTGTGGATCTTCCTCGTATTACAAAACATGGAAGTCCATTAGCCTAAATATCACCTAACTAGTGCCCAAAAGAACCCAAACCTTATAACCATTGTCGGTATAGATAAATATTATTATCATATTTCTTTTTATTTTTTCCCCCAATTTATATTTTGCCCTATCGTATATCACAAAATTTCAAAGAACCAAAGGAACAAAATTCAAAGATGATCTCGATATAGATCTCTATCTGATTCTCTCTCACCCATCAAACACACACACGCATGCACCCACAATCAAACAACCAAACCGACATTCTTTCGAGGCTTGAAGAGTCGAACCTCATACATGCATCTTTACCTGTTGCAGTCAAACATAAAGGAGTGTGAACATGCCCCCAAAACAACTAAAAACTTTAAATCTTTTTTTATTATTTTTTCTTTTTATATGATGCTCTCTCGATAATTTATAGCTGCAATTTTAGCACATTTTTTTGCAGAAATAGAGAGAGCCCGCGAGGTGGTGCAAACTAGCCAGCCAAAGCAAAGATGATAAATTAGAATATGATTACTGTTCCATTGGTGGCTTTGCAAATTTTGAGCTCCCTATATTACCATATATATATAAACCATTGTCTAACAATACATCCCAAGAAAGAGTCATCGTATTGCATATTTCTCAGGTTGAGCAGGAAGTACGAGGTGAAACATTCTGAACACGAGCAGAAACAATAAAAAAAAAGAAAAAAGAAAAGAGAAAAAAGAAAAGAGTCTCCATATATCTCTGCGAAGGTGGTCACAACTGTCTTGTTTTCGCATGCTGTTACGTGGGTGTACCTCGTCCTAAGCTGCAGAGATCACAGCTAAACATATCTAAGATTTCATCAGGGGTGGTCTTGTTTTTGGTAAAATTGCAAGATTTGGTTAGCTTGAGCTTAATTACATGTGCTTGATAAAGGTGGCGAACCCACGAGATACCGGCGAGTACGCCAGATTCTTGGCTAGAAATGGTTCTGAAACAACCACCACCACCGCCGCTGCTACTGCGGCCACGACGATAACGAACATCAGTGCCACCACCGATACCCAAGGTGGTGCACAACCAGATTCAGAGGTTCAAGTTCTACAGATAATGCAGCAGCAGCAACAGCAGCAGCAGCAAGAACAACAATTATATCCAGGCGATGAGCTATCATCCGTCGTGGCGCCGATGCTGGCGGGGTACAGCCAGTCGCGAGAAATGTCAGCGATGGTGACGGCGCTGATGCATGTTGTGTCCAGGGAAAGGCCAGGTGGTGGTGGTGAGTGGAGCTATAGGCCGGAGCTTGGCGGTGCGATCATGACGACGACGACGACGTCGTTGCCTTCGGCAATTTACCCAGCAAACTCCCCATCTTCTACTTATTCTTCTTCGAGCTCCGGCTCTTGGGCTGGCCAGAAAAGAAGACGTAATCAAGAAGAAAGTGTTTCTCAGCTTCCTGAACCTGTCCAGATCAGAGCTTTTGCAGGCCCTGGAGAGTCATCATCCTCTGTCAAAGCTGGTAATTTTGTCCTGATCAACAAAACCAATTCTACTTTTTTACAAGAAATATTTTCTGAAATATTTTCTTATTCGAAAATCTTTTCTGGGTTATTATCAAGAATTGATATAAGATCACATTCTTTCAAAATTTTGAAGGTCACTGATTTTTCATGCATAATGTTTATGATTTTTATTTTTTTAATTTTTTTTAAAGCTTGATGCATGTGATTATTTATCATTTGTTTTCAGAAACCGAGGAAGCTACAACAACTGTGGCACCGACCAGTGTCTTTGGCACTACTACTACAGCAGCCATAGCCACAAGCACTGCACAAGCAGCAGCTGCAGCAGAAGGGACAGCATCATATGATCAAGCAGAAACAGGAGGAGAGAGGAGGAGAAGATACAGAGGAGTGAGACAGAGGCCATGGGGCAAATGGGCAGCAGAGATAAGGGATCCACACAAGGCAGCAAGAGTGTGGCTAGGCACTTTTGAAACAGCAGAAGCAGCAGCCAGAGCTTATGATGAAGCTGCATTAAGGTTCAGAGGCAGCAGAGCCAAGCTTAATTTCCCTGAAAATGTCAGATTATTACCACCACCACCTGCCGCCTCCGCCGCCTCCACCGCCGCACAATCTTCTCATCCGCCATCAACTGCTCCACTGCCACCACCACCAGCAGCTGCTCTTACACCAACACCACCACCATTTTTCCAGCCATTTCCGAGCTCAAACATTGCCAGAGATTATTGGGAGTACTCACAGCTGCTGCAAAATCCTGGAGATTTTATTGGTCAGCAACAGCATGCTAGCTTGTTGGAGCAAATGTTCTATGCAACATCAATGGCTGCCCTGCATTCACATCCATTGCAGACCTCTACACCACTTTCATTAGCTTCCTCTGCGGTTACTTCTCCCCTGCTTTTCTCTAGTCAGCAGCAGCAGCAGGGTTATAATTTCCAGCAGCAAAGCAATCAAAATCAAGATGGCAGCTCAAATTTTCCAGCACCATCTTGGACCACTTCTAGCCATTATCCTAGCTCTTCTAGCGGATAGTCATTTTTTTTTCTTATTTTTCTCTTTTTTTTTTTTTTGGTTTTCAGTTTTTTGGAGGGTATTTTTTCATTTTTTTTTATCGCACTATGTACTTGAATTTAAGGTTAGGTCTGATTATAGATACTGTCAAAGTAGTGTTGGCATTTTTCTAAAGGACAAAAAAAGTTACAGCCAAGAACTAAGCAAGAGTTTAGGTGAATAGGGCTTAGTTTGGCACACAAGATTTGATTTGATTTGACGTGTTATTAAGTTAGCTTGATTATCAAAGACAACATGTTGAGACCATCGACTTGCTTTAGTTGTCCATTTCTTTACCTAGCAATCTGCATCCCACACTACCGAGGTCTCATGCGGCCATAATTTTTTTCCAACTCTGTGGATCAATCTTATCTTAAACTTCGCTTAATCCATTGTTTTCATTTGTTTGAGTGTGTTTGGCCGAACTTATTTTGGTGTTTATGAACGCTAAGGATTTGTTTAGCAAATTTAGCTGTTAGGGTAATTGATAATTATTTGAGTAGCTGATAATTGTTTGAGTAGTTGATAATTATTGTATTTTATCTGTTAGCTAATAATTGTTTAAATAGCTAATTGAACAAAATGTGTTTGGTAAAATTAGCTGTTAAATTAGTTGGTGAATGTAAATAACGTAAAAAGATATTAATATCATGTTATTGCTGTTATTGTTATTATGATAATTATAATTATTATTACTATTATATGAATACGATAATATGTTTCATAATTAGATATTTATTTTTATAATCATATTTTAATATTAAAGTATAACTAATTTCTTGGTAAAACATTTGTATCAATATTACAAAAATTAATTTTAATAGATTCAAAATTATTTTGTCAAAAAAAAGTATTAATAAAACCTATGCTTTTAGTAATGTTGATTATAGAAATTAAAATTTATTTTTATATTATTTCTTATTTGAAAAGGCAAAAATGAGAGAGATTGGAGAAAGAATAGAAAAACCAAAAAAATGCACAAATGGAAGAATTGCTGAAAAAACCATGAAAAGCTAAAAGCTGTATGAAAGGCTAAAATTTTTAGCAGTTGAAAAACGCTAGTTGAAACCCTAAAAGTTACCTAAAAAACTATTTGAAATGCTAGAAGTTACTTAAAAAACTATTTGAAACGTTAGTTAACGAACAACAATAATTTAGCAAAATAGTGTTTTGACTAGTCAAAACACTAAAAACTACTTAAAAAACTATTACTGAACACGCACTAAAATAAGAAGTTTCTCTCATTAGTTTTCCAAACATGTTTGGATTGATATTTTGAAAAAGCCTTTATATAACTTTTGATGGCTCCTGAAAGAGCTAAAAATTGAGTTTTTTTTAGAGTTTTAGATTAATTTAAAACATCATTCTAAATACTTAGTATAAAAACGAAATGTTTTTCTTAAAGGAAAAGGAAGTGCTTTTTTGCGCACAAAAACAATCCAAATGGCCACTTTATTAAGCACCAAAATAAACACGGCCAAACACCTGCTTAGTGAGTTCCATTAGTGGCCTTGTCATCTTTAATCACACGGGTGAATATATTAAATTATTTATTTTTAATCTTAATTGACTACAAATTTCGGATTAAGTGTGACCATAAGAACTACGCAAGTATTGCAAACCATCTACTAATTAATCTTTTGATTTGACGTAAAAATTCACTGTGTTATTGTTGTCCCTTTCGATAAGCTCCCAACAAACCCAATCTTTTGGTACGTTAGGAATGCATCAAAACTTAATTGATTTCAATGTGACGTGGATCATAATTAAACTTTTGCGCTAAAGTTGATGGATGACCATATGGCAAAATACAATGTGGTCTCTAAAATTAATTACTAGGACTCTGACTTAGGTTGCTCTGTTTTGATGTTAAATCTTTTTCCATGATCATATAGATGTTGTACAAAGCGTAAAAGAATAAAAATTTTAGGACAAGTAACATCATATTGAAGGAAGTAAATTTATGATGCAGCGCACCAAGTATCTATTGAAGAAATAAGCATTGTTATATATTTTTCCATTTTATTTTATATAATAACATTTTTGCGGTATAAATTAAAATTCATTACTTAATAGTCAATATATGACTTCTTACAGAAGTTTAGTCTCTAATATATGAAAAAATGTCACTTTAGCCTCCAATATTTGTAAAAAATACCTAATTGATCTCCATTTTAGCCTTAAAAATAGTCAAATATGATGGTCACATGGCCAATTAATAAGAATGAAAATAGATATTTTTTGCAAACATATTAAGGACTAAATGGGTTATTTTTCGAACAATAGGGACAAGAATGGCTTTTTTTTGTAAACATTGAAGACCAAATGAGTCACTTTCAAAATAATTGGACCTAAATTGATACTTTTGTAAACAATAGAAACCAGTTATGGAATTCTTCCAAAAAAAACTGCAAGATATTTTGTTTGCAATATCTCCATTCTTTATCTTACACTTTGACGAGATACAACAAATTATTACCAGACCCAACCCGAACTCCTCTTGCTAGGGGTGTTCATTGGAGATTATTCAGTCCAAAATAAAGTATTGCTGTTTCTCCAAAATAATTTTGGAGAAAAGATTTTTCTCTAATTTTTGCATAATTCCCCAATGAGGAATACAAATTGGAAAATGAGAAAATTGGACAAAACTCCTTGAGGGATGGAGATCTCCAATTTAAGAAAATACTTCAAAGGTAAACACACACTAAACACAAACTCGCGAACAATAATTGTTTATGTTTTCTCTAGAAAATTTTTTTCGTTGTTTGATTGTCACAATAAAAATCTAAACTCCGGCGCTCTAGTCTTTCGACCTGGGGCCCCGACCCTCAGGTCTTTGGACCTGACTCCTCGGGCCCCGGCCCTCGGGACCTAGTCCTAGGCTCGGGACGCCAGCCTGGCCCCCGACACCTGTGTCCATGGTAGCTTGGGACCTTGCCACCCTAGTGCATTGTGACCCAGCCTCGACGCTCGTGTCCATAGCGGCAACCCGCCCCTAGCACCTGGGGCCAAGGGCTGGGGCATCAGGTCTCGGGGGTCGGGGCACCGTGGACCTAGGCGCCAGGGCCGAGTCCTAGGAGCCGAGCTACCTAGGTAGCATGTATTGCACGTGTAATGTGTGTAATGTATAGTAATTGTAGTGTGTGGAATATGTGTAACGTTTGTAATGTGTATAGTGTGTGTAATGTGTGAAGTTTGCGCAATGTGTATTTGCCCTATTAAAAAGTTGGTCTACTTAATTTTGGATAATCTCTAAAATTTAGAATTTTGTCCGATCTCCAACTTTTTTCTCAAAAAATTCCCCATACCCAATCTTTTTCTCCAATTAATCATTTTCTATATTCAATTTTTCCAAACTAAAAAATTCAGAGAAAACATTGGGGGATCTCCAATGAGCCTACCTCTTGCTGTATTTGGATTTTTTCATATCAAGTATCCTCCCATAATTAAATGAAGGACAATTTTCAACGATTCATATGGTATAATATCACACTAATTATTTATGAAACTCAAATTTTAAAAAGAATGATTTTCTCCAAAATGCTTTTCCTGTTCCAGCTACTCCGTTTCTGAGATTTGAATGTAATTATAATATGAATGTTTAAAATTTTACTTCTATATTAAGATAAAAGAAAAGTTAATGCGAGAGAATCTTAATTCCACCTTTCCAAATTAAACGAAGTGTAAGATCCAGTTTCTCTCTCAACGACCTTAGTATTTAGTATCTGGCGTGGTGATAATTCTGCAAAGTCCAGGACAAATGCATCACTCTCGCGACTTATTAATCGCGCTTTTAAAAAATCATTAATAAGTGACACATAATCATAGGCGTGAGAGGGAAAAAAAAAGGTCGAAACATATGCTAACGTGAAAATTACTTTAAATCTACAAAGGGAAGGGAAAATAAAAAGAAAAAACAAAGATCGCAAAAAACGTGTCAAAATTTTCTCCTCCTAAGATTCTTTCCCCATTAGCTTTACAATAATTATAAATTATAAATATCCTGGTGGTGGGTACACCCAAATAGCTATTCTTCATTGTTTAAAACGCTACTTTTTACTTTTCTTTGGTGATAGTAGTAGTACATTGACACATTCCATTTAATATTTATGTCAATAAACAATAAAATATTACACATTGTCTTTTGTTAAGCATACATAATTTGATAAAATATACTAAATTTGTATGGTTCAATTAACTAACGACTAGTGGATTAATCCTAAACTCTATAAAAGTACAAAAAAATTCAAGGGGTTTGCTAGAAAACGTCTCAAAAACAATGAACCGCAAATAAAATACAAATTTTGATCGGGGAAAAGTCAATTCAACTGCTACTTTTTTGTTTTGGTGTTCTTCTTATAATGTGTACTTGCTTACGCTTGAGGTTTACGTCTTGGACAAGCTTTTGCATTTTGTCCACTTTCTACTTTCAGGCTCCATTTGGACGGAAAAGAATAATACAGATTAATTGAAACGCGTATTATTCTATATGTTTGGTTGAAGTTACATAGAATATTTCATAATCTTAAAATTTGATAATATTTTATGTTATAAAGAATGTTATTAATATTCTTTATACTATAAAAAATATAACACAATCATTTTGAAAATTGAGAGCTTTCTGCAACGTTTTTTATATCACAGGGGATACTAACAAGTTTTAGAATATAATAGGCTTTATGCACATTTGATAAAATATAGAGAGATAAAATTTATTCTAAAATTCAATAAAATGCTCTATATTCAGCTAGAGAACACTTCAATAATGCATATTTTTCGAGAAGCCAACACATGGACACACTAGGTAGCAACTTTGGGTTGCAGAATCCACCTACACTACTAGAAAAAATAGATTGGTGACAGTAAGTAGAGATAGCAAAAATTACGTCGCTGAACAGAGACGAATTCATATGAGAAAAATATTTAGTCTCTATTTAGAAACCAATTAGTGATGAGCAAACATTAGACGTGAAGTAGTGACGAATTAGTAACTAAAAATATATTTGAAATTAAAATCTTTCATATAGAACCCAATTTGGAAAGCAAATCCATCACTAAATTAGAGACGGCTTTTTTTTTTTTTTTCCTCTATTTAGCGATGAAGTACCTGATTGTCTCAAGAAGCACCTGGAGAAGATATTAGAAAAGTCTCATCACCTATATTAGTTTTTATGTAATTGTTGGCGGTAAAACTAAGCAGGGCACGTGACAAGGGCGTGTTCCAGGAGGTGGTCAGATTCTGAGGTAGGCTCGAGGACCACGTGTGGGGCTTTGCGTACGTATATTTTGGATCGAACTATATACGAAGAAGTTCCAGAAATTAAGATATGACGATAATAATAAAAAGTTTTTGCATGTCTCGTCAGAGGTGCATATGAACGTGGACACACAGAGAGAGATAAGCATGGAAGTATTATTGTAATGATCTTCTCTTTGATCTCGCCACGTGCTTCAAAACGTTTCCATTTCTGAAAAGGCAGACTAGACAAAAGGCAATCGTGACTTGCGGTGTTAATGCAGCATTGCATGCTTGTATCCTTCTTTCGGTTTCTAATGGTTTGTTCGCCAACTACTGTGTTAGGAAAAGAGAACGTTTGTAAGTGATCATAGTTTTCGACACATGGTAGCTACGAGTAAAAAGAACCCGGACACCACCACACACAAAAAGGAAAAAAAAGTAATGAGAATCATCTTTCCGAACGCACACAAACACACACACACACACACAAAGAAGCTAATTTCTTTTTCCCATTTAAATGTAATATTCTCGAATTTAAGTTGCACGATCATGTGTCTTTAATTGAGTTCAATGTACAAGCACCCAAAAAAAGGTGTTCATCATTACCCAATTCTTTCTAAAGAGAGACTCGAACGTTTAAGTTAGAATGTGAATTTAAAAAAGGGTAAATCTCATTTCCCCCATGAATTTTCAGTTAAATCTTAAATTCCCCCATAAAATTTTAGTTTTACCTACATTCCCCTATGACTTCAATTTTCCCAAACAAAGCCTTATATTAAAAGCATCTTTATTTTTTTTTTCAATTTTATGACCCAAAACAGAAAAGAAAAGAAAAAGAAAGATAGTAGACAAAAAAATTAATAAAATCATTCAATAGATCGATGAGTCACTAATAAAATAAAGAATAAAAAAAATCAAAATAAAAAGAAAAAGAAAAACAAAGCTACTTATTTTACAAAAACTGCCCTATACACACTATTAAAGAAAAATTAAATTCACTTTAAAACAAATGTTTTCTAATATATATTTCAAATTGAATTATTTTTTTCCTATCCAATCACATCATGTTTTCAACTAGCTAACCATTTAAAAAAAAATAAAAAGTAAAAATAGTTATTATACAAATTAATAAAAAAAATTAAATAAAATCTTCTTTTATATGTGTGTGTGTATCAAATTAATTTTTTTAATTACAAAGTATAACTTTTTATAAACTAACAATTTAAAAACTTAGCGCAAAAACTAAAAGAATAATTAAGATAAGGCATTGTTTGGTGAAACTTACTATCATAGGGGAAAGTGGTAAAAATAAATCTTGATGGGGGAGTTTGGGATTTATGCTACAACTTATGGGGGGAAATGGCATTCTCCCATTTAAAAAATAAACTTAAAGAATCATATAGGGAAACTGAAAAATAGACAACACCATGCATGGTAATAATTCTAGTTGGAGAGGGTGAATATGAGAATTAGGTGATGTATTTCATCCATCTAGATACACTTACTAGCCATGTTGGGATATGGTAGTTTTTGATATGATGTCAAAGCAACTTTGACACAAGAATTGGGTCGTTGCTTGTTTATTGGGTCGGATCTTGGTACCATCATATTTTCTTTATAAGTGAATAATAACCATGATATATTTGCATGTTAAAAACAGATTTGTGGAGAATAATAAACTAGGAACCAAAGTTAGCCTTATGTTGATTTTGGTTTGGTGAAGTGTAGATTTCCCAAAGGAAAAGTATGAAGTTTCCGACCACGTTATATATAGTTGCCTTTTAGAGAGTGGCAACTAGAGGCCTGTGGGGAAGACTTTGCATACTGGACTTGGTATAAAAATCACCATACACGTGCGTATGCACCTGCCAGGCCGGCCTAGGGATGCAGCACGGGTGGTATTGAGGGGCTTAGACATTTTTGACGTTGCACTAAATATGGACGTTCAGCTGGCCGCTACAACATTTTTTAAGGAGCAATCTTGTGGTGCACCAATAGTATACTGTCCAGACCACAACATAGTGAGAAATAAATTATTTTATCCTAGAAGGGATACCTCGTGAACATTAATACTTACGTGAGACAAAAATCCCTTAAAAAAATCGAGCTTCTTGAGCTTCAATTTAGCATAGTAATATTCTTTTATATTTCAAATTTCATTCTATTGTAATCATTTCTAGTTTTAATATAATCAGCTTGTTGTTATTGGCTTTTGATTTAATCTACATTCTAGTATTTGTCAGTGTCTTATTTTTTAACATGCCGAGATGTGGAGTACTCTATTTGTATTTATTTAGTGATAATGGCTATTATATCTTTCTACATGGCTTAGGGTATTAAGCTCACATTACACGTACCAACGAATTGGGTTTGGGTGACTTGCTTGTAATGATTTGAGTAGAGAAGAAAATTGTATTGTGTTGTGCCTCGTCTCGCACGTACTTTGTGTGGGTTGAGGTGTGGCTTTTGCGCAAAACTTCTACCCAGTATAATTTGGGGCGAGTCACGGTAACGGTTTATTTACCTTGATTGCCCGCCCCGTTATATATATGTGTACATGTATATATATATTTGTTCATAGTATATTGTTAGTATAAATATTGTATCATTATATATATATATATATATTTATTTATTTTTAATATGTTTTTATATATTTTTAATAATGTTGTTATTAGATATCTCTTTGATTTGATAGTAAAAGAGTAAAAGTTGGATTATATTTCCCCCTCTTATATATTAGTATTTATAATATTTTTAATATACTTGTGAGTTTATCTTTTAATAGTTAGTAGGAATTTTATTTCGATTTTATTATATTATTCTGCTATATTGATCGTATTAACAGATACTCTATCAAATCGTGGTCAAGGTTTTTTGGTCTAATAAGGGGGAAAAACTTTCGGTTTGGACTGCCTAAAATTTGCCTAGAAATGAAGAGGCAGGATGTGGGTGCAAATATCTTAAGGGGGGTGAATTAAGATATTACCTAATTTTTCGTATTTAAAAATTCATCCAAAAATCAATAATTTCTTTCAAGCAAAATATCAAACACCAGATTGGCAATATAAGAGGATGTAAATAAATTAGAGTAGAGGGTAAAAAGAGAAACGATTTTAAAGTGGTTCGGCAAAGCCTACATCCTCTGCCCAAGAATGCTTTCTTTAGGACTTCAACAATCTTCACTATATATGCTTCTTCAAATCTTGGTGAAGCAAATCAAGTTTTACAACCTCTTTGAAGTCTTCCCTTCAAAGAACCCAAGAGTTTCACTTTTAGGATTTTCCACACTTTTTCAGCTTTTATAGATGTCTCTCATACAATTTCTAAGCTCACAAAGTGTGTAAACAATCAAGAAGAATAATAAATGATGTATATAATGTGATTTCTCCTTTACAAGTAGACTCGGCCAAAACAGAAGAGGACGAAAAGCCGGATCCCCCAGCTGGTCGACTGGCTGGCCAAGGAGGTCGCCCGGCCAAAACAAAGAAGATGGAAGAAAAGCTGGACCCCTTAGCTGGTCAACCGGCTAAGGCGTCTGGCCTAATTAGAGAAGGCCAAGAAGAGTCCGAACGACCCAGTCGATTGATTGGCTGAGCGAAATACTGTAATAAATGCACTAGCCATTTATTACCGTTCTGGCTATTTTTCTTCTTCTCTCTTCCACCCACCAATGCCCTAGCCTTCAAATCTCTTTAAATATATCTTTAAAACTCAATTTAATCATCAAGAAAAACTTGCAAAATCATTATCATCTTTCATTTGCTGAGATCTTGAGCTAATCTTGCAATATCTTTGTGCTTTCTATTGTTACCTCTTTGGCCAGCCGATCGACCGGCTGGGGGTCCGGCTACTCTAGAGATAAGAAACAAAGCCAAACTCGCCTGAAAGCTTTCAAACTCAAATTTTGTCAACTTTTCATGACTCCATACTAACTCAAGGCATTATGCAAACACTTTTTAAGACTTAAAAACATTTCAAGAATATGTTTGCACTAAGTATGCATCCAAAATCATTTTGCTTTTATGAAAGATAATATTCATGAGATTTAATTTGTTTAAGTCATGAGAAATATAAGTTTGAGCTAATACTTTGCAATTCAAAGGCATTTCATAGAAAGAAGCAAAAAATCATCTGGTACCCCTTATGACGCCTCTTCTCATCATCTTTTTCTTCAAATAGTGCTCATTTCCTCATCTTCTTCCATCTTCCAAGCATCTATCTACTCATCTTGGCACTTATCTTCACAAGATGCTTTTTAGTAAGGGAAAATAATATAAATGCATATCAAATTTTCATCATCAAAATTAATAATAGTATTTAGGCAACAATCTCCCCCTTTTTGATAATGACAAATTATTAAAGATAAGAGCATTTTACTCCCCCTTAATATGAGCATTCTTTTTCAAGTAAAAAATCATTTTGGGAAACACTCCCCCTGTCAATTTCAGCTTATGCACATTTTGAACTTCATGCAATCAACTTAATAAGTGCTCAGTCAAATAAGTTTTTATTCACTCAACGTTAGCAATCATTAACTCAAACAAACCAACAGTAGCTAACAACAGCTCAATACACAAGCAATCAAAGTAATCAACTCAAGCAAATCAAGGTAATAAACAAGCTATATGTGCTCCTTTTCTCCTTTTCTTCTCCCCCTTTGACATTATCAAAAAATTTTGGAAGAAAGATAATGCAAATAAAATCATGATAATTATAATCCATAAAAACTTCATGAAGCAAAAGCAATATCTTTAGGCAGAAATAAAAAACAAACTAAGAGTTTAGCCAAAAAAATGTTTCTAGGATTGAAAAAAGAAGTTTGAAGAGATCATAGTACGTGGTCCTGGTGACCCCGGAAGTGCTTCTGCATGTCGGAGTGCATACCCATTATTTCTGAATCAATGTGCTTCCTCCATTGAGTAAGTTCGGCCCACTGATTGTTCATGGTTTTTCTCATCTCGCCTATCTCAGTATTTAAAGCTTATAGCTGGGAGAGAATCTGTGCCAACAAGAGGAGGTCTTTTTGCTGACCCATGGAGCTAGAACTTGCACATCTCTACATTTCAACCCTTCGTTGTTCATCAATATGCCCTTGTGCTTGGGACTCTCTCATTACTCGTTTCAGTGTAACCTTCTTAGGACCCATGTCTTCATCCTCAGAAGCGTTAACAACCATAGGGATTGTTCCTGGTATACCTATATTAGCTTCTCCTTCTTGTTTTGGCTTTTCTTCTTCTCCCAAGGCAGTTTCTAACCCTTCAAATACATCATCAATCTGTTATGCATCAGGCCCATAGACGGGGTTTGAAAAAGTAGTCCCCTTTTTAGTTCTAAACTTGATAGCAACTTGGATATCTTGTGGCAAATTCCTGAATGTTTCTCTATTTATGGGTTCACCATTGTACCAATAAATCCCAATATAGTTCATGTATAGCATGTCAAAATTCCATGCAAACTTCCTAAATAGTGCAGTTGAGGAGATTTGAAAATGAACAAAGATGTACATTAAGGCCATATCATATCTTGGAGTGGTTGTTTTTTCTCTATCTTTTTCACTGATGTGTAACATGTGTTGCAGAATGAGGAACGGTAAAACTATCTTAACTCTTTTTTTTAGGCTATAGTAGATATATGCATCCATCACTGGAACTTTTCCATCATTGATGTTCCTAGGAAGAATTACTTCACTAATGATTTTAAAGGCAATTCTCTTATTGAAATCAACATCCCTCAACAAAGGAAGAATTAAATTTGGATGCTTAGGCCCTACATCCTTCCGCATGTATTCTCTAACATCTCCTGGTATACCAGCAGCCTTAATCCCTTCCGACCAACCTTGACTATTGTAATGGCCTTCTCCTTCCACAGGTATCTTAAAAATTTCATGCAACTTATCCTTATTTAGTATAAAGCTTGTCCCGCATACTGTCGATTTTAATTCAATTTTGGGACTTCTATGATGTATCTCAAGATTTTCATAGAATTCAATTACTAATTTATCTTGAACATCACAATGTAAATGCATGAACATTTGGGGTTAAAAGCCCCAAATTTAAGCCTATCCGCATTCAGCTGGTCGACTAGCTAGTCGTGGAGGTCGACCGGCTAGGTCGACTGGCCGGATCAAAGAGCACAAAAAATTTGTCTTTTAGCCAGGCGCTCTATAGCTTTAATCGGTCGACAGTCGACCAGCTGGGTCAGAAAATGGCCAAATGCATATTTTTTTTATGCCCAAGCCATATAAACACACACGCACATATATATATATATGTGTGTGTGTGTGTGTTTGTAATTTAACCACTTTTTATCATTTTAATTTCCCTTCTAATATTACAAAATTGATCCTTATGCAATGGTTTAGTAAAAATGTCAGCAACTTGATGCAAGGTATCAACAAATATAAGTATGATATCACCTTTTTGCACATGATCTCTAATGAAATGGTGCCTAATCTCAATGTGCTTAATTCTTGAATGTTGAATTAGATTTTTAGTGAGATTAATTGCACTAGTATTATCATAATATATGAGAACATGATCATATTGAAAGCCATAATCAAGTAAATTTTTTTTCGTCCACAAAATTTGAGTTACACAACTGCTAGTTGCAATATATTTAGCTTCGGTGGTAGATATTGCAACACTATTTTGTTTCCTACATGACCAAGATACTAAAGAATGTCCTAAGAATTGACAAGTTCCACTAGTGCTCTTACGATCGACCTTACATCCAGCATAATCAGCATAAGAGAATCCACATAGATCAAATGAAGTTCCTTTAACATACCAAAGCCCTAGATTGCTAGTTCCTTTAAGATATCTAATTATCTTTTTTACAACAACTAGATGTGTTTCTTTAGGATTTTATTGAAATCTAGCACATAAACATACTACAAATATGATATCAGGTCTAGAGGTAGTTAAATAAAGTAAGCTACTAATCATACCTCTGTATTTCTTCTCATCTACAGGTTTACTTTTTTCATCCTTATCCAATTTTGTTGAGGAGCTCATAGGAGTTCTAATCTTCTTTTCATCTTCAAGTCCAAACTTTTTGATAATTTCCTTGTTGTATTTGGCTTGATTGATGAAGATTCCCTCCTTTGCTTGTTTGATTTGGAGTCCAAGGAAAAATGTTAACTCCCATTATGCTAATCTCGAACTCCTTGTACATGCGCTTAGAAAAACTTTTACATAAAGATACATTAGTAGCACCAATGATTATATCATCAACATTAATTTGTACAAGTAGAATTTCATTTCTTTCTCTTTAATTAAACAAAGTGGAGTCAAGTTTTGCTCTTTTAAAATTGTTTTCCACAAGAAATCCACTAAGTCTTTTGTACCAAGCTCTAGAAGTTTGCTTTAAACCATACAATGTTTTTTCTAGTTTAAAAACATGATTTGGAAAACATGAATCTTCAAAACCGGGATGTTGTTCAACATAAACATCTTCAATAAAGTCATTTAGAAAAGAACTTTTAACATCTATTTGATAGAGTTTAAAGTCCATATAACATGCAAATGCAAGTAGCATTCGAATGGATTCAAGTCTAGTTACGGGTGTGTAGTTCTCATTGCAATCAATTCCTTCTTCTTGATTATATCATTGGGCTACTAGTCTAGCCTTGTTCCTAGTTACTATACCAACTTCATCTAGTTTGTTTATAAATAACCATTTTGTTCTAATTACTGGTCTATCTCTAGGCCTTTTAACTAAATTCCAAACTTTATTTCTATCAAATTGGTTAAGTTTTTTCTTGCATGACAGTTATCCAATTTTCATCAGGTGAAGCTTCTTTTACATTTTTGGGTTCTATATGAGAAATAAACACATAATGTTCACAAAAAGCATTAATATTACACCTAGTTCTTACTCCTTCATTTAGATCACCGAGGATTTGATCTAAAGGCTGGTTTCGCACAAACTTCCAACTCTTTGGTAGATCTTCATGAGTTTTTTTGGTTTCAATGTTTCCTTTGTTTAAGCATTCTCCACTTTCCATATTGGCTTGAGACTCCTTTTTCTTGATATTATTCTTCTTGCTTTGCATCTTCTTGTTTTGTTGGAATCTCTTTGTCTTTTGGAGATGAATCTTCAAGTGTGGTTTTTTCCAAAAGGCAACCTACATTATCAACTTCCTTTCTCGGCTCGAATGGGTTAGTTTCATCAAATGTAGCATGTATGGATTCTTCCACAACAATGGTTCTTTTATTATAAATTCTATAAGCTTTGCTTTTTGTGGAGTAACTTAAAAATATGCCTTCATCCAATTTAGCATCAAATTTTCTTCAGTGAGCCTTAGTGTTTAGGATAAAACATTTACAACTAAACACTTTGAGTGTGAAATTTTAGGTGTTTTTCCATGCCATAGTTCATATGGAGTTTTATTCAAGATAGGTCTAATTAAAACTATATTTTGCACATAACATGCGGTGTTTATGGCTTCACTCCAAAAATATATTGGCAAGTTGTGTTCTTTTAGCAAGGTTCTTGCCATTTCTTGTAATGTACGATTTTTTCTCTCTACTACCCCATTTTGTTGAGGAGTCCGAGGGGCCGAAAAGTTGTGTTCAATGCTATGTTCATCACAAAAATTTATGAAAGGAGTGTTCACATATTCAGTGACATTATTACTACGGATGCAAGTTATAAAATTACTTTTCTCATTTTGCATTTTTTTACACAACCTTGCAAATTCATTGAAGGCATCATTTTTATGCGCAAGAAACATGACCCATGTAAACCTAGTATAGTCATGTACAACTACAAATGTATATTTAGAAGCTCTTAAGCTGGCCACATCAATGGGTCCAAATAAATCCATATGTAATAATTGCAATGCTCTATTTGTTGAAACTATATTTTGGGGTTTGAAAGATGTCTTATGTTGTTTCCCTAATTAACAAGGGTCACAAATTTTGTCTTTTTCAAAATTTAGCTTTGGTAAGTCTCTAACTAGATCATGCTTTGATAAATTATTCAACAAGCTCATGCTAGCATGTCCCAATCTTCTATGCCATAATCAAGCATTATCATGCATAACGGACAAGGATTAAACATGTTGACATACAAGTTGATCAATTTCAATGGTGTAGACATTTTCACTTCTCTTAGCTACAAATAACACATTATCACTTCCACATTCCTATACAATGCAACTAGAGGATTGAAAAACTACTTTATGACCTTTGTCACACAATTGACTTATACTAAGGAGATTAAATTTTAGACCTTCTACAAGTAAGACATTATGTATAGCAAGAGAATTTTTATTACCTATGCTTCCTCTTCCGACTATTTTTCTTTTGCTATTATTGCCAAAGGTAACGTCTCCTTCTTTTGTCTTTTTCAATTTATAGAAGAGTGATGAATTCCCCATCATGTGCTTGAAACAACCACTATCCAAGATCCACTTTGTCTTGCTTGTTTTGCTTTCATTGCATACCTACACATATGAAATTCAAATGCAATTCTTTATTTTGGGGTCCCTAACACCTTGGGTCCTTGGCATTAGTTTCAATTTTTTGTTTTGACCACCCATTTAGGTCTTTGTCAATGTGAGACATGTGATCCTCTATCACGAAGTTTCTTGTAGTAATAATGAGTTGATACATGTCCTTTCTTTTCACAATATGTGCAAGTAATGTTAGACTTTGATGAAGAAGATGGTGAAAAGGTAGAAGCCTTGACAAAATAGGTTTTGAAATACTTTTGAGTAGTACTTGGTTTATACCCAATTCCGCTTTTGTCAAAAGCCATTTTTTGACATCTAAGGAGTTTTTCAAAGTTCTCCTTGCCATTTATAAATTTTGAATGATTCCATTCAAGTTCATATTTTTCTTTTTAAATCTTTAGCCTCTTTTTCAAATTTCACAAAATCTCCGGCATATAAGTCATTTTCTTTTTCCAAGATTTCTATCTTTTCAACGAGAGAGGCATTTTTCTTTTCTAAAATTCTTTTTCATCGAGAGCAAGTTTCAATTTTTTATGCATTTGCTTATTTTTTGCTAAAGCTAGAGATATATCATTATATAATTTAGCAAATGCATCTTTTGTTCATCAAAGCTATATTCGTCTTTCTCTTCTTAACTAGATGAATAATAAATGGATGGAGAAGGTGAAGATAGTACCTCATCCTCATTGGCCATGAGGCAAAAGCTGGCTACCTCATGTTGTTCTTCCATATCTTCTTCACTTTTGAAGATGTCTCAAGTGGCTTTGCGTGCCTTGCCTTCTTTTTTCTTTGAAAGCTTTGGACAATTTGCTTTTATGTGACCCGATTTGTTATAATTGAAGCATTTCAATTTGTCATTATTTGTTTCTTTTGTCCTCTTGAAGTCATTGCTTTCTTTTCCTTTCTTCTTCCAATTTGCATTGTTTGGAGATGCTCTTCTTTTCATTTTTCTAAATTTCATGAACTTTTTAAAGTTTCGGGCAAGAAGTGCAATTACCTCATCCTCCGGGTCCTCATTATCTTCTTCATCTTCACTTGATGTATATTTTGATGCAATGAGTGTAATGGACTTCTTTGCTTTTCTCTCTTCCACTTCATGGTCTTTTATTTCAAGCTCATAAGTCATGAGTGATCCAATGAGCTCATTAAGCTCCAATGTGTTTAAATCTTTAGCTTCTTTGATAGCCGTGACTCTTGGTTGCCATGATGATGGCAAGCTTCTTAACACCTTCCTCACTTTCTCTACATTGGAATAATTCTTTCCAAGTGCCTTCAAGCCATTAGTAATTTCAACAAATCTAGAAAACATTTGCTCAACATTTTCGTTAGGAAGCATCTTAAACAATTCATATTTATGTACAAGCATAACAATTCTAGATTCTTTTACTTGGTTAATTCTTTCATAAGTTACTTCCAATTGGTCCCAAAGTTCCTTAGCCGAAGTGCACCCCATTACCCTTGTAAATTCGGTGGCATTCATAGCATTGAATAAATAATGCAAATCTTTTTGATTTAACTCAAATAGTTTAATATCCTCATCGTTCCATTCATTTTCGGGTTTGGGTACTCTCCTATCCCTTTCTAATTTTGTAGGTAAGGTAGGTCCATTTTATATGATCATGTGATTGTATAAACACTTTCATTCTCATTTTCCAAAGTGCATAGTTGGTTTAATCAAAAAGGGGTGCTTGCTTAATAGAAATTCCCTTCATATTTGCTAAATGTAATTCTATTAGTTGTTAAACTATAGGTAGAACCCTAGCTCTGATATCAATTGTGGGTGCAAATATCTTAAGAGGGGGAGGGGGTGAATTAAGATATTACCTAATTTTTCGTATTTAAAAATTCACCCAAAAATCAACAATTTCTTTCAAGCAAAATGTCAAACACAAGATAGGCGATATAAGAGGATGTAAATAAATTAGAGTAGAGGGTGGAAAGACAAACGATTTTAATGTGGTTTGGCCAAGCCTACGTCCACCACCCAAGGATGCTCCCCTTAGGACTTCAACAATCTTCACTATATATGCTTCATCAAATCTTGGTGAAGCAAACCAAGTTTTACAACCTCTTTGAAGCCTTCCCTTCAAAGAACCCGAGAGTTCCATTCTTTATGATTTTCCCACATTTTTTCAGCTTTTATGGATATCTCTCATACAATTTCTAAGCTCACAAAGTGTGTAAACAATCAAGAAGAATAAGAAATGATGTACATAATGTGATTTCTTGTTTACAAGTGGACATAGCAATAGAAAACACAAAGATATTGCAAGATTAGCTCAAGATCTCAGCAAATGAAAAATGATAATGATTTTGCAAGTTTTTCTTGATGATTAAATTGAGTTTTAAAGATGTATTTAAAGAGATTTGAAGGCTAGGGCATTGGTAGGCGGAAGATAGAAGAAGAAAAATGGCCAGCGTGATAATAAACGGATAGTGTATTTATTAAAGCATTTCGCTTAACTGGTCGATCGGATGGGTCATTCGGCCTCTCCTTGGCCTTCTATGATTATGCCGGACGCCTTGGTCAGTCAACTGGTTAAGGGGTTGGGTTTTCTTCCTCCTTCTCTGTTTTGGCCGGGCAACCTCCTTGGTTAGCTAGTCGATCGACTGGGAGGTCCGGCTTTTCTTCCTCCTTGTCTGTTTTGGCCAGACGACCTCCTTGGCTAGCCGATCGACTGGCTAGGGGGTTCGGCCACTCCAGAGACAAGAAGCAAAGCCAAACTCGCCTAAAAGCTTTTATACTCGAATTTTGTCAACTTTTCATGACTTCATACTAACTCAAGGCATTTTGCAAACACTTTTCAAGACTTAAAAACATTTCAAGAATATGTTTACACTAAGTGCGCATCCAAAATCATTTTGCTTTTATGAAAGATAATATTCATGAGATTTAAGTTGTTTAAGTCATGAGAAATATAAGTTTGAGCTAATACTTTGCAATTCAAAGGCATTTCATAGAAAGGAGCAAAAAATGTCTGGCACCCTTTATGACGCCTTTTTTCTCCCATATGTCTTCTTATCATCTTCTTCTTCAGATAGTGCTCATTTTTTCACCTTCTTCCATCTTCCAAGCATCTATCTACTTATCTTAGCGCTTATCTTCACAAGATGCTTTTTAGTAAGGGAAAATAATATAAATGCATATCAAATTTTCATCATGAAAATTAATAACAGTATTTAGTCAACACAGGACCAACAAAATTTTTTGGCTTTGTATGTAAAAGGAATGGTTAGGTGGTGTCGAACAGAAGAGCTTCCAAATAAGAGGAGACGGTGTTAGGATTTTAGGTGGTTATAGATGCTGGGAGGTGGTCTCTTGCCTAACCTACTACCCTATGTTTTATGCAATTATGATGTCATTCAAGTCTTTGTGCCACGTAGGTTTGGCTCTTATAGACTAACGAAGTAACACGATCTTAGTATCTTTAATTTAGGTTGTCTATGTATTTAAACTTGGTATGGATTATGGATGGCAATAGGGAAATGTAAAGGCAGAGTTTTTCTATCCTTATCTATTATCTAATACGTGGTATAAAAATCCCTTACACCTATATTTATCATGGTCAACACTATCCTTGCTCCAAAAATCCCTTCTTTCTTCTTTCCTTCTTGTTACTCTTAAGTTTGAGTATCATAAGAAAGGAGACCATCAAATTTGGAAACCCGATATGACCTCTTTCTTCTTTTTTGCTCTCAAGACATGTTAGCTCTTGCTAACATGCATCGACCATCACCTCATTTGATTTCTCATCTTCAAGGACATGGAGTCCCCTATTTCAAAAATAACAAAAGCTTCAGCTAACTTTTTTTAAGAAGTTGAAAATTTTGGCTTCTAAAAAATACTGTATTTGAGCTTTTTCTAGAATTTCAGTTTTTTTCGAAACCAAATCAAGTCGTTATTGCAAAAGTAATATAACTTTTTCAGAAAAAAAAAGTGTTTTTTCCTAGAAAAAAAAAAAAAACCAATCCAAACAGGCCCTTATTCCAGTTGGACTAGCTTATTTGATAACAAAATTAGTGAATCTGAGCAACTCAAGTAGTATAAGCCTACTATAGTTGATGGTCAAGTACGAGTTATTCCTCTTGAGAGCATCAGAAATAAGGGTTTTGGGTATTAGAAGAATTCTTTGGTTGGCCAATTCTTGGACAGTCCACCACTATTTTACCAAATTTGTAATATGGTGAACAATCAATGGAGGAACTATGGTAGAGTTGAAATCAAATCCACAGATGAGGGATTATTTTTCTTCCGCTGTGAGAGTGAGAGAAATTGTAATGACATTTTTAGCAAACTCTGGCATGTCAATTTGAAGCTACATCTTCTTAGAAGATGGCAGCCTGGCATTGAATTACTTAAATTTAAGGTGGATAAGGTGCCGATTTGCATTAAGCTCCATAACGTTCCACCAGAATATTGGACGCCCGATGGAATTTCCCTTTGGCTAGTATATTTGGTAGACCAATCCAATTGGACATGCCTACCAAAACTGATGCAAAAATGAATTATGCAAAAGCTTGTGTTGAAGTGAGTATATATGGAGAGCTAAAGGACTCATTTGAACTCCAGGTGGAGAAGAACAAAGTGGTGAATGTGTATGTTGATCTTGCCTGTAAGCTAACTGTATGTAATGGTTGCAAAAATTTGGGACACAGTAAAAGCAATTGTGATTTGAACCTGAGCTAGACTGAAGAGCCTCCGAAGAATGAGCTGAGCAAGCCTGTGGAGAGACAGTTTGAGAGGAGGAGGGCCTTCAAGCGCTACAACCATCGCTCAATTGGTCCTCAACAAAGAAGGAATCAGTAGTGGCAAACTACAGATAAAAGGAAAGGGAGGAGTGTTGGGTGGTTTTGTTTATACCTCAAAAGGAATATAATACTTCCCACATTGAAAAATTTATAAATCATTTCTCACCTTATATTAGATTTCACTCTAGTGGGCTTGTAAAAGAAAGGATAAGGGGTTGGGCTCACGCGCATGAGATTTGGGCCGATAGTTCAAATTGGAGGATTTGCCCCCTCTACGCGCAAGATATACATGAGGCCCGGTCCAAGCCACTTTTTAAATTTATTATTTTTGATTTTCAGAAGAAAGTTTATTTTTAGCCTTAACGGAATAGTTTGAATTTTTCTCCTGGTGCTTCATTTTTTGAACAAGTAAAACATGTGCTTAAAAGTCTACCTGCAATTCCTCTTTAGCTGTTGAAGACCAGGTATTTCTCACTTTCCGCTGCACCTTTTCGAGCTACTCTGTTGAGCCTAAAGCCTATAAATAGCCCTCCATTCCAAGCTAAATACACACAACAAAATTCTTCTCTTGTACTCTGTTAAATTTTTCTCCTGTACTTTGTTTAAAAGACTGCTGGGTATTTTTTCTTTCAAGTTTCTTTTGCTGTTCCTGTATCTAGTTCAAAACTAGAAGAGCTTGTTGAATCCTGGGGGATACGTTTTCAGTTGGGCGAAATATCCTTAAGGACAGTGTTCATAACACGCCTCAAGCTACTATCTGTTTTGCTACATTACTTTTGCACTTGTTCTACTGTTGAGATTATTTCCTTTAGACTATATTTTTTCAACATTCTTAAGGATATTTCCTACTACATAATGAAGTCTACACCTTTGATCGCTGCTGCTCCTTCATAAACACAAATTGAACAAGTGCAGCCTGCTATCACTTTCTTCCCTAACATGACTGCAACAACTTTTGCCAAGCCATTTCCTGATATCTCAAAAATAGAAGTATTTGCTGGAGCTAATTTCAAGAGATGGCAGGAGCGCGTGTACACTGTCCTCGATATGCATGGAGTAGCTGATGCCCTTACTGATCCAAAACCTGATGAGTCGTCATCTAAACAATTAGAGCTTTGGGTTCATGCAAATAAGGTATGTAGACATACAATAATTAGCACTCTTTCTAATGAATTGTTCGATGTCTATTGTTCCTATAAGGAAGCAAAGGAAATATGGCAATCTTTAATAACCAAGTACACGGCTGAAGACGTTGGAAAACAAAAGTTTGTCATTGGTAACTATTACAAATGGCAAATGACCGAAGACAAAGACATCAAGATCCAAATCAATGAATACCACAAATTGATAGAAGATCTCAAATCAGAGAAAATCATTCTGCCAGAAGAATTTGTAGCTGGTATCCTCATAGAAAAGTTGCCTCAATCTTGGAATGACTACAAACAAAATCTCAAACACAAACACAAGCAACTTTCCCTTGCTGACTTGGTGACCCACATCATTATAGAAGATACCAACTGGAAGGAGTCCATTACTGCCAAAGGGAAGCAGATTGCAACAAAAGCCAATCTCGTGCAAGACAACAAGCCACATGGAAAGCCAAATAAAAGGTACGAAAAGAAAAATGATTACAAGCCCAAAACTAATAATGAAACCTTCAAAAAGAAAAAAGGTCACTGCTATGTTTGTGGCAAACCTGGACACCACGCACCTCAATGCAGACAAAGAAAGGGGAGAAATGACAATCCTGCTAAACCAAATGCAAATTTGGTTGAAGCAGATGATATTATTGCTGCGGTCATTTCTCAAGTAAATGTTGTGGCCAGTGTGAGAGATTGGGTGGTAGACTCTGGTGCTACTAGGCACATTTGTGCCAATAAAAATGATTTTGTGTCTTACACCCAACTAAATGAGGGAGAAGAATCTGTTTATCTTGGTGACTCAAGGACTACTCCAGTTCTTGGGAAAGGAAAAGTTCTTCTCAAACTCACATCTGGTAAAACACTGGCATTGAGTGAGGTGTTGCATGTTCCTAATATTCGAACCAATTTGGTATCTGTGGGATTATTAGGAAAGGTTGGAGTGAAGGTTTCTTTTGAATCTGATAAGGTCGTGTTGACCAAAAATAATATTTTTGTGGGTAAGGGATATTGTAATCATGGTTTATTTGTACTCAATATCTCCCAAGTAATGAATGAAAATGTTGGTTCTTCTGCTTACTTGATTGATTCTTGTGATTTGTGGCATGCTAGATTAGGACATGTTAGTTTGCCTTATATTAAGAAAATGCAATCTATTGGTCTTATTTTTAATATCAATTATTCTAGCATGAATAAATGTGAAATATGTGCTGAATCTAAACAAACTAAAAAATCTTGTATACATCTTTAGAGAATCTGAGTTACTCAACCTAATTCACACTGATCTAGGAGACTTAAAACAAACTATGACTAGAGGAGGCAAAAGATATTATGTGACTTTTATAGATGACTTTTCTAGATATACAAAAGTATATTTGTTGAGAAATAAAGATGAATCCTTTGACATGATTCTGACATATAAATCTGAAGTAGAAAATCAATTAAATAAAAAGATTAAAAGAGTTAGATCAGATAGAGGTGGTGAATATGTGTTGCTAAATGAATATTGTGAATAGGAAGGAATAATTCATGAGATCACACCTCCCTACTCACCTGAGTCAAATGGGATAGCTGAAAGGAAAAATAGAACCTTAAAAGAAATGATGAATTGCATGCTTGTTAGTTCTAAAGCACCTGATAATCTTTGGGGTGAAGCTATTTTGTCTGCATGTCATTTACAAAATAGAATACCATATAAGAAAACTGGAATAACCCCATATGAGTTATGGAAAAGGTATGCTCCCAATTTAAAATATTTGAAAGTGTGGGGTGTCTTGCTAAGGTTATGTTACTGATCCTAAGAAAAGAAAGATAGGATCTAAAACATCTGATTGTGTGTTCATTGGATATGCTAACAATAGTGCTGCTTATAGATTTCTTGTAATCAAAAGTGATGTGATTGAATGCAATACTATTGTTGAAACAAAAAATGCTGAATTCTTTGAGAACATCTTTCCTTTGAAAACTGATAATATTTCTCGTGCACCTGTTATTCAAAAGGATTTTGAAAATAACAATTTGAGAAGGAGTAAGAGACCAAGAAAAGAAAATTCTTTTGGTAACGACTTTTATACTTTTCTTGTAGAGGATGATCCTCTAACTTTTTTTGATGCAATTTCTTCTTCTAGTGCACCATTTTGGAAAGAAGCCATAAAAATTGAAATAGATTCAATATTACGAAATAATACTTGAAATTAGTGGATTTACCTCCATGAGCTAAACCTATTGGTTGCAAATGGATTTTCAAAAGGAAATTAAATCCTGATGGTTCTATTGATAGATATAAAGCTAGACTTGTTGCAAAAGGCTTTACTCAAAAACAAAATATTGATTATTTTGATACATATGCTCCTGTAACTAGAATTTCCTCTATTCGAATTTTAATTGCTTTGGCTTCTATCCATAATCTTTTTATCCATCAAATGGATGTTAAAACTGCGTTTTTAAATGGTGACTTAGAAGAAGAAATTTACATGGAGCAACCTGAAGGTTGTGCGGTTGCCGGAAAAGAAAATAAAGTTTGTAAATTACTAAAGTCGTTATATGGTCTAAAGCAAGCACCTAAACAGTGGCATGAGAAATTTGATCAAGTTTTGTTGTGTGATGGTTTTTCATCTGTTGAAGTAGATAAATGTGTTTATACAAAACTTGATAATGGTGATTGTGTGATTATATGCCTTTATGTGGATGACATGCTTATATTTGGTTCTAGCCTTGATATAATACAAAGAACTAAAAGGTTTTTGTCTTCTAATTTTGATATGAAAGACATGGGAGAGGCTAGTGTCATCTTAGGCATAAAAATCGTACGAAATGATAATGGTATAATGTTAAATCAAGGACATTATGTGGAGAAAGTTCTTAAAAAGTTCAATAATTTTGATGTGGTATCTGTGAGCACTCCTTATGATGCTAATAGCCAATTGAAAAAGAATAAAGGAGATGCTGTCTCTCAAAATATATATGCTCAAATTATTGGGAGTATAATGCATTTAATGAATTTTACTAGACCTGATATAGCTTATGCTGTGTGTAGATTGAATAGGTATACTCATAATCCAAATCATGATAATTGGAATGCATTAGTAAGAGTATTGAAATTTTTGAGAGGTACCATGAACCATGGTATTAAATATAGTGGATTTCCCGCTGTGTTAGAAGGATACAGTGATGCTAATCGGATCTCTCGATTCAGATGAGACAAAATCCACTAGTGGCTATGTGTTCACCCTTGGTGGGGGTGCAGTATCTTAGAAATCAGCCAAACAAACCATAATTGCAAGGTCAACTATGGAATCAGAGTTTGTGGCATTAGAGTTGGCTGGTAATGAAGCCGAGTGGCTGAGAAATTTCTTGGCAAGTATTCCGTTGGGAATAAAACCAACACCTTCTGTATCTATGCATTGTGATTGCTAAGCTGCAATAGCTATTGCGAAAAACAAAACCTTTAATGGGAAAAATAGACACATACGCTTGAGACATAATGTAATAAAGCAGCTGCTTAGAGATGGAATTATTTCCATAGATTATGTGAAGTCAGAGATGAATTTGGCTGATCCTCTGACTAAACCTTTGGGAAGAAAACTAATTAGTGAAACATCGACGGGAATGGGGCTGCTGCCTATTTGAAATATCAACAATGATAGTAACCCAACCTATGTGATTGGCAATCCCTTGAATTAGGTTCATATGGGTAATAACAAGTCGTTTGTTGATATATTAAACACTATTAAATTTTTGTCCCGCCTATGGTGTGAATAGTGTGAAACTGCAAATAAAGTGAGGTTGAGCTATGCTCTTAATCAAATCCATATCCTTTATAGGTGGTGTATTAATTGCAGAATACACTTGATGGATTAACCTATATGATTGTGGAGTGGGGCCGCTTCTATGAAATTTATGGCAAAATTTCTAGAGCACTCATGAATAACCAGGCACGCGCATGGCCTATTAGCGCAAAACGGCGATGAACAGCAAATTGTGGGGGTATAATGTGATACATAAGAATCTTAACTTATAATAAGAATTCTTGGTTCATAGACGCTAAAAGCTTCACCAATTATTCTATAAGTTATATCTTATTCTATCTAAGTCTGGTTCATAGTCTAAAAAACACCAGATACGACGCATTATACTCAATGATATAAACCCAGCAAAGTTGTTTTCTTCTAATCTTTTTGAGTTATGTGGGGGATTGTTGGGTGGTTTTGTTTATACCTCAAAAGGAATATAATACTTCCCACATTGGAAAAGTTATAAATCATTTCTCACCTTATATTAGATTTCACTCTAGTGGGCTTGTAAAAGAAAGGATAAGGGGTTGGGCTCGCGTGCATGAGATTTGGGCCGATAGTTCAAATTGGAGGATTTGCCCCCCCCTGCGCGCAAGATATACGTGAGGCCCGGTCCAAGCCACTTTTTAAATTTATTATTTTTTATTTTCAGAAGAAAGTTTATTTTTAGCCTTAACGGAATAGTTCGAATTTTCCTCCTGGTGCTTCATTTTTGAACAAGTAAAACATGTGCTTAAAAGTCTACCTGCAATTCCTCTTTAGCTGTTGAAGACCAGATATTTCTCACTTTCTGCTGCACCTTTTTCGAGCTACTCTGTTGAGCCTGAAGCCTATAAATAGCCCTCCATTCCAAGCTAAATACGCACAACAAAATTCTTCTCTTGTACTCTGTTAAATTTTTCTCCTGTACTTTGTTTAAAAGACTGCTGGGTATTTTTTCTTTCAAGTTTCTTTTGCTGTTCCTGTACCTAGTTCAAAACTAGAAGAGCTTGTTGAATCCTGGGGGATACGCTTTCAGTTGGGCGAATTATATTTAAGGACAGTGTTCATAACACGCCTCAAGCTACTATCTATTTTGCTACATTACTTTTGCACTTGTTCTACTGTTGAGATTATTTCCTTTAGACTATATTTTTTCAACGAGGAGTACTTCACCAATTACTGTCAAAGACACGGGTATGATGGAGAAAGGTGAAACCTCAAACCCATTCAAAGGCAATGAAGGAACAAATTGGGGAGATTTTGAGATTCAAATGTTGTAGTTTATTAGTGAGATATCTTGGTGTTTCATTAATTGCCAGAAAGCTATATAAGCATGATTGTGTTGAATTGATTAATAAAATTGTTAATCGTGTGGATGGATGGGCAACCAGATAGCTTTCTCTTGCAGGTAGAAAGGTCCTCATTAAATCAGTTCTTATGGAAATTCAAAGTTTTTGGGCTAGGATATTTATACTAGTTAGCGGTATCATGAAAGAGATTGAAAGGAGGATAATGAGGTTTCTTTGGATTGGCAAGAATGAAACTGGAAAAGCACAGGTCACGTGGTCTGAGGTTTGTCGTCCACTTGATGAGGAGGGACTTGGCCTTCGCAATATCAAATATTCTAATTATTCAGCCAATTTGCAACTTCTGTGGATGTTAATTACGCGTAATAATAATCTTTAGGTGTAGTGGATCCATGAAAACTACCTGCGCAAGAATAGTCTTTGGGATTTAAAAGTCTCAGATAATGCGCTAGGGTATTTGTGCAAGCTTCTCAGGCTTAGAGATATTATTGGACAGATGATTTATATTAAAATTAGCAATGGGAAGAGAACAAGATTCTGGAAAGACCATGGGCATCTTTTTGGAGCTTTAGCTGATTATTTTGGTTGCATTCTGGTGAGGGTTTTCTTTTCGACGTGAGTGCCAAGGTTAGTGATTATATTCGAGATGGCACATGGTACTGGCCAAACAACTGCACTATTCACCATGAAATATTTAGAGTAGCAGGTCTCCTTAATCATAGATGTGAACTGGAAGATGGTATTTGGTCGCTTGGTGAACTAAATGGCAATTTCTGCAATGAATCTGCATGGGGGCTGATCAGAAAGAAATATTAAAAGGTTCAATGCCCAAAGATTATTTAGTTTAAAAGACATATCCCTAAACATGCCATCTATGTTTGGCTCACTTGGCGTGACCGACTTCTTGTACAGAGCTGGCTCATTATGTGGGGATTGAGTGTGAATTCTATTTGTGTGTTTTTCCATGGTCAGATGGAAGATATAACTCATCTCTACTTCGAGTATCGAATAACTAGAAGAATTTGAGAAAGTGGTGTGAGGTTAGCTCGAGGACCGTATTGGATTCATGATTGGGAGCATATTCTTATCTGGTTTCAACAGAAATTTGAAGGCAACTCCTTCCATGCATGCATCTACAAATTGTTTCTTGAGGCAGCCATTTACCACATTTGGAGGGAAATGAATAGGAGACAGCATAACAGGGAGAGACCTAGGACTGATGAACAAATTTTTAAATTGATTGTAGCCGATGTTCGAGCCAAAGCAATTCGCTGTTGTAGCATTAAGAATAGTTTCATTAACAGACTCTTGTGTAGTAAATGGAAGATTAAGTTGAACTTTGACTGACATGGGTATAATTGTGGGGATTTGTTGATTTTGGCTATAAATTCTGTACATTATTCGTTCATCAATACAAGTACTTGCTAATTTAGGGGGAAAAAACGCTATCCTTGCTCCAATTAGAAATAAAAAAACCATCCCGCATAATAAATCTTATAAAAACTTATAACAAAAAATTGCTAGTTCTAACATAAATAACAAGATTTGAACTGCCAACATAAACAAAAAAACTATTAAGTGTTAGTAAAGAAATTGGACCTTAACCTTTAAAATAACATATATTAAACAACTACTATCACTAAACAACAGTATATACATATACATATATATACTAGGGTATGGTTGGGACCCAGGGCAAAATGCCCTACCTGCCGTTAGTAGGGTTTTTGCATCAAAGCTGCCTTAACACTTACGGTTCCCCTCGGGTGGGAATGATGTGCAACTGTCGTCCCTGGTACGGAGTTTCTAGTTAGAATCCCATAAATGAGAATGGATTAACATACCTCTAGTATCATTAGTTCTCTCACATTGATGTGAGCGAAAAATCTTAATCATTCATGTGTGGATCACATTATTTCAACCATTCATAAAATTCAAATTCCAAAAAGTGGGATATGAGAGAGAAAAAGTGTTTTAAAAAAATATCCTTCCTTATAATTTGAATTTCATAAATAGTTGAGATGATATGATCTACACATGAATAACTAAAATTTCTTTTATATCAATATGAAGGAATATTTGATACGAGAAGACCCTAATCCAATGAAATAGGTGAGTACACCTTATATCTTCATTAGGAAAAGGCTCAAAAGCTGTAATTAGCTGAATTTAGAAAGTGGGCTCAGAAAAGCCCAAAGAGACAATTGCAAAGAAGCCCAAATGTAGGTGTCAGCAATTAGGGGTGAGCATTATTCAGTTATAATTGAATAATCGAACTGAACCTAACTAAAATATAAAATTCGATTAAGTTATTTTTTGTTCGGTTCAGTTTTGGTTATTGAAAATGAAAAAAAAAATTTGATTTTCGGTTCGGGTTTGGTTATTCTTCCAAAATTTCGGTTAATAACCGAATAGTTATTTTTTATTTAAAAATATTTATTTATTATTTTTTAACTTTATGTTCATATATATATATATATATATATATATATATATATATTATTTATGAGTTTATATCATTCTTAGATGCATAATATGAATTTTGATGATGAATATTTGAATTTAGTTATAATAATTACAAAGAAATTTGGTTATTTAAGTTGGTTTTGAACATTTTATTTTTTTATAACAGTTTGGTTATTTCGGTTATAACCGAAACTAAAATGAAAAAATTCAATTAAATAATTTCAGTTAATAGTATTATTTTGTTCGGTTAGAAATTTTTAGTAATTCGAAAATTTGGTTATTAAAATTCAGTTTTGATTCGGTTCGGTTACAACTGAATACTCACCCCTATTAGCAATGGTGAATAATTGGAAAAGTTGGAATTACGTTACCTGTCGAGTTCTAATACGTAATATATTAATTAGTTTATATTTCAAAAATTTAGTATTATGACATATTTAAGTAGAACTTAAGAGTCAATTTAGACACCACAATGTAATTATTAAATAGTGTAATTACTAAAGTAGTAAATATATTGTCTAGTAATTATGCAGTTATTTAAATTGCAAGACGTATTTGGCTACCACAAACCCACAATGTAATATGATACTAACTTCTTATATCATGATTGGTAGTAAAGATGATTATAACATAGGTAAAAATTCTTACAAGTTATATTAATTGCTGTCAAATATTTTAAAATGTTATTTGTTAAATATATTTAAAATAAAAATTTATTTATTAAAAAATAAATATGACTTATTGAAAATATTTTAAGATACAAATAATAATATATGAAACTAAATATATCTACTACTTATACTTTTAAAATTAAATGTTATTTGCCAAAATATAATTACTACTTAATCATAGTCAACAACTCTATTAAAATTTATAAAACTAAATAAATTTTATAATTTTTCAATAAATTTATTTATATTTATTTTTCATTTATTTTATGTTTATTTATTATATATACTTTTTATTTATTATTTATATTTAGTTTATACCAAAATATGTTAATTATAAAAAAAATACAAAAAGTTGCTAATGGGTAATTACAATGTCTATTTACATCAATTTACTTGTCCCTTGTGAGAACTGTAGACTATAATTGAGCAAGTCAAATTACACTCAATTGGCCTCTGACCAAGTAATTATTTCTTAGACAAATATGCTTAACTATATAATTATTGTTAATTATATTCAAATCTAATTACAAGATGACTTCTAAAACGTGCCCTAATTCTTCTTATAAGTTATAACATTATATTTAATTAAATACTTTATCCTTATGCCTTATTTGTACCTAAATAAATAAAGGAAAAGGACAAAGGCCCCGTTCTTTTCTTCCCCCCAAAAAATGCTAGCATATAATGTTAGAGAGAGAGAGATGGCGCTTGTCCTGGAATCGTGAATCATGTGGAGAGGTTGGTGCAATGAATTAAACATATATCAGATCACAATTTTCTTGCCCTTTGAAGACTGACTCATGCCTAACTTTGACAAGGATATATATATATATATATATATATATATATATATATATATATATATTGGTGCTTTGAGTTAGGACGTTCCTAAGTTATATTAGACTTAAAACTAATTCCTATCGAGTTAAGGAGCGGTTAAGGAAAAACTCTCCCAACAAATGCATTTCTTAGGAGTCGAACTCATGTTATCCTCCTTACGAGTGTGAGGCTGCTATTATCTCAATTAACAACTTATTGGTGATAAGGACATTTATTGAACAATAAAACACAATGGTGCATGCATTTAGATCCACTAAAGATAAATGTGTGTGCGTATATATATACATTTGACTAAAAGCCAAATTTAGTTAATAAGTAGTCTTGTCAGCAAATGCTAATGTTTGGTGCAATCATCTCAAGGGTTGGCAAAGTTCAAGTGCTTGATGTATCAGCTATCTATTTGAAAAATTGAATGTCTTATCGTCAATCACGTTATATTTTTGGTCACCATTTTTCGTAAAAGATTCAGAAGATTTTCCATGCATCGAATTAAAGGTTTCACACGTCTCGTTGATTCAAAGCACAGCATCTCTCTGTCCCCATGTCTAACCTTCATGATTCTTGTCCTTTAAAAAGCTTATCATCATCACTATATCTGAGTCTTGTGTACAGCATAATGCAATTCTACGAATGAACATAATCAGAATTTGTTAATGGTATTTATTACTAAAAAATATTGTATTTTTTAGGAAAAAAAATATTTTATCATATAAAAACATTAATTCGAATAGGCACTTAGCATGTCCCACTCACAAGTCTCTACTTGGCTCCCTTAGCCCTAGACCTGCTCAAGGTAGGGCTTGGGTTAGGATTTGAATTCTCTCTGATTATGGGTAATTGGACAATTCCCTAATTATCCCCTAAAAAAATGAAACATGACATCTCTTTAAATAATAATTAGATTTAAATTAAGCAGTCTTACACAATAATTCCATGAAAAGGCTAATAAAAAGAGGTATGAAATATCCAACTATATTCTCCAGATATGCATATTCTCAAGTCTTGCTTTTGGCCTTAATAAATTAATGTTCAATCCCCATCGTTATCTGAAACTCATTACTTACACATAAAACCATTCTCATTCAGGGCCAAGTAACACAATTTGATCAAGTTATATCATAATTTCTAACTTCAATGTGGATTATTATCAATGAAGATCACAGATTACAGAAAATAACTGAAAATCACAAGTAACACATCTTGATCAACTTAGGAAAAAGCATTTCATTGATGAAAAGAATTAAAATTGGTGACCAAACTAACACAAATCGGGAGATGCCCAACATATTTCAAGCAGAATAGAAAAACAACAAACCTAGATCTGCTCAACAGGGCCCACCAACATGGCAAGAGGTTGGGCCCAGAAAAGGAGACCCTTGGCGTCCTCATTATTTCTAAATATTCGCACTAGTCCTTAAGATTTTATAACTTTAAAATTTAGAAATATTAATGTTAATCCTCAATATTTAACAAAATATCCTAATTTAATTCCCATCTTAAGAAAAAAAATTAAAAAATAAAGACTAATTTAAAGAAATTTGTGAAACATGGATTGTTAGCATTAATGTTTCTAAAAAATAAAGAATAATTTGACAATCTTTGGCAAATATTGAGAATTAATCTGAATAGTTTAGAATAATGAGAACTAATTTGAAAGAATATATCAACTTTTTAACTATTTTTTTTTCCCAATTAGCCCTTTACTTTACTTTCTCCAACTCCATTTTCATTTTCTCGTCTCATTTTGCAAATAACAAAAAGATGATGTATCAACTTTTTAACTCTTCAACCTTAATAAAAATCACCTTTTTTAGTAAGAAAATAAAAAATAATTACTAATTTGTATATCAACTGAACTTTAGAGTTCTTTGGAGAGGCAGTAGATATATTTTGAGAAAAATAAAAAGTAACTTTATTTTAGATATCTAGATATTTGCTTTAAGAGTTTATAATATTTTATTTTGATTGCAATGCATGCAAAATTTGACTACATTTTCAATAACTCTAGATGTGACTCTCTAATTAGTTGTATGAACCTTTTTCCTAACAAAATTTATAATTAACTAGAATTAAAGACATCAGAAATTCAAGTAATTCAAAGAAGATATTGGTTAGACAGAAAAATAGAAAGTGACCTAATTTATGTGATATTATATATTTTTTTCCTTATATGTTGATAAATGATATATAGTCAATATAAAATTTTCAACGTTATAAATTAGAAAAATAATTTTTACGCAAACTTCTTGGCAAACAAAGAGACCTGTGGGTATCTTTAAACACGTACTGAAAAGAATGAAGATTCACCGTATTGAGAAATTTTCAAACATGAAAGACATACTTGGATTTTTTGTTTCTTTTGCATTATAAGATTCTGAGGGAAGACAAATAAGTTAAATGATGAGTTATCCTACGAAAATATTTCTCTTCAGTGTCTCAGTTGGAAAGATTCTTTTTAATTATTACCTGATAAATTTGATTTAATTTATCTAATTTAATATTTTTTTATTTTTTTATTTTTTTATTTTGTCCAATTAGTTTGAGAAATACTTACTTGGTGACATGAGGTATCCTTGGAACAAAGAAATGGACCACTTATATAGCAACTAAAGACTAATAAGTGAGCAATAAGCCTATAGTTAACTATCTAAATAATGTATACAAATGTATTGTAGTGTTATTAGATGAAGTGCTTTTGTGATTGCCATTGCAAATAAATAAAAAAATATATGTAGAATCATAATAGAAAAAGAAAGGATTTACTGTTATTTTACATTGCAATTCAGATATTTGGTGAATTCAACATTTGAAAGACAAAACATTTAACTAATACTTATATGCAATTCAAACTCAAAAGGGCAATTATTTGATTATTAGCTGGTGACTTAGTTGATATGAGCCAAAAAACTAAAAGGTTTGACTCTTTTTGAGTTTTTTAATTATTTTCTAAACCTTATTCTTTTTCACAATATAAGTGGCGGTTGTTTGAAATATAGTTTTGCAATCAAATGATCTATTATTTGGTAGTTTATTTGATGTAGGCTAAAAACTTAAAAGTACAAACTCTTTTTTGATTTTTTATTTAGGGTAAATTTCACGTTATCCCCTTATGATATACGAAAGCATTACGTTATTCTCTTGTGTTCTAAAAACTTCAGATCATCCTCTCGTTTTTTTTCCGAAATTTATCATGTTACTCCCCTTTGTCAATTTCTCCATTAGATTTGAGCCACACGCGCTACAAATGCAGTTGTTCTAATATTTTTATGCGTTTTACCTTCAATTGGACGAAAATATCCTTGGGGTGACAAAAAAGGGTAAATTTCAATTTGCCCCTATGATATGCAAAAATATCACATCACCCCTTGTGTTCCCAAAACTTCAAATCGTCCCCTCGTGTTTTTTTTTTAAATTTATCATGTTAACTCCCTTCGTCAATTTTTTTGTCAAATTTAAGCTACCCACGCTAGAAATGTCATTGGTCTAATATTTTTACTCGTTTTACTTTCTATTTACACATTATCTTCTATTTGGACAAAAAATAACAGATTCCTTATTTCGTTTTTTTTCTTCGTCCTTTGGTTTGAATCATATTGTCATACTCGATTAAAATCTATGCAATTGCAAATGAAAAGCTCCAAAATCCTCCTCGGCCATTCACGAAAAATAGAAAAAGAAGAAGAAAAAAGAAAGAAAGCAAAAGCAAACATGAGCCACTCCAATGTCTGGAACTGTCACAAAAGGGATCTGAAGTTTTGGTAACACAAGGGACAATATGATACTTTCGCATATCATAGGGAGACAACGTAATACTTTCGCATATCATAAGAAGACAACGTGATACTTTACAGGGGAGTAACGTGAAATTTACCATTTAGGAATTAGAGGTGCAATTTTGTAATTTTAAACTTGGATTTAACTGTGTTAGTGTTGAACTAACGGTAGGGGAGGGTGTGATTAATTTTAGAAAAACACAAGGAGTAGTCTGAAGTTTTTGAAACAAAGGGGATTAATGTGATACTTTGGCATATCATAGGGGGGTAACGTAAATTTTTTCCTTTTATTTAAATGGTTTTTGTTATTTTCTAAACCTTATTAATATTTTGTATTTGTTATTAAGGTGATTTTTATTTTATTTTTAATCTTGTTAATTTTCATAATAAGTAGATTCTTTTTTTTTTTTGGCGAAATACTTCTGCTATCAAATATTTCACAAGAAGTTGTGGTTGCTAGTACAAACTATTTTTTGATTTTTCTGTTAAATTGATTTTTATTATTTTCTAAACCTTATTAATTTGAATAAATTAATTATCTTAAACTTGACTGTTTTTCGTTTGAGGAGTCCTTACATGCTGGCATATTAAACTTGATTTTTTTTTTCTTGTTGGAGGACTCCTTATACGAGACCTAGCTAATAGTATTTGATATAATAGTAAATTAATATCTTTAACTTATTTTTTATAAAGGAGTTCCGCACATTAAACTTAACATTTGGTATAATACTGAATAAGTTTGTAAAAATTATAGGATCAAATTATTTTAAATTTGATAGAGTTTTAATAAGAAACCAAAAAAAAAAAAAACAAAAATACATATTATGTTGGAGTCTTTCCTTTTTATTATTTTTCTAGATAAATTATTTATATAATCACACGTGACATCTTGGTGGTGGTGGTGATGATGATGATGATAATAATAATGATGATAATAATAATAATGATAATAATAATAGTAATAGTAGTATTATAATTCAAAACATTTCATCCATCAATGTACGATCACTAAATTTCTCCTATAAATTTACAAAATTCAAATATAACGAAAAATCGTACGTCAATAATATAGTTACACATGAGCCACCTTTGAAAATCAGATATTTGGTAGATAAAATGATAATAATACCACATACTACCAACTCAAAAGGTATAACCGCAATAAAAAACATGAAATGAATTCCAGATAACAATCTCAAAAATGCTTTTACTTTCATTCATTATCACCCAACATTTGAAACATCAAGTATCCACTGGTGACATAAATTCTTATTTGGATCATATTAATGCAAAATGAGAACATACAATATTTCACGTCTGATACCAGAAGAATCAAACTTAGCATTTCATCAACTTTACAAGATCGAACCATATCCTTCTATGAAATTAGACCCCCCTTAGAATTGAAAGCAATCTCAAATACTAAAGTTAGAGCCCGTTTGGCTTTGCTTATTTTTAAGTACTTATAAGCAGTTGCTACTTATAATTAAAAAGTTACTTTTAAATTAGTGATAAATAAGCAGAGATGTGTTTAAATAATATGTACTTATAAGTTGTTGACATATTTGGTAAATATGTGCTTATAAGTAACAATTGTAGTTAAAATGATTAAAAAAGACATATTATTAATTAAGGACTAATGAGATATTATTGTAATTTGATTATCATTTTTAAGGGTATACATGCTTTTTTATTCACTTTGACCACCAGTTTATAAGTACCCAAAAAGAAGTAACTCCCATTTACCTTTTTTTATGCCAGCTTATAAGCAGCTATAAATTACTTATAAGCAGTCACAAATTAGTTTACCAAATATGTCATTTTTTTTTAGTTTATAAACTGGTCAAACCAATTTTTAAGCAAAGCCAAACGGGCTCTTGATGGCATCTTCACCAAATAGTAGTAAGGTAGCCATGGTATATATAACAAGCTAATCATGATTGTTAAGAATACATAATTTTCATGTAGAGAGACAACTCAATTCATTGCTTCCCTCGTCAAAAGTAAGACTACAGCTGCGAAGAGGTGTAAATTGCAACACTTGGCATGATTTATTTCTTGCTGTTCACAGATGTCTTTTTTTTCTGCAACTAATAGCCAGCTCAAATTCTCCGCTTGAGAAATGATACCAGGCCCAGGGAGAAACAGATGAAAGGGAAAAATAAAATTAACTTGTATCAATTCCACATACTTTCCCCTTTTTCCCTTAAGCCTCTCGCCACTTTAGCGGGATCACTTTCACAAACCTTATAATTACAATATCAGTCCTGCTTATGTGCCTGAGGGGTTTTGGCCGAGAAGAAGGACAAAATAGTAGTCAAATCCAATTATTAGTCAGTTATGGGAGCAAAATGCTATGCAAGGTAAAGTATTATACTAAGTATGGATTGAAAACCACCTCTTGAGCCCATAAGAGTCACCTTTAAATTTCTGCATTGCATGGTCCTATAAGAATGCGATTGTGAGCCCTTGGCGAGGATGTCAAGTCTTCAATGAGGGTGACTGTAATGTCTTACATAAGTTTGTAGATGATTTGTGACTTGTTTATAAATGGGTGGTGTAGGTATATCTGATAACTTGGGTTGATATTTTGGGTCAAGTGATTTAAGGGTTCAAATAGTTAATAGTTGTTAAGCCAATAATATCAGTCTCGTTCATAGTTTAGGAGTCTAGTGCGAGAGAGGGGGGAGGGGGTGACACATACAACTACAAATATATCTCCGTATACAAAATCAGTTTTTCACATTTTAATAAATATAATACGATTATCTAATAGTAACCTACACCCCAAATTTCCAATTTTTGTTTTTTAATTTTTTATCTTATAATTTTTCTTTAAATTATCCCATTATCTATTAGTTAAAAGTTTAGATAATATCGGTTTATTCAAAACCGCATGGCTATAATATAGATGGCTTTTTTTTTTTATACTTTTTTTAAAATTTTTTTGTTTTAGTTGGATTGGGCAGTTGCTTAATTGTTGACACATGACATTTTTGGTTGTTCCCGTCCAATTATAGGTCTTGTTTCTTTCAGTTAATTGTATTTCGTAAACAATGTATTTTATTAACCCAGATAACTAATTCAGCTAATTCAACAATGTATGTTTCAGCATATGGATAACTAATATGTTTTTGGTTATTATATTATCTTATTTGATAAATTTTGGTTTGAATTTGAAGTAACTCTAACAAAATATATAGTAACTTGATGCACAAAATATTTTTTCTTTGATAACAGTAATGCTTATCATAACTTTTTTTTTTTTGTTAGAAGAATTCTTTATCAGAGAAAATAAATTCTTTTTTTTTTGTGTGGGCATATAAGCATTTCATTCTACAACTTTCAAATACAAAATATCATCAAACAATCGCCCTACAGGCTTACACCAAGTTTAGTTTCCTTTCTATACAAAAAAGACTATTTTCAAAAATGTTGTTACTCTGATAGCTCATTCTATCCCTAATATCCGCAACGATTTTTTGAAATAGTTGCTCCTCAGCCAATATATTTGAGCCATAGATCCTGTTGTTCCTTTCCCTCCAAGTGTGATAAATACTTGCGCCAAACCTAACAACATCAGGTCCTTCTTAAGCCCCTTTTTCATCCAGCATTTTCCAATATCTCCAATTAATTCTTTGTTGCTTCTAATCTTTGCACTTTAGCTTCTTCATACATTCCTTCCAGATTCTTGAAGTAAATGGGCAATTGTAAAACTAAGTGCTCCTTAGTTTCTGTTCGAGCCCATATAAATATGGTCCATAGTGTGAGCCTAGCCTAGGCCGAAGCAGGGGAAGTCGTCCAGTGACTCCAGTGACGAGAAAGTCAACCTCGCCCAGGAAAGGAAATAAATCAATCAGGAACAAGAATCTTGAAAGGCGCGTAAAAGATTGGGAAAATCATGCAACCATAGGACACACGAAAGAAAAACTTATTCGCTTATCCTTAACCCTAAAGCTTTCCAGTGGCCCCACTTCAACCAACAAGGCGTCTTGATCTTATTGTAAGGAAGAGGTTAAGATCTTAATTGTAGATATAAAAATATACAGTTTTCACAACAAAATGATAATAGAGGCAGCTCGCATCTACAATAATTCCCCACATTCTATCCAGACAGATGAGCGACGCCACAAAGCAATGCCTTAGAGTTGAAAAGGATTTTTTTTATAAATGGCACAAATTTTAAAATTCATTATGAAAATAGCTTTGTTTCGAATTGGTTTTCAAAAATAGCCATTTCGGCTTTTGAGTAGCTGAAAATGGCTTTTCAATCAGCGAAATTGTTGTATTTATCATTGTACTATTGAAAGTATTATTTTCGGCTTTTGAATAGCCGAAATCGGCTATTCAATCGCCGAAATTTGACCAAGTTTTTGGCTATTCAATTGTTGAAATTTGACCAAGTTTAAACTATCTATTTTCTTTGCATCAACAATGAATATATTCTCTCACAATTTTTGGTTGCTGAATGGCCGAAAGTCGACTTTGGCATTTGAATGGCTGATTTTGGTTATTCAATAACCGAAATTGCCATGTGTCATGACAGCGTGTTAGGAAAAGTTGTTACGTTTATTCAAAACAATTTTGATTTTTTAATCGTAAATTTCAACTATTCAAAAGTCGAAAAAGCTATTTTTGAAAAATATTTTGAAACAAAAATATTTTCGTAATGAAATTTAAAATGTGTGTCATTTATTAAAAAAAAATCCAGTTGAAACTACCTGTCCATCTACCTCATTTAATCAAATCTGAGGGCTGGTTGTCTCCGATATCTTATCTGATAAGATAGAATTCTTTATCAGATAAGATTTAACTTATTTTATTTTATTTTGAGCAATTCATTCTTTTAGAGGAACTTTTTTGAGAATTTCTTCTATGATGACACATAGCATTCTTGATTTCTCTTTAGAATATATAATAATTAGTTTGACCCATTATAAAATTTGAAAATATTGCACCCTTTTCATTTAATATTAAGAAAAAATTGATACGTGGGAAGTACAAGATCCAAAAACGCTGGTTTGACGAAGAGCAAAGCCGCACTAAGCTAACTGACAAGCTAGCCACAATTCAATACCATGTCATATGCTATAATCACGACATAACTTATATGACAAATTAGGTCTCATTTGAATTGGTTTGGTTTAAAAATTTTTTTTCTACAATTTTCGAGAACATTTTTCTTAGAACCTTAATTTTTTTGTTTTTGAAAAAGTTCAAATTGATTTTTTTAGAGTTTTAAATTTTTATATAATTTTAAATTCATTTTAAATACTTATTGCTAAAAATATATATTTTTGAATGAAAAAGACACTTTTTTCGTAAAAGAACCAATCCAACCAAATCATTAGTCTTTAAAAAAAATGAAAATCCTCTTAATTTTAACTCTTCTTATCCATGCTATAGGTACTTGTAATAGAAGAATACATAGATATATAACTCTAGATCATTAGTTCCTCTCAACGAATTTGTAACTCCCAATTATGTTAAAATGTAAATCTAAATGATAAATTTCACAAACAGTTCTCAAAATTTATAAAAAAATGTTAGTTTCATCTTTATCATTTTCAAAGTGTCTTGGTCCTTGTGTGCAAAAGTATCAATTTAGTATTCATTATTTTAAAAACAACTCACTTGGCCCTAACATTTGTGCCAAAAAAAAAACTGTATATTGTCTCTCAGAGATATCATGTGACAGATACATAATCAATACTAATTAAACTAAATTGAAACTTTTAAAAACATTAAGAATCAAGTTAGTCACTTCTGAAATAATAGAAATCAACCAAATTTTTAACTAAATAAGATTTTTATGGTGCTAAATTTTCATATATGTTTAGAGAACTAATTAAGGAAAAGTCATTTTTGACATCAGGAACTATCTTCGGATCCTATAAAACCAAATGAGACTTTTAATGGTGCTTTAGATGATCTTGCAATGCAAACAACTAAGGGCATGTTTGGTATCATTGTTGAATCCTATTTTCTCTTTTTGTTGATCAAAATTCAGAAATTAGGTCATTTGCTTTTATTTTTGTTTTCTAGAAAAAAAAAATCCAAGCAATCTATTTTTGCAACTTTGGTAAACAAGAAAAAGTGATTCTAAAACATTTATTCATATTTTGGTAAAAATACTTATTAAGATTATTTTCAAGAAATAAATTATTAAAATTAAAATTTTATAAAAATAATTTTCAAAAATAAAAAATTTTAATATTTTGTTGAAATGTGATCTTAAAGAAAATAAAATTAATTTTAAGATTAATGGTTAAAAAATTAAAATTATTTTGTTAGATAATTTTAATTAATTTTTTGATACAATAAAACAAGTTTAATTCTTGTTTATAAATTGTATAATATAACTAAACAAGCTTACAATTTCTATTTTTAGTTACCCTTTTTAATTTTTTATTTATGTTTCTAGCTTACGTTTCTTTAAAATTTTGGTAAGTGATACCAAATAAGCCCTAAAGTACCTCTTCTATATATTTACTTCAATCGTCTCTGCTTACTCTTATGTAAACACCAATTTGATCTCTTCTATGGCACCCCCGTCATTGAGCTTTCCTTATCCATTCTTCTTCCTTTTGTAGGTTTATCTTGAAAGAAATAGCAATGGAGAAAGTGAAAGGCAAACAAGCTTAAAGTGGTTGTATCACTTACACACAGTTTGTCATTCCTGTCATGTCCTTTGGCAATTTTGAGGATCAAAAGAACTACAATTATTACCCTTCAAATCCCCTTGTAGGAGAAACTCCCCTTACTTGTAACGTTCTTTTCTCTCAAAAACCAATTTGATCTAATTGCATCACACCAACCCATTGATCTGTGTCTATTACATGTTTAAGTTCTAAAGATAAAATTTTGATTTACTGTGTTTTCAGAATAAGGGCCATACTTATGAAAATTCAAAAAATAAAATATCAAGTCATTAACCTTAATATATTATACATTCTAAATACTATTACTGTTGCTTGACATAGTTTCGCAACCATCACCTCCTAAAAATAATAATGGCGGTTACCATCGTGCACCACCAAACACCCCCTGTACGACCCCTTCAACACCATCAGCACCATTTAATCCACAAACCCTTTGGGTGGTACATGGAAGTAAGTATAACTGCTCCTATCAATTAATATTTTTAATTACTGCATGATAAATTAAAAATACTAGAAAGACTGTTTTTTAAAATCATATTTTTTTGGAGGACTCACCTTGGACTCGTATGGGGTTTATTAAGCGGGCTACAGACCGTTGGCAGCTTATTTGGTGTTGGTAGTGTACATCGCTTTAGGGCACACATAAGCTTGCCAAAAGCACTTTCAAATATTCATGCATATGGCTTTGTGGCGCTTCATCATAAAGAAGGAACAATTTCTTTGCTTAGCTCTATTCTAAACAAAAAATTCCCATACACAACAAATATGTCGGAGCTTATTTCATCTTAGCACTTGAATCAGAGAAGGCAGCAGCTGCTCAAGCACATCTCTTCAAGCCAGCCAACGAGCGTAGGCTCACCCTCAGGCCAGTTTAAATTGATTTTTCTTAGTAAATTGTTAGAATCTTGTTTTGATACGTTTTTGATTTATGATGCAATTTTCTTAATTAGTTAGTGACACCTTAAAATGGATTTAGTTGAGAACCCGTTTGGCTAAGTTTATTATTAGAGGCTTATAAGCAAAAAGTTATTTATAAACTAGAGATAAATAAGTATAGATGTGCTTGGATAATATGTGCTTATAAGTTGTTGATATTTTTGATAAATAAGTGCTTATAAGTAGCAATATAGTTAAAATGACTGAAAAAGGCTTGTTATTAATTAATGTGATGAAATTTCTTTGAGGGTAAATATGTCTTTTTGCCTAGTTTGACCAACAACTTATAAGCACCCCAAAAAAATAAGCTCCTGCCCTCTACTTCTTTTCTCCCAGCTTATAAGCTGGTAAATATTACTTATAAGCTGATTTACCAAACATATAGAATTTCATTTTTGGCTTATAAGCTGGTCAAACCAGCTTATAAGCTTAGCCAAACGGGCTCTAAGTTTTAAATCTATTGGAATTATTTTGTCTTTTATTTCTTTAAGCTTTTTTCGCAGTTTAGAATACCCCCATTAAACCAATCCTTCTTGAAGAATAACTTGGACCAATTTAGTCATATTTTCATATTCCGAGTGAACAAAAAATGCCTATTTTTGGGGAGTATAAGTGTTGAATCAACGAAATGCTTTGTGGAGTTTAACTTAGGCACCCAGAAATAAGGAAGGGCGTAGTAATCGACGAAATGCTTTGTGGAGTTTAAAGTAAACATATATCCGAAGATCCCCTAATAGGGCAACCTATTGAAATAATCTTATTGCGCGAAAGAAACCTATCTCTTCTTTTCCATTTTCTTAGTTTAGTGCACTGAAATTACAGGGTTAAAATGGACACCAATTTTATATTAATCAGTTATGTGAAAGAGTCTATAATTTGATATGGTTGCATATTATTCAGCACCATTTCATTTCATAAAACACATGCCTTATTGGGAGAGTGTATGTGCTTTATAGTTTAAAAAAGGTTATGTAATCTACAACATTTTGAACCAAGCTAAAACTTAAAATGGACACCAAATTTCTTTGAATCAATTATGAGAAAGGGTTTATAATTTGATATGGTTGTTTATTATTCAGCACCATTTTGTTTCATAAACACATGCCATATCGGGAGACTGCTGGTGCTTTATAGGTTAAGAGAGGTCATGTGATCCATAACATTTTTAACCAAGCTAAAACTTAATTTTCAGCAAAGATATTTTCTATTTATAGTAAAATCATAATGGAAATTTTCTGGAAATGCAAATTTGGAAAAATAGAGAAGGCGTTAAAAGTTTCGACAGTCCCTACTCCTTTAAGCCTAGATTATTGGCGAGATATTGCAAAACTTTGATGGTGAATCGATTGATAATGATATAATTATTTAATCTTCACATTCAATGCACGATACAAATTATTTGATACTACATTATTACTTTATCTCCATTTATTAGATTTTCCGATAAATGCATAGAAACATTTATCGAAATTACTTATTCATCTACGTGTGACCCTCGTCACCCTTGTGGACAAGTTAATAAAACTATGACAAGCCTATACATGAACATAATTTGGTTTGGTTTTTTGAACTTATTTTGATCCAAATCAAATAAGTTGGTTTTCATTAGAAACTAACCAATTGATTCTAATTATATAAAATAACCAAACCAAATCAATATGTCTAGAGTTGGTTTGTTTAGGTTTCGGTTTTATAGAAAAAAATTTAAAGATCATTAGAAAATTCATAAAAACAAAAAAATAAAAGTAAAAATTCACCCAATAATTTCAAGGAAAACAATATTAACCAATGGAGAACTTTACGAGTTTAATTAGTACACACATAAATTAGGGGTAAATATAATTTGTACAAATTCAACTAATATACACATAAAATTACGGGTTAACATGGTTCGGTTTATGTTGGTTTGGTTTTATGGATCTATTTCAAACCAAGCTAGACCGGTTGGTTTTTAATCATGTAAAATAACTAAATCGACCTAAATTTTTGAATTGATTTGGATTGTTTCGATGAATTTAACCAAGCTATACATGTTCACCCCTAGACTAGCCTTCTATAGCTTGCCTAATTTCTGGGTAAAAATCTTGCTTAAATTTCAAACCAAAACTTTTTAAGAGCGCATGAATAGTAGCAGGTAAAGTTTAAATTCGAATACCATGGGTTTTCGTAGAGTGTATGCATATTAATTAGAAACAAATCAAAATATTTCTGATCTGTATCACATTCATTTTCCAAATAATGATAAAGAACCTAAAATACAAGGCAGAATAAAACAGAAATGTTCAAAAAATGCCTATTTTTGGGGTTTGGACGAGATATGAGCCAAAGACAAATATTTAGTCTCTGAAAAAGTTGAAACTGAATTTTATTTTCGAGTTTCAACTTTCTATTTAATTTTTAAATTTTTTTAAACACTTATTGTCAAAAATATGTACTTTTTAAGGAAAAAAAACTTTTTCATAAGAGAACTAATCCAACCAAACCTTTAGTAGTTAAATAAATTAAAATCCTCTCAGTTTTAACTCTTCTTACTAATGTTATTTGTATTTGTAACAGAAAAATACATAGATATGTAACTGTTGCCCATTATGTAACAGGCTGCGTCCAATTTGCCCGTCCAGCGCCCAGTCCATTGAGGCTAAGGACAAGGCTAGTTAGCCACACCAGGTCGACAAGCATCAAGTGTAACAATATGAACAATCTAGGAAGATTGACAGTGACATTACCTGTAAGGTGAACATCACATGTGAGCACACAACAAGCATAAGATGCGACCAATGTGGCTAGAGGCATCCCAGCTAGGCTTCCGGGTCTAGGGAATCTGTCGGGGCATGACAAACTCCCATATTCAATCCGCTAGCGTCCTCGTAGCGGACCAAGTCACTAACACTTGTGTCGAGTCCACTAACACTGTTTTCTTGCAACTCCTTTCCATGAGACCAGGCCTAACAACGGTGGCCCTCGTGCACGGGTTGATTCTCAGTCGCTCGACTAAAGCACCTCCGCTACACCCTCCTCGCACGCCTGCCATCAATGATCTTGGCTCGCCTCAATCAGGGATGCTCGCCGCCTGTCATTGAAGCATGCACGCTTCGGCTACCCAATACCAACTCCTCAGGTTATCCAACAATAGTAGACGTGCCAACGATAGCCACCAAAGGAGATAATTAGTCTGCCTCACCTGCAGAGCTAGACTCCCGCACTCGAATTGCCGCTGTCTTCACTCCATGTTAAATGAGGGCTAGCGAGCTGGCTCTGATACCACTTATCACAGGCCGTGTGCAATTACCCACCCGACCCCCAGTCTACCGAGGCCAAGGACAAGGCCAGCCAGCCACACCGGGTCAACAAGCATCAAATGCAACAATTTGAATAGTCCAAGAAGGTTGATTGCGACATTACTTGTAAGACGAACATCACATGTGAGCACACAACAAGCATAAGATGCGACTGGTGTAGCTAGAGGCGTCCCAGCTAGGCTTCCAGGTCCAGGGAATCTATTGGGGCGTGACAATTAGCTCTTATTAAGAAATTTGTAGCTCCCAATTATATTAAAATATTAAACATTGTGAATCTAAACCACAAATTTCACAAATAGTCCACAAAATTTGTAAAAAATATTAATTTCATCTTTATTATTTTCTGTGTGACTTGCTAATTGTAGTGTGCAAAAGTATCAATTTAGTCCGCATTATTTTAAAAATAACTCACTTGACCCTAATGTTTGCAATATGCATGCATACATATATACATACATATACACACATACACACACACATTTATATTACTTTCATCTCTATTTTGTCTTTCAAAGATATCATGTGATTGACACATGACCAATATTAATGAAATAAAATTCAAACTTTTAAAAACATTGAGAATCATGTTAGTCACTTTTGAAACAACAGAAATTAACCAAATGTTAACCAAATAGATTTTATTGGTGCTCAGTTTTTATATACATTTAGAGAACAAATTAAGGCAAAGTCATTTTTGACACCAGGAACTATAGTCAAATCTTATATAACCAAATGAAATTTTTAATGATTCTTTAAATGCTCTTGCAAAACAAACAACTAAAGTGCCTCTCTCTACATAGTTACTTCAATCGTTTGAGCTTACTTTATATAAACACCAAACTAATCTTTTCTGTGGCACACTCATCATTAAGCTCTCCTTATCCAGTCTTCTTCGACTTGTAGGTTTACCTTGAAAGGAACATCGAGGAAGAAAGTGAAAGACAAGCAAGCTTTTCTGTTCACGTGGGCTTCAGTGGCTATATTGCTTACACACAACTTAGTTATTCCTGTCATGTCTTCTGACAATTTTGAAGACCAAAAGAACGATAGTTATTGCCCTCAAAATCCCTATGCAGGAGAACCCCCCACACTCTTTCCCCTTCCTCCTCCCCCCCCCCTCCTACAAACACTCTCTTCTCTCAAAAACATTTGAGTAGACAAGTAGTTATTTCTACGGTGTCTATTGTAGGTCTATTTGATCTAATCGTATCGCACCAAGTCAATAATCCATGTGTGACTAATCGTATCACACCAAGTCATTAATCTCTATGCGTGTATGTTATAAGTTTAAATTATTAAATTTTTTATGATTATTAAGAACTAATAGTAACAAAAATTGTATAGATAAAATCTTGATTTTCTATGTTTTGAAAATAAGGGACTTAAAAATAAAAAATTCAAAAAATAAAATATGAAATCAGCCATTAACCTCAATATATTATACATTCTAAATACTATTTCTGTTGCTTGTCAAAGTTTCACAACCATCTGCTACTAAAAGAAGAGATGGAGGATACTATTGCACCTTCCCCATAGTTTCACAACTATTACACCCTAAAAGTAGTGAAGGCAGATACCATGGTGACCTAGCAACTACCCCAAATACCACCCTGTTAGCACCATCACCACCATCTCACCCATAAAACCTTTTGATGGTGCATCCAAGTAAGTATAATAGCTCCCATCAGTTAATATTTTTAACTACTGCATTACAAATTGAAAATAGTAAAAATATTGTTTTTAAAATCAAAGTTTGTGGAAGACTCACCTTAGGCAAGTATGGGGTTTATTAGGCGGGTTGAAGGCCATTGGTAGCTTATTTGTTGTCTTAGCGTACATGGCTTCGAGGCACACATAAGCTTGCTAAAAGCACTTTCAAATTAAAGAGATTAAGTTTGGGTAGTGAAGAGATATTTTATTAGCTCATTTGAGTACAGTGTTTATAGTGTTACAACAGTTACAATTTTGAATTTAAAATACAAGTATAACAATCCAATAGAAAAGGTCAATCAAATAAAAAACAAATCAGCAGATTATCCCAAGTCTTTCGAAATAGTTGGTTGACTAAGAGACGTTGGAGTAACTCCCTTGATATGACCCCGCAAGAGGGTGGCGCCATCAGTGACGCCCATCTTGTTTCTTAGCAACTGGAACCGCGAGGTAGACAAAGGCATTGTGAGTAAATCAGCAATTTGATTTTTAGTGCACACATGAGCAATAGTAAGTGACCCATTAGCAACTTTTTCTCTTACAAAATGATAATCTAATGCCAAATGCTTCATTTTGGAGTGAAAAACAGGCTTAGCACATAGATAAGTTGCACCGATGTTATCACACAACAACCGTGGTGGCGATGCAAGCTTTATTTTTAACTCAGAAAGTAAATTTGTGAGCCAAAAGACCTCCACAACAGCTGAAGCAATCGACCTGTACTCTGCTTCAGTAGATGAATGAGCAACCGTTCACTGTTTTTTCGAACACCATGAGATTGGGTTAGTACCAAGATAAATAGTAAAAGTTGAGATTGAAGTGAAATCATCTCGGTTGCTAGCCTAATCAGCATCGGAGTAAGTAATTATATGCAAAGCATTAGACTTCTTCAAATAAAAACCAAAGAATGACGTGTTTTTAATATACCAGAGCATTCTTTTAGCAAATACCCAATGTGAAAGAAAGAGCACCAAGATCCTTCATTGAGAACCTCTATGAAAAAGAGGAAATCACCTTCTGCATAAACTGTGCACAATTTTCTGTAACAACAATATCATCTACATAGACAAGAAGATAAATTATTTTGTGTTGTTTAGCATCTACAAACAACGATGAATCAGATCTTGTTGTGGAAAATCCCAGAGACAGAACAAAACTTTGTAACTCCAAATACCAAGACCTTGGTGCTTGACACAAATCATATGAAGATCATTGAAGGCAACACACATAGTTTGGATTGGACTGATCGACAAAGCCTTGAGGCTGAAGCACGAAAATTTTTTTCTTCTAAATGTCCATGAAGAAAAGCGTTATTCACATCTAGTTGATTTATTGGCTACCCTTCACTGACAGCAATTGAGAGTACAGTTCTAATTGTAGAATGATTTACAACTGGACTAAAGGTTTCATGAAAATCTAGTCCAGGCCGTTGGTGGAATCCTTTGGCGACCAATCTCGCCTTATAACGCTCAATGCTACCATCTGGCTTCCTTTCGACTCGAAAAACCCATTTACAGCCTATAATATTCTGATGTGGTTCTCTTGGAACAAGCATCTAGGTCTTATTACGATGCAAGGCGTCAATTTCTACAACCATAGCTTTCTTCCACTTAGGATATTTAAGCGCTTGAGATGCAGTGCTTGGTTTAGGAATTTGATTTGATGAAGTAACAAAAGCAAATAGGTTAAACTTTTGGTTTGGTTGGAAAATATTGTGTTTGGACCTGGTTGTCATATGATGGGTAGGCTGTGGTTGATGATGATGCGTAATTGATGTGGAAGGTTCCTCACGGCTGGAACTTTGAGAGCTATTTGAGTGGATTTCTACATTTGTTGGCCCATTGTGTTCGCATGTAATCGGGACAATTGGTTCAATGTTGATTGACTCATTAGGCACATAAGATACTGAAGGTGATTGAGATTGAAAGGGAAAAGGAACTTTTGTGATAAGAGGTAAAGACTTAGCATTATCACTATTAGTGGAAATGTCCCATGTTTTGGACTGAGAAGAATTTTCTTTAGACATATCTATTGTCCATAAACTAGACGAGTAATTGGGAGGCTGACCATTCTATGTTTACGATGGAAGTGAAGGAAATTGATCTTTTTCAAATCTTACGTGATGACTATTAAAAAATTTATGTTTTATGGGGTCAAAACAAATATATGAATGATTGACATTGGAATAACCTAAGAAGAGATGATTTTGAATGCGGTTACAATTTATTTTGATTATAAGGTCTAAGCCACGGATAACAGAGACAACCAAATATTTTGAGAGAAGAATAGTTTGGAAGGGAGTTAAACAATTTTTCATATGCTGAAACATTTTCAAGCAATGGCGTAGGCAGATTTATAAGGAATGTGGCAGTTTGAAAGGCATGTGACCAGAATGATAATGGAAGAGAAGCTCTTTGAAGAAGTGTTAGCCTAGTTTCTCCAATGTGGCAATGACGTCGCTCAGCCGTAGCCACATGTTCTGGTGTGTAAGGGGGTGACACTAAGTGCTGAATGCCTTGTTTTGTAAAATAGGAATCAAGAAACTGGTATTCAGTTCCACCACCTGAATAGACAGTAGAAATTGAATGATTAAGGTTCTTTTCAACCATAATTTTGAAAGTGTAAAAAATTTTTGCCACATCAGATTTATGCACCATTGGGAAAAACCACATGTATTTTGTGAAGTGATCAATGAAAATGACGTAGTAGGCATAGCCATTTATTGAACAAACTGGACTTGGACCCCATACATTAGTGAAAAGAATTTCTAAAGGCCTAGAGCTACACAAATTTGACTCGCCAAAAGGCATTTTATGGCTTTTATTCGAATTACATGCATTGCAACAAAAAGATTTTTGGACTGAGAAAGATAAATTATGCTGACTGAGTATTTGATTAAGCATCGTGAGGATGGATGCCCTAGTTTATCATGCCAATGAGAAGTTGTACCCTTGATTCCAACATTAACTTGTTTCACTTGACTTGATTGCCTAGTAGTGTTCCACTCATAAACATGGTTCATGGTCATTCCTTTCGTTAGGATTTCCCCCTTGTTGAGGTCCTTTATTGAAAAAGAGGAAGGAAAAAATTCAATGGACACATTGTTACTACGACACATTTGATTAACTGATATTAGATTTTGTTGCATATTTGGAACACACAAAATATTTGAAAGTGTTAAATGTCTAGAATTTGAGGGAGTAAGTGATTGACCTGTATGAGAAATAACAAGAGAGGAACCATCTCCAAGCACTACATCATGAGGCACTTTCATATGCATGATGGACAGAAAGATTGTTAAGGTCACTAGTGACACGGTATGAGGCCCCAGCATCAAGAAGCCGTGATGTTTGAGGTGTAGCTTGCATCGTTTTTGCAATAGGCTTTGTTGGAGAACAGAACAACTTTTTGGTTGTGAAACATTACCTTGCGATGTGACCTTTCTTGTCACAAAACTGACATACAACCTGTTGCTTGTTGACAGAGGAATTGGTGTTTGAATCGCCATTGGAAGCTTTGCGACTGTTATTGTTGAATGATGCACCACGATTGTTATAGTTGTTCTTTGATTGTTGAGAGTTCTTTCTTCCTTGCAAGAAATTTCCAGAACTTTGGACATTAGTAGCATTAGCTGTAATGGATACAAGAACACCAGTTGTTCGTTGCTCTTCTCGTTTAAGAAAAGCATCGTATTCGACTAGTTTGTCATGTGACTCTTCAAAGGTAATCACTTTGTCTCGTGCGCAGATAGCAGCAGCAAGCTCTTTGAAGGTAAGCCTAACACCATTTAATGTGTGGGTGATAAGAAATTGTTGTGGTACAGGTACACCAAGCAACGAAAGCTCATCGGAAAGGACACGAACAAGAGCCAAATATTCTTGAATTGGTTGATTTCCACTTGAGAGCAATGTAAGTCTCTCAGTTAAACCCATTAGGCATGAAGCAGATGGATTTGCATAGTGTGTCACAAGCTTTGACGATGCTTCAGCAGATGTTTTGCATGATCTTATGACAGGAACCACATTAATGCTTAGTGAGCCAATGATTCCTATAACAAAAGCTTGTCTTGCCTTGTCCAGAAGATATATTCTAGATTAGGAGCAATATTATTTCCTTCGCCAATTGTTAGGGAAGGACAAGGATTGATTCCATAAATATAGCCCAGCAAATCGTACCATAAAGCAAGGCAAAAAACTGAGTTTTCCAGGAATAATAATTGGTAAAGGTAAGTTTAAGTGGTAGCTGATTAGCAGCAGTAATGGAAATAAGTTGCTTGGAGGAATTAGTGTCTGTAGACAGAGTTTGTATCGACGAGGGAGAGGTTCCAAGAGTAGGATCTGTAGCCATAGTGTTTCTGATGAAAAAGAAAAATAACGCAAAAGCTGGAAAAAAAAAACAAGTTTGGATCAAGCTCGTTAGAGCAAATATGCTTTGATTACCATAAAGAGATTTAAGTTTGGGTAGTGAAGAGATATTTTATTAGCTCATTTGAGTACAGTATTTATAGTGTTACAACAGTTAAAATGTTGAATTTAAAATACAAGTATAACGATCCAATAGAAAAGGTCAATCAAATAAAAAACAAATCAGTAGATTATCCCAAGTCTTTCGAAATAGTTGGTTGACTAAGAGACGTTGGAGTAACTCCCTTGACACAAATACTCACGGAGATGGCTATGGAGCACTTTGTACAGAAGGAACAGCTTCTTTGCTTAACTCTATTGTGAAAAAGAAATTCCCATACACAACTAAATATGTAAGACCTTATTTTATTGTAGCACTCAGATCAGAGGAGGCAGCAGCTACTTAGTCATATCTCTTCAAGCTAGCCAATGAGGTTAGGCTCACCCTCCAAATTGATATTTCTTAGTAAATTGTCAAAATCTTGTTCTAATAAGTTTTGATTCCTAATGCAATTTTCTTAATTAATTAGTGCCACTTTAAAATGGATCCAATTAAGTTTTAAATCTATGGACTTATTTCTTCTTTTGTGTTTTAGCTTTTTCGCGTTCGAGAATACCCTCAATAGACCATTTCATCCTAAAGAAAAACTTGCACCAATTTAGACACATTTTCGTGTTCCAATTGAACACTTGTGCTTCTGGTGGATACTTATGCACCTAGACACAAGGAAGGGCGTAGTAATTAAAGAAATGCTTTGCGGAGTTTAAAATAAGTGTAGATCTTTAAATCCCTAATAGGGCAACCTATAGGAATAATCTTACTGTCCTAAAGAAACCATTCTCTTCTTTTCCATTTTCTAAGTTTAGCGTATTGAGATTACAGGATTAAAATGGACACCAATTTTATGTTAATCAATTATGAGAAAGAGTTTATAATATGATATGGTTGTATATTATTCAATACCATTTCGTTTCATAATCACATGCCTTTTCAGGAGAGTGCTGGTGCTTTATAGGTTAAAAGAAGTCATGTGATCTACAACGTTTTTAACCAAGCTAAAACTTCATTTTCAACAAAGATATTTTCTATTCATAGTGAAATCGTAATGGAAATTTTCTGGAGACTCAAATTTGGAAAAACAGAGATGTTATTAAAAGTTTCAACAATCCCTTCTCCCTCAAGCCTACTTATAGATTATTGCCTAGATATTGCAAAACTTTGATGGTGGCCTAATTAATAATGATATTTAGTCTTCACATTCAATGCACTAGGCAAATTATTTGATAATATATTATTTCTTTATCTCCATTTATTGCATTTTTCTAGTGAAGACATAGAAATATTCATCGGACTTACCCATCTATGTGTGCCCCTCTGATCAACCTTGTGGATAAGTTAATAAACTATGACAAGCCTACAGATTAGTGGTGGAATTAGGATTTCTAATTAGGGGTGGCGAAAAAGTTTTTACATTAAATTATGATTCGAGTTAAATTTTCGATCCAACTCAAAAAATAATTACTTCTAAAATAATAATGAAATGCAAAATAAAGTATTATAAATCAATAAAGAAAAGCCTTCCAACTCATAGAATAGCTACCTTCTCAAAAAAAAAAAAAAAGGAGGAAAATCACAAAATAGTTATTCCTAAAATAATAATGAAGTGCAAGCTTATTTTTAACAGTAGAGAAGATTTTTATATGATAATATATACTTTTATTTGTCCACTTTAATGTTAAGTTTGTTTTCGCACGAATTCTAGATCAATGACAAAAAAAACTAATAATAAATATGATGATAATAAAGAATAAACAAATCCCTATACTTTTCAATTGATAAGAATGAAAAAATCAAATTGATTAATTCACCTAAATAAAATATTAATAGTATCCACGTAATTATAAGTCACCTGCATAAAAATTAAATTAATTAATTCACCTAATTAAGGATTCCTTATTTTTTTTTCCCTTTTCATGTCAAAGGGTGGAGTTTTCTCGTTTATTATTGCACTGTTGTTGCTGAAAAAAAAAAGAAAAAAAAGACAATTGAAAGAGTCTTTGTTTTTTTCCTATTTCATGTCAAATGGTGGAGTTTTCTCTTTTATTGTTACACTGATACTATTGAAAAAAAAAATTGAAAGAGTCCTTGTTTGTTTCTTCTTTCATGTCAAAGGGTAAAGTTTTCTCTTTCATTGTTGTACTGACATTACTGAAAAAAAAAGTACACAAACGAACGAGCCACCAGGAATCAAACTCTTAACCTCATTTGCATATGAAAAGCACTAAACCACCAAGCCAAGCCATCATTTGTTCATGATTTAGGGGTGGCAGACTTTTATATAGATACTTCTAGTCTACAAAAGTAATAAATAAATTAAAAAAAATTAAAAAACTGAGGGGTGGCGGCCACCACCGCACGCCACCACTGTGGCTCCGCCCCTGCTAGACATGAACATAATTTGGTTTAGTTTTTTGAACTTATTTTAATCCAAATCAAATAAGATGTTTTTTGTTAGAAACTAACCAATAATTTTTAATTATATAATATAAAATAATCAAACCAAATTAATATGTCTGGAGCTGGTTTGTTTAGGTTTTGATTCTGTAGAAAAAAATTTTAAACTTCATTATGAAATTCATAAAAATAAAATAAAAATTCTCCTCTTAATTTCAAGAAAAAAAAATTTATTAACTAGTAGAGCAACTTTGGTTTACCATTTATTTTATAAGTTTAACAAGGTTAGGGGTGAACATAATTTGTACAAGTTCAACTAATCTATACTATATTAATAAAATTGTAACTCAAAAAATTTATGAGCTTGAGGAGCTGCCATGTCAACTTTTGTTAAGGTGACATGAAAGTCTTTTTTATTAATGAGGCAAGAAAAAGAAACAAAAACAAGAAAGCCCACGAGTCAACCAATTGATTGAAATATTTAACTCTAGCAAATGCAATGTTTCCTGTGCTTTGGGCTTTTTAGTTGCTTAACCGCCCTAATCTTCTTTCTTCTCCTTTACTATATTGTTCTATTCTCTCCCTGTTTTAAGGGCACTGTTCCAGCTTACATTTAAAAGCACAAATACATGGTCAGCTCTTGGTGGTTGTGTTTTATGCGTCAAAGGTATGTTGAGTATCGTTAGTCCTTGTAAGAAGATCAATTAGAAAAAGTTGTTTTTGGAATTCTCATATGATTAATGACTTGGTAATTTGTGAACAGAATTAACTTTAACTTTTTTTTTTCTTAATATAACATTTCTTCTAAGCAAGTGTGAAGGAGCCAAATTTGTGAAAAACCTAACATACGTGTGGTACTGATTACACGTTACAAGGTGTCGTGACTTTGCACTATTTCTGATTTCTCATATAGTGTGTTGGTTCAAATTTTTTCTATATGAACCTCCAGTAATGGGCTATTCTCTGTATTTGATTTTGTGAGTGTTGTTATTAGATGACAACAATTACTACAATCGAGGAAGGATGTGAGAAGAGAGGTGAAAATATTGTGTCACTCTTGATAGAAACAAAGCAATCTTGTGTCGATCTTCAATGCATTTGAAGACCAAGACAACATCTATGTAGTATTTGAGAAAGAACAGAAGTTACATTCTATTAATTTATGTCTTATGTATTGTACATAAAAATTAAATGATGTTTGACATCCTCTACTAATACATATATAGAGTGCTAACGTGTTCTTTTTCTTTAGGTTTTAGTTTATAGATTCTAATTTTAGGTATTGTTTGATTCTTACTGATTTTTCATTATACTTTTTAGGTTATGTGGAGGAGGAGAGTTTATAAATAACATACATGAAAGGTGCTTCTTTTTCTAAGGTATGAAACTGATCTTTTTTACTTGCTATTTATCTAAGTAAAAGCTATTTTTATTTATCATATTTTCATTTTATAGGGGTGGAAAGGCAGAGGTTTTGGTTTTGAATTGATACTTGATGTCTCTTATTAGAGAAGATGGTTATCCTATTAAAAAAATATTTATATATTACAAGGGAACAACCACAAGCGCCGCATGTCAAAGCGTCATAATTTCTTTAAAAAATTTAAAAAAAATCCAAACTTCCACAAGTGCCACGCATCAAATTGTCATAATTTGTGGTTAAATATTTTTTAGAAATTTTTTAACAAATCCAAAATTTAAAAATCCAAACTATCTTATCAACTTTCAAGTAAGTAAAGTAAATCGAAACTTTAAAAATGAAATCTATCGACTAATTTTTTTCAACTTTTAAATAATCTATATCTATCTATACTATATATTAGAGCAGAACTGTTGTACAATAGCATTTTCCTCCTTTATTGCTGTTAAGTTATGTTGCGACATGTGGTATATCTTACACCATTACACATGCCCCCACAAAGAAAAAATGTATTAGTATTAATTAAATTTATATATAGTAAAAGACCAATAAATCAAATTTATAGTTCATTATAATTAATACCAATTAAATGTATATGTGGTAAAAGATCAATAAATTTAATATGGTAGGGATGTTCTTATTAATTAAAATAGTACTCAATTTATTTTGGGAATTATATTTATTAGTTGATGAAAAATTTATCAAGGGAGGAAAAAATTAAACAACATGATGATACTTGGTAGAGCTAAACTAGGCATGCACTCTACTTTCTATACTAGCTTTTTACCCGGTACCTTGCATGGGATGAGTTTTGTAATAATCTTAAAAAGAAAATTATTTGTTATTTATAAGTAATGAACATAAATAAGAATTATTAATTAAAAAAGAAAGATATATTAGTAAGATATAAATTTTTAATATTATATTTTATTATATAAATATTAAAATTCGTGCATCGCACGGGAAACATTCTAGTATACACATAAAATGACATGTTCACATGGTTTGATTTAGATTGGTTTGGCTTTGTGTAGAAGTGAGCATTCAATCATTCACCGAACTGAATAGACTGAATCAAACCAAATCGAATAGATCAAATCAAACTGAACTAAATTTCTTTTGCGATCTTAAAAACGAACTGAATTGAAATGTCTAAAAACCGAATAGGCCAAATCAAGTATATTTTGGTTTGTTTGGTTTGGTTTGGTTAAAAAAAAATTAAAAATTAAAAATTAAAAAGATAAATTGTTGCATTAAAATATAATAAAACCTAAACCAATGGTCCTTCATTAAAATATATCATAAATAATATATAATAAAATAATGTGCATAATTAAATATATAAATTGTAAAGTCTGTAGTTGCAAATTAAAAACCTCAAATTAATCCATATAAAAATAAATCCAAGCCACAAATATTATATATACATATATATATATGTATATAATATTTGAATATATAAATTACAATTCAATTAATTTAGTCTATTCGATCTTTTTTCATACTAATCGTATGGAACCGAATAGACCAAATTATTTTTAGAAAGTAATTGAACTAAACTGAATAGACCAAAATTAATTTAGTTTGGTTTAGTTTCAGTTCGGTTTGACTTTTGGTCACCTCAAATTTTGTGGACCCATTTCAAACCAAATTAAATCAGTTGATTTTTAATCATGTAAAAAACCAAATCAACCTAAATTTTTGAATAGGTTTGGGTTGTTTCAATCAATTTAACCAAACTATATATTTTCACCCCTGGACTAGCCTTCAATACGTTGCCTAATTCTTTTCTTTCATTTTCTTGGTCAAAATCTTGCTTAAATTTCAAACCGAAACTTTTTAAGAGAGCATGAATAGTAGAAGGTAAAGTTTAAATTTGAATACCATCGATTTTCATAGAGTGTGTATATATATACTTCTGATCTATGTCAAATTCATTTTCCAAATAACAATAAAGAACCTCAAATATAAGGCAGAATAAAATATAAAGATTCAAAAAATACTATTTTTTGGCGTTTGGAGGAGATATGAGCCAAAGACAAATCTTTGGTTTTTAAAGAAGTTGAAATTGAACTCTATTTTGGAGTTTCAAATTTTCTTTTTAATTTTTAAATTTACTTTAGATACTTATTGCCACAAATGTGTGCTTTTTAAAGGGGAAAAAATACTTTTTCAAGAACCAATCCAAGCAGACCTTTAGTCTGTAAAAAAAATTAAAATTCTCTCAGTTTTAACTCTTCTTACTCATGCTATGGGCATTTTGTAACAGAAGAATACATAGATATGTAAATCTTGATCATTAGCTCCGATTAATGAACTTGCAATTCCCGATTATGTTAAAATGTAAACTTTGTGAATCTAAACCACAAATTTCACAAATAGTCAGCAAAATTTGTAAAGAATGTTTAGTTTCATCTTTATTATTTCCAAAGTGACTTGGTGCTTGTTGTGTGCAAAAGTGTCAACTTAATCCCTATTATTTTAAAAGTAACTCACTTGATCATAATGTTTGTTGCAAAAAGAAAAAAATTATCAATTTCATCTCTATTTTTGTCTAGCAAAGGTATCATGTGACTGACATATGATCAATATTAATGAAATAAAATTGAAACTTTTACAAACATTGAGAATCAAGTTAGTCAATTTGTAAACAACAGAGATTAGCCAAATTTTAACCAAATAAAATTTTAATGGTGCTAAGTTTTTACATACGTTTAGAGAACAAGGAACTATCTTCAAATCCTATATAACCAAATGAGATTTAAATGCTCTTGCAGCCCAAACAACTAAAGTACCTCCCTTTGCATATTTACTTCAATCGTCTCCACTTACTCTATATGAATACCAATCTGATCTCTTCTGTGGCACACCCATCACTGAACTCTCCTTATCGATTCTTCCTCAACTTGTAGGTTTATCTTGAAAGCAACAACAATGAAGAAAGTAAAAGACGAGCATGCTTTTTTGTTCATGTGGGCATCAATGGCTACATTGCTTACACACAGCTTAGACGCTTGGTTATTTCTATCATGTCTTCTGGCAATTTTGAAGACCAAAAGAACTACAATTATTACCCTCCAAATCCCCATGCAGGAGAAACGCCACCCACTGGTAACACTCTTTTCTCTCAAAAACATTTCAATATACAGGTAGTTATTTCTTTGGGTGTCTATTTTAAACCTATTCGACTCATTAGTGTGTGTGAGTGTTATATGTCTAAATTATTAATTATTTTTAGCGATTTTCAAAACTAAGAGCAACACAAATTGTAATTTTGATTTGCCATGCTTTGAAAATAAGGGATTTAATTATCAAAAAGTCAAAAAAATAAAATATGAAATATGGCATTAATGCTGAGATCCCAAGTCTCCAAGTGGGCTCTCTTGGCCACTCATGACCTTGGCTTTTTAGAGAATCCCACTCCTATGTCGTTTTATTTGGGATTTATTTATTTATTTATTTTTTCTGTTAGATGCATTGGTTGCTGCGCAGCTAACTACTAACCCCAAAATTTCATATAGAAAGAGAAAGAGATTCGTATTGGTGGATCAAAAAGTACTCCATATCTAGTGTGCACCTTTAGAGTAAACCAAAAAGTACTTTACTATTTTTGTTGTTTGTCACAGTTTCATAATCATCACCTCTTAAAAATAGTGCAGGTGAATATAACGGCAGCTCTGATACTACTCTTCAGCACTATAACCATCATATGATCCACAAACACCTTTGGATGGTACATGCAAGTAAGTGTTACTACTCCCATCAATAAATATTTTTAATTCTGCATCACAAATTAAAAATGCTAAAAGATTGTTTTTAAAATCATAGTTTCTAGATGACTCACTGGGACTCGTATGGGGTTTATTAAGTGAGTTAAAGATCGTTGGTAGCTAATTTGGTGTTAATAGAATACATGGCTCCGAGGCAAACATGAGTTTGCTAAAGGCACTTTTAAACACTCATGCAGATGGCTTTGGAGTGCTCTAGAAAGGAAAAACTTCTTTGCTTAACTCGATTGTGAACAACAAATTTCCATCACAACTACACATGTAAAAGCTTATTTCGTTACAGCACTTGGGTTAGAGAATAAAGCGCTTGTCACACCTTACCGATAGAGACACCACATGGACAGCAAGATGACAAGACCGAGGCTTGCACGGAAGCACATGTGGCACTTTCCCTCACTAGGGCAACCCCGATGATGCAAATGCCATGTGAGCAACCATGTGGCTAGGATGACAAAGCTTGTAGGGCTGCACGCGTAGCACTTCTCTCCAAGAAGGATTTGGAAGATACACTAGATATGATGGAATGGTGAGGAATTTGAAAGAGGGATTATTGATTATGATTGATTATAAATATCCCATGATTAGGATAGAATACTCTAGAAGCTCATATTAGCCATTAGATTGAAATAATCCAGCCATTCATTAGTTTTAAGCATGTATAAATAACCTAACTTTTCATTTGTATCATAGACAAAAAAGTTTGATAGTAATACAAAGTCTAATTCCCTCATCTCTTTATTCTGCTACTTTACTTTTCACCTTGCGAAGTTGCTTTGTTAATGTAGTTCAGGTTGACTTAGCCACTTTGCATTAGAAAAGTGTCTAAGTGCCGCATGTAGCACTTAGGTTAGGCTAAGGGCATGACAAGTGGTATCAGATCCAAGGTTACATCCAAGATGTTTGTAATTTTGCATCTTTGAAGGATATCTTCTTCAGGTTTCAGAAGAGTGTTGATGCTGGTAATGACGAGAGGGGAATGGAGCCCCTACCCCCTCCTGCAGCAGCCAAAGGCAACAAGAGGGAAATATCTCATGATGTGCAAGCCGCTTTCGAGGCGTGTTTGACAAAAGCAGAAGACATTGTTGCTAAGTTCATGCAGAAACTTCAACAACTTGGGTTTGACAATAAGGAGGCACTAATAGCCCGTGGCTTATCAACCTACCATTATGTACCAAAGATGGACGTGCCAAGACCTAGTCTCTATAGTGGGAAGCGTGAGGCCAAGGAGATAGACAACTTCTTTTGGCAGATTGAGCAATACTTTGATGTGGTTGGGCTGAAAGAGGATGCTAGCCGTGTGAGGACAGTAACACTCTATTTCTCAGAGGATGCAGCTCTATGGTGGTGTATGAAGCATCAAGAGTTCCAAGAGGCCAAGAGGTAATTTCCAACTTAGACTCCTTTCAAGGAGGATGTTTATGCCTAATTCTACCCTGAAGCGGCTGAATAGAAAGCTTGTGACAAGCTTATAGTCCTAAGCATATAGGGACTATTCATCAATACGTTCAAGAATACATCTCCCTTAAACTCCAAGTATGTAATAAGCCCAATTATGATCATATGTATGACTTTATCAAGGGTTTGTAGCCATTGGCACAACAAGAAGTACGAATGAGAAAGCCCAAGACCTTTGCTCAAGCAATTGCTATGGCCGAGTCCTTAATAAAAGTCAAGAAGAAAAACTGACCCCACCAAAACCTGGGAAGCTTTGATGAAAAACGATGGGGAAGACGAGAGTCCGAAGGGGGAAGACAAGGATAGATATGAGAAACAACCTTTCAACAAGGACGAGAAGAGAGATAAGAGATCCCTCAAGTGCTACTTTTGTCTCGGTTCTCATCCACGGAGAAAGTGTCCAAGAAGAGAAATACTCAACATGATGATTGACGAACGTGAGAAGACTTGCGAAGCACAAATGGGTTCTCTTCAGTTGTTGAATTCTTTGAATGCCAAGATGACACCAAGGGCCACATCAAGGGGTAGCTTGATGTACGTGGAGCCATTGATTCAGGGAAAGCTCTCCAGGGCCATGTTGGACACTGGAGCTTCTCATAATTTCATGGCAGAAGACGAAGCCAAGAGATTGGGACTTACCTTTAACAAGTCTTAAGGGTCCCTCAAGATTGTCAATTCAGCCCTGCAACCATTAATGGGTATGGCAAAAAGTGTTTCTCTAACTATTGGTGCTTGGCAGGGGAAATTAAATTTTGCGGTGGCACCCATGGATGACTTTAAGCTTGTCCTTGGTATGGATTTCTTTAGACAGCAAAGGCTATCCCTATACCCCACGTTGAACATATGATGATCATGGAGGAGAATACCCCTTGCATGGTAACGGCGAAGATCCAAACTAGACTCAAAAAGAGACAACTTTCGATCATCGGGTGCACAAAAGGGTTCAACAAAATGAGGGGGCTTACTTAAAAGCCATGAAAGGAGTGGATCAGGGTGAGTAGGTGGTAGACAAGACACCAAAGGAGGTAGCCAAAGACCATGAAAAGGTGGAAGAGACCACATCACCCTTGTTACAAAGGAAGGCACCATCTATGAAAAAGGTGGACCTTCCATATGACATGACACATGGTACCAAACAAAAGAGTGGGGCAACCATACTTGACGAGAACCAACTCTCGCTTAGTCTCTAAAGGAGCCAAGCAATGGGCAAAAAGCCGATCAACATAGAAACAAATCAATAGACCCTTGTTGCTCAGACCAGGGAGTTAAAGACCAACTGCAAAACCAGTTACCCTCAGATAGAGCAAGCCAGTTCATCAAGGATTTGCCTTGACGAATCAGCTAGCAAAATGTTTAGGGGAGCAAGTCGAGGAAAGAAGGACACAGCCACAAAGAACCTAGTAGCCATAATGGTAGATCTTCGTGATAAGGGAGTCGATTTCATTAAAGCCGATTGTGTAAGAGGACTTCCACCGCAACATAAGTACTTGGTGCATTGAAAGGGCTTGTAGCAGACGAGGCAAGTCGGGAACCAACAGACTCTCTTGAAAACTTTACGAAGGAGATTGTAAAGTATTATGAGAAGATCGCGGTGAGAATGTTTACGAAATTAGGTAAGGGAGTATGTTACACCCTGTAGATAGAGACGCCACATGGGTAGTAAGATGACAAGACTGAGGCTTGCACGGAAGCACATGTGGCACTTTCGTTCACTAGGGCAACCCCAATGATGCAGGCACCATGTGAGCAACCATGTGGCCAGGATGACAAAGCTTGTAGGATGCACGCATGACACTTCTCTCCAGGAAAGATCTAGAAGATATACTAGATAGGATGGATATGGTAAGGAATTTGAAATAATGTCAAAACCCTTGATTCAGGATTATTGGTTATGATTGATTGTAAATATCCCCTGATTAAGGTATAATACTCTAGAAGCTCATAGTAGCTATTAGATTGAAATAATCTTAGCCATTCATTAAATTGAAAGCATGTATAAATAGCCTAACTTTTCATTTGTATCATAGACAGAAAAGTTTGAGAGTAATACAAAGTTTTATTCTCTCATCTCTTAATTCCATTGCTTTACTTTTCACCCTGCAAAGTTCCTTTGTTAGTGTCGTTCAAGTTGACTTAGCCACTTTTGCATTAGAAAAGTGTCTAAGTGCCACACACAACGCTTCGGTTAGGCTAAGGGCATGACAGGCTGCTTAGGCACATCTTTTCAAGGTAGCCAATAAAGGTAGACTCACCTTCAGGGCCTGAACCAATTAATTTTTCTTAGTAAATTGTCAAAATAAAGATTTTGACAAGTTTGGTTCATGATGCAATTTTCTTAATTAGTTACTACCACGTTAAAATGGATTGAATTAAGTTTTAAATCTATTGAAATTATTTTGTCTTTTGCTTTTTTATCTTTTTTGTATTCGAGAATATCCCCATTAGACTATTCCATCTTAAAGAATAACTTGGGGCAATCTAATCACATATTCGTGTTCCAAACGAACATTGTGCTTACAGTTGATATCTAGGCATTCAAAGATAAGGAAGAACATAGTAACCAACTAAATGCTTTTTGAAGTTTAAAGTAGACAGATTCGAGAATTCCCTAATATAGCAACCAATTGGAATAATCTTATTGCTCTAAAGCCATGTCTTCTATTTCATTTAATAGGGTTAACATGGTCACAAATTGTATGTCAATCAATTATGACAAAGATTTTATAATTAGATATGGTTGTGTTAATATCATTCTGCATCATTTCGTTTCATAACAACGTCTCTCTATAATGATATTGTCTTATTGGGAGCTGTTGGTTGTTGAAATATTTCTATTTAAAGTGCGTTATCGTTAATTATTTTTAGTTTTATAAATTAGGCTGAATATTTGGCTCACAAATTGGCTCTGCGATCATTTTTCAATAACCAACGGTCACCGTTAATTATTTTTGGTTTTATAAATTATGTTGAATATCTGGCTCACAAGCTAGCTCTGCGATCATATTGGTTTAGCCCACCTTATAAATCCATATGATTTTATTATGTGTAGGCCCATATATTTTGATAAAGCTTTTTATGGGAGGGATTGCAAGAATTTATTATAAATAGGACTAGGTCCCCTCTCTTACTCTTAACATAATTGTTTGTTCCCCAAAGACATCTGTTAATTACGAGTAAAAGCAGGGAGAGAAAGAGTTTTCTTCAACAATGTGTTTTCTTCAACAACAGTTCATCAACAATAATGGCTCAAACAGATACGTGCTTCCGATATCAATTATGTCTTTGAATTTTATACTGCAAATTCATGTATACAAGCCATATATTGTGCTTACATGTGGTATCAGAGCCATATATACATGAATTTGCACGTATTTTTTTAAAAAAAATTGCAATACTTGTCTGCGCATATAAATTATGAAAGTTGATCTATTTTTGAATTATTAAATTGTTGTTTCATAAAACTGGTTGAGGGCTTTTGTAGAACTCTTCCCGCTCATTGTTCGACATATACAAAGATACCATTATTATGTCTACCATCAATTGTCTTATTAATGGCAATATGTTGCAATATTATTTGATATAAATAATATTTGCAAGGAGAACTAAGTCATTTATTATCTTAGGAAAGGTTATTGCCAAACCTCCTTGCATCACCTTTATACGACCCTTATAGGCCTTTTTTGGTTTTATTATTATTTTCTTTAATCTGATGGTAATCTTGTGATGGTCCTGTGTGTCACCTACACTTAAAGGAGGACTTTATAATTCAACATGTTGACACTAAACTAATTCAGGTGCTTTGCTTATTCTCGTTTGTTATATTTTTGGTAGTGATTGATAATAATAATTAGAAAAGAAAAGGGTAAGTGGCCTATGAAGATTTGAACTCTTGATTTTTTTGCAACAAAACTCTATAGTTGTACACAAACACGACTATACCAACAGAAGTCCATGGTTAACTTTTCTCATCTTCCCTATGCTGGCCATGATAAAATTAATTTTGTCGTTATTTTATGCATAGATCGAACACAACCTCCATCATATTTTTTCCCATATATTATGGCACTAACCTATAACTCCCTGTTGTCATATGTATGCCTACGAATTATAGTTAAGAAGATGGCATTACCACTTGGCCAAAGCTAGACTTTTGTGTAAGTTTTCTTTCATATGCTACTATCTTGTAATTGGTGGGCCCTTCTTCTTTTAAGCAATTTGATTGCTTAAATTATTATTATTATTATTATTATTATTATTATTACCACTACTACTACTACTACTACTATTACTATTACTACTATTAGTATTAGTATTTAAAGAAAAATCTTGCAGTTTTCTTTGGTCCTCTAAAATTAACGATATATATATATATATATATATATTGCCTTACTCAATTGTTCAATAAGATTTTTATTACTTGAGATGTAAGAGACGTATTTGGTAATTAAAATTTTCTGGGGTCTTAGACTTTGCTGTTAATGTACACCAATCAAATAGAGCCCTTATGTTTTAAACCAAAAGGGCCACATTTGGTTAAGGGTAATTTTTAGCTTATGGCCTTTGGAGTTAGTCACTTTTTTTAACTGGAAAAGGCCTTGTTTGGTTAGAGAATTTTTGGCTAAGTCTCTTAGCACCATTATTTCAATTAAAATAAATAGAGCCTTTGTCATTTTATTGTTATAAAAATATATTTAATTAAATGTTAAATTTTATATTTTTTATGATAATTTTTATTATCTTTTGGATAAATTGACATTTAATCTTAAAGTTTTTTTTTAGTTCTCTAGATTTTATGAAAACTATTTAGTTGTCCTTTATCAACTTGAAATTTTATATATCTCCTATAGCTTGTTCATATATGTGCCATATTGAATATCAAATAAATTTTAAATTATTTGAGGAATGTAATTTTAAATTAATCACTGAGACACATAATGTAGAAGTGTTTTTATATTGTGCGATCAACTGCATATATAGCATTTTGTGATTAAGTTAAGCGTTAATTTTTCCTAATAAGTTGACAGCATAGATTTAAGTTAACAAATTCTCCAAAGTGATTTGCTCAATTAAATCTATGGCTTTTCTCATTTTGTTTGGAAACTATCATTGTAAAGTGTGTAATGCTCTCCCAAAGGAGATCATTATATGACTTTAGCCCAGTAGCACAAATATAAAGTATGGACCAAGATTATAATATGATTAAGGAGTACAATTACCCAAAGGTGGTTAACTTTTCTTTTAGTTGAGTAATCTTATATGTATTACTTTATGTTAAAAAAGCGCCTATTTACATGTTGAGTTATCTATCCAAAGGTGGATATGACAAAGATGTCCTTTTGTTCTCTTTTGTTTATAATACTTACTTTTGTAATATAGCATGTATGTGTAATATTTATTGATATTGCATTCTTTTCTTAGATAATTTTTTTTACTTTGAATAATCATTACTTTGATGTCTTGAATGGATAAAACTTTATGAAATAAAAACGGACACGGGGTTTTATGTAGTTGATATTGACTTGGCCCTACATTGTGATGTATATGCTGCGTAGTTGATAAAAATAGTGATAAAGAAAGAGGAATATTATTAGCAATAGGAGAGGTCTAATTGTCCTACTTTAACGACTTTAAAGAGGACTATAACTAAACATTTAGTCAATGGGTTGTCTTAAACTAAGAATGTGAAAAAACTCTTGATAGCTATAGGAGAGAGATACCAAGAAATCTTGGACTAATGATGACTAAGATTACCTATTGAGTTGCTGAGGGAAACAAAATTAAGGGTAGAAACCCAAAGGTTGCATTGTTTGTTTCCAATCTTAAGCATTATTCTAATAAGGTTAGTACCTTGAATTCTAAAGATCATGCTCCTAAAAGAGGCTAGGGTTTTAAAAAGAGTAGTAATGGTCAGATCAAGATTGAAATCACATTGTAAGAGGTCCCAAATCTACTATCACTAAGTTTAATAAGAACTCTTACTTCTGTAAGAAAAGGTCACAAGAGTGCTCATTGCATAAGTTCAATTTTAGTAAGAGAAAAAGAAAGTAGAAAAGGCCAAGTGGGTTAGAGTCTAAGATTAAAGTTGAGAACAATATTACTGTTTGAGTAGAATACATTGGGACTGTTAGTCTATATTTAAAAATTAGTTTTGAACTTGTTTTAGAAAATGTTTTCTAGATGTCGTCTTTTAGACGGAACTTAATTTTTATTTCTGATTTAAACAAGATTGGTTATGATTTTAACTTTAGCAATAGTAAAGTACAATTGTTTGGAATTCTAAAATTGTGGGTAAATGTATTTTACCATATGATTTATACCAATTGTGCTTGTTTCCAAAAAGATCTTATGACTTTTTTCATGCAAAAAATCTTGCTTCTGAAAGGAGTTTAATTAAATAAACTTCTTTTTTGCTATAGCATAAAAGGTTAGGTCATATTTCTAGGGAAAAAGTTGAAAAATACATTAAGAGTGACATTTTACCTTCTATAAACTTTGATCTTCAAACTTGTGTTAGGTACATAAGGGGTAAGATTTCTAAAACTAAAAAGAAATATGTTGCCAATAGTTCTGACCTTTTAGAAGTGATACATAGATTTTAATGGGCCTTATTCTACTACATTGTGAGGTAATAAATATTTTCTTACATTTATTGATGATTTTCTCATTATGGATACATGTAGAAATCTAAAGCATAAACCTAAAATTGTTAATACTAAGGTAGAAAACTACTTGAGAAGGTTATCAAAATTGCCATATCTGATCAGGGAAGTGAGTACTATGGTAGGCATGGGGTTTTTAGACTGCATACAGGGTCATTTGCCAAATAGTTACAAGATTTTGGGATTATTACCCAATATACCATCTCTGGTATCCTTAAACAAAATGATGTGGTCGAAAGGAGAATCGTACCCTTAAGGATATGATGAGGAGCATGATGGGTGTTATTGACCTACCAGAATACCTTGGCGTAAAGCTATTAAAATAAGCTATTATATTCTTAACCATGTTCCTAGCAAGTCTACCCCTCAAACTACTTTTGAACTTTGGTTGGGAAGAAAGCCTAGGGTGACTTTTTTTGAGTTTGGGGTCCTACTAAGGTGAGGACTTATACTCGTTACTCTCTTACATATGGTACTAGGATTGCTGAATTTAAGATGGCCAAACTCTTGGAGTTGGATATTGGTAATGTGGAATGCCCTTCTTAGCGTGCTATTGAAAGTAATGATAGAAAATCACTTCTACTACTAATAGGTAGTCAAGTTGGTACTTTTTCTCAAATTGAGACACAAGATATTAGTGTGCACCTTATAGTATGTGAACAGTTATAGCTAATGAGAATTCACATGTTGAGAGATCATAACTTTGGTTAGTCTAATAGGAAACAATATTTGAGGAGGTCTACTAGAGAAAGAAGACATGCCACCTTTCTTGACTATCATTTACCTAGGTGACAGAGATTATCATCCAAGTGATATAGTTGGCCCAATTACATTTCGTGAAGCCACTAGTGGGGATCAATTTAACATGTAGATGTGTGCTATGAGAAATGAAATGCAATCTATGATGGATAACAAAATTTGGGAACTTATTCATCTTCCTCAAGGTCATAAGCTTATTGGTTACTAGTCGATCTTCAAGACCAAGGGAGATCTTCCAGAGAAGATTGGAAGGTCAAGGTAAGATTAGTTATGAAAGGCTTTACCCAAAGAAAAGGTATAGGTTACTATGAAATCTTTTCACCTGTTTTCATAGAATATTGTATTAGAGCTATTAGTGGCTCCTTGGTACATTTTGACATAGAGTTATATCAAATGAATTTAAAAACAATTTTCCTCAGTAGTGATCTATATAAATACGTTTATATAAAATAGCCTGAAATGTTTACTATTACTAGTAAGAAAAACATGGTTTGAAGTTGCCTCAAGGCAGTGGTATTTGAAATTTGATGAAAAGGTAATTTCTTATGATTTTGAGGAAAATAAAGTTGATTAATGTATATATACCTCAATATTAGTAAAAGTAAATTTATTTTTCTGATATTGTATGTTTATGATATTCTTCTAGCTACATATAACCTAGGTGTGCGCTATGAGACGAAGCAATATTTATCTAAGACTTTCGATATGAAAATCTTGGAAAGGCTTATTTTGTTTTGGTGTCCAAATTTGTCGAGATAGGTCTCTTGGGTTTTTACTTTTAAGTTCTCAAACGTTTTAATATGTAGAATTATAAGCCTTGTGATGCCCTTGTTGTAAAAGATTATCAACTTGGTTTGAAGCAATGTCCTTAAAATGATATAGAGAGGAATTTTGTGAAAGATGTGTCTTGTGCTAGTGTTGTTGGGAGCATAATGTATCCAAGTATGCACTTAACCTGATATCGCTTTTATGACAAGAGTAATTAGTTAATGAAATGCCTACAAAAGACCAATAAACAAACATACATATATATGTATGCTTGTTCACTGTAAGATTATCTAGAGTTGGTTGGATATTCTAACTCTAACTATGTTAGACACTCAAATTGATTGAAAATCTACTTTTGGGTATATCTTTATGTTAGCCGGAGGGCTATATCTTGGAAATGTGCTAAACAACAACTTATTACTTCTTCAACTATGCGAATTTATGGCTTGTCATGAAGCCTTATCTCATGCTGTATGGCATAAGAACATGGTATTTTGTTTGAGAATTATAAATTCTGTTACTAGATCTATTGTGGATCTATCGTGTTAATAAAGTTATTGTTTTATTCTCAAAGAATAATAAGAGTATTATAGCTTGCAAGCATATGTCTATCAAGTTCTTGGTAGTCAGAGATTTTGTCAAAATTGTGGCATTCATATAGAACGAATAGCTACTGATGATATGTTAGTTGACTCCTTGACCAAGGGTCTTAAATTTATAATCTTTTGAAACATGTTGGGAATATGAGTATTTTGTAATCTTTTGATGCTATTGTCTAGAGTCGACAAAACGGGTCAGGACCTGCAGGTCGAACCGTTTAACCCGCTAAAATGTAGGGTTAAGGTTCAACATTTTATGACCCACCAGGGAAACGGGCGAACCCGACCCAACCCGCATGAGTGACAGGTTACACAGGTGACCCACGGGTTGACCCGCTGGTGGAGACTTAAAATAAAAAAATAATAATAATAAAGTTGTAACTTATAACCTTAGACTTCTCCTCTCCAGCGTAGCCACAAACACAAAACGATGCTCCATTGTCCTCCAAGCAGGTCCCCAAAAAAAAAAAAAAAGCCATCAGCCATCAGATCACGAAACCTGGGCTGAAACACTAACATTGTTTCATGGAATTCTTCATTCTTACTGCTCTCGCGTTGCTTATTGCTTTTGTAGGGAGGTGTTGCAAACTCGGGGAGGTGCTGATATGCTTATGTTCACAAGAATACAGGATGCAAACTCCATTTATATATAGATAAGTATATATAACTCCATGTATATATATAAATATATATAGATAATATGCGAGTGTATCTCTCTTTTCTTGGCTGATGTTGAGATTCAATATTCTTGGTGAAGGAAGGGAAACTGGAAAAGAATTAGATTATAAGAATAAATAGAATGTTTAAGTTGAAAAAATAAATTAAAAGACGAATAAATAGAATAGTTTAAATAAAATTAAAATAGGAGAAAATCAAGTGCGTAGACCCGCGAACCCACTAGGGAGTGGATTATGGATGTAGCCACGCATTTAAATTTGACCCAACCCGCGAACCTGGATAACCGGCTCTAAACGAGTCGGGTCAACCCAACCGGACCCGTTTGCCACCTCTACTATTGTCTAGTGGGAGCTTTATATTATCATGTGTTGTTGAATATTTCCATTATCTTATATTTTGTTTTGCACATTGGTGCATTTGTATAATAGCATATTGGTCTATGTTTTACAATATGATCGATATTGTGATTACTCATATTTATGTTTTGTTAAGGATCTTATGTTTGGTGTTCATCGCGATAAGATCTCCTATTGAGTTAAATATCTCCATAAGGACACCTTTTTGGTTAGAGATATGTGTTTTTTTTTTTTTTGCCTATTTGATCACCGTTTTGTGAGGATATGTGTACTTTCCTCTAACATGTTTAACACTATTTTGTAAGGATAAGAATAATGAATTTCTCTAACATTTTGAATGCCAATCTTGAAGAAATCATGTGGAGGATTGATAAAAAAAAAGGCACATTTTGATCACAAATTGGTACTAGTTTCTTGGTACACTGCCGTATGTTTGGTTCATGACAATAGAGGTTGGATGACATTTGTCACCATGAAAAGTCTTGTGTCAATGTAAAATACTATGACTGTCATAATTCAATGTTTAACAATCCTGCTGATCCAGATTTATGCTTGAGACTGTCATGATTCGATGTTTAACAATTTTGTTTATCCAGATTTATGCTTGAGGTATAATCTTATGAATCAGTTTGTTTTTAAAATTTGTGGCCATATTAGGTTTTCCTATTCAGCCTAATAAATATTTTTAAAAAAAATTTTGAAGAAAATAAAATAATTAACGTTGCCCAAGTGGGTGACTATTTGAATATTTTTCTTTAAAATGGGCTATCATTAACTATTTTTGGTTTTATAAAATAAGTTGAACATCTGGCTCACGAGTGGGCTCTGTGATCATATTGGTTCAACCCACCTTGTAAATCCATACGGTTTTATTGTCCAGCCTTTTATGAGAGGCCCTGTTAGAATTTATAATAAACAAGGCTAAGTTTCTTCTCTTACTCTTAACCTAACAATTTGTTCCCCATGTACATCTATTAATGTTGAGTAAGAATTGGGAGAGGAAGATCCTAATCTAAACTGGATAACAGTTTTTTTCAACAATAATTCATCAACAATAATGGATCAAACACATACGTACTTATACTATCAATTATGTATTTGAATTTTATACCATAAATTCATGAGTATGATCCTTATATTGCACTTACATTGGTGTCTTATAGGTTAAGAGAGGTATCTCAAAACCAATTCTAAAACTTAGTTTTCAACGGAGATATTTTCTATTTATAGTAAAATCTTAATAGAAATTTTCTGAAAATGCAAATTTGGAATAACAGAGAAGGAATTAAAAGTTTCGGCAGCCCCTGAAGCCAGCTTACAGCCTTATTGTACATTATTGCCTCTCTCATAGTGAATTAATTAATGATGATATAATTATTTAATCTTCACATTCAATGCATGGTACAAAATTATCTCATACCATATAATTATTATTTTTTCTCCATTCCTCTTCGAGAACAGCAGGAGCTCGAAATCCAAAGAGATTTTTCTAGTGAAGACATAGAAATATATATTTATCAGGTTTTTCTTGGTCGAAATCTTGCCCCAATCTCAAACCAGACCTTGTAAGAGTGCAAAGATGGTAAGAGGTGATGTTTAAATTTGAATCTGATGGATTTATTATAGTGTATATATATTAGAAACAAATTAAAAATTTTTTCAGTCTATATCAAATTCATTTTCCAAATAACAATAGCGAACCTAACAGACTAGTTGTTTGGGTACGGAGGAGATGCGACCCAAAGACGAGTAACAACTTTATCCGCTGCAAGAGCAATGTATCGTACAACTTTGTTTCCAGAAGAAACTGATGGAAAATCAGCCTTACCTGAAACCAATGCTTGTTCACAATTGTTGACATCATCAGCGGCTATAAGAACATCATAGCTTGATGTCTCGTATTCCTTTTCATCTTTAACTTCAACTAGGGCACTTTGGAAGGAAGTAATAGCCCCATCATAAAATTCAGTGCACTCATGAAGAGTCTTGTTATATTCTTGAATATTTCGTGTCGAATTTGGGGGAGTGACAAGGCGGTGTGCTCGAAGCGTGTCCTTCAAGTACGCGTGCGTTGTAGTCGCGTTGGATATACCCGACTCGATAATTCCGATTGCTAAGGAGAAGAGGTTTGTTGCGGATACAATCCGATTATCAGATTGGAGTGTTTGGATGCAGAAGGGTTTGCTCCAATTCTCTGCATTGTTCATGTCGCAAACTTGTTCCACCATTTGTGAAGACCATGTAGGGGCAGCTTCGTGAAATGAAGGCAAAAAAATGGACGAAAACAAGATGGCCATTAAAATGGAAACTTTGCTTGGAGAAGCCATTGTTTCTATTGTATGTTGCTAGGGCTCTATGACAAGGCTCACATATTTAGTATGATCATATAAATGCACTCAGGTCCGGTGTAATTTGCTTAAATTACATTAATCTCCCTTATAGTTTTCGAGATAGCTAAAAACCCCCGGTATTTTCTATAATTTGTCATATCACCCTCTACTGTTCAAAAAATGGTCAAATGTAACAGCAATTATATGTTATGCAATTTCTATGCAATTATTTTTTGTTTTTATCATAGTAAATTAGCTGAATGTGCAAAAAATTGCACCATAATCTCATATGGTCTTAAAAAAAATGGCACAAGTGCCCCCTGTGATTTGAAAAATAGCTCATAAACCCTTCAAATTTGACCTAAACATGATCGTTAATTTACATGGATACATATTATAAGAAACAAAGGGAGTTTTCAGCTATTTTAAAAAATACAAGTACTGATGTGCTTTAAGCAAATGATAAAAGTTCGGTGGATTTATCCGTATTTAGTATCAATTAAGCTTTATCTTTTCTACTGGATTAAGTGAATTTACATTCAATTGGTCCACACGGTGCCATTAATTTGTTTAAGCAAGTCAATGCATCATAATAACTTTCTTAAACTAGCAAAGCACATAATGTGTAGTTGTGTACATTTATGCATCGGCATGCAATAGTCAAAAGGTAAGAAATGCATGAACATTCACGTCTTTCCCTTTTCTGTCTTTGGTAGATGTTTATTAAATGCGGATAAGAACTTTGAATAGGAGATTAAGATGGTCTCCTAACTCTAATTTGGTTCTAATAATCTAATTTAAAATTACAACCATATATTTTATTTTTAAAATATTAACAAATCATGATCATTGATTTAAGTAGCTTAATTCTACCAAAAATAATTTTTATTCTCATTTTCTCATTCTTCTTAATTTCCTCCATTGCAGAACAATTTTTCATTTCAATCAATGGTCAAGAATTTTTTATATTTAAGAATAAAATACATAGTTAAGATTTTAAGTTAGAAAATTGGACTAAATATGAGTTAGGAGTGGAAATAGAGGATCCTCATCCTTGAATAGTGGCACACAACAAATTTTTTTTTTTTCTTATTTTTTCTTGGGGACGAATCGAAGCGACAAAAGACTTACGTCACAAAACTCAAGGTGTTGATGTAGCTAGGATGTTCGTTGTTCCTCTTAACATCACCAATAAAACTTTAGTTTTCTTTTCTAACCTTTTATTTCATTCTGGATTTTAGATTATAATTCTCAAGAATATATTAAACCAATTCTTGGTGTCCTTGTAAAAAGGACTATTTTCCATATAGCTGGTTGTGCTTTAATTGTGCATTCACTTTTTCAGGCCATACTCTTTCTCGAGCATTTCAATAAAATTCAGTGGATCTTATTAGATGAGGGTGGATTAAGGTTCTTATCTCTAGTCATAAGTACGTATCTCTAAACAAATAGGAGGCAAATTTTTTTAATCATATTACAAATGAATCAATCTCAACCTTATATTTTAGAATTTTAATTTTCCTCCCTTTTTTTCTCTTCTCTTTTCATTTCCATCATTTTTCTTTTTTTTAATTTTTTTCATCCAATGTAATATAAACCAAAAAAAAAAAAAAAAAACTTTACCTCTTAATTACTGGGAGAAACCAGTTATATGATGGAGTACCATCCTATACCCAAATCCGTTGAGCTATCAACCTGGAGACTCGGGAGGATTGTTTCTTAAAATTTTCAATATCAACATGGACTTAATTTCCAGAAGATCGATAATATGAGAGCTTTGTTTCTGCGGATTAATTATTCAGTGACACGAAGGGTAGCATGACCAACTGACAATTGTTGCCTATATTTTGCCAAAAAGAAAAAATAAAAAGAAAAAAATCTACAGGAAATTAATTTAAAAAATGACAATCGAAACTCAAATTATGTAATGCAGAATAATAAAGCAAAAAAAATTCACTAGTATTTTTAGGTTTAATTTGGAGAAATAATGACTAAAATAACGTCATTTAATTTGAATTAAATGCACTGGTGCCGGCCCAGTGTAGTTTGTTTAGAATACATCGATCTCCCTTATATTTTTTAAAATAGCTAAAATCCCTTATATTTTTTTTATCATACATCATATCACCCTTATTGTTAAGAAAATTGTCAAATGTACCAACTGTATGTTCACGTAATTTTTGTGCAATTATTTTTTTTTCAAATAATTTATTTGAGCAAAAAATGCACCGCACTACCTTATGCTTTTATTAAAAATTGCACAAGGGCCCCTATGATTTAAAAAAAATGGCTTATAAACCCCTCCAATTTAAAATTTCTTGTTAACACCCTCAATAAAACATGAATGCTGAATTGTGTATGATACATATTATAGAAAACGAAGGTTTAGCTATTTTCAAAAACACAAGAAGCACTTATGTGTTTTAGAGGGTATTTGGTCTGGCTTCTAAGCTAGTTGGTGTGAGCCTCAACTATTGAAGTTGTAGACCTCATGCCAACATGTTAGAAATCATCCAAATGGGAATCAGAAAAACATATAGGCAAAACTTGACCGGTCGGTTATACAGAACTAAAATCCAAAGTTATAATTTGATAGAATGAAAACCCTGTATCTATAAATAAGTTAGGAACCAATACTATAACAACGAATGGTATCAAAGAACGGTAAGAGAATAGGTGTCTCACTTAAAATTATGAAAGAAAAATGGTTGTCTTACGAAGGCCACAAGCACCCCACCCTTTAAATAGGCAGGCAAATTAAAAAGGATTGAAACATAAATAAAGCCTTAAAGCCCTAATAACAACATAGCCCAATAACTTAATATTTAATGAAGCAATATGATTGTGCCTTCTTAAACTTGGGCTTGAATTAAGTTAATGACTTTGAGCTATCCTTCCAAGCCCATGTGTGAATCCCTTTTGGATTTGCTTGAAGAGATTCTTGAAGATGCACTACATCATTCTAGTTGATGCGAACCTCAACAGCTGAAGCTGCAAACCCCAGGCTAACATGTTAGAAATCAATCTAGGAACTTCCAAACAGGAATCCAAATGAAAGATAGAAGAAACTTGAGTCATTGGTTATAAAGAATTAAGAACCAAAGTTATAATTTAATAGACTGAAGACTCTGTAACTATAAACGAGATAGGAACCAACACTATAAAGCGAATGATGTCAAGAATCCACTTAAACACCAAAGAAAACACTTAAGAACGGCAAGAGAATAATTGTCTCACTTAAAATTATGAAAGAAAATTGGTTGTCTTACGAAAGCTACTAGTACCCCACCCCTTAATTATATAGGCAAGCTAATTAAAAAGGAATGAAACATAAATAAAACCCTAAAACCCTAATAACAAAATAGCCTAATAACTTAAAGTTTGATGAAGCATATGCCAGTCACATGACTTTAAAAGAAAATAAAATAATTTAAAGTTTGATAAAGTATATGCTAGTCACGTGACCTTTACAGAAAATAAAACCTAAGGTTTAACATAATGCAATTCGGACTTCTAAAACTTGCGCTTGAAGTAAGTTAATGACTCCGAACTCTTCTTCCAAGCCCATTCACTTATCTCTCTTGGATTCTTCTTCAAGTTTGTTTAAGAGATTCTTGAAGATGCTTTTATTACTAGTCAAATCTACTTAAAGTCTAATTTACACTAGTAGACATGTTTGTTTTATTAAAGAAAATATTTTTTCTTAATGTGGCTTTAAATAGAAAATAAAAAGCTCTCTACCTGCCGATTTCTTCTTTTTATGGCTTTAGAGGGTGTGTGGTTTGGCTTTTAAGCTAATTAAATTTGCTTAAAGCCCAATTTAAGCTACTATACATGTTTGTTTTAATAAGAAAAAGTACTTTTTTAAATGGCTTCAAGCAACAAATAAAAAACTTCCCACCCCCAACTTTTGTTTTTTATGCCTTTTAGTACTTCATTAAAAAAAAATTGATCAAATCATTTACTATCTTATCCTTACTTTTTTATTTTTATTACTAAAATATCTTTATTCTTTTATCTTATACTTACCCTTTTAGAATTCTATTTTCATATCCTTAATAATTATTTTAACAATATAAGTTACTTTTTAATCCACTTTAATTAAATATGTAAATACTTGGTTTTAGAACTACAACTTTTAATCAAATATGTAACTACTTAAAGTCGAAAATTTAAAAAAAAAAAGGGTCGCTTAAAATCAAAACTACTTTAAGTAACTTTTCAATAAGCCAATACAAACACCCTCATATCAAGGAGCCTTCTCACTTAAGCTTTATCTTTTCTTATGTATTTAGAGAATTTACATTCAACTGGTCCACAGGGTGCCATTAATTTTGTTAAGCCAGCCAGTGCGTCATAAGAATTTTCTTGATCTAGCAAAAACACATGAATTCTAGTTGTGTGCATTGATATATTGGCAAGCGATGGTCAAAAGGTAAGAAATGCATGTACAGGTACGTCTTTCCCTTTTAATTCGTCTTTGGTAAGTATTTATTAGATGCGGGTAAATTTTGAAAGGAAAATTATGTTAAAGTCTTGAATGGTATAATTTTTACTGAATTAATTTTTAGTGTTTGAAAAAGTTTAAATAATTTTTTTAGTGTTTTATAAATATGTTAAATTAGTTCCCATTGTTTGAAAAGGTTTAAATTAATCCTAAATATTTCAAAAAGTCATTTTCATAGTATTTGGCAACACTTGTGGCATGGAATTCATTTCATTTGTAATTGATTTTGTTAGGATTTATATTTTGAAATGAATTCCATTGTTTGGAATGCTAAAACAATTTCTAGTTAACTCTACCATTTGTAAATCTAAATTACTTTTGGAACACATGATTAATATGTGTACTTTACTTAAATACTCTTCAGTTATTTTATTGGCATTAGATTTGCTAAATAAGGACCATTATCTTTATTTATTATTGTTTGTTGCTATTAATATGAAATGGTCGCTCAACAACAAAACAAAAGTTTTAAGTATAAGAAATTGACCATTAAAATCAACCTTGCATCCAACATTACAAAATATTCCTACTTTATTAATTGTAAAGTCAACGTGTTACTAAAATAGTTTTAGGTTCAAAATAAAAAGATAATTACAAGCATATGAAAAAGGGTATCTTGTTGTACACTATTTTTGTTTTTCTTTGTTTATAACCGTATTAGGGCATTCAAATAGAAGGGTAGGAAAAATAATAATATTGTATTATGTTATCATTTATGAGAATACTTTTTTCTTTTTAAAATTTTTTCTAAATTTGGCTTTCGTGAAATTCCAAATTTCACCTCTTGAGTTATTATTTGAGTAAAATCACAGCAAATTCAAGATATACAAATCTTAGATTTCTAAATGAATTTCACATTTTAAACAAAAACGATACCAATTAAAAAAAATTGGATTTATAAATAAATTTCACAAAATCATTTATTAAAAACACTCTGTTAAATTAGTCCCAAAAATGAGTAACAATTATTGCCTATAAAGAAAAATCGACAGCAAATTAATTACAGAAATGACAATTCGAAAATCAAAACTATAAATTAGTTAGATCAATAAAGCATAATAATTTCACTTGTCTATTTTGGCTTTAATTTGGAGGAGGACATTTAGAATATTGATCGCAAAGCCAATTCACAACTTCTTCAGCAGCCCCAGAAAACTATATCGCAAACTTGTTCCCAGAAGGAAGGAGTGGGATGTGAACCTTATAATAACCCAATCAAATTTTCTCACAATTGTTGGCGTTATTAGCAGTCATTAAATTATCATAGCTTGCGATTTCATATTGCTTCACGTCCTTAATTTCTTCTATGGCTATTCGGAAGGAACCTATATCCAAATCGTAAAACAGTGCACACGACATTGAGAGCCTTTCTGTATGCTGCTGCTGCAGCAGCAGCTGGTGACTCAACAACATCACCGCCACGGCCGCCGCCGCCGCCGTGTTGATCGAGCAAGTCTTTGAGGTTTGCACGCGTTCTGGTCATGTTGGATAACCCCGTCTCCATGATTGCATGGGCAAGTGATACGTGGTCTGTTTTTTTTTTAAAGGAAAGCAAAGCAAATTTCATCAAGGGTAAAAGCCATTTTTTCCTATGAGTTTGAGTTTAAATTCCAAATTCTCTCATTAAATGTAAATTTTATCCATATTCTCGCACATTATCAAACTTTACCAAATAGAACCTTATATTGAAAAGCATTTTATATTTATTTATTAAAGTAAAAAGTAAAATAATTTGATAAAATTATTCAAAAACAATCTGCAATTAATTTGTAAATAAAAGTTTTTTTTAATTTTAATTATAAATAAAAATACTTTTTTTTGCAAAATTTCTGTTAACAAAAAGCTAAATTTTACTTTTTTTTAATTTCTTATCTATTTATTTATTAAACTCGTGTTAAGAATAATAGAAAATTTAATTCATCATAAAATAAATGTAAACTTTTACGAAATTAATTTAGGTTTGGGACATTAAAGCTCATGTCTCATTACATAGTTCTGTGCCACTCGATGGCTTACACAATGATTGGATAGCAGAAATAGAAGGAACTATTTTTTCAAGCAAAAAATCCCTGCAATTGACCAGTTCATTTCTACAAAGTATATGCATATTAATGACTACAAAAATTTAAATATACATACACTTTCTCTTAACTAGGTATATGCATATACTGTTTAATTTGTGCTAAGTATAATAAACAAATATAACAAAATTTATCTTGGTAAATTTAAACTTCTAAATAAATGTAATAGTCATCATTATAGTATTAGCGCCTAAGTACAAAAAAGTCCTGGGTTTAAAAATTTTATGATTTGCAAATTAGTCATAGATTTTTTTTTGTTGAATAATTTTATCAAATTATTTTTCATTTATACCTTAATAAATAAACACGAAACATTTTTTAGTATAAGGCTCTGTTTGGTAAAGTTTGATAACATAGGGAAATATAGCTAAAATTTACACCTCATGGGAGAGTTTGGGATTTAAGTTAAAACTAATGGGGCAAAATGGCTTTTAGCCATTTCATTAATAATGACATTCTGTATATTACGTGGATATTTACCAGGCCTAAAAATTTTCATCCTAATCAAGTTAAAGATGCGATAAAAAATCTGCTCCTCTATCAAAAACTCTTTACAAATAAGTCTTCTATTTCTCTCATACAAACCTTAGCCACAATGGCTCCTAGCACAACCTTAAACAAGGTCCCCCTGGAGGCTATCATTCCTTCCAAAATTTGTTGCATAGACTCCCAATATCATTCCAACTCAAGTCCAGATCTTTTAATTTCAATAAAGATCCAAATCTTCCCCAAATTCTTCTAACCAAGCCACACTAAGAAAAAATATATTGTCTATCCTCCGTAGCCCAATGGCACAATTCGCATCTATAATCATAGAGAACACCCCAAGAGATAAGTCAGAACTTAGTCGGAAGCCTATCAAGACAAGCGAGCCAAAGTAACATACTATGCTTGTTAATATGTTCCTTGCCCCAAACAATCTTGTACCAATCCACCTTATCATGCTGTTGTCTAATTTTCTCCCATGTCAAGGAGACACTAAAAATCCCTAGGCTATTACCAGACCAGGAAGCCTGATTACTACTCGAGTTTAACATCCATACCTTAGCTTGATCATGATCATTGATCAATTTCCGCCACTGCAAGGAATCACCAGATTTAATATCAACCGCCCAGAAATTTCTCCCTTTCAGATAGCATTGATTAATCCATTGACACCAAAAAGCCTGATTGTCAACCAAAAGATGCTAGATCCTCTTCCATGCAAAAGCAATATTAATGTCCTATATTCGCCTAATACCCAATCCTCCTTCCTCTTTTTTGCGACAAACAACATCCCAACTAACTTTGGCACTCACTGCACTAGAATGATTTCCATGCCAAAGAAAGGCTGCAAACTCCCTTTCAAGCGCCACAATAACACTCTTAGGAAGGATAATCATACCTAACTAGCATACATGTAATTGAGCCAGCACAAATTTTATAAGAACCACGAGACCGGCTAAACTCAACGTCCTTGTTGACCAATGATCAATCCGCTTTATGACTTTTTCCATGAGGGGAGAACAAGTAGTAGAAATCCTTCTAGTAGTCAAAGGAATACCCAAGTAATTGAGAGGTAAAGTCCCATCTTTTGTAGCCCAATTCATCAAGTAATAAACCAGTTAAGATACTACTGCAGCCTCCAAAACATACACAACTTTTCTCAGCATTAGCATTGAGCCCACACATTTTGCTGAAAATCAAGAGAATCTCCTTAATAATTGCTTTAATAGAATTCAAGTCAGCTCGGTAAAAGATCATAACATCGTGGGCCTATGAAGCACCGACACCTTCAAAATGCAGCGTATCACGTGTCAGACACGTTCCGGACACTGACACGTCCCCGACACGCTCCGACACGTGTCCGACAAATTTTTTTTTTTAATTTCCGACACGCTCCGACACGTAAATGGACACGCACTGGGTTTTTTTGTAATTTTTAAAATTATTTGGGGCACTAATGCAAATCCGAAAATAATTTTTAAAAAAAATCAATTTAACTTACTTATGCTGCTTATCGTCTTTTCCAGAGAATCATCTTCTCACTTCTCCAAATTCCTTCAGTAAAAAAGACTCAACCCTCGACCAAAAAATAAATAAATAAATAACTTACCTCCAATATTCCTGAGCTGGGTAGGATTGAAATATTATTATGTGTGTTATTATATGTTTGATTGAAAATTTATTAGGGTTTTTCAGGTCTATTGTTGTTGAACATGAATTACAAGAACTGGTGGTTTTTTTTCCTTTTCTTTTCATGCATGAATTACAAAAATTGGTGGTCTCTTTTTGTGTCATATTTTGGGGGATGGCTGAAGCCTATGAAGCAAATTGATTTGCATGATAAAAATGATATTTATGCAATATATTCATGATAAAAATGATTTTTTTGCAATATATATAAAATTTAAATATTTTTTTATTTAACGTATCCTAAGCATGTCATATCCTAGTTTTTTTTAAAAAGACGTATCGGCGTATCGCATCGTGTCGGCGTATCGTGTCCGTGCTTCTTAGTCGTGGGCAAAGCTAAGGTGAGTAAGTTTAATTTTAGCACACTAAAGAAAACCTCCTGCCCTCTGCCATTCTCCCCATTAAACAAGAAAACACTTCCATTACCCATACAAACGAATATAGAGAAAGCGGGTCTCCTTTGACGTAAGCCTAGCTCCTGTAAAAAATCCTTCTAGACCACCATTAATAGCCACAGTATAGCTAGGCAAGGTCACACATACTTGAATCTATCTGACTAAGCATGGAGGGGAACCAAATGCAAAGAGGGTGCTAATAAAAAAAAACTCCAACCACTTCCCAGGCTCTTTCATAAAAGCACGCTGTGAAAGTTGAAACCATCCGGACCTGGACTCTTCTCCCCGTTCATGACAAAAATGTTAGATTTGATTTCCTCAGGTGTTATAGGGCTAATCAAGCCCATAGCATCCTCCGTATTAATCTCCTTATTGAGTAATCTCTTTAAAGTCTCAATACAAAATCTTCCTTCCACATCATTTGCCGTCCCCAAAATACCCACATAAGATTGAACAATTTCCTCACGTGGTAAGTTTTCAGCGTCTCGAAGCAGAAGGTTTGGTTCCAATCTGATATGGAGACACCATTTTTGCAGGCTTCTTTGAGCGCCGTCAAAGCCCATGTATGATCGGCCGGCGTGAACGTAAACCTGGGCTTGACCGACGAGGACAAGAAAAGGATTGTGATCAGAACTGAAGGCGACATTGTTTCGGAGAAAAGATCTAAATCACGGGCTTATTTAGTATTGAGGGGTCTTATATATCATCTAGTATCGTTTTTATGTATATAGCAAGTGTTTTTACTATATTACGGGACTTGAAATAGAAATTTTTACTGTGCAAAGAAAATATCAAGTATCACCGAAATAGAATTTTTTACGGTGCAAAGAAAATATCAAGTATCACCAGATTGACATAAATCATTACTTTTTTAATTAGACAACCTCAAGCAAATCTCCACCGAAATTCACTATATATCATTCGCGTCTCATAGTCATTACTGAGAGGTATCAAGCAGGTATGTATTTTTAGGGAAAAGTGTAATTTTGGATCGAGACCTTTTAGTATCAACTATTTTTTTTATAGTGATATGAGAGAGTATTATTCATATGTGACTCATGAATTTTAAATCCCATAAAAAAGTGAGTAACAGACGGGAGAAAATAGTATCTTAGAAAAAATTATATTCGAATTTCATGAATGATTTGAATGATATTATATGCAAATGAATGATTGATGAAATTTTTTATATGAAACGATCCAAATCCATAATTTTAAGTTTAAACTTGGTCTAATTTGAAATTTACTAACTTTCGTCATAAACTTAAAGCATTAAACGGAAATGTTGTTAACTAACTAAACTAAGAGTATACCCATTCAATGCACAAAAAAAAACATTTATTTTTTTATTCTTTTATAAATTATTAGTCAACTTTTACATTCTATGTGACAATCAAAACAAATATATCTTTTAAAATTTAATTTTTGGCGAACTTTCATGCTAGTCATGTTTTCGTCATAGATTTATGAGAGATCTTCAATAATTGGATAAATTGTTGAAATTGTTTATGAGAAATATTCAATAATTAAATAAATATTTAAATTGCGAAAGAAAAATAAAAAATGATTTGATATGAGAAAAAAAAAAGTCTTCTAATATTATTGTTAGATGGAAAATAGTATTGTTAATCATATGAATTGGGTTCCTTCAGAAATAAAAATACCATGCAAATCAATTTTAGTATGATTTTATGAAATTATATATATGGTAAATCAATAATATAAAATTGATCTATGTCTATATCTATCTATATATTATATAAAGTAATGCTATTGTCTTATTTAGTCAAGTCATGTGTCGCGTTGCCGTAGCTTTTTTCCTCCAAAATCACCTTGATAAAAATAAAATAATTTAGTTTTCAAATTCTCCTTTGTTGTAAATTATATATATGGGTTTTTCTTTTTCTTTTTTTTTTTTTGTTAAACCCCCACTCCCATAGAATTGAATCAAAAGCCTCACACATGAGGAAAATAGTCTCAACTACTTGAGTTATCCCCTAATCTTAAATTATTTATATGGGTTATTATATATAAAAGTATATCAAATCATCATACTATGTCCATTTTATTAATGATATTTTCATCATTGGCAAAAATAAAAATGAAAAATCATGCCATTTAAAGTATTTGGTTTTCACCTAAACCAAATACACTGAGTCATCATGTCATTGTGAAACTATACATATGGTATTAATTATATAAAATTGATTGCCTCAAATTTTAAAGTAAATTGAGTACAATAAAATTATAATTTTTCATTAATGATATTTTAATCAAAAGAAGTAAAAAAATATATTGAAAAAATAAAAAAGAAAATCGTCCAATTAAAAATTTATATACCCAGTGTAGTACTTCAATAGTTTTGTTTCTTTGCTGGAAAAAAAATGAAGGAAAAGTTAGCACCAACTCTCCTATTTGAAATTTGTACTATATCATTTTTATTAATGATATTTCAATCATCGAAAAAAAAGACCATGCCATTTAAAGTAAGATGTCCAAATTGATCATATGAATGGGATGTCCAAATTATGAAGAATCCACCTTAAAAATTGAAGGGTTCTCATGATTTTATTTTGAAGTAGTTTAATGGATTCGAGTCTGAGCAATGATCCTTCCCACTCATCTAAATCATTTCCGTGGACATTTTGCATGTACGTAAGAAATCATAAAGTCCCATTAAGACGTATTTCCTGGAAATCAAGCCAAAGAACAAATTATTAACGAGGAGGCCCTTTGAACTTTTTTTAATAATGATTGTGAATTACACAATACATAAAAGAACTTCTTTTCTTTTTGGTCAAAATATAAAAGAAATTGGGATAGGCGATTTTTAAACATAGCCACATAAGACCATCGTTGATTTATAGATGGCCGTTCCACAACCACCACAAAGACCGGACCTGCATGGACCTCCGCAAGCTTGTCATGGTCTTCTGTACATAGTTACCTTAGCACAATGTCCTGAGATAGAGCCATTACGAATTGTTTCTTCTCTTTTATAAGTATTTTCGCTGAAGTTGTAACGAGATGGCCATGATGTTTTCTTTTCACCAAAAGAAAACAAGAAGTCTGAAAAAATTATAGGAGAGTCTAATAAGAATAAGTAAAAAGAGAAAGAAAACAAAGGAGAAAATCTTAATCAAGGGAGGGAAAAAAAAAAGAAAAAAGAAAAAGAAGATAAAGATTAGAGAAAAAATAACTAAAGAATGAGAAAGAAAAGACAATAAATAAGAGCAAGAAAAAATAAAATAGGAGAGAGATTAAAGAAAAGCTTAGTTGGCATGCAAATTAAGCATTCCATGAAGAAGGTGAAAATAATAAGGTGACAAAAATAAAGTTTTTTTTTTTAAACCCCCCACCCATGGGATCGAACAAAGGACCTTATGCCTGGGGGAAGCTCAACCACTCGAGCTATTCTTTGATCTCAAAGTGATAAAAATAAAGTGAAATCTAGCATTACTCTTTCATTAATGATATTTCAATCATTTACCCAAAAAAAAGTGTCCTTTAAAGTATCTGGTTTTTGCCTAAACCGAATTCACTGTGTCATCATGTCATTGTGAAATTATATTTATGGTAAATCAATAATATAAAATCAATTGCCTCTAAAATTATGGTAAATTGAATACAGTAAATATTTACTAACAAAAAATAATATCCAGTGATTTGTTACCGACATCTCCAATGCAAATGATCGTTTCTTTTTTTGTTTTTGGAGTTGTCCCCAAATATAACAAATCAACCATTCTTCTCTTTTAGTGACAAAGCACTTTGATTTATCACCCGTCATGTGCCTTGAGCGTGCAGAATCTAAGAACCATTTTCCATTATCTTCAAAGGATGTAAGGCAAACCTACACAAAGAAATCAAGTACGACTAGGTACCCAAGTTTTGTTGGGTCCTTGAGCATTAGATTTGGTCCTTTCCTACATCAAATTGTATTTCGTCTCACCATATTTTCTAATGAAACATTTATGAGATCCATGACCATTTCTACCACAATAGTTGGGAGTAACTTTAGGTGCACTAGTGGAAGATGCCTTTTCAAAATACCTTTTGTAATGATCATGTTTTTTTCGAAAACCATTTCTCATTTTTGAAGCACTAGCCTTGTTTTCAAATAAATTCATGTAAGATTTTTGCTTCTTTGAAGAATCATAGCCAATGTCAGCTTTGTCAAGAACACACCTTTGTTTTCCAAGTAAAACATTTAAATTCCTTGTTCCATTTGTAAAATTTTCCAAGCTTTCTTCCAAACTTTTCACCTTTTCTTTTAAATCATCATTTTTATTTTATAAATCCACATTTGTTTTCTTCTTTTCTAAATTCTTTTTCAAATTTTCATTCTCACAAGAGAAAATCTGTAATTTGTTTTCAAGAGATGAGATGTTCTTTTTGAGTTCTTGGTTTTTCTCAACAACCTTTTTATATTCCACAAACATTTCATTAAACATTTGTTCAATTCTTCATATGAGGAATTATCTTTATCACTTGAAGTGTAGATGGGGATTACCTCATCATCTTCTCTTGCCACAAGACAAAGATTGACAACTTCTTCCTTAATGGATTGCTCATCATCATCGCTTGATTCAGAATCGCTCCAAGGTGCCTTTAGGGCTCTCTTCTTGGACATCTTTTTCTTCAAGGGACACTTTGCTTTGACATGTCCCGGCTTCTTGCATTTGAAACAAATTAGTTCTTTATTAACTTCAAATTTACTTACTTCTTTATTTAGAGCTCTTCTTGAATTGAATCTCTCCTTCCTCATGAATTTTTGAATTTTGGGAACATGGTCATCTCTTCATCTTTTTCACTTTCACTTTTAGTTGAATCTTCTTGTGAAGTGGCTTTGAGTTTTATGTTCTTTATGGCCTTGACCCTTGGTCATTGTTCAAGTGCTTTGAGTTCCAACTCATGAGTCATTAGTGAGCCAATGAGTTCACTCAATGAAAGTTTGTTAAGATCTTTGGCTTCCATGATGGCTGTCATTTTTGGTAGCCATGAAAAAGGTAGACTCCTCAAGAGTTTCCTAACAAGTTCGAAATTTTCATAAGTTTTTTCAAGAGATTTCAAAGAATTAACAATATCAATAAATATAGAATACATTTGCTCAATACTTTCTTTCGAAAACATTTGGAACATTTCATATTTATGCACAAGCATACTTATTCTAGTTTCTTTAACTTGATTGGTGCCTTCATGTGTGACTTCTAGTTAATCCCATATTTCTTTAGCGTGGTACATACAATGATTTTATTAAACTCGTTCACATCCATGGCAAGATAAAGAAAATGAATAGCATTGGCATTGGCATTGGCTTCAGCAAGGTTTACATCATTCCTATCCCATTCTTCTTTCAGCTTAGGGACCTTAGCACCATTAACTTCTTTACTGGGAATAATAGGTCCATTAACTATGGTTCTCCATGCATTATAATCATTAGCTTGCAAAAATATCCTCATTCTAACTTTCCAAAAGGGGTAATTAGTTCCATCAAAAAATGGGACTGTAGTAATAGAATGACCTTCTTGAACTCTAAGTGCCATGATATTTAGCTCTAGACGATTAAGTCAAAAAATACACAATAATGCAAATAATCACACAACTTATCCAATTAATATGTAGAGCACTAGGCTCTGATACCACGTGTTACCCAGAAAATGAATCCAAGAGGAAGGTGAATTGGATTATTAACACAATTAAGGACTTAAAACTCTTAACAATTATTTCATGTAAAAGTAAACACTCAGAAATCTAAAGAGTATAGGGTTAAGAGTATTAAACGTAGTGATTTAGAGTGGTTCGAACTCGCGAGGGCCTAGTCCATTACCTAAGGTCTTTCCTTAAGGTTTTGGAAACTTCACTAGTGAAACGGCTTCTTGCTTAGTATGTTGTAGAAGTATAGAACAACGATCACAACCCTCGCTTCACTACAAGGACCACAAGTATTAGCCCAATACTTGAGGATTTCAATCCTTCACTCTGGAGAGATGTTCCTCACAACTATGCCACCCAAGAGCTAAGAAACTCACACCCAATGTGATTGTAGAGAGTTTAGAATACAAAACCTTCTTTTGAGCAAATGTACAAAGATATTTAAACTTTCCTATGTTGCTCAAAGTAGATAAGCAATTTATGAAGCTCAAGAACTTGTTCTTAAATGCCAATGATATGCAATCAATAAAAATTGCAATAAATAGAGCAAGATTGTAGTAGATAAAGTATATTGAATGCTAGAGAACTTAGAAAGATGTTTTGAACAAGTTATCTCTGAGTTGGGAGGAAAATGATGTATTTATAAACTCAAAAAGTAAATCTTTCAACGGTCAAATTTTAAAAACATCTCAGAGAGGCTACCGGAATACTCTACCAGTCGACCCTCTAGATGTTTTGGTAGTTCCAGAAGGCAAAAGGCCTTACCGAAACACTCTACCGGTTGACCGCCTAAGTGTTCCAGTAGAGCAAATATGCTATCTATTTCTACCAAAGCACACTACCGGTCAACCGCCTGTGTAGGCCGGTAATTGCTTGAAAAAAAAAAGCTGAAAAGCATATACACTTTTTACCAAAAAAACTACTTTATATCAAATCAACAATAGGCCACGTTTTCCTACAGAATTTGGAAGCTTAATGCAACTACTTGTGCTTATAATATCATATCACAATAAATGCTAACACTAACCAAGCATCCAAATATTAAATGCAATTTTCAAATCATCACTGAACTTGATTTTTTAGATTTTGAGCATGAAAAAGATTCTACATGCAATAGTGTTATCCTATAAGTATCCACCTTATACAAGAATGCTCATATACCTATAATACAAAGCTTATATACAAGATAATTCACTTTTACTATAGATTTCATGCAAGTATGGACATATATAAATATACACACACACTCACACACACACACACCAAAGTATCAAATACCAATGCAATAGAAAATGCTATGTACATGCAACTCCACAATGCAAGAATATGGACTACAAGATTTAATCTTTGAAAAGACATTTCATGCAAGTGTAATTACATGATCTCCTATAAAGACAATAAAGATGTAAGAGACTATATTAAACATTACATATGCACATAGGTTAAGAAGAAAGATGATCAAGTATAAAGATTCAAAAACCATAAGCAAAGTTGAATGAGTATATATGAAATGCAATAAGTTATTGAGCTCATAGTATTTGCTTATGTACTAAGATCAATTTGACAACAGCTAAAAAACAAGAACTAAATCTTTAAGAAAGCCCCACAGAACTTCAATCTTCATGCTCCATACACCATTCTCTTTGCTTAAATGTCTTCACCTTGCTGATGCTACTATAACTAAGATATACAAGATACTTAATGGTAGCAATTAACAAAGTACAATTATGGCATCATCAAAATATAACTATCATGATTAAAACCAATAAGTTCAACGGCTACATTATAAATTTAATTAATAAAAACCAAGCTCCTTACTGATGACTCTATTCCTAAACTTCAACAACTCATTCTCATGTCCCCTTTAGGTAGTATTATTTTAACATACATACGCATATGTATCTTTATTTACATAAAGATTTAGTGTCTTTCTTTTTTTCTTTTTGTTTCCTTTTCTTGTGGGGTTGATTATACTTTTGTTTAATACACCTGTACTTTCGGGTCGATCTTTTATTTTACTTACGCAATTATTTGTTTGAAGATTCACTTTCCATTTTTTTCTTTTTTGTACGTGTGTGAGAGTGTGCTTTTACTGATGGGGCTTTTACTGATGGGTTTGATTTTAATTTTGCTTTATGACCAGATATTAGATAATAACTTTATCTTTCTGGTCTTTTTATTATGGAGTTGATTTTACACATTTATAATTCCATAAAGATTCAATCTTTATTGTGCTGGTTTCCTTTTTTCTAGGTTAATTTTATGCTAATTTTCTCCTTATTTATTCATTATTTCCTTAATATTTTAGGGGTCTTTAGATGTGTGAGTAGGTGTGCAAAAGGAAAGGATGGTGGAAGAGGATAACAGTTTATGACGTTTTGATGTCACTTTCTTTCATGGGGTGTTCCAGATGCAATTCTCATGGCTGGTTGAGGCTTGCACTAGGATTGTTTGAGGTTTCAATCTATGATACGAGTCTAAAATCAAGTAATTACTAAGTTATTTGAATTTTAAATCACCATGGATGAATCAACTTTTTCTCTTTTTGTACATTGAAATTTTACCTTCAAAATATAATTACTTGCATACTACAATCTTTAATTCTCGATTTTATTAATTTCATTTTCAGTTTTCTCAACGTAAGTTTTTTCCTCTTTTTCGTCATTAATTTCTTATATTAGTTAATATATGAAGTGTTTACTCTGTTATTTTATGTTATTAACTCTTAATAGATTGTTTCTCCCTTTCGTACTTTATTTTTCCAAAAATTAGAGCATGTTGCTAAGCATGATGTTATGCCTAGGAAAAGTGGGGCATATATTGGGGCAATATTAAAAATTAGGGCTTTAATAGTATAATTAAATTTCATTATTAGAGGAATTCTTTTTGTATTTTACATCTAATATATGCTATATATAAGAATGATTGACGGTTATTTAACATAGTAATTCATAATATCAAGCTATGGTGTCTCTTGGCACCAAGATGCTTTAGGTTATTCATATGCTTAATGCTCTATTTGGTATATATAAGCTTATTGTAAGATTATATATATATATATAGAGAGAGAGAGAGAGAGAGAGAGAGAGAGAGAAGTATTATTTATTTTGAGTTTTCATAAGATGTTTGTTATGAAGTATCTTATCTAGAATTTTAAAGAATAAGATAATGATGGATTGGTTATATCTTGTAAGATAAAAAAAATATGATTTGTTTAAGATATTTTATATCTTATAAGATAAAAAGAGACATTAAACATTGTCTATTCATGTCAATAACACAAACATCTTACAATAAGCTTATTCCAAAACGCATTCCAAATATCTTCTCACCTAGATTCAAATTGTTGTTGTGATACGATATTAGCTCGATATACTTAGCGTTTAAGCAAATTATCTATCAGCGAAGCAACCTCATCGAAGTAGATATCCATTTCATTTGGGATAAGGCCATAATGGCACATTGAATATCCAGTACACTGGTACCATTGATCAAATTGTTCATCTGTTTATCGAGTCCCACTATACTGCCCAAGGTTTGATATTCTTGAAGACAAGTTTGCCTATTCTATTGACATCAACTTGTGGATGGTCTTATCATGTTGTATCATTCAAATGTTTCAAGTTATATGCATAGTTAGACTTTGTAGAGCATATTAAGACTCCTACTTATTGGAAAACTGATATACCTGAGTGTAACTTAATTATTTAAATGAATCAAAGCAACCCCTTGAACATAAGGGAAATTTGGCTTTATGGAACAAATGCCACTTTAGCTCCTACTGCTATTTTTTTTCACTGCTCCACCTCGAGCTCTAACTCCCAGCTCTTAATGAGTTCAATTTTAACTCGTAAATATAAATTCAAGGTCAAATTCAAGGTTTTTATACAAATAACCATTCATATGCGAATAGCATATTCTTACTTGACACTAGGTTTTAATGTATCAATTGTTGAATAAAATAAATATTGGTACTCTCATTGTTAGATAATTCAAAAATAAGTTCTTTGTTAATTGCAAAATATAACTACTAAGAAACTTCAAAAGTCATTGACAACTAAATTGCTTTGTTCCAGGTCAAGAAATGAGTTATCTTTAAAAAAGGGTTAACCAAAGGAGAACCCCTTTAAAAAAAAAAAAAAAAAAGAAATGAGTTATCTTGCAAAGCGTCTGAATCATGATTGCAACACCACTTAAAAGTGGTATAATAATGAGATGTAGGACAAAAGTAGCATCCACAGTGGACAAATTCTAGAATGGAAAACCAGTGTAATACTTAAAGAATGAATAGCTTTGCTTATTTTTAAACCAAATGATTTTCATTCAAGCATTCAATCGGACAAGTGATGCAAATAAATATGTCTCAATTATTGGATGCACATTTGTTAAAGATGTAAAATAGGGTAAGCATGACGAGATGTTGTATTTAAGACCTTAACAATAAGAATCTTTCAATCTAAATAAAACGTCATTTTTCAGCGAAGTTTAAAAACTTATAGAACCCACTAATAATATAATATATTACTGTCAGGGAAATGACCAACCATTTGGATTTGAATTCATTATTTAATGGAGCAACAATATTGAAAGAACTAATTTAAGTATACAAAATAAAGACATTATTTACTAAATTAAAAGAGAAATAAACTCGTGCGAAGCACGGGATTCGACAATATTAGTCTATATATACTATACATAAAATTGTATCTCAAATCAGTATGTACGCTTTAAGAGATGCCATGTTAGCTCTATATTACTTATTAAGACGACACATCATCACTTATCTTTCATCATTTTTTAGGTGACCTTTGCTTTTTCATAGCATAAAACTAAATTTATACATCTCATTGATTTCTATAATTGCCAATTCAATGTAATTAATTGAAAGATGTGTACCTCTTATTTTTATTGTCTAACCATAATTTATATGTCACTATTTTTATTAACTACTAAACAAATAATGCAAAAATACAAAAGAAATGCAAAAATCACGTTTATAGGATTTCTTTAGAAAATAAAACAAACATAAACCTATATGTCTATTTATATCCATATCTATATGATATAATATAATGCTAATAAAATTGCTTTGGAGGTCTTAAAATGTGCCATATGGTAATTAGGTGCCAGTATTAATGTACAAATAAAGAAAGAGGTTTAGAAATTCAAAAGATTTTATATCATAAAGTTATATTGAATCTATAAGTTAAAAATTTATCTATATAGTATATTTTATCTATATATCTATAGTATTAAATTATACTTCAAGTGTTTTGCATAAGAATTTTGAGATTTTTATGGGATGACATATATCACTCATCTTTCATCTGTCAAGTGACTTTTGTTTTCCTTCTAATTTAAAATTGAATTTACACATCTTATTGATTTTCATCCATTGCCAATATTGTTTAACGTGAGTAATTTAAATATCTGTCTATGTTATTCTTATAGTCATATAAAAAATATTATCATATTGTTATTAAGACCATTACTCTGTTTTGGACATTTGTTTGTTTTTTTCCTACAACTTCGTTTCAAATGTGGATAATTTTTTCTTAGAAGACACCAAAATTGACTATATGTAATAACTAGATGTGTATCATCATTTCATCTAAAGGTCATGAATTTTCAAGAGGTAAACTATGTCACGGGTCCCCAATTTTACAGCTTTTTCAAATAAATCCTTAACATTTTAACATGTTCAAATTAATCTGCAATATGTTGAATGTGAATGAAAAATTAGAGTTTTTTCCTCATCATTATTTTGAGACTTTTGGTCTCCCTATTAAGTTAGATATGAATTCTCAGGGATTATAAGATCTTTACAATTTTTCTATGATTTTAAGTATGTGATTAGTGCTTGGAGATTTTGTAACTCTTGAAATTCCTGAATATGGTAATAAAAGCTTTATCTCTTCCAGCACCTATATATAATGGTCTTTTAATAAGGTACGAGACACACTAAGAAGCAAATCTTACTCTACTCCTCCTTAGTTTGTAGAATATAGTTTTACCGTTCATAGTTTCCCGTAACAGAAAGAGTTCTGACACTAAATCAAATTCAGGCCTCAACTATATTTGGCATGTAGTTTTAATTGTAATTTATCAATGTTCATTTGATATTTTTCATAATATACCTATTAAATTGTTGTTTGATTTCTTTCTAAATTTATTTTATGTTATTTTAAACTATTTACTCAGTGTTTAATATTATATTTCCAACATAATATTTATATAGTACTATTAATAAAACAATGCCTAAAAAATTTAACAGGTTTTAGAAGATGCAATTTCATATTTCAAAAAGTTTTAGGAAATGACACATCATATTAATTATCTTCTAATTTGTGGCCACATGAATAATTTTTATTTGTGGGCTTTACTTTAATAATTACTCAATAACAAATATAAAAAATACAAAATATAGAAAATCATGTTTATAGGATGTTTAAATGAAAAAAATACACAGAACTTCAAAAAATACATAAAATTATGTTTTTAGGATGTCTAGACCATTTTATATATATAAAAAAAAAACTTAACAATATTTATCTTTTAAGATGTCATAAAAGGTGTCAGGTCATCTTAACAATCTCTTAATTTGAGGCAAAATTAATAATTTTAATTATTATTAGCTCTATTTTTATTAAATACTCAATTAAAATGAAAAAAATACAAAAATTACAAAAAAAGTGCAAAATTTATATTTATAACATATTTAAAAAGTATAAAAAATTAAAGAAAAATAAACCCAATACACAACAGCATACCAATGATCGTCACATCATTTTCTTTACCCCAAAGGGACCTACCTCATTTGATGTTTCTTCTAAGTTTCTTCAACAATTGTGAAATTTTTTAATTATGCTCTTTATTCCCACAAGTTTCGAATTACAATTACAAAAATTTAATAAAGTAACAAACCTGTGTGCGACGCACAGGCCTTGAAATCCCTAGTCTATACAATAATATAAAATTAGACATCATTTTTTAGGTCATCATAGGAGGTGCCACATGTCATTAGTTAGAGTATTGTAAGTACTATCAAGTCAGCAAGTTTCAATTTTTGTGGCTTTATCTTAATTGAGTATTTTATAAAATAATCATTATTTAATATTAACAAATTACAAAAATTATGTCATAAGTCTCCATTTTTTCCTTCTTTTTCACTCTTTTTTCTTTCAAGTTATTTCAAAATATCGAAATCAACTCTTATAACTTTAAAAAGCATCAATTTAATCTCCATTGTTAAATATTTAGTGATAACTAAATAAAAAGATGTAACTTGACTAATCTCTCTAATTTCAAATATTTATTAAATAAAATATAGGATGATTCTCAAGTTATCATGAGTGTATGAATGTGAAAGTATCACATGTATAGAATGTTTAGTTAAAATAAAAAATACACAAAAAAGTATATTTATAGAATTTTTTAAATAGAAAATATGCAAAATCTATATATTTATATATAAAATTAATAAAGTTATGCGACATTATCAATTTTTAATTTTTGTGGGATTTTTTTTATTAATTACAATTCTGTATTAACAAATGAGAAAATTATCCTACAAGTCCTCATTGTTTTTTTTTTCTTTAAAAGTAGTCCTAATTATTAAGAAAGATCCAAATCAGTTCCTATTATTTTAAAAAATGATCAGTTTAATCTATATCAAGAAATATTTAATAAAAAAATCAGCATTTATATCTATACTATTATATAAAATTAAACTTAAATGAGTTTGGACTTTTTTAATTGACACATGAGCTAATGCAAGAGAGGGTAAGTCAAAAATTTTACACTTTTATAAATAGTGATGTACAAAGTAATTTGAATTTTATTATTTTGACTAATTTTATTTCACAATTTTATAGCATGTTGTATTTATTTTAAATTTAGTCTATATTTATATAATTTATCTACCTATTGTTGGAAAATTATGAGGTGAATGGGAAATTATCTCTAGAGATCTTTGGTTTTCCTACTAACTTAATGAAGTATTTTATAAAATAATCATTATTTAATACTAACAAATTACAAAAATTATGTTATAATTCTCCATTTTTTTTCCTTCTTTTTCACTCTTTTTTCTTTCAAGTTATTTCAAAATATCAAAATCAATTCTAATAATTCTAAAAAGCCATCAATTTAATTTTCATTGTTACATATTTAGTGATAACTAAATAAAAAGATGTAACTTGAAATTATCACACACATAGAATGCTTAGTTAAAATAAAAAATACGCAAAAATGTACATTTATAGAATCTTTTAAAAGGAAAATATACAAAATCTATGCATTTATATATAAAAGTAATAAATTTATGCCACATTATCAAATTTTAATTTTTGTGAGATTTTTTTATTAATTACAATTCTGTATTAACAAATGAGAAAATTATTCTACTAGTCCCAATTGTTTCTTTTTGTTTTTTTAAAGTAGTCCTAATTATTAAGAAAGATACAAATTAGTTCCTATTATTTTTAAAAAAATGATCAATTTAGTCTATATCAAGAAATGTATAATAAAAGAATCTACATTTATATCTATACTATTATATAAAATTAAACTTAAATGAGTTTGGAGTTTTTAAATGACACATGAGCTAATGCAAGAGAGGGTAAGTCAAAATTTTCTACTTTTATAAATAGTGATGTACACAGTAATTTGAATTTTATTATTTTGACTAATTTTATTTCACAATTTTATAACATGTTGTATTTATTTTAAATTTAGTCTATATTTATATAATCTATCTACCTATTGTTGGAAAATTATAAGGTTAGTGATAAATTATCTCTAGAGATCTTTGGTTTTCCTACTGACACATTTAATTTATAGGAGCTATGGATTCTTTGAATCATGATTTCCTGCATAAATGTAGTAATTTTAAGTTTCTCTACTATCTTAAAATGGATAAATTTAAAGGGTTTTGAGACCCTTTAAGTGCCCTTCATGAATATAAAAATGACGACTTAATCTAAACCTATATATAGTGATTCTTTCAAGCATTGCATAACATAACAAAAATGTTATCGACTAACAAATTCTAAAGCATGAGTAGCATATAAACCTTATGTGTTTACCGTGTTTAATACTTATCTGTATCAATGTTCAACACATGTATCAGAAAAGGTTCACCACTGAAAAGTTCACAAACTTTTATTCATGGAGTGCTACCATCACAAAAAGTATAAACATTGTATCATGTGAGAATTGCATCAGAGAATTGTTAATACCGTAGCAAAAGTATAAAGTCCTTAAGGAGATGGAGCTTAGTTGAGTCTCTTTTTTTTGGGTTTCTTTGATATACTATTTAGTCTTTTTTAGTTTATATTTTAGTTTTTGAGGTTAGGTATTTTCCATATTATTTAGTTTATTTACTTAATATCTATTTCTTATTTCGTACAATTCTATTTTATGTTTTTGCAATTATTTTACCAACAGCTATGCACGTATCTATATCTAGATAACTATATAACTATATTATAATAATTATTATAACAACAACAACAACAATGATCATCATCATCATCATCATCAATGTAAAATTGTACACACCTTAGAGGAAGTTTGGAAGCCTTAAAATAATCCAGTTGGTGTTGCCTCAAATGTGTCATTATTAATTTGTAATAAGAAAAGTGCTTAAAAGTTCAAAAGATTTGGTACCATGAGAGGAATTATGAGAAAATTTAAAACCAAGTATTATCATAATCTTTTAATTTGATATATTTTGAAAACTTTCGTCACATGAAAAATATACAAAGAGATATATATTATACACAAAACTGTAGATTATTCACCTTGTAAGAGTTCACGTGATCTTAGAGTTGCAATTTTTAATAAAATTATTAATATAAATAAAGAAATGAGTTTAGAAATTGAACAGATTTGGTGTCATGCAAAAGATGGTTTAAAACTAAAGGTTTCCATTAATCCTTTATTTTTACACCTTTAAGGACTTTTATTATATGAACACATACAAAGAAAAATACATTATACTTAAATATATATGCATACATACATACATACATCCATATATATATATATATATACAAACACACACACACACACACACATATATATATATATATATATATATTCAATGTGTATTTATCTACTTAAGTTTTAAAGACCTTTCTATTTACCACTATTAATGTGTAAATAAATAAATAAATTTAAAAGTTCAAAACGTTTGGTCCTATAGTATAAGATAGTTTAGAACCAAAAGTTACCATCTTGTATTTTTATATATTTATCTCAATAATGATCCAAACTTACGACACATAAAAGAACTTTAATATTGAATTTTTTCAATTATGTATATAAAAAGACTACCTAATAAAAATTTTGACCGTACTTTGAAAATAACTATATATATATATATATATATATAAGTTGTACCCAATAGAGCTCAAAAAGATATGCTACATCAGCTTCTATTAAGAGAGTACAGGCTAATTTTATACTCTCACATGTGGTGATGTGCAAAATTAAAAAGATTACTAATTTCAAAAGTATAAATTATGTTATAAGCCCTTAATATTTTTATTTTTCTCTAACTACGCTCTTATTACTTTAAAATGTTCAAATTGATTCATAATATTTTACTACATAGTCAAATTAGTCCCGAAATTAAACAATCAAGTTAGTTTTTATTAGTTAAGAAATTTTATATCGGTCCTTTATATTTAATAAAGTTATTCAATTAGCAAAAATATGAGTAAAATAATGAGGACTTTTAAACTATTTAAATTAGTCAATAATATTCTAAGGACATAGTCAAATTGACCAGCAAACATAGTCAAAATTTTCATTATTTCAATATATTTATATTAGTCCTTAATATTTCACAACTTATTCGAATTAGTCCCAATATATAATATAATATTATATGACATAGATTTTAGAGATATAGTACATTAACAAATGAGGAAATTATGTTATAAGTACTAATATTTTTCTTAAATTAGTCCTTATTATTTTTAAAAATTCAAATAAGAATAATAGTGCAAAAATTACTAAAAAAATGAAATGATATTTAGTAATTCTTCTATATAACTACACATTAAAGTAGTAGTAGTAGAAGTAGGAGTAGTAAATAATAATGATGATGATGATGACGATGATGATGGTGCTTCATAAAAATTCAAGAAACTTTAGAAGATGCTATGTCATCTTTTAATTAAATTTTTTGATTTATTTCTATTAAATAGTTTTCAATACTAGTAAATCTCTCTATTATCACTATAAGTCCCCGTTATTTCCTTTTATATCTAGCCTTTATTATTTCAAAATATCTAAGTCAGCCATGATTTTTTAAAGAAACATTCAATTTAATTCTTGCCATTAAATATTTAACCAAATATGACAAATATAACTTTATTAATTTGATGAACTAAAAGTATTCTTTAATTGTCAATTTTTACTAAATAAAATAGTTAAGACATGTCATTGCATTATTCAAGTGAATATTAATAGTCATAACTGAATTTTTAATGTAATGGTATCATATTCATAGGATATTTCAAAAAATAAAAATAAAAAAGCACTAGAATTGATTTTTATAGATATTTAGAATAAATTAAAAAAACACATGAAAACCAAAAAATAATTAAAAAAACCGCATCTATAAGTATTTAAAAATTAAAAAAACACACAAATAACCTAGAAAGAAAGAGAAAGAGAGAGAGAGAGAGAGAGAGGACAAGAAAAAGAGTAAACCAAGCTTTGTTTTTGCTGTTGCAATGGAGAAGAAAATTGTGATTTAAGCTTTGTGGAGTTAGAGAACATTTGCCTTGTCTACCTTAAGGCCCTGTTTTTGGGTTTGAAGACTGTGAATTTGGGGGCTTTGGTGAGGCAAGTGAGATTTCCTTCTTCCTATGAATCCCTCGCACAAATCATTATTCTTTCATGTCACTACTTTATGTGTGTTTTGGTTTGTACTCTACTGGTAAAAATGTTTTGGATTCGTCTTAAATTTTGGTTTCAATTATTGTTTGTTTAATGTGTCTCAAAAATCATCATAAAATGTCAAAAGATCAATGTAAAGCTTGTGTACGCTCCATATTGTCATGCTTATAGCCAAGTTTGAAAACTAAAGATCATTCAATATGATTCCCATGTTCATAATCCGAGTTAAGTTTGACTTAAACGTTGGAATCCTTTGATTTGGTCTTTATTCTTTTTGAGTCCCTGATCTATAGGATATTCCTTAGTAAATAAATTTCTAGAGTTCAAGTCAGTCTATTATCTAATAGAGTATCTTCGCCTCTATTTTCCACCATTGGTTTACATGTTGAACTATATTATTCCTTCCTAATTGAAATTTTCCCATGTTTATGATTTTGCTTCTCGATATCTTCCTTTATGTTCTTGTGAGTTATTCTTGAGCCTGTATTATCATTTGGCAAACTCGACAATGTACTAGCCTTTATATTCTTCTCCTAAAGGTTTAAAATGAGTATGGTTGTCTCTTAAGGTCCATATGTTCTTATCCGCATCATATTGAGAGTTTGATCCTTGAGCGTTGATTCCCATAGTTAAGTGAATTACCTAGCTTCCTTGTCTATACTCTATTTCTAACAAATGTGAAAGCTCCGTAAAGAACTAAATTTGCTTGTGAAGTCCAAGAGAGCAGATGTCAATTTCAATCTGAATCCTTTGCATGTTTTAGTCCTATTAAGTTGCTTATTTCATCGTACATACCTCTCTCCTTTTTCATTCAGGTGGAAGATGCTAATTTGTGTTGCTCTACCTTGTTTTATTGTAACTATGAGCTTGTGGCAACTCTTTGTGCTCATTTGGTAACGTTGTCAAAAATTTGATAAACAAAAACCAAAAACATAAACAAGAAACTATCAACAATAACAAAAAACAAAAACTGTAAACATGTTTGATTAAATTACAGAATCTATAAACAAAAACAAAGAGCCTGTTTGGTTGCTCACAGTTTACAAATTGTTTTTGTCTTTCATTTCTTTGTTTCATATTTTTCATTAAATAAAGTGCATAAGAATATTTCGTAAAAAAAATAAAAATGAAAGAATAATGAAAATAGGCAATTTTAGCGAGGCATGCAAAAACATTTTTAATTATTGGCATTTGAGCAATTATCATAAAAAAAAACCATAAAAAAGCAATTATCATGAAAAACACATGATTTGTAAGTCTTTAGTTTTCTTTTTGTTTTTCACAAATATTTGGTATTTAATTCTAACAAAATAATTCTCATTACAAATTTAAATCTTTTACTTTACCAAAATGGAACTTAAATAGGAAATCAAGAAAGAGAAAAAAAAAATAGAATCATGTCCATTTTTATTTCTCTTTTTGTTTGTAACGTGGCAAATATTTACATAATAGATTTCTTATGATATATAGAGAAAAATGAGTAAGCAAAGACTTGTCATTTCATATAAGAATGGCTATTGTTAGAGCTTGTCAATAACCAAAGATTTAGAGATTTCTAATCAATAGATGCAAAGTAAAAGAGGTTGAATCAATTAAAAACAACTATTTTTCTTGAATAACAAAAGTTGAAAAGTACGTATTACAACAATATTAATACCATTGCATGCTACCAACAAAGAGAAAAAAGGACTAGTTAGACCTAGAACACTACTCTCTACCTATGTCTATGGATCCAGAAATCAAATGGGGTAGGTTAGGCAGTTAGAACATATGGTGCTAGGTGTTATTTCTACCATTAGAAATAGGACTTAGATATTTCTTCTAGCAAGCACAGCACAGCACCTTGCACTCCATTGCTAACACTTGATTGAGTTATTACCCAATAAAGATTTCTTCATGCTTTAGGATTCTTCACAAAATCAAATAATTTCAACTTAGGGTCATCAAGGACCTGAAATAGAAACATGCTATAGAATTCAAAACTTGAACTCAAGGATAATTACTTTGTTTTATTGATCATTATAGATCAAAATGTCCCTAATCCAGATCTTCCTTCTACTGATGATTAAAACATGCCAGTAGGCAATAAATTAGGCAATCCTCTAGCAAGAGATTTTCTTCATTCTTAAATCTAAACATCAACTAAAAAAATAATTTTCCCAAATGCTTGAACCAGATATAGAGGATGCAACCACTATCTTCTCAAATTATAAGAGAAATTGGAAGGAAAGAAATACACTAGTTTAGTAGGCGAAAGTCAAGACCATCAAATTAAGAAATGATTTCGAGAACATCAAATTAAGAAATGATTAGAAACTAGACAGTCCCATTGAATTGATCACAGGCTAATTTTCAGCAATCACTTGTACCATATTAGCAGGGTTGGCACCCAAAGCAATCACTTCTGAATGACTTAGATTAATAAAACAACTATCTCTTCTTGCTCTAGAATATTGGCAAGAAAAAGGAATATCAGGTACCAGGTTAAAGCTAGCAATTGGAAGCAACATTGCACATTTAAATTATGATAGAAGAAAAAGGTAAAAGAAAGTTCAAAGCATAAAGATATCATTCAGACAGCAAATGACTTTTATATTCGAGTTTACAAATCGCATTGTCAATTTTTTCTTCATTTTTCCAAAATTTATTATCATATTATCTAAACAATTTCTCAAATGTATCTTACTCAACAGGTCAAGAAAAGCCGCTAACTACATGGATACGTCAAAAATAAATCAAAAATAAATTTTATATACATGTCCAAAGAAGAGATATCATACTCCAAATTCTAATTTTCACCTAACATTCACGTAGTAGCCACCAATCCAAAAAACTTCATAGTAGCAGGCTCAAATCCAAAAAAAATTGAAAGATGAAGAGATGAGATACATACCTAAAGATGAGGATCACTGGAGTCGCTGGAGAGAGAACAAGTGCCCACTAGAGAGAAGATCAATTTTCTTGTTAGGGTTTTTTATGTTCCATCTAAGGTTTTAAAAGGGGAAAAAAAATTGTAGTTAGCAAAAGTCGAACAATGAATCTCATTAAAACACAATCAGCAGCCGCACCACCACTCTCGCAACACGATTTCTCAACGCAAGAAAACCATTTTTTCCTATTTATTCCAGTTGTTCAAAAACTGCTTCTTGTTTCCTCTTCCCCTAAAAATGCAAAACAAAAACAAATGCATTTTCTCTACTTGTTTTCGAAAAACGCTAAACAAAAACAAAAAACAAGCAATAGAAGCGTTACCAAACAAGCCCTTTGTATGTGGCTTAGTTAGATCCCAACTTTATCTTGTGTCAACTTCCCAGCACAATTGATTGGGATCCAATTCTTACTCTGATCAATTCCTTCTTATGGTGTTCTTTCCATGAAAGCCTATTTTGTGATGTCTCCTTGAATCATAAGTTTAAGTGGTCCTTAATATATTCAATCCATCTTTCCTTTAGTGTCGTAAGATGTGAATGTGTATGTATGTGTTACATGTGAGATGTGCCGAGTGGGGGCTTCGTACTTGCCTTGCGTTATGTGTTATGCCTAGTAAGGGCTTAATACTTACCTTGTGACCAAAGTTGCACTGGTTTAAATGCAACCATGGCTTATGACTGGCTAGCCATCTTAAATATTTAACTATTGTCTATGTGGACAAATTAACTAACAAATAATTTGAAATTGGACAAGTTCTGAATGATAAAATCTTATATGGGGATTACAAAATGATAATTAGATAAATATATAATCTACTTTGTGAATATTTTAAATTATAGAAAAAAGAAAGAACTGGATTAATCCAAATATAATTGTTCTTATCCTTACAAAATAGCGTTCAATATGCTAGAGAAAAGAACACATATCCTCACAAAATAGCATTCAACAGGCCAGAGGATAGATTATTCTTAACCTCACAAAGTGGTGATCAACATGCCAGAGGTAAGAATACATATCTCCAACCAAAATATGTCCTTATAGAGATATTAAACTCAATAGGAGATCTTATCGCAATGGACACCAAACATAAGATCCTTAACAAAACATGAATATGAGTAGTCACAGTATACAATTATGTTGTAAATCATAAAACAACATGCTATTGTACGAATACACTAACGTGCAAAGCAAAACATAAAAATGGGAACATTCAATAGTACATGATAATACAAAGCTCCTACCAAACAATAGCATAAAAAAATTGTAAAATACTCACATTCCTAATATGTTTCACAAAAATCATAAGTCAAAGACCCTTGGACAAGGAGTCAAGTAATATGTCATCACTAGCAATTCATTCTATATGAATGCCATCACTTTTGACAAAGTCTCTGACTACCAAGAACTTGATATCTATATGATTGCAAGTTTCAATTTTCTTATTATTCTTTGAGAATAGAACAACAACTCTATTATCCCAATAGATTTTAATAGATCTAGTAACAGAATTTATAATTCTCAAAACTAGATATCATGTTCTTTAAACTTATAGCAAGAGATGAGGCATTATAACAAGCCACAACTTTGCATAGTTGAAGAGGCATTAAGCTGTTATTTTACACTCTTCCAAGACATGGCCCCTCCAGCTGACACAAAGATATACCCAAAAGTAAATTTTCAATCATCTAAGCATCCAACATAGTCAAAGGTAGAATATCCAACCAATTTTAGATAATCTACTTTATAGCAAACAAGCGTATAATTTTTGGTCTTTTGTAGGTATTTTATTACCTAATTGGAAACGACCCAATAATCCATTCCAGGATTTATTATCAACCAAAAATCTTACCAAAAAAGTGATATCAAGTGTAGTGCATACTAGATCATACACAGGCTCTCAACAGCACTAGCATAAGGTATATCTTTCATAGAATCCCTCTCTATATCATTTTGAGGATATTACTTCAATTTGAGTTAATCACCTTTTACAACAAATGCATACAAGACTTACAATCCTTCACACCAAAAAAAGTTCTAAAAACTCAATCAATGTAAGATTTTCGTAAAGGATTCAAAAATTCCAAGAGACCTATTTCAACAAAACTTAGTACCAAGAACAAAAGAAGCATCCTCAAAATCTTTCATATCGAAAGCCTTAAGTAAATATTGTTTAGTCTCATGAAGCATACCCAAGTCATATATAACTAGCAAAATATCAGTAACATGCAATATTAGAAAGACAAATTTACTCTCACTGATCTTGAAGTATATACATGGATCAACTCTATTTTCCTCAAAATAATAAGAAGTTACCATTTCATGAAACTTCCAATATTCATTCCTTTGAGGCTTGATTCAAAACCATAAATAGATTTTCTAAGTCTACAATCCATGTTATTCTGATCAGTAATAGTAAACCCTCAGGCTATTTTATGTAGGCTTATAGATATATATATATATATATATATATATATATATCACTATTGAGAAAAACTATTTTCACATCTATAAGAGCCATTAATAGCTCAAAGAATATTTTATAGAAACATGTGAAAAAGATTTCATTATAATCTATATCTTTTCTTTGGGTAAAGCCTTTTATAACTAATCTCACCTTTGGCCTCTCAATATTCTCTAGGGGATCTCTCTTGGTCTTGAAGACTCATTTGCAACCAATAAGATTATCTCCTTTAAGAAGATCAACAAGTTTCCAAATTTATTTTCATCATAGGTTGCATCTCATCGTTCATAGCTTAAGTAAATGAGATCATCATTATAGATGGAATATCTTCTTTCTTAATGGACCTTTTAAATGTTATTTATCATTAATCTCATAAGGTTGTGAGATTTCAACATATAGATTGTCATTAGCTGTAACATTATCATCTATTCTAAGGTACCCACTAATATCTTGTCTCTCAATGTGAGTAGACTACCAGCCTGACTACTTATTAGTAGTGGAAATGAGACAATTTCTCTATCATTATCCTCAATAGTAGGTTGAGGACATACAACATTACCAACATCCAATTATAAGAATTTGGGTATTTAAGATTTGACAATCTCATAAACACACATAGAAAAGTAAAACTTATATCAGTAAAATGAGCCAAATACCCAATGAACAATGAATAGTCTAATGGTCAGCGGTTTTCTTATTTGAAAATCCTTACCTAAGCAAAACAATCCCTACTCGAAAATCGGTCAAACTAAGTTTTCTCCCTAACCAAAATTCAAAAATGAGCCTTTAAGTATTTAACAAGTCATTTTAATGGCTTCACGGCAAAGGTACTCTAGTAGGTCAATAACATTTATCATGCTTCTTATTATATCCATCAAGATGCATTTTTACCTTTCGATCACACCATTTTACTCAGGGATACTACACGTAGTATATTGGGCAATAATCCATAATTCTATAAGTACTTGGTGGACGACCCTATATGTTGTCCGGAGATCCAAGCCTACCATAGTACTCATCTCTTCCATCAGATCCAACAATTTTGATAACCTTCCCAAGTTGTTTTTCTACCTTTGTCTTAAGAATTTTAAATTTCTCAATAGCACCAGATTTCTCTTTAATTAGATAGAGGTATCTATAATGAGAAAAATCATCAATGAATGTAACAAAATATTTATTACCACACAATATAATAGAATAAGATCCAGTAGTATCTATGTTTATCACTTCTAAAAGGCAAAACTATAGATAGCATATTTCTTTTAACTTTAGTGCGCTTACCTCATATGCACCCAATATAAGTTTCAAGATCATCAAAAAAACAGAGAAGGTAAAATCTCACTGTTAATGAGACTTTTAACTCTTTCCCTAAAAATATGACCTAACCTTTTTATGCCAGAGCAAAGAAAAAATTTATTTACTTAAACTCTTTTTAGAAGCAAAATTTTCTAGTATGAAAATAGTCATAAGAACTTTTTGGGAATAAACTCAATTAGTATAAACCATTTGATAAAACGCATTCACCAACATTTCTGGAATTGAAAAACAATTGTACTTGATCATTTCTAAAGTGAAAATCATAACCAATCTTGTCTAAAAAAGAAATAAAAATCAAGTTCCATCTAAAACATGACATCTAGAAAACATTTTCTAAAATAAGTTCAAAAGTAATCTTTAAATACATACAAACAGTCCCAATGTAAGACTTTAATATACTTGCCCCTCATCTATTTTCTCTTTCTTTAACCAAAATTGAACTTGTGCAATAAACTCTTTTATAACCTTTTCTTACAAAAGTAAGAGTTCTTATCAAACTTAGTGACAGTAGATTTGGGACCTCTTGTATTGTAATTTTAATATACAATCTAGATCTAACCTTTACCACCCTTTTTAAAACTATGACCTCTCTTAAGAACATGACCCTTAGAATTCGATGTACTAACGTTATAAAAATAGGGCTTAAGATTGAATTCGAGGTACTAACGTTATAAAAATAGGGCTTAAGATTGGAAATAAACTATACAACCTTTGGGTTTTACCCTTAATTTTGTTTTCCTCAGTAACATAATGGGTAATATTTTATCATCGATATTCCAAGATTCCTTAGTATTTCTCTCTTTTAACTATTAAGAGTTCTTTTACATTCTTAGTTCAAGATAAGCTATTCACTAAATATTCAGTTATGGTCTCTTCATAGTCATTAAGCAAAACAATTAGACCTCTCATAATGCTAATATTATTCCCTTTTCTTTATCACCATTTTTATCAACCAAAGCAACATGTGCATCAAATGTAATGTCAAGTCAATATCGACTATACTCAGATAAAACCCAGTAACTGCTTTTATTTCATAATGGTTTTATCCATTCAAGACATCCAAATAATGATTGTCCAAAGCAAAGGAAACAATCCAAGAAAAGAATGCAATATCAATAAATATTATGCACACATGCTATATTACAAGAGTAAGCATTATAAACAAAAGAGTCCAAGCACATTGTTGTCATATCTGCCTATGGGCAAATAATTCAACATGTAAATGGGTGCTCTTTTAACATAAAGTAGTACATATAAGATCACCCCACTAAAAGAAAAGTCAACCACCTTTGGGCAATTGAACTCCATAACAGTACTGTAATCTTGATCCATACTTAACGTTCATACTACCGGGCTCAAGCCATATAATGATGAACACTGCGCACTTTACCATGGTAATTTCCCAAACAAAACAAGAAAAGCCATAGATTTAATTGAGCAAATCACTTTGGTGAATTTGCTTACTTAAATTTATGCTGTCAACTCATTGGGAAAAATTAATGCTTAACTTTAACCACAAAATGCTATGTATGCGATTGACCACACAATATGAAACAATTCAATATGACGTGTCTCAGTGATCAATTTAAAATTGCATTCTTCAACAAATTTCATGAGCACATATGAATACTCTAGCAATAGGAAATATATAATTTCAAATTGAATAAAGAAAATAAATAATTTTGTTAAATTTAGAGGACCAATAATAAAAGGAATAAAATTAAGTAAACCAAAATTTCAATCCAATTGTTGCCAAGGCAACCAAATTTTATTGCCAAGTAAAACATATTGGCTAAGAAATAACTTTGTCAAATACAGGCTGCAAGCTTAGTCAAGCAACCAATGAGTAAACTCATACTAAAGAGTGGCTAGAGTTCGAAAACTTCCTGTTGACACGTTCTTTTCTTTTCTTTTAAGTATATTATGAGTTTTAAAAAAATGGTCAACCAGTACTTGAAAAAAAAAAAAAAACACATCTATTGTGGTGGCAGCACACATAGAAGCTAGGCACAAAGTTAATAAGCCTATTGGGAACAAGGTTTGGAGTTCAATTTCTCTAACAATGTTTTATTTTATTTTATTTTCAATAGATGACAACAATACTTCATATAGTAAATAGATCAAAAACCCTGCAGTAGTGTAATAGTGTTATATATAATTACAAAGTCCTACTCCAAAATAGTGTCCAGAATTTGAGTCCTCATAGACCACTACCTCATCCTTTTTTTTTTTTTAAATTAAACAATTTAAGGCAGCAAAAGTTACCGATGGCAGATTATGAGAAAACAATTCTGACATTAATGCCTTCATAAACATGGGTTGCTTTTAAAAATTACAAAAAAAATGGATAAATATTAAAAGTTCATAAGAACAAAATAATTCAAATGCAATAATTAGGCAAACATAATATTTTTTTTCAACTCATGCTGCAACAAATCAATAACTATATATTACGTATTAGGCACCACAACATCCATCACCATGATGTTATTATCTATGGAGCAAAGAAGCTACTGCATTTTGATGGTATGATGGACTAAGGTAAAACATGTTGTTTTCATGATGATTAAATATTGTCATGGTTGCGTTTTTCTAAACCATTAAGGCACACAATGAATTCATAGAGAATTTGCAATTATCATAAAGTGCCAAAATAAGTCATGTGAGTTTACCGATCAAGCATATGCATATGCAAATTTGAAAATTAAATTTAAAAATATTTTAATTCACAACATAATATGCCAATTAAAAAAAAAACATAACATGTTGTATATCAATAACATGAGCAAGGAGAATTATACAAAAGCCCTTAATTAATTTTATTAAATAACAATTTAATGATCATAAAATAAATCAAGAACTTTCGTACTTTACATACTCAAACAAGTATTTTGATTTTTTTTCCTTAACTAAACACATGTAAATCCATATATAAGTGGCTCTGATACCACATATAAGCGCAATATAGGATCGTATACATGAATTTATAATATAAAATTCAAAGACTTAATTGATAGCGAAAGTACATACCTGTTTGAGTCATTATTATTAAAAAATTGTTATTGAAGAAATTACTGTCATCCAGTCTAAACTTAGATCTTCCTCTCCCTGCTCTATTCAATATTAACAGATGCTTATTGGGACAACTGTTAGGTTAAGAGTAGGAGAGGGGACCTAGCTCTATTTATAATAAATTCTGACAGTCCTACCCATAAAAGGATTTATCAGAATATGGGCCTACGCACAAAAGAACCGTATGAATTTATGAGGTGGGCTAAAACTAATATGATCACAAAGCTCAACTTGTGAACTAGATATTCAGCCTATTTTATAAAACCAAAAATAATTAACGGTAGCCCACTTTAAAGAGAAATTTTTCAACAAGTCATATATTCTATTTCTATAAAGAAGTTTATATTTTACTTCCAAGGTATGAACATATATTTATATTAGAAAAGTAAAATATGAAGAAAAATTGAAATCTCAATATTTAATTTTGAATGGAGGCCAAATTTTCACAATAACAAAAATTAAATAGAAGCATGTGAATAAAGATTTCCTAATAATTGATAAATTATATGCAATTCAAATATGTATAAAATTTAGAAATTCATATAATATCTACTTTATTAATTAAGTGGAAAATAAGATAAAATATGTAGCAAAAAATATGCTATATTATACCCGTACGATACACAAGAAAAATGAGTATTTTTTATATCTTTATTTATTAGCGGTAATCAATTTTTGCATTTCCTTTAAAGATAAAATATAAACATATTCTGTAAAATTAAATCTTTAGCAATTTTTCAATACTAATCACACTTTTTATATTTTTGTATAATCCAATAATCTTGGAAAAAACTAAAATTGGAAAAATAAGAAAGGGGAAGGAAATACATATATGATATATGGAATAAATTTGATAGGAAGTATTATTTTGTATGAATAGAAGGAGAGACTAAAATCTTTTTGGAGGAAAAAAAAGGGTACGACATGATAATAAGTATCATAAATTAAAAAGGCAAAAATATTATTTTTTAAATAAATATATATAAATACTAATTTAGTTGACCATAAAGATAATGTTGAATTATGTTAAGAGAAATTAAATTATGAAATAATTAATAATTGAAAAGCTAATGTTCGTTCTAAATTAGGAAATAAAACCATTGCACTAATATGACTCTAATTAGTATGAAAATTTACTTTATAAATATTGCTCAATTAAGATATGGCATAAACTAATAGAAATAAATTTTGGAGGGAAAAAAATGTATAAGAGGAGAACATGTGATATTTTTAAGTATGGCATATACCTTACTTTATATAATATACTTTCTTTTGTTAGATGAGAAATAATATTACTAATCGGTGATTAAATAGATTCTATGGCTTGTTTGGTGTGATAAAATGACTTTGAAAGCAATGATTATACAAGCTATAATGGAATTCAAAGCAAAATGCTTATCAAATACTTTTTTTTTTTATTATTATGTTTGGTTAAAACCATAAAAAAGCTAGAATGGTTTTTGCCACTAGGTTAAAAGATTTCTAAACTTTCCGTTAAATTAACGTTCGAACCTCAAATTTCATATTAAACCAAGTTCAAACCCTAAAATTACTCCTTTTTTAATTTTTTTCTCTACAAAATAATCGAATAAGCCATACGCATTACTGCTTTTCATATGGTTTGCAGGTGCTAGCAAGTCCTTGGTTAGGAAAATTTTTCTGATAAATTTATGAGAAACAATGAAATCTTATAAACTTCTAGAAACGATTATTAATGACAATGCGATAAAGAAAAAAGGTTCAAGAACAAAAAGTATACAATTTACTATATAAATTATGATCACGGAACAAAATGAAAAGGGGAAAAAAAAAAGAAAAAGAAAAAATCAGAGGTGATGTAAACTCTATGCAAGAGTATTCATCCCATCCAGGGGATTTAGGAAATACAAAATTCAGAGGCTGAGGCTTCGATCAGGTGACATATCTAGAGTCAGATTATGAAAAAATTCCTAATTTTGGGTGTCTTTGTATGCTTGAACGGGATAAATGCTTAAACCTTCTCATCAGCTTCTGAAGATTCTGATGATCCACCATGCTTTTGCGCATTGCTCCTGGACATCGAATGGCTGCGACGCTCCTTCCCACCAGGTTTCGATGAGGCGTTTCCATACCATATCATTCCTACTACAGCAATGATCATACCAAGGACCACATGTAAGTTGAGACCCTCTTTCCCAAAGAATATGAAGCCTAGGATTAAAACCAGGATGGTTTTCATATGGCCAAGAACTTGGAAGGATACAGCTGTAAATCTGCCAATACAGATGAACTGGCTAAGATTGGTTCCTATGGCAATAGTGCATGAGAGGGAAATGAACACCTGCAGAATCAAGAGACATGATCACTGAAAATATCATCACAAGCCAAAATCGTGAGGATTGATACTAAATGTGCATAACCAAGCTTTACCACAAGTAGATGGGCAGCGGATATACAAATGCATATGCATACCAACCTAGAAGTTTTACCAATAGGGTATACTAGATTCTCATTGAAACCAAAAAAAAAAAAAGTATTCAACAAGCTCAATGAGAATATGAAATAGTGGAGCCCAGATGTTTTGAGAATCTATGCCCAAGATATAGTATAATAACTCTCCAATCAATTAAAAATGGAAGAAAGCACCCCTTCAGCAACGACGAACGAGTAAATTGCAAGTCTGCCTGATAGTTTACGTCTGACCTAAAGAAATGACTATATGCATTAGTAAACTCCTTGTATCATCCGCAAGCTACTTTGATTACTATTCCGAGGAGAAGAAATAAAATCACAAGTTTAAAACATTTGAAAGCAAACAGCACTACGTAACTTATTTTCACCTAAATTTACTGATAAACCAACACTAACTAGATCAAATCATAAGAATTCGGACCAAGCTATAAAACTGAATAATGAAAGCTCAGCATAATCAGTGCTTGATACCAAATGCCATAGCTGTAATTGCAAGAGGTTAAGAAGCATAAGCAAAACTTCTTTTGAAAATTACAAATGGTTAAGAAGCATAAGCAAAACTTATCATACAAGCACACAAATCCAAGAAGAACTGGATAAAATGATGAAGACAATCATGTAAAAATTACAATGAGTTGCAGAATACTTACCACAGATGGTATATTAAAGTCAAAGGCATCAATCCTCTTGTTGGTCAACCAGTAGTCCACAAAGGGCCCTAAAATCAGTAGAGACGCAGCCTGGGCTGGTGCAGTATGTCCCAGCAGATTGAAAGAGCTAAGCGAATATTTCCGCTGAAGGTAATGAACGTACTGCGGACATGAATCCAAAGTCGTAAAGGTTTCAGTGGGAGGTTTCAAATTGAATTTTATAGAACACATGCACCTAAGAAAATTCCAGAGTTTTCGCAATCAACAATGTTTTGGACAATTCAAATTTGGACACTTTGGTAATTGGCAAATGACATAGTCATAGCAACTGCAGAAAAATTAAGGAGAAGAAAGAATAACTTACATATTGTTGCAGAGCAGTACTCCATACTGCTATAAACGCAGCAACAAACCCTTTAGCATTAACACTCACATCAGTGACAGTACAGACTGCAACACCCAATAAAACAACTGCAATGCTGAGCTTCGTGCCTCTTGAGTATCGAATCTTGTCAAACACAACTTCCAAGAGGCAGGATACAGGGATCATGCTAAGCTTTGCAATCTGAAGAAATATTGGAGATTACACAAAAGGATTGACTTTCCAATAAGAAAAAAGGATCCCAAAATAAATTACATCAAAATACCTGGTAGAATCCCACTGAATTCCACATTAGACTGACATTCATCCCCACAATAGAGAAGTTTGCAAAGAGTACAAATTTCAGAAGGTCTGGATAGGGAAGATGAGAAGATTGTATGTACCCAAGCCACCTAAGAACAACCGTCATCAAGGTTGTGGTACCAAAATGCAAACCAGTTAACGTTGTGGCTGCAAGGATTTTAATAAATTAAAGTTACACCAATCTCGAACTTGACAAACTGAGAAGTACATAAAGCTCATATCACCATAAACCATAAAAAAGGAAAGGTTCTCGTTTATCATCATCTAGGATGAGGTCACATTTCACCAATCAAATGTAGTCTATATGCTGCTACTTATTTTTGTTTCACAATAAGTCTGAACACAAGATTTGCCTATTACTTCTGGTCCGAGAAATGGTGTTTCCATGAATAATCATAAGTTCATGACATCTCAGATCAAATTTAAGCATATTGTTCTTAATTCCACTTCCCATACAGTTCACCAAATAAAATTCTCTTTGTCCTCAATCATCAGAAACTGTGATTGTGGTTCAATTTCTTCAAGATATCTTAAAGGCACTGAGTGCCGAAATATGGGTATATACCCAAAGCTTTGGTACTGCTTAGAAGAGCTTCCCTCATAATCAAGCATAATCTTATCATTCTTTGCATAAACCCCTAGATGCTAGAAATCTCATGGAAAAATGAACAACATATTTAAAGAGAAAAGGAAGGCCATACTTAAGGAAAGAAGCATAAAGTTCTTTAAGACAAAGAAATTACCAAAGCTGAAACCATATGTAGCCATTAAAGCCTTATTGACGATGATGATCCCAACCGAAGTAACTACATTAAACATCCATGCTGCTGCATCCACTGCAGCCTTCTTGTCAGCCTTGCTAGAAGGAGCCATTTTCCTTTTTTTCTTTTAAGCAACCAGGCAACAGAGAAGATTTCACCCCTCAAGCACCAGAGTCCAACCTTCACAAATCGTCATTCACATCCAACTTCTTTAAACTTGTTTGGAACTAAAAATACCCTATTAAAGAAAACCATTAAATTTAAAACAGATAAACTAAGAAGAGAAAAAGTCCAAAGAACATTTAACGTAATCAGGACACATTATGACCATCTATATCATTTTCGAAATAAAGTACATGTCACCAAACAAAAAAAAAAAAAAAGGTTATCATGTGATTGATACTTAAAATCAAACTTAAGTAAAAGTGACACTGAAAAGTTAGCTGAAACAATGCACATTTAGCTAACAATAATCACTTTTAACTGAAATATCATAAATAAAGAATCCATTATGTGACCTACGTCGTACCTAAAGAATCAAACCACTTGATCTGCATAAAAACCATGTTACAAATAACGTAAAATAAAACACATGTCAAAACAAAATAAATCATCTTTTGATTGAATCCAATACTCAAAATGATGTAAAATCAACATCAAAATGAAGCCCAACAAGCCCACATTTCGCGAATATATCATTTTCAACCCCAAAAAAAAAACTATAATTGACAGCTCACTTAACAAAGACGCAAAAACTTTACCATTGAAAAAACAGTAATCCAATTTTCAGATCAAAAAAGAAAAAGAAAAAAGTTTTAAGTCAAAAATAAACTCTTAAAATAGCGAAAATCGAATCCGATCAAAACAGAGATCCAAATCCAAATACACTAAAGCTTAATCATACTGTTCCATTATCAGATCCACACCACAATAAATCTAACATTCAGATCACAATTAATCAAAATTACCAAAAAGAATTAAACAGCAGAACTACACACACAAGGGGAAAAAAAGTTGCAATTTTAAACAACCCAATAAGACAATCAGAAATGTAATTGAAAAATATGCAAAATTGAGCAGCTTACCAATCGAGAGCTAACGAAAATTGAAAATGAGATTTTGGGATCTTTTCACACACACAGTATGATGAGGCCTCTATGTGTGTGCGTGTGTGAAGTGATGTTAGATTTGTGTATATGTACGTAAATGTTTCTACATGAAATTAATAATAAGTAAATTAATTAATTAATTAATAATTTATAATTTATTTTTGTGTATGTTGTATGTGAGGGATGCGTGCATGTACTGGGCAAGATTTTCCAACTTGGGAACCGAAATAAGAATTTAAGAAAGAGGAGATGTAAAAGAAACGCTTGCTGTGAAAAAGTTACCACAGGGGGTGTGTGTTGCTTTTCTCGTTTTCTCAGATTACTAAAATTAAATTAATGTTGTTTCATTAATGTTAACATGTAACGGTTTTATAGGGTTGTTTGATTCCATACACAATTATTTTTTGGACTTAATTTTAAAACTAAATAAAAGCGATATTAACCGCAAAAAAATTGATATTGAGCACTTTGAAAAGAATGCACAACTTTGTCTCTTAAAAGACATGTTGTTCACGTACTAAGGAGTGTTAATAGGTGATAGATTGGGTAGTGGAGAACATTCGACAAGAGTCTCTTTCTAGTATTGGATTTTGCACCCACTTGTGGGTTTGCTCAATATTTTGAACTGTGTGTTTGATGCTACTGGTGTTGGTTAGTTGTACTATTTTATATTTAGTTTAATAATATACGCTAAAAAAGTATTAATAGTTAATTATTTAATAGTCAATTCAAAGGTTTTTTTGGTCTAAGTAGTCAAGTCAAAGGTAATAAAGTGATTTTAGCAACGAAAATAATATTTGGGTGATTAAAATAGAATGATATTTAACCATATATCTAAAACATCTTATAAGGTTAAATATCGTTCTATCTTGATCACCCAAAAATTAATTTTCTATTTATATACTTTATTGACCGTTAATTATTTAACAGTCAATTCAAAGTTTTTTTTCTTTTCTTTTTGTCCAAATATTGAATTCCTATTTGTACACTTAATTGAGATAATAATATAATTGAGCTGCTTTTGAATCTTCGGAGTGGTAGTTACCGATGTCATTTTATTACCTTTGAGTAAAATAACTAGTGACCATAACATGAACTTAAACTTTTTGTTCAAAGAAATTAAAAATACTAAATGTATCTTTTTCTTTTTTTGATAAATCGCCTATCTCATGGAATTAAACTCAGAACTTCATGCCTAAAAAATGATAGTCTCATTTGAGTTATCCCTTAATCCCTCAATGTATCTTTTGCTTACGAATAATTTTCAATCAAATTAAATTGACTTTTTAGCCAAAAAAGTATACAAGTTTTCATTTTGAAAATACCCCACAAATATATAAAATTTTCAAATAAAATTAAGATGAGCAAAGGCTCTACCCTTAATAACAACGCTCGAATACTCATATCTGAATAATTCTCTCCTTAATAAATCTGCATTGTGTATTGTTTATCAAAGTTTTATGAACCCCGTTGAAATTACGAGATGATTCAAATCTAGGGGTTTAAAATTAATATGATGGGTTTAAAATTTTATTTTTTACCAAAGAAAAATTAAAAAAATCATGACAAAAGAAAATATTTGTAATTTATTGTCTTATGAAAGTCAAGAACATAAAAAAGAAGCAAGAATAGAAAAAATAAAATAAAATAAAGAAAGAAGAGAAGAATGAAAGAAAATAGCATAACAATAGATTAAATGTTGACTTATATAAAGAAAGATATTTTTAGTAATTAACTTTGACAGCAAATTGAATATTTAATGATTTCAAAAGATGAAGTTATGCCAAAGAAATATTATAAAGTATTTTCCATTTACAAATATTATAATGATTTACTTATCTTTTTGTGTATTAAAATATCATTACTATATTAATTATTATATATTTTTATAATTAATTTTTTAAATTTTCATAAAAAATTTAAATCTTCCCCCGACCTCAAGGTCTTAGCTCCGTCACTACAAGAGCAATGCATTGGATTCGAATATCATAAAGAATAGAGAACTAAATCTGGCATGGGGGTCTATCGGAAAAGCAAAACCAATAGGAAATCAATAAAATGAGCGAAGTCCAAGTGCGATTACAATCATAAAATACTAGCTCACATACTCGATCAACAACTTCATTATATTCGAGTGGCGCATGCTTAATAACGGTCGAAATTAGTAGAGCGCTTATTATAGAGCTTGCATGATCCTCTTACAAGGAACAACAAGTCTATTTCACTTGATATCATACTTGAGATGTGACAGAATTAAGTTGGAAAATTGATGTGTAGGGAAATTAATCACTCTCATGTCAGTAAAGTAATGTAATTATCTTTTACCTCTAAGCTCGAGTATGTCTTCGACCTCCTGAGCACAAGTACGATTCTTTGACCTCCAAAGTTTGAGAAACGATGGTTAGACCTTTTAAGCATGAGTGTGTTCAACCTCCTAAGCATGGGGCGTCTTCGACCTCCTAAGCACGGAAGTGTGTCTTCGACTTCCTAAGTATGAGAGTGTGGATTTGACCTTTGAAGAGCGAGTGTATAGCGTACAAAGAAGAAATGCAGGGCTTTTGCCCATGTTTTACCTCTTATGCTTAAGTCATATCATGTTTAGAATGCTTAGAATGCTACAGAGAAAAATATAAAGAATTGAGTTTTAGAGAGCTTTCTTTTTTATGCAATTAGGGGATTTTATAGGGGTTTTCATCTCTACCTCCAATATTTGCCATTTTTGTGTTGCACCGATACTTGTGTCTCTTCATTATCAGGATTGTCTCATTTATAAAAGGAAATAATGATCTCATTTGCGACATCATAACGAAGCTCCCCGTATAGCCAGAGCCTTGCCTCATTTCTTCGTTCACTAGATTGGTTGAGCAAAGGATGGTCGAAGCCTTGCTCTGTTGCTCCGACCATGAGTCAAAGGGTGGTCGAGGCTCACTCTATAGCTTCGACCTTACTCTATGAGTTTGACCATGATTCAAAGGGTGGTTAGAGCCTTGCACTATGATATCGACCTTGCTCTATGTTTTCGACCATGACCCAAAGGATTGTCAGAGCCTTGCTCTATGGCTTCGAGCATGACTTGAATTGACTTGCAAGTTGGCCATAGCATTCTTCACTTGGTTTGACCATGACGCGAATAACAAGAAAGGAAGGCCAAAGCGTCATTGGTAGGCTTTGGCCATAGAATGAGGATCTTAAGCGCGCATGGTGGAAGCCTCACTCTTGTGTTTCAACCATGCAAATGTGATTAATCCTTTGATACATATCGTTATTTCATTGGTGGAATATTTAACCCCCATCAAAAACTAATATTAAGATATTATTAATAGGGTGTTTGGCTTGGTTTATTTTGGTGCTTATAAACATTAAAAAAAAAAAAAACATCCTTTCACATACTTTTTACTATTTAATACTTATAAGCCACAAATAAACAAAGCCAAATAGCCTGTAAATCACCCTTGAAACGCTGGGTAAAGTGACTAGTAGTGATCAATAGCGACTTGTTGAAAAAAGTATCAAGTTTAGGTTAACACTTTTTTTGTCATAAATATTATTTGTTAATTGATCTAGAACATATATTATAACACGTTGCTATGTTAAGAAGTTTATAACTTTTGGAATTAGTCTCAAGTGCAAAATGGTTTGGGAATATTCCAACTCAAAGTAAAAAGAAAAAAGAAAAAGAAAAAAATGTAATATGATCTTACTTAATATGAGTTCTTCATCACTAAAGATAAAAGTTAAAATAATCTAAAATACTTGGTAAGAAATAATGACGCATCATCAAGAAGGGAAAATGGATTTTGAGTAGTGGCGTGGCTAAAGAGATCGAACACCAATATCCGTATTTGTTTTAATCATTAAAACTAAAAGAAAACAGCAAGTAGCTAAGTAGATATGTATTAACATACTTACATTAGAAAGAATTAGAATTTTCTGTCTTTTAGTACTTCAAATCTCAAAAGCTTGTGAAATACAATGCTTAAACTCTCTCGACTAAGGGTTAGTTTACATTGGTTTTACATAATTTAAAAAAATAAAATTCTTTTTTCAGAAATTTAAATTATTTACTTCTAGAAAGAGTTAAAAATAAACCTTTTCAAAATTTTAACTTTTTTTAAAATCATTCCAAATATTTATTCTAAAATGAAAATGAATTTTTTAATAAAAAAGTATTTTTTTTTCCTGGAAAAAACCCATCCAAACCGACCCTAACACTATGCTAGAAAGAAAAGTGTGCACAAAGCAAACAAGTAAATATATATGCAAGCAAATACAAATATGATGAAATGAAAAATAAGTTGGTGGTTGAGGTGATAGTAGTGAACTCACCCAATAAGAATGAAAATACAAATTCAAATCTCGAAAGACGAGAAGTGTACTTGTTGGGACGGTTTTTTCCAATCATTCACTGTTCCCGACCTGATAAGGATTGGTCTCAAGTCTAATATAACTCGCGAATAACTTCTAGTCTATATCTCAAGGCCTCAACTTTACCGTCCGTATAAAAGTATAAAGAAGAGAGAAAGAGTTTGGGCTTGGTTTTTTTCCTATCTTTTATTCTCTCTAATGCATAAGAGAGACAATCTCAATCATTAAGATAAAATTAAACTAATCTTAACCCTTTATTTAAAAAAAAAAGATATTGATAAATAATTTAGATTTTGAAATAAAGGATACAAATTAAATTAAATTAATTTAATGTCAACAGATGAGATTGTCCCTCTTATATATTGAAGAGTATAAAAAATAAGAGAAGATATTCTCCACCTTGTTCTTCTATACTTTTTCTTTACCACTAAAAACAAGGCCCCATCAGCAAGCAGAATAGGGTAGAATGATAAAGCTTTGGCATCTCGTAGCTGCCAAATCGTGTGGCACCACCACAGATCATGTAGAACCCCATTGTTTTGGAGGAAGAATCGGCTCATTTCCGTTATAAATAGGCGTTATTTAATGTTTATAAATTATTAATAAATTATATTCAATTAATGTGAACAATTTAAAAACGTTGTATTTTATTCATAACGTTTTGAGGCTTTGTAAAGAGACGATGCTTTCTTTTTCTTTTTCTTTTTTTTTCCTTTTACAGTCAAATGAGGCCGTTTGGTTTTGAAGGAAAGAGTTTGCGTGAGTAGTTTATGAGCTGGTAGATTGCTCAAAAGTTAGCGTGCTTATTGCAAAAGTATAAAAGGATGTTCAGAAACCATGCATTTGAAAGCAAAATATTTAAATTGGATCCCAAAGGGGAAAAAAAACATAATTCATGCTTTCTTGGAGAATCTCCCAAGCCTTTCTTTTTGTGTTTAAAGGTTGGTTTAGTTTAGCTTTTTCATTTTTTAATAGAATGCATTTTTTCCAAGCGTTTGAATTCGCTCCTAAAAAAGTTAAAATTCTTAAAAGGGTTCAAATTATATTAATTACTTTTCTAGAAATTTAAAAAAATAAATTTTTTAAAAATTATTTTTAAAAGGTATTAAAAATACCTTTTTAATAGTCAACTCAAACGGAACCTAGCTAAAAGCAATTAGACTCTAGGCAAATTTTCAACATGTGTCATTTTGCATCAAAGCTCTTCATTTTCCATACTTTCATCTCAAATAAATATTTATTGCTAATAAATATTAAGGACTTACAAAAAAATTTGATCAAGCTAAATTTGAATACAGCTTGTAGAATGGACCATAGGTCAATAATCTCTTAATTTTACAAAATATGATATTCTGGTGACTTCTTTTTAACTTCTTTTTCGGATTCCTTATGGTATAGATTAGGTCTATGCCAATAAAATCTTTCGTGTCCATTAATTCTCTTTTTCTTTCGTTTTTTGTTTTTTTTTCTTCCTTTTTGTTGGTGCGTTTAGTTACTCATTGTCGAATAGTTTTGTGGAGAGATTTAGTAGGAGTAATGGAAAAACAATACATTCTCTTTTATTATTTTGTACTTCTTTTGTTCTTTAATTTCTTGTTAGACAATAGAATATGGTTTTATGTTTCTGCTTTCATCTAGGTAAAATAGTCTTGTAAACATAGTTTTGTCTTTGTTTTACTATTTTTGACTCTCAAAAAGTAAGTGAGAAGGCATTTGCAAATACCCTATTTAAAATTTTGTTTCAGTTTTGCTCTTTCTTCGTTGAAAATAGAAGGAAATTTTCTTCTGATTTTATATTTTCAACATCGGAAAGTAAATAATATCTCGCGAATACTCTATTTATTTTTTCTTATTCTTTCACTATTTTGAGAAAATTCAAAATGATAAAAGGTAAAAGACAGTATTGATCCCAAATGTTTTCCAAAATAGATTTGAACATTCCATTAGAAGCAAACGATTGTTTAGTCGCCTATTGCCTTCTTAAACTCTCTAAAAGTTATCAAAGACCCAACACCTTAAATTTTTCTAGAAATCAAAGACCCAACACCTTATATTCTTTTTTGAAAATTATCAAAGACCTAGCACCTTAAATTTTTTTTTTTAAAAAAAAAAAAAGACCGAACACCTTAAATTTAAAAAAAAGAAAAAGAAAAAGAAAGAGGTAATCAGAGACCCAACAACTTAAATTTTTATAAAAAAATTAACTTTATTTTAAAAGTTAAAAGAAATACTAAATTACTTTAAACATACCACAAAGAAAAGAACAAAATGGTATAAAATGAGAAGTTTGAGTATCGAAGCATGAGTAAGTTGGAAAACAGCACATATACACATATATTGGTGTTCTTTTAAAATTTATATATATAAAAGAAAAATCTTATCACAATAACTTGGTTCTCTAATATTTGGTGGGAAAGATTTCACAAATAACCCCCATTGTTTCTTCACTTTTTCAAATTAATCCTTATTATTTTAAAATATTCAAATTAATACTCAATGTTTTACAAAAATATTCACTCTAGCCATCAATGTTTCACACACACAATCGCTATTATTAATAAGCATTCATATTAATATTTCATAGGAGCCAAACTAGTCTCCATTATTTGAAAAAAAATTAATGTTAGTTCTCAATATTTGACAAACTAACTTAAATTAGTCCCAATCTTTTTATTCATTTTCTTAAAATAGGAACCAATTTAAATAAGTTTATAAAACATTGAGCATTAACATTAATTTAATTAAAACAAAGAGAACAAATTTTACTATTTTTGAGAAACATTAAAGACTAATATGAATGTTTCTGAACAAAAGAGACTGATTTTATTATATTTATGAAACATTGAGTACTAATTTAAATATTTTAACATAATATAAATTAATTTTAAAAAATGATACCAATGATGGGGACTTGTGAATTAATCCTATTTGTTCCCAAGTCATATCCCAAAACATAACTCCATTTCTCGGCTAGCATGTTCGGATGAGCTTCGCACCAAAAATCTTCTCCGGATACGCCCCCAATTGACACTATTCCCATCAGCTCTAGCTTTCCTTGAGCATCTCCTCCAGATGCTATTCTCTTACGCATCCACAAGGGGAAGTTGGAGGAACGGACTCCCTCTTCTTAACATCGCCAACCGTCTGACACATTGGCATGACATTCTTAACTATATATTCCATGCGGCACCACAAAGAATAATGCCAAAGTTTCGTGCATTAGATTATTTTTTTTTTCTTGTTTTGCTATTCATGTTACACTTCTGAAATTGGACTTAAGGTGATATTCAAAGTCAGTCACAAGCGTTGCAGAAACCAAGTTTTTTGCGGGTAGGGTACCATACTTGTGTGGTTTAAGTCATTCTTTTGAGCCTCTATGTGTTACTTTTAAAGTCTTGCATTACTTGGTCTTGTATGATTACAATCATATGCCCCTAGTAAGGATGTAAGTTCCTAAAAGAGTGGATGTGTAAAGTCTTGTCTAATTCGGATCATGTGCTCTTAGGACCTGTTCGCCAAAAGTAACTGCTAGGATAGTTGATAACTGTTTGAGTAAATGATAGTTATTTGGATAATTTGAAGAATGGCAAAATTAGCTGCTAAATTAGCTGATAAACTAAAATGATGTGAAGTGGCATTTTTATCATGTTATTATTATCATTATTGTTATGATAATTATAGTTGTTAATACTATTGTAGGAATAAGATAATATATTTTATAGTTGATATTTATTTTTTATAATAATTTTTTTAATATTAACATATAACTAATCTTTTGATAAAATATTAACATATAATTAATTATAATTGATCCAAAATTTATTTTGAAAAGAACTAATAAAACTTGTACCTTTCAGTATGTATTGATTAGATAGAATTTAAATTTTATTTTTATTGAATATATTGGTTTAATAAATTAATTTGTTGATGTTAATTACATTTTGATGATGCCATAATTGTGTTTTTACTCTCTAATTGCTACTACTTTTAGTATGTTGAATATCTTATGTAGCATTCTTGAGCAAAGAAAAGAGATGGAGCATGGTTATAGAGTATGATTCATGAAGTTTGTGCACCTTATAGCCATATAGCTCTTTTTCTCTTTATTAGTACATTGCATGCATTCTTCGTGCATCTTGCTCATAAGTCTTGATTCTTTTATACATAATCATCTTTTCTCCTTAATACATATTTATATATTTTTTTATGTTCTCTTATTCTTATCATTATAAGTATATATATGCTTAAAGCTGCATTCAAATAACTTTTCCTACAGAAAATACAACTTTGAAGCCCATATCTTTGCATTTTGAAAGTTGCATGTACTGTAGCATACGTTACTTATTATTTTGGATATGATGTATGCTTATATGTATGTATACATGTATATACTTGCATGACTTTGCAATAAAGTGCACATATAGGCTTTATACAATAGATATTTGAGCTATCTTATATAATATATATGTGTCTATAGGTAAATAACTTGCACATACCTTTTCCCGATGTAAAATCTGTAAAAATCTTGATTGAGTGTAGGTTTAGCTTTGCATTTAATGTTTTTGTAAGTTGGTTGATGTTGCATTAATGAGATTAGATATAAGTTGTATTAGTAGGTGTCTTGAGCTTCCAAAATTCTACAGAAAAACGCTTCTACAGTTGATTTGATGTGTAGTAGCTTTTTGGTAAAAGGTAAGCAACTCTCTCAGCTTTTTTCTATAACTACCAGCCTACGCAGGTGGTCTACCGGCTCTGTGCTCTAATAAAAATAGTGAGCATTATTGCTCTACCGGTCAACCAGTAGCCTATGGCTCTTTTGCCTACTAGAACTACCGGCACACCCAGGGCGTCAACCGTTGAGTTGTTTTTAAAATTTAACTATTGGAAAACTTACCTTTTGGGCTTATAAATATACCCTTCTCTTCCCAACTCAAACATAACTTGATCAAAACATATTCACAAGCACTCTAGCATTCAATTTACTTTCTTTTCTGCAACCTTGCTTCATTTGTTACTATCTTCATTGATTGCATATTGTTGACATTCATTAATCAAGTTCTTGAGCTCATAAATTGCTTATCTACTTAGAGCGACATCGAAAGGTTTAAATACCTTTGTATACTTGTTCACAAGAAGTTCTTGTACTCCAAACTTTCCACTATTACATTGGGTGTGAGTTTCTTCATTCTTAGGTAGCATAGTTGTGAGGAACTTCTCGCAAGAGTGAAAGGTTAAAATCCTCAAGGATTAGGTTAATACTTGTAGTCCTTATGGTTAAGCAAGGGTTATGACCATTGTCCTACACTTCTACAACATACTAAGCAAGAAGCCGATTCACTAGTGAAGTTTCCGAAACCGTAAGGGAAGACTTTAGGTATTGGAGTAGGCCCTTGGGAGTTCGAACCATGCTAAATCGCGCGTTTGATCTTCTTAATCCTATACTCTTTATATTTCAAGTACTTATTTTGAATTTTGTGTGTGCTTTTTCTTGAAATACTTTTTAAGAGTTTTAAATGCTAATTTGTGCTAATAATCCAATTCACCCCTCTCTTGGATTCATTCTCTGGGCAACATGTGGCATTAGAGCCTAGTGCTTTGCACATTAATTGCATTAAGTGTATGATTATTTGCATTGTTGTGTGTTTTTTACTTAATTGTCTAGAGCTAAAGATCATAGGTCATAGAGTTCAAGAAGGTCTCTCCACTATTCCCATACTTTGATGGTGCCAACTATGCATTTTGGAAGGTTAGAATAAAAATATTTTTGCAAGTCAATGATTATATTGCATGGAAAACTATAGTAAATGGACCTAGTACCCCCTCTAAAGAAATAAATGGTATAAAAGTCCCTAAACCAGAAGAAGAATGAGATAAAGATGATATAAAATTAGTTGAAGCTAAGGCTAATGTCATTCAGTATCTTTACCTTTCATTAAATCCCTCCGAATTCAACAAAATTATGGGATGCACCACAACTAAAGAGATATGGGTTCAATTAGAGGTTACTCAAAAACAAGAATTAGTATACTTGTGCATAAATATGAAATGTTCTCTATGCTACCAGATGAAAATATTGAGCAAATATTTTCAAGATTTATTGAAATTGTTAACTCTTTGAAGTCTCTTGGCAAAAAGTATGAGAATGCCGAACTTGGAAGGAAGCTCTTGAGGAGCCTATCAATGGCTTGGCTACTAAAGACTACAGTCATCGAGGAGTCCATGGACCTTAATATCTTACAATTGAGTAAACTTGTAGAATCACTCATGACTCATGAATTGGAGCTCAAAAAGCTAGAGAAAAAAACAAAGGCCAACAAAACTATTACTCATAAGGCCACACCACAAGAAGAATTAATAAGTGAAAGTGAAGATGATGATAAAATGGCAATATTCTCCAAATTTAAGAGATTCATGAGGAAACAAAAATTCAATCTAAAGAAAGGACAAAGGAGAAAGGTAAGCAAAGGTGAGACTAGTAAATAATTAATTTGTTTTAAACGCAAGAAACTAGGACATGTCAAAGCCAAGTGTCCATTAAGGAAGAAGAATGAAAAGAAATTCAAAAAAAAAAAAAGCCTTAAAGACTATTTGGAGTGACTCGAAGTCAAGTGATAGAGGAGAAGACTCCATTGATGAAGAAGTTGCCAACCAATGTCTCATGGCAAAAAAAGAAGATGAGGTAAGTCCAAACTGTATCTCTTGCGATGAAAATAGTTCTTGTAAAGAATTAGAGGAAATGTATAATGAAATGCTTGTAGAGTTCAAGACAATGGTTAACAAAAATAAGGAGCTTAAGAAAAATTGTGTCTCTTGAAAGTAAATTGCATGACGTTTGTATGGAAAATGAGAGTTTGAAAAAGAATTTAGAAAAGAAGAAAACCAACGTTGATTTACAAAAGGAAAATGGAGATTTGAAAGCAAAAGTCAATGACTTAGAAATTTTGGTTTCAAAATTTACAAATGGAACTGAAATGTAAATATTTTGCTTGCAAAACAACGTTGTGTTTTTTATAAAGTTGAGATTGGTTTTGATTCATCTTCAAAGCAAAAGTCTTATATAAAATTTTTTGAAAAGAAACCAAGCACTTCTAAGATTGATTCTACAAAAGATATGAAAGGTTTTCAAAAAATGCATGATCACTACAAAAGGCATTTTGTAAAAGCATCTTCATCAAGTGCTCCTAAAATTACATGCAACTATTGTTGTAGAAATGGACATGCTTCACATAAATGCTTTATTAGAAAATATGGTGAGAAAAAATATAACTTAATGTGGGTTCCTAAGGAAACTAGAACTAATGTTCAAGGACCCAACAAGTCTTAGGTACCAAGTCATATTTGATTTAAATTACGTAGGTTTGCCTTGCATCGTCCGGAGATAGTGGAAAATGGTTCCTAGATAGCGGATGCTCAAGGCACATGATGGTGATAAATCAAAATTTTTGTCACTAAAAAAGAATGGAGGATTTGTTACTTTTGGAGATAACTCTAAAGGAAGAATCATCGGCATTGGAGATGTTGGTGACAAATCTAAATTGTGTATTGAAAGTGTTTTACTTGTACATGGTTTGAAACACAACTTGCTTAGTATAAGTCAACTATGTAATAAAGGTTTATTTGTTAATTTTAAAGCTTCTTCATGTGAGATAGTTGATAAATGTGGTAATGTTGTGTTTGTTGGCATGAGGCACGGTAATATGTATACTTTTGACTTTGATGACTTGCATGATCAAATTGTTAAATGTTTGAGTGCTATAAATGAGAATACATGGCTTTGGCATAGGAGACTAGGTCATGCTAATGTAGCTTCCATAAATAAACTTGCTAGTCTTGATCTTGTTAGAGGTTTGTCTAAAGTCAAATATGTTGGTAACAATGTATGTCGTCCATGCAACTAGGTAAACAAACTAGGGAGCTTTCAAAAGCAAGAATGTGATTTCAACCTATAGGTCATTAAAACTTTTACATATGGATTTGTTTGGACCTAATAGGGTTGCTAGCTTGGGTGATAAGTTGTATGCTTATGCAATTATTGATGATTTCTCTAGATTTACATGGGTAATTTTCTTGCACATAAAAATGACGCACCAAATGAGTTTATAAAGTATTGCAAACGTGTTCAAAATGAAAATGGTTATTTGATTTCTACTATAAGAAGTAATAGAGGTACCGGATTTACAAATCAAACTTTGAGATCTTTTTGTGATGAAAATGGTATCTCTCACAATTTTTCAGCACCAAGAACACCACAATAAAATGGAGTTGTTGAAAGAAAAAATCCTTCTTTACAAGAAATGGCACAAACTATGCTTCATGAAAATAACTTGCCTAGCTATTTTTGGGCTAAGGATGTCAACACCGTATGTTATGTGATAAATCATTGTATCATTCGAAAAGATCTTGAAAAAACCCCTTATGAACTTTGGAAAGGGAGAAAACCAAATATTTCATATTTCAAAACTTTTGGTTGTGCATGTTACATCTTAAATGAAAAAAAACAATCTTAGCAAATTTGATGCAAAATCTGATGATGGCATATTTCTTAGTTACTCCTCATCTAGTAAGGCATAAAGGGTTTACAATAAAAGAACCATGGTTGTTGAGGAAACTATTAATGTGAAATTTGATGAAGGATGTCTTGACTCTAAATGTGATGATGTTGATATTGTTACTATTCAAAAGAATATGAGCAATCTTGACCTAGATAAAACAAATGAATCTAACGATGCATGTCATAAGGATAAACAAGATGAGCATGTAGATGTGCAATGTAATGATCAAAATGTGGTACATGATAACTTGCCAAAAACTTGTAAATTTGTTGGTTATCATCTACTTTCTCAAATCATTGGTGAACCCTTAAAAGGCGTTGAAACTAGATCTTCTTTAAAAAATGTATGTAATCATCTTGCTTTCTTGTCTCAAATTGAACCTCAAAATGTACATGATGCTTTACTTAATGACAGTTGGATAAATGCCATGCAAGAGGAACTTAATCAATTTGAATGGAATAATGTGTGAAAATTTGTTGAAAAGCCTAGAAATCAATCTATAATTGGAACTAAATGGGTTTTTAGAAACAAGTTAGATGATTCTAGGATAGTAACTAGAAGCAAGGCTAAATTAGTTGCACAAGGTTATAAACAAGAAGAAGGTATTGATTATGATGAAACCTTTGCTCCCATTGCTAGACTTGAATCAATTAGAATGTTACTTGTCTTTGCGTGCTTTATGAACTTCAAATTGTATCAAATGGATGTGAAAAGCGCTTTCTTAAATGGATATATTGATGAAGAAGTATATGTGGCTCAACCTCTAGGCTTTGAGGACCCTATCTATCCTAACCATGTTTTTAAGTTTGAAAAGACATTATATGGACTAAAGCAAGCACCTAGGCCATGGTATGAAAGACGAAGTGGATTCCTAGTTAAAAATGGCTTCACAAGAGGTAAACTTGACTCAACTTTATTTATAAAGCATGGTGCTAAAGATTTACTAGTTGTGCAAATATATATTAATGATATTATCTTTAGGGCAACTAATAATTCCCTTTGTGAAAGCTTTTCTAAGTGCATGCATAGTGAATTTGAAATGAGCATGATGGGAGAGTTCACATGCTTTCTTGGACTTCAAATTAAACAAACAAAAAAAGGAATCTTTATCAACCAAACTAATCACACAAAAGAACTACTCAAGAAGTTCGGATTTCATAGAGCAAAAGAGATTGGAACTCTAGTGAGTACCTCTATCAAGCTTGACAAAGATGAAAATGGTAAACCAGTGGACGAAAAGAGGTATAGAGGTATGATTGGAAGCTTACTTTACTTAACCGCCTTTAGACTTAATATTATGTTTACTGTGTACTTGTTTTCAATCTTGTCCTAAGGAGTCTCATTTACTTGCTGTTAAAAGGATTTTTAGATACCTCAATAGAACGCAAGAATTAGGGCTTTGGATCATAAAGGAACGAATTTTGAACTAGTAGGCTATTCTGATGCCGACTTTGCCGGTTATAAAACCAATAGGAAGAGCATTAGTGGAACTTGTCATTTTCTTGGAAATTGCTTAGTTTCATGGTCAAGTAGAAAGCAAAATAGTGTAGCACTTTCAACGGCCGAAGTGAAATATATTGCAGTAGGAAATTGTGTTGCACAAGTTCTTTGGATGAAACAAACTTTGCTTGACTTTGGTATTATATTTGAGCATGTTCTAGTTATGTGTGATAACACAAGTGCAATCAACCTCACTAAGAATCCAATTCAACACTCTAGGACTAAGCACATAGAAATTAGACATCATTTTATCCATGATCATATGCAAGAAGGTGATGTTGTGCCTAATTTTGTTGGTTCTGTACATCAACTTGCTGACATTTTCACTTAACCTCTGCATGAATGTCAATTTTTTAACATTAGAAGGGAGTTGGGCATGTTAAAGTTATAAAAATCAACATTTTCTGCAAAAATGCTAGTACCGGAACACTTACTTCCAGTATCGATACACCGGTTAAGTCGACCGGTAACTTTTCTTTTGTTTCTGTTTTTTGCAGAACACTCGTTCTTGGCACCAGTCAACTGGTAGTCGTGATTTTGGCATTTTAAAGGGTTAAACCATGACCGGTAAGTCATTTTATATTTCTCTCTTCTCAAATTTCTCTCATCTGTTTAAAATCCTCTCTTTCAAACATCATTTCTTCTTAAACATTTGCTTTAAAATCCTCACCCACTTTATTTGTCTTTATTCCTTACAATCTAAAACCCTAGAATTTTCACATCTCTCTCTCTTTTAATGGCTAATACAAGAATAAGAGATAGGGGCAATGATTCTAGTTCTAAGAGAAAAGATAGTGCAAGAACTTCAAAAGGCTCAAAGGGCTCAACAAGACAACCTTCATGCGAGCCAAATCCATCCTCACCACCTGAAAAACGTGATTATTTCAAGAAAAAGATATGGGCAAGTAAATGTCTCATCCAAGATGAACTCCAAAATCTTAATATGATTGAGTATTGTGTTGATAATGGTTGGATGGCATACATGACTATGGAAGAGCCTGCATACCCATAGTTAGTTAGGGAATTTTATGAATGATTGCATTGGAGACATAAGTATGGTAGTGTTTATTCAACTGTAAGGCGAGTTTCTTTTAAAATTACTGAAGAAGATATTAGGAATATATTTGATATCCCTTTGCATCCATAACAATTCCTTATATTTGCTTTTAGGAATTTTCGACAATTCCCTGAGGGTATTATGAAAGGAAAAGTGTTTGAATTGCTATTGAGTTATATGCTAGAATATCCTGAGATTCCTCTATTAACTGAAGTGAACCCTGTCCATAAGGCTATTATCAAAATTTTTAATCATGATGCAGTTCCTAAGGACACTCATGATGGGCAAATTTACAAGGCTGAGGCATACTATTTTTATTTGCTCTACAATGGCTATAAAGTGAATCTCCTTGAGACTATTCTTGCATATATGAAGAATCTTGTTCTTTGAAACATCGTACTTGGATATGATATGGCATTGACTAAGATATTTAGAGCTAAAGGAGTTAGTCTGGAAAATGTTCCTAAAAATTCATTCAATCATATGTGGAACTTGGATCTTCATTGTCTTAAAAGAATGGAGTTAATTTATTAGAGAGGAAGATGGATGCGTTTACATGAATTTAGACCTTTGCCTTAGAATATGAGGAATCTCATCCTTCAAAGAATTGCAAACAAGACTACCTTTGATTTCCCTCATGAAGATGAAGAAGGGCAAGAGCTTGATCATGGAAGAAATGATGATGATAATGATGATGAAGAAATGGAGGATGTGTAAAGAGAAGAGGAAGTGGAAGAAGATGGAGAGGTCCAGGAAGAGTATAATGAAGAACAAGGGCAATACCACGAGCTTCGATCCAAAAATGCCGATGATAGGCTTATGCAACGACTCTTTGACAAACTTGATACTATTGTTGGGGATCAAAGCCAAATCATGGCTCGTTTAGGTCGGGATGTCAAGTTGATGAAGCTACACATGGGTTTTCCCGATGATGATGATGCCGGTCCAAGTCATTAGTCTCTCTTTTCTTTTCTAGTTCCCAAATTCCCACTTCTTATGATGTTTTTCATACAATTTCACTTCATTTTATTTACTCTTGATGGATGATTTCTTTTCCTTACATATTATTAGTTACTGTTTATGGTATTTTTACTTGCTTATACTTGTTCTATTTATTCTTCACCTTTTCTATACTTGCTTAGGACTTCTATGCTTACATGCTTGTGTGGGGGTCAAGTGATGATACCTCCTAATATTGATGGCTCATTATTTTTCCTACTCGTTCCATATGGCTCAAAGACTTCTTATAATCTCTTTTGATTATGCCAAAGGGGGAGAAAAAGGATATTATATTGTTCTTAAGAATTTTGTGCTTTTTAATGCTTATACTACTGTTTTATCTCTATGCCTTGATTAAAGGAGAGTCTTGAAATTAGGAGGAGTTTCCTCCTAAAATTTCACCTTTGACAATTTTGTCATCATAAAAAAAGGGGAGAATGTTGAATATATTGGTTTACTATATTAATTTATTGATGTTAATTACATTTTGATGATGCCATAATTGTGTTTTTACTCTCTAATTGCTACTACTTTTAGTATATTGAATATCTTGTATAGTAGCATTTTGAGTAAAGAAAAGAGATGGAGCATGGTTATGGAATATGATTCATGAAGTTTATGCACCTTACAGCTATATAGCTCTTTTTCTCTTTATTAGTCTTATGTTAAGTTAATTTTGGTACATAAGCAAAATAATATGAGCTCAATAACTTAGTATATTGCTTGCATTCTTCATGCATCTTGCTCATAACTCTTGATTCTTTTATACTTGATCATTTTTTCTCCTTAATACATATTTATATATTTTTTCTATTCTCTTATTCTTATCTTTATAAGTATATATATGCTTAAAGATGCATTCAAATAACTTTTCCTGCAGAAAATATGACTTTGAAGTCCATATCTTTGCATTTTGGAAGTTGCATGTGCTATAGCATACATTACTTATTATTTTGGATATTATATATGCTTATATGTATGTATACATGTATATACTTGTATGACATTGTAGCAAAAGTACATATATAGGCTTTATACTATAGATATTTGAGCTATCTTATATAATATATATGTATCTATCGATAAATAACTTGCACATACCTTTTCCCTATGTAAAATCTGTAAAAATCTTGATTGAGTGTTAGTTTTAGCTTTGCATTTAATGTTTTTGCAAGTTAGTTGATGTAACATTAATGAGATCATATATAAGTTATACTAGTAGGTGTCTTGAGCTTCCAAAATTCTGCAAAATAATGCTTATATTGTTGATTTGATGTAGCTTTTCAGTAAAAAGTAAGCAACTTTTTCAGTTTTTTTCTGCAATTACCGGCCTACACAGGCAGTCGACAGGCTCTGTGCTTCGGTAAAAATAGTAAGCACTATTGCTCTACCAGAAGAGCTTACCGATCGACCAATAAAGTGTTCCTTTATGGCTCTTTTGCCTATTGGAACTATCGACACACCTAGGGGGTCGACTGATAGAGTATTCCGGGAGCCCTCCGAGTTGTTTTTAAAATTTGACCGTTAGGAGACTTACCTTTTGAGCTTATAAATATACCTTTCTCCCCCAACTCAAACATAACTTGATCAAACATATTTACAAGCTCTCGAGCATTCAATGCACTCTCTTTTCTGCAACCTTGCTTCATTTATTACTATCTTCATTGATTGCATATTATGGGCATTCATTGATCAAGTTCTTGAGCTCATAAATTGCTTATCTACTTAGAGCAATATAGGAAGGTTTAAATACCTTTGTACACTTGCTCACAAGAAGTTCTCGTACTCCAAACTTTCCACTATTACATTAGGTGTGAGTTTCTTTACTTTTGGATAGCATAGTTGTGAGGAACTTTTCTCAAGATGAAAGGTTAAAATCCTCAAGTATTGGGTTAATACTTGTGGGGAAGCAAGGGTTGTGACCGTTGTTCTACACTTCTACAACGTACTAAGCAAAAAGTCGATTCACTAATAAAGTTTCTAAAACCCTAAGGGAAGACCTTAGGTAGTGGACTAGGCTCTCGGGAGTTCGAACAACTCTAAATCGCTGCGTTTGATTTTCTTAACCTTTTACTCTTTATATTGTAAGTACTTGCTTTGAATTTTGTGTGTGTTTTTGTTTGAAATACTTGTTAAGAGTTTTAAGTGCTAATTTGTGCTAATAATCCAATTCACCCCCCTCTTGGATTCATTATTTAGGCAATAATTTTTATATTATTTTTATTTTTATTTATGAAAGAAAAAGTAAATTAATATAGAGAGAGATTTGAGAAAAGTAGAATTGCACAAAAAATGAAAAAATTGTAAAATTGTCAAAAAAAAAAGGAAAAAGAAATGCTAAAAGCTATCTAAAAGACAAAAAATTTTAGCTTTTAAGAAAAGCTAGTTGAAATACTAAAAGCTATCTAAAAAGCTAGTTGAAACACTATTTTACCGAATAACAATAACTTGTGACTAGTCAAAACACTAAAAGCTACCTAAAAACTATTACTGAACAAGGCCTATAATCAGGACATAAGTCCCCAGAAAACTAGGTGCGCAACTACTCACAACGATTTGAGTTGAGATATTTGATTGGTTTATAAACAGGTATTATGGGCATCATTAATAATTTGAGATGACCAATTTGGTTCACTTGATTAGACACAAGTAATAATTTGTTTTTATTTATAATACTAGTCTCGCTTGCGCGCTTGGACTCAATGTTTTATTCTTAAAAATTAATTTTAGTTATTTTTAAACAATTGAGAAATTTGATTGAAAATTTTTTAAAAGATAAATTCATTTCAATTTTTTTTTTTGGCGAAATCAGTAAGGTCTTGCATTAATCACAAAAGATATACAAGTACAAGGAGTGAGCCAAAAGGTCTATATAAGGATGTTATCAAGTTTTCACAATTTACAAAAAGCCTTGTTTGTAGAATGAGAAATAAATTTTCTACCAATAGACATTTTACATCTAACATCATTAAAAGTAGCTTCAAAAAGATACTTCTTGGTCTTGAATTGTTGCTAAATATTCTTCGATTGCACTTCATCCAGACATTATACATGGCTGCTTCAAAGAAAAACTTCAAGATTGTTCTTTTCAAGTGCATTAAGGGTAATGAAATCAATGATATGTTGCCAATTATAAAGGAAACTTGAGATGTTGAGGATTTCGAGTCCCTTTTGCCAAATTCTTTTTGTGAAAGTGCATTCAAAGAAGAGATGATCCCTTGCCTCACAAGCAAGATGGCAAAAGATATGTGATGTGTCAATGCTTAAGCTCCAATTGAGCAATTTGAATTTTGTGCTAAGTTAGTCATGACAAGTAAGCCATACAATGAAACCATGCTTAGGGATATGCCCTTTAAACCATGGCATATTAAACCATGAAACTATGTTGCCTTTAGTTCGGATACGCTCAAGTACTATTGAAAGAAAAGCCACCATCATTTGAAAGTTTCCAACTAATTACATCATCATTTTCCATATTGAATGTAATAGGGTGCCTATCGGGAAAGAGATGCAAGAGATAGATAGGCCAAACCCAATTTGAATCATGAATAACTTCAGTAACCTTGGCAAAAAGTGGAGGATAAGGAAAAGAGTTTCTCCAATAGGAAGAGAGTATGCCACAAAGATGCCATTTGTCATGCCAAAAATGGGTATTGGCTCCATTAGTAATAGAGTGATCAATATGCTCCCAAATAAGCCCTCGACAATTCAAGATTGATTTAATAACCCAACTGCTACCCAATGGACAAGTGATTGAACAAATAGATTTCTCTTTAATGCAGTTGATGTGTATCCATTTGCTCCAAAGAGAATCTCTATTAGCATACATCCTTCAAAAGATTTTGATCAAAGAAGATTTGTTGATGTTAAGAAGATGTCTAATGCCCAAGCCTCCTTCTCTAAAAGGAAGACAAACTTCATGCCAACGAACTTTGGGACCCGTACCTCTCTAAAGGAAAGCCTTAAATTTTGCTTCAGTCAATTTGATAACACCTTTTGGGATGATGATGGTTCCAGCCCAATATGCCACTATTTGGGAAAGAGTGGCCTTAATAGGTAAAGCTTTTCCGGCAAAAGAAAGCCATTTGGTAGTCCAATGCTCAAGTTTTTTGTGATCCTCCCAATAAGAGGATAACAATCAACTTTTCTCAACTTCCTAGATAAAAGAGGAATGCCAAGGTACCTAATAGGGAGGGTATCTTTATGAAGGCCCACACAATCGAGGATCAAAGTTTTTTCATTGCTAGAGAAGTACCCAAGAATATATAAAATTCGTTTCAATTTTAACCATTTTTCTTATACACAATTTTATAAATATTTTTTTTCTTGAAATAAAAATTTCAATAAACAAAATAAACATTACAACCTAGTTCGAGCTTGAAACTGACTAGATAAAACCAAGCAAACAAAGCTAAACAAGTTGGCCAAAACACCCAAAGCCTATTTAGGAAGAGAAACACTAGACCAACTACCTAAAAACACTAAAGTGAAAACCACGACCAAACAAGTACAAGAAAATAGTAAACCTTAACCCTAAACAGACACTCAATGAAGGCTTTTTGGCAATCACCAACACTTCGAAGTAGCAAAAACAACAAGCTCTTGTCAATAATAAGATGATCTTTACCTCACCATTACTCAAATTCCTTACCAAAGTTACCAAGGAAAGCACACCACTGAACTCTACCAGATTGGAAATCATCATTGCTAAAATAGAGATAATCAAGCAACAGTCAAAAGACAACTCAAAGATGAGTTCAAAGGGGGTTCATCGACCTAAATAGAGGTTTGGCCATAGAAATATGCAACCTAGATGATCTAAACATATTTGAAAGAGAATGAACCCTCTAGTCCTATAGCTTGAACAAATGATATCAAAGACCACCTTATCTTTTCTTAACAAAGAAACAAAAAAAGATCAAAAACATCAAGTAAGAAGTAGGGATGGCAATTGGGCGGGGTATGAGCGGGGTGTGCGTACCTCTATTGAGCACCTGTTAATAAAACTTTCAACCCTAACCCTACCTTACCCCTACCATGTACCTGTATCGGGGTAAACTCTTACACTGTCATCTCTGCCCTTGCTGAATAGCCCTCTCCCCGCCCCCTTCCCCCTGTTTTTATGATGTACCAGTCAACAAGGTCAATAGCATTAATATTCTTTTTATAAAATACTAATACAGAAGAATATATTTTAAAAAATAAGCTAACTTTTTTGATCAAAAAAAGTTAAAGTTTATATTCAAATATATAAAAATATATTGAAAATATATACAAAATGATATAATGTTTGTATTAAATATATATATAAAACTATACTAAAGTAACAAATATACATATATAACATGATAGGGTGGAGCGAGATGAATAAACCCCTATCCTGTCCTACCTCTAATAGAGGTTTTTTTTACAAAAACTCCCCCCCCCCACCCATGTGATACTCTTGCGGAATAGAGTTGGGTGAAGTATCATTGTCATTTCTAGCAAGAAAGGCTTCTAACAACACATGGCAAAGGAGATCATATGATGAATAGCACAGATCCGAGCGAGTTGGTTCACATTCTCTGGGGTTATCATAACATTGACTCCACCGAAGCCCTCCATACATAGCTCCATAGAAAACATGACAAAAATACCACAAAAAAATTAAGGTTGTTCTTTAGATTAATGCGTCCTAGCCAACACTAGCAAATGGACTAGTTTTATCAATAATATAAGATTCAAAGAGTCCAAATATCGTTTCTACAAGGACCAAAGTTTATGTTGGCAATTCTTTCTAATATCATGTATGTTATTTGAGCGATCGAATATATTTGACTAAGAAAATCAAGAAAAGAAAATTCAAACAAAATAAATTGAAATGAATTGAAAGAACATTCAGACTCAAAGAAAAAAACCAATTGTTATTAAGGTGTTAAGGTATACAATTTACTCTCGTTACTTATATATTGATTTTAATTTAGAATTTCAGATTTAGAGTTGGCGAGTTCCTACTAAATCCTACTTAACCATCTTTCAGGAATTTGGTTCTCAACCCAACCTAAATACCGTCTTGAAATATTATAGAACTGAATTGCATAAGAAATAGAACTTAGGTTATCCAACTTAAAGGCACCTTCTCGGGACATTCTAAGTTAAACAAATTTTGCCACAAATTAATCAAACAAGAACAACCATTAATAATAAGAATTCATGCATGAAAACCAAAATTGAAATTCATAAATTGAGATCAAACATGCATAATAAACTAGAGTTTCATGCTTCCCCTAACTAAATAAACCTACTTCAAACTGATGAAAAACAAAATAAAAGCAGCAATACAAGTGTATCTTGACATCATAAAATTCAAGGAAAGGGAGAGAAAAGCTTAGTCTAATGCATAGGGAGGAGTCTTCTTGAACAATTTGTTCATGTAATCCCATTCTTCTCTCTTCCTTGTGTTAGGCGCCTCTTCTCTTCTACTTTTTTTTTTTTTCTTTCTTTCTCAATTAGGAGTCCCTACTAATGGTGATTAAAAGTAATACGCGCACTCCCTACTATTTACATTCTCCTAACAGTGTTAAAAAATTTTAGTAAAAAGACAATAATAACCTTACCCACTTATTTAGTTTTCCTTTTTGTTTTGGGTCAAATATATTCATAACAACTAACAAAAACAAAAATTTTGAAACACTCAAATGTGCATAACAAATCCCAAACATGAAGGCCTACTGAAAATCAAAAATCCCCAAATCAATTTTAGCTATTTTAGCCCTATATATATATATATATATATATATATATATATATATATTAGATCCACTATTACAAACATTATTATTGCGTTTGGCTGAATATATAATTGAATTACTGGACTTATAAGGAAATTCAAAGCTATCATCGTCTTCCTAGGTTGTCCTTATCAATGTTGTGTTTCCATTGTTGTAATAGACTAAGGGCCTGTTTGAATTGATTTTTTTTAAGAAAAAAGTATTTTTTTTTCTTGAAAAAGTTATATTAAATTTGCAATAATTATTAGATTTGACTTCCAAAAAAGCTGAAACTCTGAAAAAAGTTCAAATACAGCTTTTTTTAAAAGCCAAAATTTTCAGCTTCTCAAAAAAAGCTGCTGTTCAAAAGCTGTTAAAAAAAGCGCTTTTGAAAAACGCCAATCCAAACGAGCCCTAAAAAGTGGGGTTCTCTTTGAGACTTAGGCTCCAGTTGTTTGTAAAAAAAATATTTCTCTCAAAAATGTTATTTTGACTTCTTGGTGTTTGATAACAAAAGAAAATAAATTAATTGACAAGATTTTTTGTTCAATAAAAACTTTAGGTATGAATTAAATAGAGAAAAATGCTTTTTCCTGGCCCTAATCCAAGAATTAGGGTTAAAATAATTTTGGGAATTTTTTACTCTCTATAGGCCTTTATGTTTGAGAGAGAGGAATTTGTTATGCACATTTGGGTGTTTGAATTTTTTTTAATTTTTTAATCATTATGCACGTGCTTGACCAAAAAGTTGAGCAAACTGGTAAGGCTGTTAATGTCTTTTTGTTGGAAATTTTTAACACCATTAGGGGAATACAGATAGTAAGGGATAAGTGTGAGACTTTTACTCATCATAAGCGATTATTATGAAACTTTTAGTACCACAGGGGATGCTGTGCACTTATGATAGTCAACAGCGTGTCTGGTGTATTTTACCCACTTGTTTTTCAGGACAATGCATAATTATTTGCTTTCTTTAAAAAGTCTTCCAAAACCCTTTATAATGCTAATTTGAAACTTTTCATCAAATTGCTCTTGAAAATCTACTCTAAATTCTCGTTGGAGCACTTCGTGGGCTACACGTGGAATTTTCATGCAACCATGACCTAGTCATGGAATTCTTTTTTTGCGTTTCATTAACTACTCATGAAAACCTTCTGATTCCAAGAGTTGGCCATAAAATTCTCTATTTTGCTCCTTATCAATCAATCAATCCAAAATTATTCCTAAGTACATGAAACTCGTTTAAATTAATCGCGAATCGTGTCTAAACACCAATCAATCACAATTAACCATAAAAACCATGAAATCATCAAATTTGAGTGAGAAAATCTAACGTAACAGATATTTGGAAAATATAAACAAGAAAGTAGAAGAATCAAAGAGCTCAATTTCAAGGCTGAAATTAGTCAAGAAATCCTTAAGATAATAAACCCTAGGAGAAAGAATAAAATATTAATGAATAATTTTGAAAAAGTTATGTAACAATAAAAGCTTCCACCCTTATATATATGCTAGGAATCCAAAACTAAATAGGAAACTAAAACTAAATAGGAATCTAAAACTAATTAGGAAACTAAAACTTCTACCACCCCTTTCCATAACAAAATAGGTAATAAACTAAAATAGGTCATAAATTCATTCTAATATAACTAAGACTCAATAATAAATAACAAATCCTAAATTCTAACCAATTTTAATGACTAACTAAAATAATAAAATTTTGGGTTGCATCAGTCTCCCCAGGTGCGAAAAGAACTCGTTCTTGAGTTTTCCACCACCATAGTCTACTAAATCACCCTGATATGGAACGGGATGCTTAACTTGTAGACATCTCTTCCTCCGACTCATCATGAGTTAGAGTTTGCAATTGCGCAAAGTGCTAGGATAAGGGTGCAACTTGTCTTTTCAACTCTAGTAATTCTCATGTCGTTGTTGTTGTTCAGGGGGAAAAACTCCAACTGTTGCAACACAAACTCTTCCTCTTCTTAAAGGCATCGTGAACTTGAAATTAGCTGAAGAAAAACCTTGTTCTGGTAGCCAATTAACGCAACGGATATTTGGAGAACATAAACAAGAAAGTAGAAGAATCAAGGAGCTTAATTTCAAGGCTGAAATTAGCCAAAAAATCCCTAAGATAATAAACCCGAGGAGAGAGAATAAATATATTGATGAATAATTTTAGAAAAGTTCCTCCAACAATGAAAACTTTTACCCTTATATATAGGCTAGGAATCCAAAACTAAATAAAAAACTAAAACTAAATAGGAATCTAAAACTAATTAGGAAACTAAAACTTTTACCAACTCTTTCCATAATAAAATAGGTAATAAACTAATCTTAATATAACTAGGACTCAATAGTAAATAACAAATCCTAAATCCTAATCAATTTTAATGACTAACTAAAATAATAAAATTCTAGGCTGCACCAAAACCACTAACTACAACATATCAGAATGACCATAAAAATTACTATGAAAACAACCTATATCACATATCTCATCTGAGATGATCAAGACGAGCCAAAGGATCTAGAGTGATCAAGACCTAGACAGCATCGTACATCGACCGCTCAAAGAACAGATACCAACAAGACAAGAAAAAAAGAAACAAGGGAGACCAACAAAGAAGAACCATAGCGGAGCTAAGCTCGAAATAAGTGTTACGAGCTCGGCTCGACCATGGAAGAACCCAAGGAAAAACCTTAGGTGTGGGAGTTGGAGAGTTCTTCTCTTAGAGAGAGCTTAATCTTAATAAATATTATTTTGTTTCTTCTCGTAACAGCTGACCTTAATTTTCTTTTACTGTAAACAAATTGATAAAAAATATATATATATACATACACTATCTCAAAAACATAAAATTCTGAAGAAATTTAAGATAATAACAACTCAAAACACACACTTGGAAGAAAAATCTATGAGTAAAAGAAATATCCTTCACTTATAAAAGGATAAAGAATATCTCAAATTGAAAAAAATAGTCAACTACATCGAGATAATTAAAAAAGTGATATAAAATATACTCGCCAGACGTGATATGAGCTCTTAAACTTATTCTTTTTAATTTAGAAAAAATAATTACTATATTATTTTTTTATAACTCTTTTCTTTTTTCAATTAACATAAAAAATATTCATTATTGGAGTCATCCCATTAATTTTAAATAAAGCACGAAATACCAAAAAAAAAAAGAGAAGAAAAAAAAAAAGAATAAAAACGTCCCGTTTTGTTATTGTTTTATCGTTTCATCTCATATAGCAATTCCAAATCTTCACGCGTCCTCTCGTCCCTCTTCACCAAAACTTTCCGCCCCGGGAATATCACCGCAGCCGATCGGCGCCGCCGCCGCTGCCGCGAATTTAATTAATTAATTAAACGGATGGCGAAGAAGCGAAAGTCGCTCGCCTCGAGCCTCGACGAGGTGGATCGGAGCATGTACTCCACCTTTTGCAGCGCCGCGAATTCGCTCTCTCAGCTCTATACTCAAGCCATGAACCACCAGAAGCTTTCTTTCCAAGCCGGAGAACGCCACTCCCTGGTACGCACATACACGCACATGTATATATACATGTATAGATATTGTCGGTGTTAAGAATTTCGGAAAAAATATTTATCATCTTTTTTGCATTTATCCGTATATATATACACATATATATGTGTGTGTATGTGTTTTTCTGTGTATATCAGTGTATATAAGACTATATTATGTATATGTATATGTATATGTATGTTTAAATTTGTATTTATTATATATGCATGTGCACTTTTAATTGCTTTTGTATTTATGATGTCGAAATATATGTCTTTGTATTTTTAATTGTTTTTGTGTTTATGTATATGTGCGTATAATTTCTAAACTTTTTTTTTTAATGTATATATATTTGTTATATGTGTGTGTATTTGTGTGTATTTGTCTGTGTTCTGCTTGTGAGGAAAATTGGAATAGCATATTTTGTGCTCCCAGGAAGATATCAGCATTGAATTTCTATTAAAATGCTGGAGTCGGTGCTAAAGCTTCTGCAAATAGCAGAACTTGAAGCTCCAGCAAATATTATGCTCATGCCGAAAAATCTACGCTGACTTTCCCTTGTCGCGATAGAGGTTGTTTTCAAGACTTGAACTGACAACAAGTGTTTGCTGATTGGAAAACTTGCCCTCGTATATACATGTTTATGTCGTTAGTGTTAAGATTTCTGGGCGAGAGTACTTGTTATTGTTTTTGTAGGTATGAATATGTATACAAAGTTGCATGTCTCCTTTTATATACATATAGTGTGCTTGTAGGAAAAGCTTATTTTTTTATTGAAGGAAGTACACAGTGCAGAAAGCTCCTGCAAATAGTAGTTTTGGGGGTCTGGGTAAGGAAAATGTACACAAACTTTGCCACATTTGAGGGTGTCCGATCCGGTGACTTGATTTCAAGAGCAAGTTTTAAGTTGGTGAGCACTTCACCAATGTGCCAAGCACAAATGCTGAGTTTTTCATGTGAAGAAGAAATAGAAATATGCTGTCTACGTTCTGATGAGTTGTGTTTAGTTTTTGCTTGAGTACAGAATTTATGAGGGTGTGTATTAATTTAAGAAAAGAAGGATGATCCTGATACTGACATACTGCTAAATTGACCGTCTATCAGATTATTAGATTCTCTCAGGTATGTGTTTTGCATTCCTTGTGAAATAATGGACCTGTATGAGCATGTTGTGGCAGTACTCAATTTCTTTTAGCTGTTGTAATTTGTAAGATCCATATTATTTTCTGATACGTGATTCAATGTTTGGTGCCTCCATGGTCTAAGCCCATGCTTCCTTAATTCAGTCATCTATAATTAATGTATAATGATACTAGCTTGCTACTTCTTAAGAAAAAGATGACACTAGATGGCTTTCTACCTTGGTGAGAAGTATTTTTGAAAGTAACTTTCCCATTTGTTTCTCAGGAAAAGCTCTATCAATGGATCTTGAGGCAACAAGAAGGAGGATCAAGAGTAACAACTGCTGATGTACTCAACTATGTTCAGGTTTTAATTCATCTGATTCCTAGTTACGAAGCTTCTTGTTACATAACAGAATTTGTACGAACTTTTTCTATGCTAGTATGTCTTGGGTTTTGTTATTATGTATGTGCAACCAACTTTGAGTCAACTCGAGTGTGATAATTTTAAATATATATGGTATCAGTACCATGTTCTTGTGTTGAATGCTTGATGGGGTCAGCCATGTTCAACTTGCAGAATTTAGTTGTAAAATGGGGTTTTGGGTATCTTGAATCATCTACAAAACTTGCAAGTCTTGTGATTTTTCTGAAGCTTGAGATTTATTTGCATTTTAGTTTTTTTCCTGAGGATTTCAGGATTATATCGCAACATTTTAACATTTTAATTGGATATATTTTGTTTCCGAGACAAAGTCATCTCAAATGTATATAACAGAGAACCGAGGCCAATGTGTTTACGGCTAATGTATAAGTAATGATGATAAATAGCTGGTTCCAAGTGTGTTGCCTGAATTCACTTTGTCATGCGTGTCGGTTAGAGTCTTATTGATGCTACATCGTTTTATGGTGAAAAGTATCATTGTTCAGGAATGGAACATGCAGCGCTACAGGTCTAACGCTATTTCTGGAAGCTATTCAGCTGGTCATCTTTGTTACATGTGTGATGATGATTGGCACTAGACTATTATTGGGACCTCTGTCAGTCATGGTCCCCCAGGATGTCATAAATTTGTTATTGGTCAGAGTACAAACGTTGTCATTTCGTTAATGGAGAACTTATAATCTGTGCATCAACTACTAATTGCAATATGTTTGATTAATTAGCTCAGTATTGTTAGCTTTCCAACATAATGTTGCACCCTCTTTTGCTCACTATCTGTAGTTTGAAGAAAACAAGGTCAGCTCAGGTTAAGGGTTCCTTAGTTGTGAAGAGATGTCATGGGCCAAAGCAACATAAATTATTGAAAACAAGTTGTTTTCAGTATAGTTATCTGGTTCTAACTGGAAACGAAAGCTAGAATAACGTGAACACCATTCTGGTCTTTCCTGGAATGTACCTGTTGGTGGTGTTTATTTAAAGTTGTTCTTTCTTGATCACCTGGGTTTTCTGACTGGAAACAGAAAACTATACATGGAAAACATAATGTTCATTTTTCTTTTTCAAGGCAGTGTTTAGGGTATAAGGTTTAGGAAACAGAAAACCATACATGGAAGTTTTCCTGAATACTTGCCTAGGAAATATTTATCTGGATTTTCTATTTTCTATTGTTTTAAGAACAAAAGATGTGCCTTTGAGATCCGACTAGACATTTGACCCAAAAAAAGAAGAGCTGATTAAGCAGGTCTTCTCTTTGTTCTTCAGGTTTTAGAATATGGGTTTTGGAAACATCCTTCTTTGGCACAGGGCCTATGTATTTCTATGTGTAAACTTCTTCATCATTTAAAAGAGGGATTTAAAAGCTTTTCCCTATTGGTCTCTTTAAGCAGTGGCTTATGTGAAAGTAGAAATTAACATAATTAGGTTTGACCTCTCCATCATGATCTGGAATCTAGTAATGATAACACTGAAGAAGCTTGTCAAAATGAGTAATTTTATGGCTGATGATGATAAGGGGAGTGAAATTGTTTGCATTCTAATATTTAGTTAAGTGGATCCCTTTTTTTCATGTTTGCTAGTGTTCTTCGGCATGATAATAACTAAAGTACAACAAGAGGAGTAAAAAGGAGGACTGCTGTAAATAAAATAAAAAGAAAGAAAAGAAGGGTGTAATTGGCCCTTTCTAATGTTTTAAGGAGTATGGAACAGAAAATCAAAAACACTTCGAAGCAGGCACTATTGATTTAACCCTCTTTGAACATTCATGAAGTATCAGTTGCTGTTAAGCTGTATGTGAGCTAAAATTAGTTAAGTTTGTTAATAAAGCCTGCAAATTGAGACACGGCAAACAAGCAGCGCACCTAATTGCCTTGGATCTGGCTTTGATGATGTGTATCAATAGTTGACATTTTTATTTTCTGTTATTCTTTGTTTCTTTTATTAGAGTTCTTTTTGTACTAGGGTAGTGTGTTGGCATTTTGTTTTTGTGGCATTAATCCATTTAGTTTATTTTTAATTATGACTAATCTATTAATCTTCTGGTAGACTGAGCTTGATTATTACGGAGAGGAGCCATCACTGTCGCCTAGACCACCTCTGCAAAATCAGCATCCACAACAAATGCACTTCACAAATTCAGGGTTCTTGCCTACATCAGGCTCCTCTGGTGTACAAGCTGCAGGTCAGGGGTTCCGGTCTGAGCCCTCCGATCATCAACCGAGAAATTATGTTTTTTCAAATGCTCTATCAAGCCCCGTTCGTCGTACTCTCCAAAACTATCACATTTCTCAGGGAGGTTACTTTGCAAATAATGTTCAACCATCTACAAGCGTGATAAGGAACAGTGAAGCCAACAACATCCAAAACCAAAATAGGGACTCTAACTCTTCCAACTCCAATGATTCGACCATGGATATGCACGCGGACTAGGTCATGAATGTAGCAGAAGAATCTGCAGAGCGTGTGACTACTCCGAATATACATCCTGTTGCTGCCGTTGAATTGAAGGGAACTGCTCCATGCCCGGGTAAACAAGTGTGGCTAGGGTAATAAGGAGTTGCGCTGAAAGTAAGCATTAGTGCGTGTTCTCATGGGGCAGATAGCAACATGATGAACATGAAACTTATCGTAGAGTCTTGTTCTTCTGTCTTGACTAATTATTAGTTGTTTTCGGTTTTTCTTGTGTCATGTGTAAAGTGTTTCAAGTACTGGATCATTTGAATGGGAGATGTTGGTCTGCATTAGTTTGTTTCTTGGTAATGAATGTTTATCTTGCTTCTTGGTCATACGTACTAACATTGTGCAGTTTGCTTTATACATACAGGATCAGCTAGTCTGTGAGCTCTTGAAAATAAAATGATCAGAGCCTTGTGGGAGGATTTTACGAAGCGGCTTTTTTCCCCTTTCTAGATTTATGTACAAGAAATAGTTCATATCTAGCAGCGTCTAGTTTGGCCTAGAGAAAAAGTTATACGAGTATACATGATTTGGTTTGGTTTTGGACTTGTTTTAAATTAAAATCAAATTAGTTGATTTTAATTTGAATCTCAGTTGATTTTTATCAATGTACAATAACCAAACCAAATCGACATCTTTAAAATTGGTTTAGTTTGGTTTTGGTTCTCATTATAAAAAAGATAAAAATAAAATTTGATTTTCAATGACAAGAAAATTTTAGTGTGAGAAAAATAGGATCTTTTCAAGTTTTTGATATATTTGTTTGTACTTATAAAAACATATGCAGCATTATAGATCGTTAGTTGAAGCTTAGAAGCACAATGTCTTATGTTTTAAGTTCATCAACTTAACATTTATATATGATAGATTACTATGTGTATATAATATATAATACATAGGCTCGGTTTGGTATCAATTCAATCGAATAATGAACCAATTCTTTGGTTTGATTAAATGAAAAACAAACCAATCCAAACTTTTGAGTTAATTTGATCGGGTTAACCAGATTGCTTTACTCCTACTTATAACGAACCAATCTAAACTTTTGAATTGATTTGAGTTAAGTTTGATCGGTTAAATTGAATTGATTTGAGTTAAGTTTGATCGGTTAAATTAAATCATGTTCACTGATACTAGTACCTCTACTTTCTGCACCGACGGGAAAGGCTCCAAGTCTTCACATACAAACAAGATAGTCACGTCGAGTATGCCCGGAAGGGCTAGCAGTCGAAATCATGAAGCTGGCTTTTGTTGGCTTTGGTTTTTGAGTGTAATAACTACTTATGGCTTGTGGCTTTAGAGGCTGATTGGTTTGATTTTTTTTCTAGTCAAACTTGCTTAAAGTTTAATTTAAACTAATAGAAGTGTTTGTTTTAATTAAAAATATAATTTTTTTAAGTAACTTTAAATAAAAAATAAAAAGCTTCTCAATACCAACTTTTGTTTTTTATGGCTTTAAGCACTTTGAAAAAAAGTAAGTTTGACCAAATTATTTACTATTTTATCCTTACTTTTTTATTTTTATTACTAAAATATCTTTTCCTTTTTATCTTATACTTACCTTTTTAAATTCTATTTTAATGTCCTTAATAATTATTTTAACTATATAACCTCTTTTTCAACCCACTTTAATCAAATATGTATATACTTATTTTTATAGCTACAACTTTTATTTAAACACGTAACTACTTAAAGTTGACAACAAAAAAAAGTCACTTAAAATTAGAATTATTTTAAGTAGTTTTTTTTATAAGCCAAACCAAATACCCTCTAAAAGTTACAGGTTAATTAATTTTGTACCATCCTTCTTGTTCGTTGCATCCTTTCCTTTTTGTCCTAAAAGAGTTCACTCAGAAGTCAACAGCCAAATTCTGTGATCAGCCCACAAAGACACTTCAGATAGCAACGTTTTCTTTTTTAAAAAATAAAGCTTTTCATGTTGTAATTAATTGATGAAAATGGTTTTTTGTCTATTAAAAAGAGCTGCAACAGTTATACTTCTTGTTACTTTCACACAGTGTATGTGTGCCTCCATCTAATAGAGGAAACTCTCTTTCAATTTCATAAATCATGATCGAATTATGCTTTAATCCCCCATCCGAGTATGAGATTTGTAGAGAGTTATAGATGCATCTTACGTGTAACATCTTTCATTTTACTTTACTCTCATGTCACGTTATTTTCATTTAAATTCAATATTTCACTGTTCATATTCTGTTCGTTGATAAGTTATATTCTAATTATTCATAACCTAAATATATTTTATCATAATCTATTTTTCTATTCGTCCACAACATATGTTTTATTTGTTTACAAATAACAAATTATTTATTCACAATAAATAAACTATTTATCTAAAAATTATACTCCATTTATTCAATCTTATTTCAATTTAATTTTACACTTTTATGTCTCACTTCTTGTCACGTATATTTTATCGACGTAAACAATCAGGTCGTTTAGAAGAATTTCCCTTTAAAAGAATGAAAAAAATCGTAAAAGTTGTTAATCATGAGATGTGTGACTGCCTAGCGTTTGTTGGCCGACAAGTCACCATACACCGTACATTCTATTCCAAGAAATTAAAAGTTGGGAATTGAGATTGGGAGTAGCATGTTCAATTAAACTTTGACCGCACGCAAAAGAAAGCAAAATAATTGAGTAATTTATGTACGTAAGCTGATTGTGAACACAGTTGAAAAATCAAAACAGTATCTTCCCATCAAACCACGTTAGTCTAGCAGAGTTGTGGACTGCAATCTATTTTGGATTTGAATGGGAAGTAGTAGTACCTAGTGCGTAAGAAATTGAAGTGAGAGCATGTTTGAATTGGGTTTTTATCCTCCTAATAATTTATGGAAAGCTTTTTTTTTTTTTTTTTTGGTTTTTTAAGAAAGCAAATTATTTTAACAATTAGTATTTTAATTAGATTAAAAAAATTAAAATTTTTTAAAAAAGTTTAATTTTAACTTTTTTCATAAGTCAAAACTTTCAACTTTTTAAAATAATACCTTTTACTTTCAAAAGTTTTAGAAAAAGTACTAATAATCATAAGTTGTTTATACCATTTATTATTATTAAATTAATAATTTACTATGATTGAATTTTACCATAATATGACCAGTAGTGTTGGTAACGGAGAGGGTATGGGTGGTGTTTGCTAACCCTTATCCCGCATATTGTAGAATAATCTTTGCCCCTACTTATACTTAATATCGAGTATTTAAATAAAACCCTGATACTATCCACACTCGTATTGGATAATAAAAACTCAGCGTTACCTCTTTGGATCATCAGTCTATAAGGAAATTCCTACTTGTGAACAAATTATAAATAAATCCTAATATGAAAAATTACAAAGTATTGTTAAAAAGATTTAAACTTTAACATCTAAAAGGAACATAAGAAACTTAAAACATTAAACTAAAGTATTTTATCCCATCCAACTCTTACCGCACCCAATCCCTACAGTACTCCGGTAGGCCATGGCAAGAACGGGTGAGTACTATTGTCATCCCTAATGACCGGAGACATCGTCCAAAAAATTCGATGGTTGCATGGTAGAATTACTTCGGGAGAGGGGTAAACGTAGGGATTTGGGCATTGGAGATAGTAAGTCTTCCGTGTGCATTCTGCTTGCAGTGCAGTTTCCAGCAAGCAAAAGACAGAGAAGAGTCACCAGTAGAGTGTGACTTGTAGGAAACTTGTCTGAATAGTAAACACAGAAAGAGAGCCGTGTGCTGCCTTGCTAGTTCACTTGTGTGATCGCAACTGCAGAATTTTTGAACAAGACGAGTGGTCCTGAAATAAATGGTTGAGAATTGACGTATAAAACCAGTAGTTTATAAATTTTTTTTCCCCTCTGTGGATTTAATTAATAATTTAAGGAAAAAAGTCATTTTAGT